>OX375872.1:136853431-138053431 GCA_947359465.1 Metellina segmentata | reverse complement strand
AGGCTGGATAACACTTGTAGAATTCGGTTCCAAGAAAGAATTAGCTGAGTTGGAGAGATGGAAGTCGATAGAAATTTTATGAATCACAAAAATATTGCTCGCTATAAACAGGGTTTGCTTGTTAAAAGCGAGTTATGATCCCATAGGCTTAACAGTGTACCAACCAAGTATTTCTGATTTCCTCATTAAATCCGGGTTCTCGTTAAAACAGGGGTCGTTATAAGCGAGTTGCACTGTATATCCTCAATGAGTTCCACAACTTGAGTTTTGAAACATTGAATTTCATTAACCAAGTCTTCAACATTAATATCCTTCGAATACTGAAGCTCAAAATCCCCCTTTCCCTTGGAATACAATTTTAATACTGTGACGGTTCTTCCTTAGGCTGATTCCCTAATCCTCTGCCTTGTCGTCCTCCAAACAGTAGCACTAGTCCATGAGCATATTTCACTTATTTATTTACAAATTTCTTGATTATAGTATTTACAGGTTCCGTCTATAATACATAGTCGGGAATAATCCCCTTCGATCTCCAGCGCAAAACAACGCGTCCTGCTTCCTCGCTGGTCTTCGTGCAAGTCCCTTCTCTTTTCAACCCTCCCCAAACGGGTTCCTTTTCCAAAAACCCGAGGGGGACCCCCGTGGAGTTCGATTCTATGTCCATCGACCCGTCCCCAAACCTGGTGAGGTTACAGGGAACTTCACACCTCCCCTCCGGTTTATAATTACGGGGCCACTTGGTCCCGAAATTGAAACCATAACAAAAAAAAACACAATGACGAACTCCCCTCTCCTCGGGCAACGTCATCACTCCAAATCCAGATACCCAAAATGTGTATTGATGTTTGTGTCCCCAAGTCGGCAAGTATGCCTGAAATGAGTCTCTCATGCATGAGCTCACAAACTTAAATTTTACAACTGTAATTATAACTTCTATGCTATCTTTGCACTAATAATAACAAAACAGTTTACTCAAAATACCAAAATGTTCACCCGTTTAATTAAAGAATACTAGCAATCCAAAACACATTCTTAAATACAGTTGTTTCGTGTAAACAACTCCAATAAATTGCTATATTATGGGATCCATTGATACAGTACAACATATCTTTAGTGATCATAAAATCACTAGCATTGTTCTTCATACATTCTCGATAAAGCATCAGCATCGGCATTTAAAATACCTGGCTTATGAGCTATCGATACGTTGTACCGAGGTAAAGCCAATGCCCACCTCTGAAGTCTGGCGTTTTTGGGTACACCTTCCGTTAAATATTTCAATGGATTATGGTCAGTGTGCAACAGTATACTCTGACCATACGTCCAAGTGTCAAATTTTCCCAAAGCCCAAATTACCGCGTAAGCCTCTCTTTCAATTGCGCTCCATTTCATTTGCGCAGGTGTGAGCTTTTGGCTTGCGAATGTTATTGGTCTTGGGTAGCCTTTCTCATCTCCCTGGACCAGACAGGCTCCTATACCCGTTGCTGAGGCATCTGTGTGGATTTCAAACGGCTTATTAATATCCGGTGTAAACAGATATACCGCTTTACACAAAGCCTCTTTAAGTTTCTTAAACGCGTTGTCGGCGTCATCGGTCCATGGGATATCATTGGGGACTGGTTTCTTCGTTAACTCTGTTAGGGGTTTCGCTATTTCCGCATAGTGTGGCACATACTCCCTGTAGTAGTTCATGAGCCCTAACACTGACCGTAGTGCCTTTTTTGTTTTAGGCACGTTCAACTGCTGTATTGTCGCTATTTTCCCAGGATCTGGACCATGTTTCCCAGAACCCACCACGTGGCCCAAATACCTTACTTCTGCCTTTGCGAAGGAACACTTTTCCAAATTAGCCGCGAAGTTCAAAGACCTTAGGGTTTGGAGTACTGCTTTTAGATGAGTCAAGTGGTCCTCCCATGTCTGAGAATAAATGATTATGTCATCTATAAAGCTCTCCGCGTAATCTGAGTGTGCCCTCAACGCTTGGTTCATAACCCTTTGGAAAGTGGCTGCGGCTCCTGAGAGTCCAAATGGCATGACCCTCCATTGGTATTGCCCTTTGGGTGACACAAAACTAGTTAGTTCTTTCGAACTCTCCTCCATCGGAATCTCCCAATATCCCTTTAAAAGGTCGAGCGTAGTTAGGAATTTTGCACGTCCTGCCTTAAATCTTAATTCATCCGAATTTTGCATTGGAAACGCTACAATCTGACTCTCCGCGTTGAGACCTCGATAGTCGCAACACAACCGTACAGTACCATCCTTTTTTGCCACACAAACTATGGGGTTGGCAATCTCCGCTGTAGACGGTTCAATGAGCTCCCTCATTATCAACTCCTCAATCTGCTTCTCGACCTGCGGTTTAATTGACTCGGGTATCCTATAAATGTGCGGTTGTTTCCGTTCTACGCCCGGTTTTAGTCGAATTGTGTGGGACCCTACATTGGCTTTCCTCATCTCTCCATTGAATAAAGAGCCAAACCCGTTCAACAAAGAACACAATTCTCGTTTCTGATGTCCTCGTAAGTGATCAAGTCCCTTGCTCTTACCGAACGTCTCGATATCTTGCCTGCCGTTTATTGGTTTGTCAATAGGCGCGTGCAGGACTTCTCCGAATTCTTCGTCTGACTCATATATTACTCCCACTGCCCCGATGGGTTGTACGTACTTGCGTATCTTATTTTGATGTAAATGACGGGAACTACCATCTGACAACTTCACTATATACGAGTGGGGTGATTTGACTTCCACTATTTCTCCTGGCCCCATCCATCTCGAACAAAGCTTGTTTGTACTGTCGGGAACCAGGACAACTACTTCATCACCCAGTCCGAACTGTCGATTGGAGGACCTTAAATTGTGGTGATGGACGTACCGTGCCTGTTGTACTTCAACCTGTGTCGTAGCGAATTCCTGAGCCGATTTTAGCCTATCTCTGAGTGACCTGAGATATTCTGAGACTGATTCCCCCACTCCTTGAGGTATCACGGCTTCTTCCACCCAACTGGATTTTAAAATCGCCAACGGGCCTTCCAGTAAACGACCGTACATTAACATGAACGGTGGTACACCCGTAGTGGAACTTGGCGCTTCTCTATACGCCCATAATAAATAGGGTAGTAATTTATCCCACTCTCTTCCTTGATCACTAATAGCATGATGAAGCATATTTTTCATGGTCCCTATAAACCTTTCCACTAATCCGTTCGAGGGAGGGTATCCAGGTGTCGAAAACTTTGGGGTTACGCCCAACTTACCCAAAAATTCCTTGGTTAACCGGGATGCAAAATTTGTCCCATTATCCATAGCGATAGTCCGTGGGACCCCCATCCTCATGAACACCTCAGTGAATGCCTCACAGGTTGCCTTCGCAGTTAACGATCTCAAAGGTACCGCCTCCGGCCATCTACTGTGTTGGTCCATAATGCATAACACGTACTGATGCCCCCTTGAAGATTTAGGCTCTACTGGCCCAAAAATGTCCGCATTAACCACCTGAAACGGCAACTCAGGCCTTCCTACCGCTTCAATTGGAGTTCGATCTTTCACGTTCGTCCTCCTTCTTAACTGACAGTTGTGACAGGCCTCACACCATCTCGTTATCTCTTTGCCCATTCCTTCCCAGTAAAATGACATAGCGATCCTCTCTTTTGTTTTCTTAGAGGCTAGATGTCCCCCCGTTAAGGTTTCATGCGCTAGTTTGATGATTTCCTGTCTCCGACTTACGGGAACTACTAACTGACTGTAAGGCTGTCCCGCGATCTTCCCAGTGTGGTATAAAATCCCCGAGTCTAGCCAGTAATCGTTCTTCCTTTCTCTCGCATTGCTAAACGCGTAACTTAAAGACTCACACGCCCCCTGCTCTATCCTAAATTTTTGCGTTTGTGATAAGGGCATCTCATTATCGGTTTCCACTATCCCTTCCTTGACCTTCGGATACTCAATCGCGTCTATTGTTACCGTCCTTACATCGAGGACTTCCATTGTGGTTTCACCACTTGTTTCATTCTCCCCTCTATCCCCAGGAGGTAACTTTCCCTGTTGAGCATCGTCTTGAATTCGTGGTTCTACGAATTCCCCTAGATACCGGCGCTGCTGCTCTCTCATAAGTCGTAAATCACGTGGTGTCACCAATGCGACCTCGTTTAAATTTTCCACGACGGCTGCCTGGATAGTAACAAAAGGCCTTATATCCTCCGTCTCTGTCCATAAACTTAACGGAATTGAAACAAGTCTCGCTTCTACTTCAGGACCTATAGCTGGTTTTAACAATATTTTCCCTCCTGATTCTAAATAATTTTCGGGGACTATTGATTTCCTCAACACCGTTATTTCTGCCCCGCTATCGATAACGCCTTTGAACTTTTCATTATCAATTCCAAATTCTTCCCGAGATAATTCCCCTTCTTGATTTCCTTCTGGAATTTCGAAATGTACGGCCACTTTGTTTAATCCCCTTTCAGCCGGGTAATTATCCAACACCGAATCTGTTTTGCTAACCACCTGGTTAATTTTTCTTTCCCTTCCTCTCTGATCTCTTAGTTTTGGACAATTGGATTTAAAGTGCCCTATTTCCTCACATAGGAAACACTTCACCTTCTGCCTTTCCCGTGTTCTGTAATCTATACTATCCCTTCCTTGGCCCTTCTCATACTTATTCGTCTTAACGATGCGATCTCCAATACTACTTTTGTTTCCAATTCTCTGTCCATCCCTCTCGTTTCTATTTCTTTCTAACCTCCAATTTCTCAACCCTTTGTCGCGACTAAATTTATCTGATGAACTCGCATGAGGTTGAGCCTCCAGATAAATATCTATTTCCCTCACCAACTTGTTTGGTTTTAACCATTTTTCTCCCTCTTTGACCAGAATATGGGATGTAACGTGGTTTGGCAATAAATCTTTTATTTTATCTGCCATTACCAGATCTTTTAAATCTTGTAGCGACGCAATATCTCGGCTTTTTAAATAGTACTCAAAAAGAGTTCTTATCCGAGCAGCGCACTGTACATAGTTTTCTCCTGGTCTCTTACCACTGTTTTCAAAATTCCTTTTGTGCTGTAATGGGGTTAGTTTATTTTCAGCTAAAACGCATTCTTTAATTGATTGATAATCAGTAAGTTTCTCGATGCCTAAATTGTTCGTTAAACTACTAATAAAATCTGACAATTTATGTAAAATAATTTTTCCCCAATACTCTTCTGGTACCGAATAAACCTCAAAGATCGTTTCCGCCTGATGGAAGAAAAATATCCAATTTTCAGTTCTTTGTGGAGTTTTTGGTAGTTGTTCCTTAACAAGTCTCGCGTATTTAATTAGATCACCCTCCGACGTTTCGGTACCCGTGATTTCTAGTGATCTATGGTTTTCCTGTTCTTTCATTTTGATTTCCAACTCTTTTAACTTAATCTCCTGTTCCCTTCCTAATCTCTTATCTTCACGTTCTAATTCTAATCTCTTTTGTTCGCGTTCATAATTTAACTGTTCTTTTTCTTCGCTCTCTTTCCTGTCATTAACAATACCTTCCAGAAGTGCCTTAACCATCTCTTCCTCATACCTTTCACTGCTACTTATCATTTCACTTAACCCTATCACTGTCATTCTTGGATTCAACTCCAATTCCAACTCCAGAGCTAGAGAGATGAGATCAGCTTTCTTCGTCCTCATTAGAAAAGCCATTTTTAACGCTAGATTATATCCAACTAATATAATACTTAAGACCAATAATAGTCTATCTTTAACTTGTTATGTTAATCTTAAATAAACAAGTTATTTCTATCCCTGTATTATATTGCCAACTTATTCTAGTTTTAATTCAGTTAAAATTTTGTTGCACACTTCCATCTATATATAGAATTTACCGTATTACGGCTACCCTTTTGTACTGTTTCTTATACTATAGGTTCCGTAGACAGTTAAACCAATTACATATATATATACTAACAACAATATTACTTCGTTTTGGCCCTCAATACACAATAACAGAACAGTTACAACACTCTTGTATCCTTCCAAAGTATACCTATACTTTTATACACTACAATAAACAACTGAAGTTATATATTCTACTATGCAATCCTAACATAATAATATTTTACCCTAGTAAAATACCTCTTAACCATTAAGTTTCACAAAACACAATATTCTCAACTTAACTTTCCATAATATTCTTAAAACAATGACATACATTTCTTGTGTAAGCCCCCCTGTTCAATTTTAAGTAACAACACAATTAAATGGGTATCTGGATTTACCTTTATCGGACTTCCCTTGGGATGGCGTCAGGATCTTGTAGACTTCGTTGATTCGGCCTCGCTGATGCTCCGAAAGTAGGCTTCGCTGATGCACCAAAAGAAGGCTTCGCTGCTGCTCCGGGAGTAGGCTTCGCTGCTGGTCCGGGAGTAGGTTTGGCACTTTCACGGGCTTTCCAGGTACAAGCTTTTTTTTTCTTCTATACCGGCGTATCCAACTCAGCCGATTCCCCTCAAATGGCTTGCAGTTACCTTGCAGACGACTTCCCTCGATGCTGTGAAGACATTCCTTCGGCGTTCACTCCCAATTATCAACTATGGGGTCTCCCCAGTCTCAATAATACTTGAAGATTCCTTTATCGCCGTCCGGTGTGGAATCAGGATCTGCTCAGACTTTTCTTTGGAATTCTGGACGACAATCCTACCATCTGCGCCACTGTGACGGTTCTTCCTTAGGCTGATTCCCTAATCCTCTGCCTTGTCGTCCTCCAAACAGTAACACTAGTCCATGAGCATATTTCACTTATTTATTTACAAATTTCTTGATTATAGTATTTACAGGTTCCGTCTATAATACATAGTCGGGAATAATCCCCTTCGATCTCCAGCGCAAAACAACGCGTCCTGCTTCCTCGCTGGTCTTCGTGCAAGTCCCTTCTCTTTTCAACCCTCCCCAAACGGGTTCCTTTTCCAAAAACCCGAGGGGGACCCCCGTGGAGTTCGATTCTATGTCCATCGACCCGTCCCCAAACCTGGTGAGGTTACAGGGAACTTCACAAATACTATTGTCATTATCTTCATTGGAAAAAAACAGAAATTCTGCCACCTCTGTGGGGATGGCTTTTTTTACCGAGAGGTTGCATCATAGGTGGGGGACCAAGCCCTTCATATTGCACTGGCCAGCGCCACCCCATCTTGGCACATGATGCAACCGCATCTGTCGCATGGTCCTCTGACCGGCCCTGCTTATTTAAGGCCCCCAATAATTTCCCCAAGTTGGCATTATTGTTGGCTGAAATGTATACTAGAATTTATACTCTCTTAACAAATATTTGATAAATTAGTGGCTGATTTGGTTTCTCTAAAGTTGGTGCAAATTTTGTTGTTTATAATTCCAAAAAAGGTGGAAGACCAATTTCCTTTGATAAAGTATTATCTATCTGCAAAAATGATTTTTCCCTTATGAACTGTGCATGTGATCAGAATAATGTAACGTGTTCATACAAAATTAATTTTTTTTTTGTAGTTTATTTACTAATAAATTCGTAATGAAATACTTAAAAATTGAAGCATAGAGCTATCAAGAAAGAATAATTTTCAAAAAAAATAAAACTTTTTTAAACATGTAATATTTTAAATAGTATCTTGGCAATTTTTGGGATGTTGAAACTAACAAAAATAATTTTGCAAGTTTAAAAAAAATGTCCACTAATTTCTTTTTTGAAACAATCATTCTTTTAAAGTTAGAATATAATTTCAAAAGTTTATTTTTGAGATAATTAAAGAAAATTAGCTTTTAAAGAAAATGTAATGGCTTAATTTTAATTTCTAAGTTTATCTCTACACATAGGTCCATCATCTCGTGATGTGAATATGCTTGTGGATATGATTAATGATGGTATGAATATTGCTCGCATGAATTTCTCCCATGGAACCCATGATGTGAGTCAAAACTAACATTGTTAACATTCTTATGTCCTACTAACTTAAAATATTTCCTAACATTCAAATAGCCTTTTTGTGTGTGTGTTTATCCTGCATTCAACCATAGCCTTCATTTAACCTTTGTTTATATGCATCCATGTAAGTGTCAAATGCAGATAGCTAGTTAAGATAGTGTTATACAGTTGTAGTAAAGTGACTTATTGCATTAAGATAAAACCACTTACTGCTTGTAGAGCATCATCGTCAGTATAGTTTCCAATTAATGCTACATCATTACTCATATCACAAAAAAGTAAATTACGAGAAATTAGTTAGCCGACTGCAGAACGCAACATGTGAGCTATGGTCGACATGCTACATCCAGTAAGTAAAGAATGCAGCACATAGACATTGGAAAATGGTAAATGCATTTGTTTGAAATAAGCACATGAGAAATTAATGACAACATATGAATAAACTTAGAAATGAATATATTACTGTGCTCTGTGCCACAATGCTCATTTGTAGCCAGAACAGTTTCTCATTGCATATTCAGCAGCATTTTGAGTGCCATGCTGGTACAGGCATCTGTAATCCAAATAACAGATTATAACTTCATGCTTTCTTTTCATGTATGCAAGGTGTCATTTCACACTTAATTGTTGATACTGCATAATTTTTAGACTGACTCCTGTCTTGAATAGTTTTCCAGATTAGTGCTAATTTCAGATTTTTACCACTAGAAGCTCGGAACTGCCTCATCATTAGTCACTGTACTCTACAGTTTCATTACTTTCATAACTAGCTTCTGTGTTTGACAGTTATACAAGTATATACAGTATTTACTATGTACACTGCAGTTATAGTTTTTAATATTAATTTCTCAGTTTGGTCAATATTTTAATTAGTTTCCTTGATTAATGTGCTATAAATGAAATTAACTTCTGAATTTTCAATGGCTTCAAGATCTCAACACTTTTACCTCCATGCTATATACTGAACTTTCATCTTCATTAGAAGACACAAGTCAAATGTTCTACAGTGATAATATAGCCTTAAATTTACAATATTGCTGCATGCCCACATTTGCAACAGATTCAAACAAAACAAGGTATATAGCTATGGTGCTAATCTTTCAAATGAGTTGTGATTAGGCAAACCAAATCAATAAAATTTCTTGGTATTAAAATCGGACTACTTAATTGGAATAGCACTTGTAAAGAACTCGAAGTAATGAAAAATTGACTTAAATATTTAATTATATTTTTATTATATTATATTTTATTAATATTTTGAAAATTATACATAGCCGATAAATTAAAATTTATACGAATTTCTTTGAACTGTATTGTGTAAATCAGCACTACTTGTAAAGTTTTGCAGACACCACTTGTTCAATTTTTTTCGGGTAATGGTTCAGTTCTTTTCTGATCTGTATGTGGTAACTTGTTGATTCCTGGAGTAAGATAGCTAACTTTCCTATCAACCAGGCAAATTTAACTGACTGAATGAATTAATTATACTTGGGAGTTATGATAGCAAGTTATATGGAAAGTTGCCATTTATATTGAGAACAGCATCTGTCATTCTTCTCTTTGACCATATACGTTTCAGAAAACACTATTTTCATCAAATAAGTTTCTAGTACCAAAGTTGGCTTTTCAGGATACCTGAGTACTTGGATGCCTAAACAATATCTCATAATTTTGAAGAGTGACAGAAATGGAGGAATATGTTCATTGACTTGAGCAACAAGAAAAAGTACAACGAATGTAAAAAAACACAATTAAAAATAATGATTTGGTTTGCCTAATCATAACTCAATTGAAAGATTAGCACCATAGCCATATATACCTTGTTTTGTTTGAATCTGTTGCAAATGTGGGCATGCAGCAATATTGTAAATTTAAGGCTATATTATCCCTGTAAAACATTTGACTTGTGTCTTCTTATGAAGATGAAAGTTCAGTATATAGCATGGAGGTAAAAGTGTTGGGATCTTGAACTTGACATAGATATTAGATGTAATCAAAGTTTACAGCACTAAACCTGGATATGCATATTGGGATTGACAGTTTTAATGAAAATTTGGATACAAATAATTCAAAGATGCAATAAATAACCTTCAAGTGAATTTGTTAGGATAATCTGGTATCTAAGGAGAGTGGGCAGTTATTAAATATTAAATTATATTCTATGTAACAGTTTTAAGTTATTTTCAACATTAATCAATGCCATTTAAAACAACTTAAAATTAGATTTTATGGTATTCAAATAAATTTGTGTTCACTTTTGTTTTCTTTTGAAGATGTATGTCTTCTCATTTTTATAAAGTGTATATTTTATTGCTGATTTAGCATTTCGCTTGACTGTTTCGTATTAACCAAATTTTTATTCTGAATCAAAATTTAGAGTAATAAAAGTAAATGCTGTTTTAAGTATTTATAAAATGTTGCATAGAAATCTACAACTTTTGTTGCATTATGACACACTTTATTTCTAGTGATTAATTTACAAGTTCAAATTATAATTTGAACATATTTTTTTTGCATCTTTTTCCAGGGGCTAGCTGTAAAAATGAGACGTATAGTCTTTTGTTTTTTGGAATGTATGCACATTTTACTTACTAAATATGAACCAAAAATCTAAGTTTTCCCATGTCTTATTCTCAATTCAATGTTTTCCTGTTCATTACTGTCTGCTTTCTGAACTTGTCACCTGACGAGACAAAAATCAAATCCATTTAGTAATAGAAAGTGAATTGTGGAATTTTTATTACTACATTAGATTACTTTCATTTATACTGTTTGTCTGAAGTTCATTAAAAAGTTATTAACAATATGTGTAATGGCAACTTCTGATTTAGTTTTGCAATTATTTTCAAAATATGTACAAGTTATTTGAATAAATGTGTTCAGCTACTTAAAAATTATGTGTACTTATGTAACTTACCTTTCAATAGAAATGAAAAAAATCTTTCAGTTTTCTAAACAAGATGTGCATTTATTTTGCCCTTGTATTTATTTTTGTGCAGTATCATGCTTCAACTATCCAAAATGTTCGAGAAGCAGTGAAAATAGTCAGTGAACAACTCGGCATACCTTCTTATCCAGTTGCTGTGGCATTGGACACAAAAGGACCTGAAATAAGAACAGGTTTACTCTGTGGGGTAAAGTATTAACTTTTTATCTTGTTATTATTTTTAATCATTAGAATTTTTTCGAAGAAAATTTTCAGTTATCAACTCCTATTTTTGTAAAATATTTTTGTAACCTGTAATCAATAGACTTCTAGGTGGTTCGTTAGTACCAACCACTAGTTTTGAGAAAATATTGAAATCATACACATAACATCAGAAGAATGAATTAAACTTGCTTTACTACAACATATTTTACACTTCAAAAATTAACCTATTTATATCGATGAAAATTTAATACAATTCTACAGTCATCACATTCGAAGTCTGAGACAGAAAGCTAGAATGAATCTAAGGTCTAAGATCTTAAAAATCAAAACGAACGTTTATTTTTTATTTGGGCATGTGCATAGCTCGCATTCTTGCAAGTACGAAGTTTCGATTGGAATGTCAAAACAGTTGTCATTGGTTGTCGATTTGGATACAAATTGTGAAGAATCAAATATCTGACATTATGGCATGTTGGTTTTACTTTGGAGGTTGACGAGTTCTGTTGAGTTGTCAATGTTACTGACTTGCCTCCACAGACTGTAGGCAACTGTCTATGCTTGTATTTTCTTGATTAAAGTTTAACTTTTTGTAGATATTTTGCATGAACTCATTAAATTTACACAAATTTATTACTAATTAGCATTTGTTTTTATAGGGTCCTTCAGCAGAAGTTGAAATAAAAAAAGACAGCACTGTGAAAATTGTCACTCTTGACCAGTATATGGAAAAATGTACTGCAGATGTAATTTATGTTGACTACAAAAACATAACTAAAGTTCTTGTTCCTGGAAATAAAGTTTATATTGATGATGGACTTATTTCCCTTGTTGTGGAAAAAGTTGGTAAGCTGTTTGCCTTTATTTTAGCACCATGAAAATAGCATTCTATGCAATTAATAAAAGTAGTAACTTAACATATTTGGAAAATTTGCATTTATTGAAATGTAACTTCTAATGAATAAGAAATTAATCTAGGCAAAATAAACATGTAATAGTTTTATTTTCTACTTGGACCAAAGTGAAACATAGGGAGTTGTATTTTTACAGCATATCACTTCCTGTTTTGAAACCGTGCAGTCAGTTATTTTGATTGAGTTAACTTTTACAGAAATGTAGTTAAATGCTTTAATCAATTAGCAAAGTCTTACACAAGAAAGAGGAATGGATGCTAGAAATTCTCTAAAGTTGATTAAGAGCAATCAAAATACATTTTAGTTACAATTGGTAGTTTGTCTTGATTAAATTATTCTTGTGACTACTTCTAACTTATCATTGACACTTTTTAAGCTAATAAAATATTCAGGTTTATTTTTGTATTAATATAATTATGAATAACATTAAATTCATAATTTTGTGGTATTAATTTGAAATAAATACAAGATTATTGTTATTTTAACAAATCTATATATCTTTAGGATCAGATACTATATCCTGCAGTGTTGAAAATGGGGGTATGTTAGGAAGCAAAAAAGGAGTGAATCTTCCTGGAGTTATTGTAGATCTTCCAGCAGTATCTGAGAAGGACAAAGAAGATCTTAAATTTGGAGTGCAACAAAAGGTAATTCATTCTATCTAAAATCATATTTAATCCCTTTACCATACACTCACGCTGCCAAAAACAACCCAAAGTGAAAAAATATATATATAAGCTCACAAATCAATTAAAAATTGTAACTAAACTTCTATATGTATCCTTCCTCACATAGTAATTGACAGAAAATTTGGGGTATCATCTTTAAACCTAAAGTTCACCATTCATAGGATTGTTAAACAATCTTTTCCTTGTTTATTTCCCACTAGGGGCACATTTTTAGGTGTGTACAAGCTTCACAAACCTAACGAATCTGAGTGAACTGCTTCACTCATGGGGTTTACTGTCTTGTAAACATGAGAATCACACTCCCAGGTACCCAAGCGTTTACCCTATTCCTTCTACTGCTATATTTCCCATCCCATCTTGTTTCTTCCCTTTCACGTGTCATGTGAACAGTATTAAAACTTAACAATTTTGCTTTGAATTACAATTATCATAAATCAATCATATCCAATCTTTATATATCATCAGAAATCGCATTCAATCGGCGTATCATAGTTTCATTTAATTTGAGTTTTTGTTGAAGGGGTGACTCTGAAGAGAGCACCACCACAACTAATAGTCTATTATACTGAGACCCCTGCTGATCCACTAGAGACCGATTGCTGAAATAAATTTCAGCAAGTCCCTGATTGGAATGTTTTGACAGTTCCCAGGGTTCGATACAGTGGTATCCCAGATATTCAAAATGTTGTGCAGAGTAATAGTCATTCACACAGAACGTGCATAGAACTCTCCTCTACCATCCGACAACCTCTACATAATGGGTCATCTATAACACCCATAATTTTTGAGGTGTCTATTCAGGGTACAGTGGCCAGTTAGAAGGCTAATACCTATCCTGATTTCTTTCCTGCTCAATTTCAGCACATCCCTCGACCTATCCCATGGAGATTGTTGATTGGACTCGTTGGCTTGTCTTTGATCATTAGATTGAAACCATGCATGGTAGGACTCAGCTAGGAGCAAACCCCTTATAGTCCCTCTAACCACATTGTGAGGCACACCCAAAACAGGCTCTGGTCCAATAAATGGCATTTCAGATCAATGTTTTGTTAATTGGTTTGCCATTTCATTACCCTCAATGCCCTAATGACCAGGGACCCAGACAAGATACACTTTATTTCTCTCAGCCAGATCCTTGAGTGCATTGTGACATTCCCACACTGCTTTTGAGGAAAATGTGACTGCAAAGCCTTTAGGGTTGCCTGGCTGTCAGAAGATTTTTATAACCATTGTAACAACCTCTATTGAGGCATTTGTAAGTAGAAGCAGAGATCGCTAGAATCTCAGCCTGATATACAGTGACCCACTTACCCGAAAAGAAGGATAGCCTTATTTTTCGATAAGGACAAAAGGCACCTGAACCAGTGGCGTTAGATGTTTTTGAACCATTTGTGTACCAAATTTCATCACCTCCCCTGATCAGACTGGAGACAAATCTCCATTCCTCTCTGGTTGGAAAGATAAAGCGATTTTACTTTCAAGCCAAATATAACATTAACATCCAGTCAGATCTCATTAGTAGATAGGGATGTTCTTTTACCTGCGAATCAACATTTTTGAAAGGCATTTCATAGGATGATTTCCATAGTCCCATGAGGTATGAACATGAAATTGCCTTTAGTTCCACTTGTTTATCCATTGGTAGGAGTTCCAGACTCTGCCGTTCTCTGTAGACTAGCGAGTTCTTTCTTCACTGTCTCACTATGGGTTCTATTCCTCCAGGCAATGGCTCCATAGGATATCACTGGAACGATAATTCCATTGTAAATCCAATGTACCATTTTCAGTGTTAGACCCCCAGTTATAACAATGGCACGTCTACTAGACCAAAACACTCTTTTGGACTTGGTCGTGCAGTACTAGAGATGTGAGCTCCATTTCAAGGCTTATCAAAGATAACTCCTAGTTATTTAACCTCGTCTGAGTATACAAGTGGTGTTCCAAATAATTTTATCAAATGTATATCATAGGCTTTTCTGGGTGAAGAGGACTAGGCTAGTTTTGTTGGGGTCAACTGACAAGTTCACCTCTGCACCAATTTTCTACCTTTTTTAGGGCAGTGTTCATGAGGTCTATTACCGTATTTTGGAACTTCCCTCATATGACCAGTGTTATGTCATCAGCATAATCCAGGCAGTACAGGCCCAAGAAATGAGTCCTGTTTAGGAGCTCGTCAACCACTAGGCTTCATAGTAAAGGTGATAACACACCACCCTGTGGGCAGCCTTTATATCCATATACCACACAAGATCTTTAAATCCTGCACAGATGTGACATAATGATGTCTCTGCCATTTTGATTAGAGCAGGTATAATGCCATCTACTCCAGGTGTTTTGAAGGGCATGAATGAATTTATTGCCCATGCTCCATAAATTATACTCCTAGCCAGTTCCCAGTCCTCCTTCCCACTATGCAGCAGGGGAACATGTGTAACAGTCAGTTCATCATTGTGATTCTGGAATCAGGGAAGTGCACTCTAGGCATTTCTACCAGGGTGCCCCTACTGTCTTCAGTAAATGGGCCATTGTCCTTCTTAGTGGAACCCAATTGGCACTGATTGTTTTTGGTCAGTACTTTGGTCAGCTTAGCTGCACTAGTCCTTCTGTCCATCTAGCCACAGAGGTTTTTCCTTGACTCCTGTTTAAATTTCCTTATGGCCTTGCTATAGTCGGTGAGTGCCTCTTTGTATCTCGACCACTCGCCTGTTTTTTTAACTCTGTTAAAGAGCCTTCTGCAGTTCTTTTTAAGACCACATACTTTTATTCTACCAAGGAACTCACCTTGGTAAGCTTGTGTTGACTGCCTTGCAATTCAACTGATAGGACTGGAGTATGGATTGTTGAACAGTCAACAGCCAACTCCAAGTCCACCAGTGAGGGAAAATTGTGACTCTTATCCTCTAGGAGGAGATGAAGGTCATCCCGATAGGAATCCCATTTTGAGTGTCTGGGATTCCTCTAATCCTGTTGTACATTGATAGGACCTGCAATTGTCATTTGTATTAGTCTATGGTCCAACAGTGTAGTACAGTCAGACACATGCCAGTCCTTTATGCAGTTAACTGCTT
This sequence comes from Metellina segmentata, assembly GCA_947359465.1. Lineage (NCBI taxonomy): Eukaryota > Metazoa > Arthropoda > Arachnida > Araneae > Tetragnathidae > Metellina > Metellina segmentata. The sequence continues at coordinate 138,037,685 of OX375872.1, read as the reverse complement.
TAGCATTGCAGAAGGTGATGTCAATGACTTCACTTCTGTTTCTAGTGACAATCGTCTGTTTATTACTGATATTGAGGATATAAAGATCATTGCATAGGAAAAATTCTAAAAATTCCTCACCTCTTTTGTTGCAGTTATAACTGCCCCATACAGTGTGGTGTGCATTAGCATCACAGCCCACAATAGACTTGATGCTAGCATTGGACTAATGCTTAACAAATCTTCTGGCTGTAGTCGCTAAAGATGTTTCATCTTCATATGGGAGGTACGCTGACATGATACATGTATCTCCATTTTCACTGATCACCTTAATATAGCAAAATTGTCCCCATCAAGGAAGTCAGCCATAAGGAGAGCATTGAGATTTTTATTTGTGATGATGCATGCTCTTTGTTTACTGCATGAGCAGTCAAAGAATATATTCCCATAGTTGCCTAGGATTCTTCCATGATTGACCCAGGGCTCCTGTATCAGGGCAATGTCTATCCTTCCTTCTACCAATCTCTTGTTAAGTAAAGCTGTAGGAGACTGGCTATGGTGAAGATTGATTAGTGCGACCCTTATGGAATTGCTTCTCTTCCCAAAGGGTTCAGAGTCAGACATAACCTAACAATATTGCCAAGCTACGTAGAGCAACAAAGCTAACCCCTATTGAGAAGTTTCCTTCTCGATCAGAGCCAAGTTCTCTCTGGGTGGAGAAACAGACACAGCCATTTTGTCTGATCCTGAATCTGACAACAAGATTTGTCTAAATAGTGACCCAGTAGAGTCACTAACTATGCTGGAGGGAGACTGGCTCCTGTACAAACCGCAGGAGTCGTTTCCTCAGAAACTGGTTCCTCGACCTCAGTGGCCACTGAGCTCACACAGGGAGCCACAGATTCATCCCCTACCATCTGTGCTAGCAATTCCATCATAGCTTTATCCGATGCAGACCTTGAAGCTACCTCTTCAGATTCTGCAGATGGTTCCGCTACAGCATCAACCAATGTAGACTGTTGGGCCACATCACTAGACTCTGCAAGTGGCTTACCCACAGCCGCAGAAGGGGGGACTTGCGAGTAGCATTTGGATCGGACAAGATTTTACAAACTCCTTTCCCAAACGGCCCTGTAAAGATATCACAATTCCACCCACTTATGAGCTGGGCAGATCTTTGGTCTATTTCGAAGATCCACCTAGTATAGGCACTATCCCCGACAATGACCTTTTCCCTGATTTTCCACTCGTCAGTGTTGAGGTCTGGATTCAAACAGACAAGTCTTTGAAGCAGTACCTCACCATCTGGTGAATACATCCTGGGTTTTAATAGCCATTTTCATGGGTTTGGGAAGGTAAGTCGCTTTCATCACCCTGATCTTAATGCCACCGACCTCCCTTCCATTGTATTTCTCATGTAGCCATTTCACTGCTATCATTGGCACAGTGGTGCATGAAGATGCCGTTCAGTACACCTGCAGTTAAAAACTGTGAGTCTTCTTGAGCAACATCCATTGTATCAATAACCCTATCCATATCTCTTTGTCTCCTGCAGATAGAATGAACATTCAATCTTGCCTACGGAAAGGCTTCTTATCGATGGTCATTCTTAAACCTGCGGTGGCTTGACTGTACGATTGAAGAGCAGATGTCCTTGGTCGCATCGTCTGTGTCAAGGTAGTAGGGGGAAGGGCATTTGTAGAAGGCAAGAGACAGTACCATCATTTGGCCTACCTCTCTTTCCCACTGGGGTCTCCCTCTGCTATTGTGGGAGCTTACCATTCCCAGATTCAGCACGATGAAGCTGAGCTTGTCGCCTCCTGAGCTTATATATCTGGGCACAAGACATTGTTTACCATCCAGGCAAGAGGTTTAGCATTACTTCTTAACAACTTCCTGTTTTCCCGGATGGGGCATTGGGTGATGTGGGTCTTAAGGTTCCCACATACGTCAGAGTTTTGTACTAGTCGCAGACCCCGAGGTGCCACAGTCGACCAGTGGTTGAGCGCCAGTCCCAGTCTCACTACATACCTTAGTGATATTCCAGAGGATTGAAACAATGTTTAGAATATTTTTTGGGCTGTTTGACCCACCAAGGTTTTTTCTTTATCCATAAAGCATTGGTATACTAAGGGTAAGTATGTCACTGCCTGTATGGACCCTCTATGCAGGCCAAAGGCTGATTATAACGTGGGTCGCCACTTCACGAGGTGAACCATTTGTGACAACCTTAATCCCGGTTGCCATGTGAGTTTCACGCTCTCATCAGCACAGTATCCACACCTTGGACTTAGATTGCCGTTTTCATCTGCCTTCTCCATCTTATCTGCGGGGTCTTTCAAAAACAAGACTGCTCACAGATTTTCAGGATCTCGACAGATTATGCCAAGGACACTTTAGGCACCCTCCTTTTTTTCCAACTGGGTTTGGGACCGGCTATGGCAAAATTATTTTTTTATTTGATTTTTAAAAAAATTTCCATCGTGCACACAGTTATATTTCATTTTTACTTCATAAAATGTCCATTTTTTCTGAACCGCATGTTTGCCATGTGCAGCTTCCCGTATTGGAAGAAAGGGAATCCTTGGATACCTGATGCATGCCCTTTGACCCATGCTTCAACGTAGACAGGTGACTGAAGTGAACCTGCTCTAGTCAATCAATTATTTAACAGCATTACTAACCCAACGTTTGGAAGTAATTTTTTTATTGAAACCATCATTTGGTTTTAGAAATAAATATTTAATGCATTTTTAAAAATTGACAATCTAGATCAGACTAACAGGTGTTCTGTGGAGCACTGGTACTCCGTGAACTTGTAGAAAGTGTTCCCCAAAATTTGAAAATCGGAAAAATTAAAACGGTTATAACCGTTTTCGTGTTTTTTGATAAATCAAGAAAAACGAAAATGCAGAAGTCATTGTTTCTAGTGTTGTCTTTATTTGTACTTATGTTGGCTTTTATCTATTTCTATAACGGCTTTCTATTAGAACACAAATCAAATCTGATTTCACGTGTGGGCGTAGCCTGCGTGCAAACAGTTGAATGACAACCAAAGTGTAGACAGATTTTGCCAAAAAGACTTCTGTTATTTTTCTTCTAGTAGGTCCAAATTAAAGTGGACATAGTCAAATTTCCCTTTGTGTGGTTTGTGGGGAAAAGCTTTGTAATAATGCAATGGTACCACCAAAGTTAAAACAGCATTTTACATTTAAACATGCCAATCTCCAGTCGATAGACAATAATCATTTTTAAAGATTGTTGAATAATCAAATTAATCAAGGGAAAGAAATAGTAATATCTAATGAAACACATATTGCATCATATAAAGTTGCCAAAAATTGAACCATGCACCATCTGATTTTACCAGCATGTTCTGAAATAGTTTTAGCTCCATTTCATCATATTTAGATACATTTAACATTACATGGGACCAGTGTGTAGGAATCTACCGATGGTGCTCCTTCAGTGGTGGGTTCTATTAAAAGATTTATTACTTTTGCGAAGAAGAAAAATCCTAATATATCTACACTGTTTTTTTACACAGAGAATCATCTGTCTCGAAAACATTACCTACAACATTAAAATCCATATTAGCCCAAATTATAAATATGGTAAATGACATCAAATCACAAACCTTGCAAACACGCCTTTTAAAATAATTTGAATGATATTTTTAAGCCTTTACTTACGAACAATATTTGGTTATTGAAATGGCATATTTGACTGATGTCCTAATTACTTAAATTAATGGGAATACCAGTATGCAAGGTATCACCCACATATTGTGGAGAAGCCCAGTGATATGTGGAGTAAAATATAAATAATCAGATTTAAAGAGCTAAAAACATTTATTCATTAAAAGCTGTAAAAACTATTTACAGAAAAAGAAACAAAGATTAGAAAACCAGAGATACATCTCTGTCCAATGTATGACAACAATTGAGACCTGAAAGAAAGGAACTTTCACTTTTATACTTCTTGTATCACCAGAAATTAGCATAAATATCTCAAATAGAAAGATTGCTATAAACAAAAACATAATACTGCATTAAGTACATGATTGGCCATAATATTATGACCACACCCCTTTATAGGTGTGATGTCATACTGTGGCCAATCGCAAAAGCATGACAACTCAACTTGTTTGTTTTCATTATCATAACCAAACAAAAAGGAGGTGCAAACATGTGAAGATGGACTCTAATAAGCAAGTTATCTTTAACACAAGGTAAATACTAAAATATTCTAACATCCACTGACAAACTGTCGGCATTAAAAAAAATTATCACTGAAGAACGCGCATTTTTCAAATAAGGACAGTAGACATATTTCCTTCAGCCCAAAATAACAATTTCGATGAAATAATTCCTATTATAACACTATTTAGCATTAGTAGAAGAAAACATTGCGCAATACTTTACCGCATTGAACATCAAAAATTATGATTGGATACAAATTCCATTTTCTGCAGTCAACACAAAGTTTTGAATTTTCGTTAAGAAGTGGAAGAATTCGTAATGTATTCTTGGGCATGTAGGCATTCCCGGAAATTAGAGGGCAGATGTTGCAGCAAAGACCATAATAATGAAAAAATTACTTTCCAATTCCTATTTAAGACGTTGAAATGTTTTAATGGCAAAATAAAATCAAACTGGCAAGATTCTCTGGATAAATAAATTCCAAAATTAACTTCACTAGATACAGCCATCTATCACAGGAAATTTGAATAGAAAATTAAAGTACAACTGATAAGACTTTGAACTGGCCATACCCATTTTGCACATACACTGATCGGAGAGCCAGCTCCGTTATGCTCAACTGGCCATTGTATTTTTACTGTTCAACACATTTTGACTGAATGTAGAGCTTTTAATAACCATAGACAAATCCGATTTGGAGTTTCAAACACAACCCTAAAAGACCTTTTGGGAAGTCTACAATAAAAAAATTTTAATTTATCTCTGACATCTGTTTTACGAATTTTATGTAGATTTTATACATTGGCTATTCTTAATTCAAAATTGTAATAGATATATTTTATTTCAGTCTTTATTTTCTCTAGAATTTGTCTTGTGGCCTTGCACCATAAAAACCCAACCAACCTTGTTTATTTCAAGCTTCTTTTCAGAGAATCTAACAATATTGTGTATGCTGCAGTGAGGCCAAATATGGATCTTGCGCCATAAAACCCCCCCAAAAAACCAACCATCATATCAAACTATATAATTTGTTTCTTAAATGGCAGAGGGTGGGGTTTAACCATAATTCCTAATTCTTGGTATTCACTTCAGAAAAACTTTTTAATTTTCAAATTGATTTTATCTCAACACTCTTGGCTTGTTTAAAGGTTTGCACAATTCAACATATTGCTTTCGAATGTGAACAAAATGGAAAACATAAGACTGAAGAATTTGCAAATGCATGATTGGTTGAGCATAAGTCAGGCCTCGAAATATATTTTTTAATACAGGTGCACCTTGTGCACCTAAGTTTTTAAATTAGGTGTACAGGTGTGCCTAGCTGGAAAAAATTAGGTGCACAATTTTATTTTCATGTGCACCCGGGTATTTCGAGCCCTGGCATAAGTATATATTTTTATTTTTATACACACAACTATACTTTTGATCTTGAATAGTTATAATTATACACTAGAAAGCTGAAATTAAATACTGATAAGTTTTTTTTGTGAAGTAAATTTTTCGAGATAAGTGTCACTGAATCTTAGAATTACTTAAATACAAACTTCATATCTTGTGTTACAGGTTGATATGGTGTTTGCATCTTTCATAAGAAATGCTGTTGGCGTTAGAGAAATAAGAGAAATATTAGGTGAAGAGGGAAAAGACATCAAAATCATCTCAAAAATTGAAAATCATGAAGGAGTTAAAAAGTATGGTTTATTTTTTATTTTTTCAATAGCTGTATCCAGTTAAATTAGTTTAGGATTTATGTATAAAACTAGCCACTGTGTGGCCAACATGGCGTTGCCCGTGACAGTTCTTTTCGTGTGGTCAGGTGTGACCACTGCTCGCTTAACCCTCGGTGATTGCTATTGGATAACAGCCATCACAGTGTTGCCCGTGTTGTTGGTGCTTCGCAAACCAAATGGGAATTTGTAGCCTATTGGATAAAAGCAACACCATGATGGCCTCGTCATTGTCGTATGTGGCCAAATTCGAATTGGCGTGACATCACAATCTCTTGCGAAAATATAAATATTTAATTGAAAAATTATTTATTAAAAGAAAATCAAACAAAAGGTATCTGGTGTAAAATTTTCTGCAGATTTAGAATCCATTGAAATTTTAAATGTATCTTTAACTACAGATTTTACAAAAAAGAACTAAACAATGCCAGTCAATTTTTTAAATTTGTTTGGCTTTCCTAGGCTGAAATTGGTTGAGTGCAGGAAATGGTACGTGATTTCTTGAACACAATCAAAGTCAAATTCGTATGGGAAAAAAAATATAAAAGTTACAATTTAAAAATTATTTATTTAAAGAATATCACATTTTTATATATTGATCTAACGTGAAATTTTCTGCAGATTTAAAATCTGTTGAAATTTTTTAACTCTATCTTTACGATCTAGGAGATAGAAAAAACTACATAACTCTAGTTAAAACTTTTTATTTGTTTTGTTCTTCAGTTGAGAGCGTTGCTTGGAAAAACGGAAAAAATAATTTAGAATATGTTGTATCTTTATGGTGTTGCCATTCAAAGGAAACAATAATAATTAAATTCATTTTAAAATGTTCAGATTGAATTTTAAAATAAATGCTTTGCACAAAAATTGCAAAAAATTTGGACTACCTGTGTGCCAAATCCCATTATTGTAAGTGCCATTGATTGGTCGGGAAACTGCGTGCCATAAACAAACATACAAGCACTTCCTTTTACAATAGTAGAGATAAACCCCTTGATATCAAATTCTAGTGCACGTGTAAAGCATGATATAATGATTTTTTTTAATCCGAGACCCTTGTGAAAATGCCCGAAACTAAATGAACAAAAAGTTGCAATTCAACTAATCATTTAATTTATATTCTTAATCAGAAGTAATAGTTGGTTAATATCATGCATTCCAGAAAACAATTTGTTAATTTCAACTTGCATTCATAGTACATAAAATCTAGGGGGGGGGTATGTAAACTCTTATCCCACTCTTTGCAGCCCCAAACTTGATTATCTGACCTTGCATTTCTTGGAACTTTTTTTTTGCTTAATCATTTATAGTTGTGCATGTCATTCAGAAATAAAAAATGACTGTCCATTTATTGATTGTGGTTATTTAACTAACACAAAAAATCTGGATATCTACCCATTTTTATTACTGATTGATTATCAAAATAATTTAATACATTGAAAAAATTTCTAGAACTAAACTATGTTAAAAAAATTCTCAAAAAGCTAAATACTACTAATTCTATATCCTTTTATAATTCTTTGATAAATTGAATTTTACAAAAGCTTTGCGTTATTAATACTGTTATGCTCTATTTGTAGAATTGATGAGATTATCGAAGAAAGTGATGGTATTATGGTTGCCAGAGGAGATCTTGGAATAGAAATACCTCCTGAAAAAGTATTTTTAGCACAAAAGATGATGATAGCCAAATGTAACATGCTTTGTAAGCCTGTCATTTGTGCTACTCAGGTAAATTTTTTTTTTCTTTCAAGTTTTAGTATCATTAAAACCATTAACCTAACTACATTTTATAGTCAAGAGTTGACGTTTGTCCCTTGGGTGTTGAACACAACCATGCATTCTATTGGGAAGCAGGTTAAATGTAAACTGTACTTCCTCGCAATATTGGTATCTTTGGCGCATTGTCGAAAAGATTAAGTTGACTACACATGATTTAGAGTTTTGCAGCTCTTTTCCCTGGCAAGCTACTACCTTTCTAGAAATGGATTTCTTCAGGGTCATCTGCTTTTTCATTAGAGTAACACAGTAGTATGTCCAATAAACAATATTTGTATGTTGGAAATCCTTGAAAACTGCATGGTCAAATATGGCCCTTGGGCTATAAAACTCAACCAACATTGAAAACTCATGGAAATGAATTATTTTTCAAGGTCCCTGTAATTTTTTTAATACTTCCTTTTCTAATTATTTATAACACAAGAAACTCGGTAAAAAATTAGTTTTAAAACTTATTCAGGGTAAAAAAACCAAACAAATGAAAAAATCTAGTTTGTTAGACGCCTCCTAGATAGCACTGTGGTGTATCTTTTATATCTTGATAAGTTTCCACCTTTCTATTTATTGATTTGCTCCCAAAAGAATGGGAAGTCTTGGTCTAATTAGCCTCATGTTGCAAAAATGACCAGAGTAACAAACTGAACCTCAAACAGGTTGCTGGTGTATATTTTACTTATCTATTTAGATTGACATGTTTGTTTCACTCAATACAAGAGAAACATTAAGCATGATGACAACAGTTAAAAAAATAAAAGAATTCATATAACTTGTTGTGAGAAACGAAGAAAAGACCAAAGTCATTGCCTTAAAAGTTATCTTTCCTCCCAATAAGGCCTCCATTTCGAGTTCTGTAGTGTGCAGAGCCAAAGAGCAATGTAATTAACAGATGGGCGGGATTATGCATTCTTTTCCGTTGTATAAAACAGTTCAAGAATATACAGACGCAACCCCAAGCATCAGATGACATCTTTGATGAATCAAAATCCAATGTCTACTGTTTTGATACCACTTGGAGAAAATGTTGGATGTGTTTTCGACAATCGTGAAACATCCCAAGCAAAAAGAGTGTTTCAAAGCTGTATGGTCCTTGTGTAATAAAATACAACCAAAAATGATAAAAATAAAAGCAAAAATTAAACTTCCACTTAGTGTTATGTTTTAACTATTTTCTATGATATATTTTCAGTACAAACAATCCAGATGGTCTGAAAATTTTACTTCTACACTGTCTAGATACACATATAATACATATTGTGGTTACATTAAAATGTGGTTTATCGTCATTTTGGAGTTTAATCTAATTGTAGTTGACCATTCAACTATCATTAATTCGAAATTTATTCTGTGGAATTTTTATTTCCTGAAATAGCAATAGAAAAACCAGCAAACTGATGTCGCATTTAGAATACATACAGGAAATGTTTTAACACCGTAATACCACCTATATTTAGCTTGACGGGGGAAAATGCTCCCTCATATTGATACTGTGGAGATTTTATGAAGATTTCCCTCTTCAGAATCAAATCAAAATCTGCATGAATTCTTTATAAAAGTTCTGAAACTATTACTGATTATCTTTAAAATATCTTGACTCTCTTCTAGATGCTTGAAAGCATGGTTAAGAAACCTAGACCAACTAGAGCTGAAAGTTCTGATGTTGCAAATGCTGTTCTGGATGGAGCAGATTGTGTTATGCTCTCTGGGGAAACTGCAAAAGGAGAATATCCCCTTCAGGCAGTAAAAATGATGCATGCCATTTGTGTTGAAGCTGAGGCAGCTATTTTTCAGCGTCACGTGTTTATTGAATTAAGCATGAAGACCCCTGTTCCTACTGATTCAACACATACTGTTGCTATTGCAGCTGTGAATGCTTCCATGAAATGCTTAGCATCTGCTATAATTGTTATCACAACTACAGGAAGGTAAGTGGATTAAAAATATTTTAGCAAAATTTATTGTGAACAATTATGAGGAAGCTGAAATTTTGTGTCAACATATTGTAGTCCTGAATCAATTGCCATAAAATATGTTAAGGTCGTAATCCCTTATTCAACTATTCATTTCACAATTAATATTGCACACCATATGTAGGAATCAACTGTTAAAAGAAAGATGTAGATCTTGTTTGGGTTCCTTTAATAGTAACCTGATGGAAAGAAGGATATTGCCTTGGCTGGAGATCCTGATCTGAGCTGTATCTTCAATATGACTACTGAACTGATGACTTAGGTTCCTGAAGTTTCTTGGAGGTGGTGCAGTCTTGATAGTGATAGCCAATTCAGTGTGGAGGTGGAGTTACGTGACGACCTACTTAAAACTTGTGCCAGAGATGAAGGATGGGGTAAATAGTGCGAGTCACAAAGAAGTAAACAGAAAAGTGGGGAAAGTGAGTTAAGTTTCAAAAATGATTGCAGAGTGTAGCATGAAAAAGTTATAGGATGTTCAAGGGGTTAAAAATTTAGAACCTAATGTGGCTCTTTGCCTTTTATAATTTCTTTGATGAAAGTTATATCTTATTTGCTGGATCACTGTGTTGTCAATTGTTTCCAATGGCAGAAGAGTTTTAAAGCTAGTTTAGTGAGGAATTTACAAAGTTCTAACACATTCAGGTCTTTACGAATTTGGAGGTTTCTATAGAGCCATGAGGCATTATATAAGAATTATCCTGAATGGAATTTTGAAGGGTTTCAAATTTTTGTATGTGTGTCTTGGCTACATATCCTCAGACATGACTGGCATAGCTGATGCCTGGTCTAAGCATGGTTTCATAAATAAGCACTTTGGTATCAATAGATAATTTAGATTTTACAGCAATTTAGGATTATATAGGGTTGTTCTAGCTGCTAGAAACTTTGGTTTTAGGGAGTTGATATGTAAATTCCAGGTTAATTTCAAGTCCATCGTGACTACAAAGAATATTATTTCCATATAGTTGAAGGGAACGAAATTTCCTTCTTTTGGTGAATAGTACTGCTTGACATTTGTCCACATTTATTTTGATTTTGCAGGTAGTAAGCCAGGACTTCAGTACTTGGATTTAGTTTGTTAGCGAGAGCATAATAGTCTTGATTTCTTGTCTATCTATCCTGGGTCTTGATTTCTTGTTAGTATAGCTGTGTCGTCTGCAAATATGCAGAGCATAGTAGAGAAGCCCTGAGATATGTTGTTCACATAGATATTAAATCATTTGGGAGCTATTATGGAACCCTCTGGTGTGCCTGGTGGTATGAGTTTGTGCTTGTGGTAGAGTTTTTTGTTGACTCAAATGACTTAAGTGCCTATATGTCAGATAGGAAAGTATAAGTTGTGTAAATGAGGCAGGAAAGCTTTATGTGATAAGTTTATGGATTAATGCAAAGCCTGTCAAAAGTTTTGAAGATGAATTTTAAGGGAAGTTTCTCCATAAGGTTGTAAACACCATCTATTCCTGGAGCTTTTTTTTAACTTCAATTTTCTGACATAGTTAATTACTTCAGAGGGTTTTGCAGGCTCAATTATGTCAGATGGTGTGGGTTTAAGGAAATTTTCTAATAAGTCTATGCAAGTTCAAACGATCCAAGGAATTATTAGCTGGTTTGTATAATGTTTATTAAGTTTTTATTATTTCCTAAAATCGCAATAATGAGAAATTTAATAAAGCACAAAAACTATCAGAATGAGCTGAAATTTTGCATGGCCATATTAGAAGTTCTTCTGAATCGATTTCCATCAAAATTTAAGGTTTCAATTCATATATTTTCAAACATTAATTTAATAATTGCATACTAAAAACAATTTTTAAAATTAAATATTTAGTGGATTTTGTTGGGGTTTAACAGTACTATGGTACAAAGTATCTGGGCTATAGAGATATTATATTGAAGATATCCATAAAATTCTAAGAAACTGATTTAATATTAAGTGCTCCAATCTTTCTGCGTACTCATAACTTTGAAACGGTAAGACTTAATGACATGAAACTTAGTATCTCAATTTAAATGTTGATATGGATTCGAAATTATGAAATTGGTGCTTAATTTAATATAAAAGAATGCAAATTTTATTAATTTTAATTTTTAGATGTTAGTTTCTGTGTCAAGCGCCATCTTTGAATTTTCTCTGCTAAAATTGCTGGAATGAATAGGGGGTGGTTCGTTTTTTCTATACTGTACCTTGTATTCATTTTTTTTTTGTGATTGGTCGTTAGATCAGATCCGTAGTGGCGTGTAGTATGGGTTTAGTTTTATTAAAATATAGAAAAAGTGTAGATTAAGTAAGCTAAACATGTATACACTAGAAAGAAGGAGGGGGGGGATTTGCTTCAGCTTTTCAAGTTGGTAAAACAAGGGGACACAGAGGGCTTAAATTTCAATAGGGATAACAGAACAAGGGGCCATGGGTATAAATTGAATAAGACACATTTTAATCGGGATTTAAGGAAAAACTACTACTTTAATAGGGCAATAGACAGTTGGAACGTGTTGCCAGAAAATATAGTTAATTCAAAGGGAGTGTACGAATTTAAGATACAATTGGATAGTCAGTGGGAATTCATAAACAAAGGACCAGCCTTGTTGGGCTTGAGCCTGTAGCTGGTCGTCAATATTTGTATTTTAATGTGAATTTATATCAAATAGTACATTTGAATGTGCTCTTCTGTAAATAAAGAGGGGGTAGTTAGGTTTAAAATATTTTTCTTACATTTTGTATTCCTAGTAAATTTAGTTGAAATAATAGCAAATGCAATTCAAATTTTGTAGCATAAGCTCAATTGTTCCTATCAACATACTAGATGAGAATAAAAATTTTTTATCTTTATCAAGCCATAATTTGATTACTTTTCCTTTCCTAAATTTAGAACTGCACATCAAGTGTCAAAATACAGACCAAAATGCCCTATTATTGCTGTGTCTCGTCTAACACAAACAACACGGCAAGCTCACTTGTGGAGAGGAATTTTGCCCCTACACTTTACAGGTAAGAACTCAGACTTCTAAAACTTTCAAATGCAATGGCATGGGGAATTTCAAATAAGACACCTAAAATTTGAAGACCACAATGGGCCAGTGGGTTTGCTCACTCTGCAGGTTGTAGGCAGTGCAGGTTCTATTCCTATAACTTACCCTGTATGTATTTCTCTCTTCTGGATCAATAAAACTTTACTTGTAAGTGTATCTCCATACCATCGCTGGTGATAAAAGTAGTTTTCATAAATACTCTACCAAATAATAATCCAACCACAATGTACTAAACTACTGTTTGAAAATTGCAACAATATGAAAGAATCTTCAGAAATAAATGAAATTTATCCACGTATTACTTATAGTGGTTTAAATAAACAATCAAGTTTACAGAGAAAAAAATAATGCCAAAATATCTATCTTGTGCAGCCACCACACACAGCGATTAGAGCCTGTACACGTTGTGGTATCGAATCATACAGATTCTGAATGGCATTTCAGATGGCCTCTGTCTGATGTCAAAGTTCAGCAGTAATCTCTGCCCGACGAGCAAGTCACCAACCAGTGTAATCCCAGACATGTTGAACGTCCAGGCCATGGAAGAAGCAGAACCTGTCATGCACTGAGGAAGGCTTGTATATTCCGAGTAACGTGTGGATGGGCATTGTCTTGCTGAAATACAGCTCTGGAAAAGTGAATACAGAAGGGGTAGGACCTCGGACTCCACAATTTCTCTAATGTGACGCCTGCCATTGAAGGTCCCCACAATTTGGAGTAGGCAGGATCGCCCATGATATCTAATAGCTCCTGACGAGTACGCATTCATCATTATAGACCTGATTGTAGTGGGACTTGTCTGAGAAGACAACTTGTTGCCAATCGGTTGCAATGATGAGCCCATTGTAACCAGAGCCAGAGGTGTCAGTGATTCAGCGTCAAGGGAATCCTTGCTTGTAGTCCATGGTGCAGCAGATGGCACCAAACCGTGGGGGCAGACAATGACACACCAGTAGACATGCTCCAATGTTAAACCAATGCACAAGAGGACACTGTATGGTCCGTCACCGCCATGCTGATGAGGTGGCTGTTTTCCCGTGGTGATGTCGTATTGCGGTGCCCACTACCGTGGTTTCAACTTGTCTGGTTCTTCATGGTCCATTTCTTCCACACACACACATATCACTTGTGGCATTACTCCCCATGCAGGTGGTAATTTCAGAGGTAGGAGAGTCCACCCTGACAGAAGTCTTGTTCGAACTCTGTTACTTGCTCATATGGTACTCTGCGTTTTTGGCGAGGCATATTGACTTTTATTCAATTATTTACAGTCGTTAAATAATGATACACACATTTCAATGCACCTTTACAGTGCTTTTTATACACTCCCTTGGAAGATTAAAGGGCGTTTCTCAGCCCACATGCGTGATCACTTTGTAATTCTAATAATTTGCATTTCCTGCAAGTTTTGTTTAATTTGCATGATTCCTTCATGGTGTTGCAATTTTCACAAACAGTAGTGTATTTTGGAATGTTAGAAAATGTAAATATTCATTGAACTTCACTTAGATGTATCTGTTTAAAAATGGATAAAAAAGTTGATTGATCCAATTTTAAATATTAAAAAATGCATTTTTGTATTAATTAATAATAACCCTTTCAATTTAATCATACACCAGACCTTGGCCTTTTTGCCATAAGTATGTCTGGCAGGATGGACTTTTCCCCCCTCTGACATCTTTATGGGCATCAGCCTTTGGAACCATGCCAAGTTTTTTTCACCTTTTGTGTATTTGCAATAAATCGGAATGTTAGCAAACACTTTCGAATGACCTTCATTTGATTCAAGATGAATTTACTTTGATTTCCTGAGAAACTGATTCGAGTGAAGCAAAAGAAATTATTAAATTTATCACTGGCGTTCTTCAGTGCTTTTTTTCCCCATCTCTGTGATCGCTAAAGATCGAATAAAAAATATTAACGAATTTGAAATCTGGAAAATTTTACACCACATAGATACTTTATACGTTTGATTTTCTTTTAATAAATAATTTTTCAATTAAATACTTATATTTTTTGGTTTGCAAAGCAAATCAACACCACGGGCAACTCTGTTATCCAATAGGCTATGAATTCCCATTTGGTTTGAGAAGCAAACCAATAACCCCACAAAGCAACTGGCACTGGCATTGCCAGGCTAGACACAGTGGCTAGTCTTTTCTAGACCAGGGATCTTCAGATAGTTAATAATAGTTTTCCAAGTTGGGTAATTTAGCACCTTCCTCTTGCTTTCAGAAGAGACCGCTACCTCCGACATTGTATTTTCAATAAGTCGAACTATGTATCCCTGCTGTGGATGAAGTTCACATAAAATGACAGTTTTTGCTTGAGAACTTTTTCCCTTAACTTCAGAGTCAAGATATATTTTCTTAAGCTTAAAAAATATGCATTCCTGAACTTTATTTTAATACCAATCTTATGTTTAACTTTGGTATTAACGAATTACTCTGAGCTCAATATACTGTTGATGCATAACAAGTCTCCTTTTGATTTTTAATTTTACTGCAAGGTTCAAAATTGATAGAATGCTCTTGCTGAGAGAATTTATTTTCATGCTTTTCTCTAACGAAAGGAACAATAAATTTTTTTTTGATTACTACATTAACAGGTGTAGATTAGTTATTAAATTTAATTAGGAACAAATTCAATACAATCGTTCTGGAAAGTGGAGGCTTTTGATTGTCTGGCTTTCATATTTAAAACATTTCTGTTTGACTTCATATTATGAATCTAAAATTCTTACGCCCCCATAGCAAAAATATAATATTTTCTGCATATAGTGCAGTCTCGACAAAAAAAGCAGTCAGCTTTGGGTCAAAGGTTAGGAGGAGGCAGCCATGTGCAAAAGCATGGATGGTGATCACTGGTTGGTTTCCCTCCGCTATTTCAGTAATACTGCTATCGTTTTCAGTACTAAACGATAAACTGAAAACCACAGAATACATGCTTAAAAATGCCAGTTGTAGAAGCTCTAGTTTACGTTTTAACCTATCGCAATCGCATAATTTGAAGAACATTTGTTTAAAACCACATGCTGGACAATAATCTATTATTTGTTTAGGCAATGCAGTTGCTTACAGAAGTATGCAAACGTAAATTTTAAATTTGTTTCTCATAATTTTACACCTACCTTTTAGGAGAACGTTTACCTGACTGGCCACATGATGTTGATGCAAGAATTCAATTTGCGATAGACTTCGGGAAGCAGCGCAAATTCATCAATTCTGGAGATGCAGTTATTGTTGTTACTGGGTGGAGAAAAGGAGCCGGTGCTACTAATACTATGCGTGTTGTTTATGTTGAATAAATTCTTGTTGGATTATAAAATATTTTGATTTGTTCAAAGACCCTAGTCTGTCATTCAATTTTAGATGTTTATGCCAGTTGAATTTGATGTTTATGATTGAAAAATGAAATTGTTTTAAAAATTATTGGTTTCAATATATTGTTTTCTTAGATATACCCCATTACATACAAATACATGGATTGTATAAAGAGAAGTTAAATGTTGTCAAATCTAACTTTCATGATAAAAAATATAAAAAGTAGATTTTAGTACATAGCCTTACAATAATTGTTGAAAAGTTACTGAATGTGAGAAGGTTTAATGTGCATAGATGTTCATTACTGTTTTCAAATAAAGTTATAAAATGTGGTGTATAAAAAATTTTTTATTCACAAATACATGTTTATGACTGTTTCATGGTTGTTTCTTTTAGTTCTTTATGTAGATGATCATTTAAACCTTTTCGATTTCTTGCTATTTCTACTGCCAAAAATTGAACCCTTATAACTGAAAAATAAAATTGGCATTATAAATAAAACTAAATTAATTTTAATATTTGCATCCTCATTGTAAACAAGATAAAATTCAGTTGAACTTGTTGACATAATTTATCAGAGCACTTATGGTTGTCTTGCTGTACACTAATTCACAAAAAAGGATGATTCATCTTTTATAATCGTGGGAAATAATTTAGATGAACACAACAATCTGAATATGTATGTTATACAAACAGTTCTTTTCTGGGATATAATTTGTGGCTGTCATAGCTTGGTGAGTATGCCCTCTGCGCTAGTAACCATTAAGGATGCGACATCCATGTCGATGTATTAGGGTAGATGTTTTTGTAACATGGATGTATATACTTGAAAATGTTTTTACGTTGTCGATGTTTTATTTTTTAATTGAAAAAAGTACAGTTATAAAATTTTTTTTAAATAACCAAGTAGCATAATTTTCATAATTAGCAAAACATATTCAACATACTTTTAGACCAAAGTGACCAAGGGTGAAGTGTCTGAAAAGTAGGGATGCGACGTCAATGTATTCAAAACATTGATGTTAAAAAAAAACCATCGATGTATTGGAGCCGATGTCGCATCACTAGTTGCTAAACCAGTTTTAAGAAATGGGGAGGGGGGAGTTTAAATACACTGAATTTTAAAAACATCGATATTTTTGGGACTATGTATTATTGTCCTCAACATCGATGTTTTGCTGTCGTTGTCGCATCCCTAATAACCATCAAGTTGTGGGTTGCACAAGTTCAATTCCTGCCGGTAAAAAAAATTTATTGTGTCTCATTTGATATTGTATGTCTTGTGTAGCATGGCCTTATATGGCTCTTGTGCCATAAAACCCCAAAAACCAACCGGGATATATTTCTTGAAATTGTCATGACCTAGAGTTGGCTTCATTCTTTTAAATGCAAAATTTCAGCAAACAAAATGAGATGTCAACTCGCGACTAAAATTAACTTAGGTTTTAAACATAACAGAATATCTTATCCATGGATGTGCACTGATTTCAACAGAACCTCTGTTACTAAGGTGCTTAATTTTCAGGAAAATTAAGTTTCCTAAGTTCTTAAGAGCACTATTTTGTAACGTGAAAACCATTCAAGTTACACGGACTCAAAATTTTTTATGATAAATATCTAGGCATAACAAATATTTTTTAACTGCAAATGATAATTCTTCTGGCAATCTCTTTGGATATTCTATTTCCAAAAATGTTAACTTCCCATGTACTGATTCTAGAATAAAAAATCTTACCCTGTTGTCAAAAGCATTCAGACACAAAGTTCCTTAACTTTTAATTGTATGACAGCATCGTAAATGAGCAGGCCTTTCCGCTCGTGAAAATTTTCAGTAGTATCCAAATATCTACTTTGGATAGTAGTTAGGAATCTACTTCGAAATCCCAATTTCATGCAGAAATTAAATCCATTATCTGGTTTAGAAGTATGCATATTTATTCATTTTATGAACACCCAGAGATTAGATTCCTCCCTGAGTATATTTCTTCAGTGATAAGTAAAATGTAATTGACTATTACATTAATAAAAATTCATACGACCAACCATGGAGTTCTGCATACTCAGAGTAAAAGTTCTATAACTTACACAGTCCAGTCACATTAATGTGACCACCACCTATTTTCGACGTCAACGTGAAATAATCAATCACAAAAGGCATGTGGCAGCACATTGCAGCGGAGTGTATATAAAGGATGTCCTAGGGCATCGGAAAGCATTTCAATCGTTGGCGTAATGCAGAAACGTAGCTATTTATCCGACGTCCAAAACGGCATGATTATTGGCTTTCGGGCCAAGGGTGGAAGCATTTCGAAAACTGCTAATTTTGTGAACTGTTCGCGTGCCGCCGTGGTAAAAGTATACCGTGCATGGCAAAATGGCACTATCCAAAATCAGCGGCGTGGCACACGTGGTGCACCACGGGCTATAGATGACAGAGGTGAACGAAGGCTACGGGGATGCGTTCGGGCGAATAGACGTGCAACTGACCGCCCAGATGAACCAAGGGGCTACCAAGAGTGTATTATCAACAACGGTTCAGCGAACGTTGCTGCGCATGGGCCGCCGCAGCAGACCTGGTTAATGCACCTATGCTGACTGATGTTCATCGGCGACGAAGGCTGGAATTTACACGCCAGTACCGTAACTGGACGTCCACAGAGTGGCGACAGGTGGCTTTTCCCGATGAATCACATTTTATGCTCCATAGGACAGATGGACGTTGGCGTATACGGCGTGAAACGCCTGAAAGCAAACACCCTGCAACAATTACCGGAAGGATCCAGGCTGGAGGAGTGAGCATTATGGTTTGGGGAATGTTTTCCTGGCATTCACTGGGTGCACTCATCATTGTGGAAGGCACGATGGATCAGCACAAGTACGCATCTGTCCTTGCGGACCATGTCCACCCTACATGCGAATTATTTTTCCTCAGAATGATGACATCTACCAACAGGACAATGCGAGGTGTCATACAGCTCTCAGTGTATGTGCGTGGTTCGAAGAGCACCAGGATGAGTTTACCGTACTCCCCTGGCCAGCACTCACCGGATTTAAACGCAATCGAGAATCTGTGTGACGACCTTGATCGGGTTGTTCGCGCCATGGATCCTCAACCGCGTAATCTAGCGCAGCTGGCCACGGCACTGGAGTCGGCATGGCTCAACATCCCAGTGAACACCTACAGAAACCTAATTGACTCTCTTCCTGCACGTCTCGCAGCGGTCCGCTCTGCCAAAGGTGGTTATTCTGGCTTTTGACAGGTGGTCACATTAAAATGACTGGACTGTGTATTTACCTCATTCTCGTGAGTTAATATCAGAATCTAAAACATACAATACATAAATTTTCATTAAAGCATTCAATTCAGATGTACCTTTTGTGGGCATCTGGAATTTAAGGGTTAAAAAACGAAATTTGGATATTAAATTAATCAAAACTGCAAAAAAAATTGTTCTAATTAACATACCAAGTATAGTGTTCTCTTCACTGTATTCTTCAGAACAGTTTAATCGTAAAAGTGTACCAAAAGAAGCATCCTCAACTTTTTCGAGAAATTTTTGGCAAAAATTACGCCAAGCCTGAAACGAAATAATTTTACAAAAAAATGTTTGCAGATCTTCAAACCAAGATGTTTAAAACCATTACAAGACCTTAAACCCAAGTTTCAAATACTGTAACCCTTCGATATATCACTTCTAAGGGTCATGAGGAAAAAGTGATATACCAAGGGGAGAAATATAACGAGGGTTCAGAAAACCTTGTACAAATAAAAAGGCAAATAGTTTTTTATTTAAAATTATGACAGCTACAATTTTGACACAAAATCAAAACAAAATAATTGAATAGAATATTTTTTAACCTAATTCTCTCCATATACACTTGGATCTTTCCTGTCTGGATTCATCCTGGACCGTCACCAATAGACCGCTGTGTTGCTCCAGTGTAGTGCAACGTTCTAGAGAGTTAACGCAAGAAATTGTAAAAATAATGAAAGAATTGGACGAAAATTTTGCACATAGCGTCCGAACAAGACTTGTGGTTGAAAGCTCTACTACAGAATTTCCAACAATGAAATGGAAATTTCCGAACCATCGGACAAAGTAACTGTACTGTGGACTCTAAAGATCTTTTTCGCTTACTCTTTAAATTTGTATAAAAGTTCAAAGTAGAAATCTTTCAAGACACTAGAAACAATACTATTATCTATGAATTATAAGGAGTTATTACCAGGAAAATGTAAGAGTCGTATATATTTTACGATCGACTGATAGGACAGATCTAGTAAAACACTAGCCGAATAACTATGTTAGAGCTAAAATCTAAAGATTAATAAGAAAGCCCTCGCATAGTTTTTGTCGAAGGTTTATATTCGCTCCCGGTTCTTTTGCGTGAAAAAGTAGCCTGTTCAAGAGTCATAAAATATGAAAAGGTGGCTTGTTATCAGTGTGTTAATCAAAGATGTGCTAACCAGGCCTGTATTTAAGTCTTTTAAACCTAAAGCAACATTGATCACCTGAAGGAAACTGTTATGAGTTGCTGAGAAAGTGGAGTCGCACACTTCACACAAAAGTATTCTCCGAGTGTTTACTTTAACCATCACAATGACGCCTTGCATTCCTTCTTATTAATTAATTAACTTATATTCTATGACATCTATGTAGGTGATACATGAATCCTTCCTTTCTAGTAGAATGGCTTCAAACATACCGACATTAACCTTGCTAGAGACGAAACGGATGATTCTCATGCTGAGAATCAGCTTTAGATAGATTGCTATAGAAGCGGCTTTCTTTGTTATTTCCAAAACACCACTCAACATGGAATGGTTTTACACACTTCTTTTTATCTCCATTTGGATTGGAAACTTCGAATGTTAGCGCTATTTTCAATCTTCCTCCAACCAGCTTTCAATAGTATATATACAATAGATACTTTGTTAATAATTAATTCCGTTTATTCAGAATGATATATTGCAATTGATTTCATAAATTTACACAAGAAAATATGGGAAAGAAAAAAAAGACATTTTAATTCCTATAACGTACTGAACATCAAAATTGCCGCCTCCATCTTATTTGAATCTAAAAGTCTTCACTTTTCATGATTTTAACATGACAATACATTATTAGTCCAAAATTAATCCAATTATTTGTTTATACAAGTGTGATTGTACATAAATTTTCAATATTAGATTTTGGGGATCGTGATCTTAAAATACTTTAAAAATATAAAGATGGGTTTTCCAATCCCTTTAAAATCACACGGTTAGTTAATATTCGTATAGAAATTTCATATTAGTTTGGGTGACATTAATTTTTATCGTTAGTAATTTTCTAAGCTCAAAGGGGAACTTCGTCGCTATAAGAGCACTAAAAATTTATTTAAATTTAGTACGCATATGGACTTAACTTGATACTAAGGAATTGAGCCTATTGAATGCAGCAGGTAAAGCAAACAGTCATTCATTAGTTAATCACATTCAACGAATTCATACAATAATAAAAGTTAATCATGTAATACTCAGGTGCAGAATTTATATTCAGTGTTCTGCAACACAACTCCAAGCAATTGCAGTTGTTATGCAGGCATTTTGTCTGAATTTTGAAAACTGCAGTAAAATCAAAAACAGACGGAAACATAATTTTCGTCAAATATGTACTACATATTTGTAATAAAACACATCAAAATTAATTAACTTACTTTATTTAAAACCAAGGCATACTTCCAGAATTTGTAATTCTTTCGATCACTTTTGAAGTTAAATATTTTGTCATTGACATATAAGATGTGTTATTTATAAAGTGTTTGTTGTAATTTAGATGGTGTAGGGAGGTTGTTCCGTAGCTAGAAAAATAAAAAAAGTGTGGTAAGGAGTGCGCTTTGCACTGCAGAACATCGTAACTTATGATTTAAAAAAATCAGCCAACATTTTGATAAAATAAAGGACAAATTGTTTTGCGACGTATGTCGAAGTTTTAAGCACTTTCTGCTCCCGGGATGTAGGAGTACTTCCAAAGCAAGAACGAAATACACTCATGTCCATAAATTAAGGATAATTCAGAATCACACGGAAATAGAACTCTAAAGTAAAAATTTCACCTGTACAATTATAGCACACATCTTCAAGAATAATATCCAAACTACAGGAAGCCATTTGATGACGCCGATAGTATGTCACAATGGCGATCGAGTGTAATAGAGGTGTATATGAGGAATGGTAGCAAAGAAGTAAAATTGTTCACAAGCGTTCTGTAAGCCGCTCAGTGCCACAACCGAATAGTTATGGCACAGAGGACGCATGTCGATGATTTTTTACGTGATAGAACTATCGGCCGCCTCGAATGTGGGCGTACTCAGACGGAAGTTTCAGTAGAACTTGGAATCGCCCAAAGTGTCATCTCTAGGCTTTGGCAACGATTCCAAAATGATGGAAATGTCAGTAGACGTTACAGTACATGTCTATCCCGAGTTACAACGCCGAATGATGACCGGTATTTGGCAATAACTGCAAAGAGAAGCAGACCTTTCTCGTCAGCTATCTTCAGCCACGGGTACGACAGTTTGAAGGCAAACCGTTTACAGACGTTTGGGACATGTTGGTCTATACAGGGTGTTTCAGTGAACCGTTTCAGAACTTCTAAGAGGGGTAGGGTACATCCTGACAACTCGAAATCATATAGCAATGTGGGGTCGGAAATGCTTTCCTGAAGCGGTGTTGTACACAGAAGCAGCGTAAAGAAAAGAGACCGTAAGTGAGAAATCGTTTTAATAATACATGAAAAGAAGCAAAAGGTACATGGATTAAAGTAAGTGTTCGAAGTTTCTTCCACGGGCTACAATGCACGCCTCATATCTCCGACACATGGACATCCGAACATTCTGGAATACTCCAGGCATATCTCGAATTTCTCTGGCAGCAACTGCAATTCTTGCATCCAGCTCCTCAACATTGTCAACAGGGGTGTCATAAACTAGCGATTTCAGATGACCCCATAAATAAAAATCAAGACATGATAGGTCGTGTGACCGAGCAGGCCAACGCACGGGACCACCACGTCCGATCCACTGCTGACCAAATGTGACATCCTCCAGGTAGTTACGAACATCTCCGCTATAATGGGCAGGGGCTCCATCGTGTTGGAACCACATTGTCTGTTGCGTCGATGCAGAAATCTGTTCATCTCTCAAAAGTTGTGGCAATGCTTGCTGCAGAAAGAGCAAGTAGTTAGGTCCGGTTAGACGAGACGGTAACAGGTAAGGTCCGATGAGGTGATCTCCCATAATACCGGCCCATACATTGACCGAAAATCGAATCTGTGCTGCACGACGTCGTATTGCATGCGGGTTCTCGACCGCCCAGATATGGTCGTTATGCGTGTTGAAAATTCCTTCCCTTGTGAAGGATGCCTCATATGAAAACAACACTTCAGCAGGAAAAAGGGGATTTGTAGCACATTTTCCAAGGTACCACTGTGCGAAAGCAATACGAGGTGCATAATCCTCCGGTTGCTGTGTCTGGACACGCTGCACGTGAAACGGATGCATGTCTTCTTCTCGGAGAATCCTCCAGACGCTGCAATGGGAAACCCCGACTGCGTTTGCTACACTTCGTGTACTCGTTCTTGGATTCCCCTGTACATGCTGCAGCACATTCTGTTCGACGTCTGCAGTCCGTGGTGTTCTTACCCTGTCCCTGTCAGCTCTTTCTAATGAACCTGTCTCAGCTAACCTCTGGTGCAGTCTTGGAAAGAAATTATGACTGGGGATACGATTCGTCGGATATCGTTCCGCGTACAAACGCTGTGCGGCTGGCCCACTACAATTTGCAGCCCCGTACGCCAAATGCATATCGGCTAACTCTGCGATCGTGTAATCATCCATCCTACTAACTTGGCTTTCTTGTGCGAAATGAAGATTCCCTACACGAAAGCTCGGGATTTTCGCACAACGCCATCTACCGCGTCAGGAAAGCATTTCTGACTGCCCATTGGTATATGATTTTGGTTCGTCAGGATGTACCCTACCCCTCTTAGAAGTTCTGAAACGGTTCACTGAAACACCCTGTATGCTCGCAGGCCTGTCAAATGTGTTCCGCTCACGGCAACTCACTATCGCCAGCGTAGCCTGGAGTAGAGAACATGCAATGTGGACATTGTCACAGTGGGCTTGTGTGATGTTTGTTTTCCGACGAGTCCAGGTTTAGCTTGCAGTTTGATTCATGGCGGACGTTCATATGGAGAACGCCAGGTGCCCTCTACCACCAAGACATCATTGAACAACAACGGTGGTGCAGGATTGCTCGTTTGGGTCGGAATTATACTGAGCTCCAGAACAGATCTACATGTTCAAAGCGGAACCATGAGAGGCCAAATTTATCGGGACATCATTTTGGAGCAACATGTTCGTTTGTTTAGGGGTACCATGGGCGCAGAATTTGTGTTTATGGATGACAACGCCCGTTCTCACCGTGCAAACATTGTAAACGAATGCCTTGAATCTGAGGATATCACCCGCATGGAATGGCCAGCATTCTCAACTGACTTGAATCCGATAGAGCATGTGTGGGACATGCGTGGCCGACGAGTTGCACCCCGTCAACCACCTCCTACATGTGCACCGGAACTTCGGAGAGCATTGCTTGCTGAGTGAGTGATCTTCCCCAAGATCAGCTCGATAATTTGATCCTCAGCATGCCTAGGCGTTGTACAGACTGTATTTCATCGTCAGAGACATACAATGTATTAACCATCATACCAACCATGTCATGTTAAGTTTTTGTAAGGTCGATATTTTTTGTAATTGCTCCAGTGAGCAAAAATCGTATTTTTTATGAATGGTATCATACATACAAATATTGACGACCAGCTACAGGCTCGAGCCCAACAAGGCTGGTCCTTTGTTTATGTATTCCCCAATTCCCACTGACTATCCAATTGTATCTTAAATTCGTACACTCTCTTTGAATTAACTATATTTTCTGGCAACGCGTTCCAACTGTCTATTACCCTATTAAAGTAGTAGTTTTTCCTTAAATCCCGATTAAAATGTGTCTTATTCAATTTATACCCATGGCCCCTTGTTCTGTTATCCCTATTGAAATTTAAGCTCTCTGTGTCCCCTTGTTTTACAAACTTGAAAAGCTGAATCAAATCCCCCCCTCCTTCTTCTTCTTCTTTCCAGTGTATACATGTTTAGCTTACTTAAACGTTCATTACAGTCAAAATTTGCTAGCCCCTTTATTATTTTTGTAGATCTGTGCTGCACCCTTTCAATTAATTCTATGTCCTTTTTCATATATGGAGCCCAGAATTGTACAGCATATTCTAGATGTGGTCTTACTAAACCCTTATATAACGGCAAGATTATATTCTTATCCCTTGAAGTTACAGTCTTTTTAATATACCCCAATAACCTATTAGCCTTTTTACCCGCAGCTGAACATTGGTGACCCATTTTAAAATCCCTGTGAATTATCACCCCAAGATCCTTGACTGTTTCTCCCTCCTTTACCTTTACTCCCTGCAGACAGTACTCGGCTCCACTGTTCCTGTAACCCATGTGCAGAACTTGACATTTCCCTACATTAAATGACATACCCTATTTTACAGCCCATTCGGATATCTTATCAAAATCCCCTTGTAAATTTTCTATCTGTAACTTGGTATCCACTGTCCCCCATATTTTTAAGTCATCTGCAAATATACTGATTCTATTCTTGATCCCCTGACCTATATCATCTGTTGTGGCCCACCAGATGGCAGTACCCATCCCTGTACGGGGGATTTTGTTATTGTTTACTTTTGTGGGAGTTAGCGTCCCTCGAGAGCGTCGGGTGGTTGAGTGTCCCACACCAGCGCTAGAGTTTTTATGAGAAATAAAGATTAAACTGGTAATCTATTTGTGAGTTATTGAATACTTATCCAAAAGGACTGTCAGCACAAAACCCAGACCAACCATTTGGTCCTAGCAGCCGGAGATAGCTTGTTGTGCAACATTGAAGTCAGAGGTATGTGCCATTTTCTTTTGGATTGAAGTAAAGAGTGAAACATGTTTAAAGGGGCGAAGAAAGAAGATTTGCGATTGATCGCCATTGAATTAGGTGAATCAATTAATGACTCTATGACAATGCTGACTTTAAATAAATTGATTTCCAACCATTCGGCTTACATTGAAAATCCTGATATGGTCGAAGGTATTGCAAACTCGATCATAGAAGGCAGGAAGTCGGAAGAGAAAAGTCAACATGAATTGGAACAATTAAAATTAGCAAGAGTACATGCGGAATTAGAGCTAGCCCGAAAGCGAGCAGATGCAAAAAAACAGTGTTAGTAATGGATCCCAGGATGTGGATAAATGCGATTCCCTCGATAGTTTGATTAAAAGTATTCGCACCCTTACAATTAAAATCCCAAGTAGACCTGAAGGATGGGGGTTCTTTTTTAATTCTTTAGAGCGAGCCTTTAATACAAAGAATGTTCCTGAGAAATTTAAGGCTGAAATTCTTTTAAACTTATTAGGAGAAAAAGCCTCTAATGTAATTATTTACATTTCGGATAATGAGTTGAATGACTATTCTAAAATCAAATCCATAGTGTTAAGGGAATTTGAACCCACCCCTCAGGCGTGTTTTGAAAATTTTAGGAGGGCAAACCGTCTTTCAAATGAAACTTACAATCAATTCGCGTCAAGGTTAACTAGTAGTTGGGATTACTACCTAAAACTGAGAAAGGTTGATACATTTGAAACTTTAAACCAGCTCATTGTTTCTGATAGGATTTTTCAAAATTTAGATAAAGAGACAGCGTCTCACATCAGTGTGAGACAAATGGGCAATTGGTTTACTCCTACGGAGTTGGGCAGAGAAGTAGATTTATATTTTACATCGCGCGGGAAACCCCTCGACTATTCAAATGTTAATAATAGAAATAAACATTCTAAAAGTGTGTCAAAAGTGTTTTTATCTGATTTAAAGAGTTCCAAATGTGCATTTTGTAATCAAAATAATCATATTATCTTTAAATGCTCTGGTTATTTAGAATTATCTATAAGAGAGAGATCAGAGTTTGTAAAAAAGAATAACCTTTGTTTTAAGTGTCTTCAACACCACAAGGTTCAAAATTGTGGTCTAATAAGGGATAAAAGTAACTTAGATGAGGTTATGTCAAAATTTTGGGCGATAGAGAATGTTGAAAATGAAATTCCTAAACGTAAGGAAACTTTAATTTGCAATGATCATTTCAAGCAAAACCATTTGAGAGATGAAACGGGACGATATATCGTTAAAATGCCGTTAAAAGATGATCCAATAATTTTGGGGAAATCTAAAGATATTGCAATTAAAAGGTTAAATTCATTATGGAATCGCCTTGGGAGGGATGACGATTATCTAAAATTATATAGAGATTTTTTAAATGAATACGAGGAAATGGGGCACATGAAAGAGATAGGCGATTTTGAGGAGCAAGAGGGGACGTATTAGATTCCTCATCTTGGGGTCTATAGGCCAGAGAAAACTACCAGTCGCCTTCGTGTCGTTTTCAATGCAAGTAGCTTGACGACGAAGGGAAATTCGTTGAACTCTCTCCAATACAGCGGAGGTGTCATTCAGGACGATCTCTTCTCAATAGTGGTTAGGTTTCGAAAACATCCCTTTGCGTTCACAGCTGATATTGAGAAGATGTTCCGTATGATTTGGATACACCCTAGCCAAAGAAAACTCCAACGAATTTTGTGGAAGAATGATTACAATGCCCCAATCAGAACTTACGAATTGAATACAGTCACTTATGGCGCGGTTAGTTCTCCAAACCTGGCAACACAAACATTGCAGCAATTAGCTTTAGACGAAGCAGAGAACTTCCCCCTAGCAGTGCCTATTCTCATGAACGACTTCTACATGGATGATGTCCTGTCAGGCGCAGAGACACTTGAGTGCTGCTAAGGATATTCAGCATCAACTTTCCGAGATTGTAGGAAAAGCTGGCATGAAACTCCACAAATGGTGTGCCAGCGATCGAGATCTTTTGTTCCATGAAGATGGAGAGTTTTCCTTCAACTTACCTGACGAAGTTAAGACTTTAGGCGTTTCATGGAACCCAAGAACTGATTCATTCTTTTTTAAAGTCAAAATAAGTGATGACAGTTGTACCAAGCGTTCGGTACTGGCTACGATAGCTCGTATTTTTGACCCCCTGGGACTTCTTGGACCTGTAATATCAAAAGCCAAGATTTTTGTACAGAAATTGTGGCTTCTAAAAATAGGTTGGGACGACGTTCTTCCCGAGAAAGAAGAGAAGATCTGGAGGAAATTAGTCCAGTCGCTATCATTAGTCAACAATTTAGAAGTTAGCAGGTGTATACTTCTGAAAGATGCGGTAACTATAGAACTTCATGGGTTCTCTGATGCCTCAGAGAGCTGTTATGGATGCGTGGTATATCTTAAAACCATCAGTTCAGCTGGAGAAATCGCAGTTAGATTGATTGCCAGCAAGTCACGTGTTGCCCCCATCAGGCGTACAACAATTCCTCGCCTTGAATTGTGTGGTGCAGTGTTGCTCGCCAAGTTAGTGACACGTATTCTTACTTCAATGAAGCTAGAAGTAAAGAACATATATTTGTGGTCTGATTCAACTATAGTCTTGGCTTGGATTCGTTCAGAGACGCTAAGCCTCAAGACTTTCGTTGCAAATCGAGTAGCAGCTATCCAGGAGATGTCGTCAGCTGATCAGTGGCATCACGTTTCTTCAGCTGACAATCCAGCGGACCTAATTTCCCGAGGCTTGGAACCGGAAAAAATTATTCATAATGACCTCTGGTGGAGTGGTCCTAGGTATTTACACAGTGACACAGTTCCTTGTGATTACAAAACAATTCCTGGTGATTGCAACGAACACTATATATCTGAACTAAAAACTGATAAGGTTATTGATAAGTGTTTAATTAATACAACGATTTCTAGTACAGTTTTTGATCACTTGTTAAATGTTAGTAGCAAGTATAGTAATATAGTTCGAGTATTAAGCTATGTTTTCAGATTCACTTCTAATGCAAGGCATCCGGATCAGAAGAGGACAGGTCCTCTAAATGTGGAAGAAATCCAGCATGCAGAGGCATTACTGGTCAAGGAGTGTCAAGGCCAGTATTTCTCAAAGGAAATAAGGGACATTAAGGTTAAAGGTGAAGTGGAGAAAGGTAGTAAGATAAAGCAACTCCACCCATTTATTGATAAACATGGTTTATTACGAGTTGGTGGTAGACTCGGTCATTCAAATTTAAAATTTGATAAAAAGTTTCCCTTGTTGTTACCCTCAAATAATAAGCTAACATGTATAATTGTAAATCATTATCATAAGGTTAATTTCCATTGTGGTCCACAGTCATTACTATATAATGTTCGTAACAAGTTTTGGCCATTAAATGGTCGAAATATTTGTAAGAAAATTGTCCACGAGTGTGTTACTTGTTTTAAAAGCAAACCAATTCCAGCACAACAAATAATGGGTGATCTTCCTAAAGAAAGAATCACTGTAGATTTTACATTTAATTCTACTGGTGTTGATTTTTGTGGACCCTTCTAGATTAAATATAAAAACCAAAGGAAAGGTACCTTACAAAAAATTTATGTATGCATATTTGTATGTATGGTTACAAAGGCGGTTCATTTGGACCTGGTAACAGACTTAACGTCTGCAGCTTTTATTGCTACATTGAAACGATTCTTTGCACAAAGAGGTAAAAGTTCAAAACTCTTTAGTGACAATGCCACAAACTTTACAGGTGCAAACTCTGAGTTAAAAAAGCTGATGAAGTAGGTAACTGAACCAAGAAAGGATTTCCTTACTTCCGAAACAATTGAATGGAAATTTCTTCCGCCCAGAGCTCCCAATTTCGGAGGAATTTGGGAAAGCGGTGTTAAAAGCTTTAAATTTCATTTTAAGTGTGTTGTAGGCAAAACTCAATTGACATTTGAGCAGTTCCTAACAGTAACTACCCAAATTGAAGGAATTTTAAATTTCCGCCCATTGACACCCTTAACGTCTGACATTGACGACTTAGAAGTTTTGACCCCAGGTCATTTTTTGATTGGTAGGCCAATCAATTCTTTAATAGAGCCGAATCAAACTGATATGAATGACAATAGATTAAAATTATGGCAAAGAGTGACCAAATTCGTACAGCTGATTTGGAAACGGTGGAGCAACACTTATTTGAGCCACCTACAAAATATGTCAAAATGGATAGTTGTTAAGGATAATCTAAAGATTGGAGAAATGGTCTTGTTCAAAGAAGATAACGTGCCCACTGCAAATTGGATACTTGGTAGAATATCTGAGGTATTTTATGGTAAGGATGGAAAAGTACGTGTTTGCAATGTAAAAACTAAATTGGGCTTCTTTAAAAGACCAATATCTAAACTTTGCTTATTGCCTATAAACGTTGAGTAAAGGCAATTGTTGTGAGTTAATTTCTAATATTAATCCATTATTGATTGTGATATGTATGTGAGTAATTGTTGATATTCAAGTGTATTTACAGTCCATTTTAATTATTTATTTTTACATTTATGTCGGATTTATTAGTTTTTACTGTGAGAATATTATGTTGGAATATAATTTAATATTGTTTAATTATCTTAAGATATCATTGAATCGGTACATTCAACATCGGGCGGTATGTTGTGGCCCACCAGATGGCAGTACCCATCCCTGTACGGGGGATTTTGTTATTGTTTACTTTTGTGGGAGTTAGCGTCCCTCGAGAGCGTCGGTTGGTTGAGTGTCCCACACCAGCGCTAGAGTTTTTATGAGAAATAAAGATTAAACTGGTAATCTATTTGTGAGTTATTGAATACTTATCCAAAAGGACTGTCAGCACAAAACCCAGACCAACCATCATCTATGAAAATTATAAATAAAATTGGTCCCAAAACTGATCCCTGAGGCACCCCACTTATAACTTCTGTCCACTGTAAATAATTTCCTTTTACCTGCACTCTCTGCCTTCTACCCAATAACCAATTCTTTATCCATATTAATGTTTTTCCCTGAATCCCCAGCCTTTCCAATTTAAACAGTAATGCCTCATGAGGTACTTTATCAAAAGCCTTTTGAAAATCTATGTACACGATATCCACACTGCTCTTATTATCCAGCTCCTCAGTAATTTTTTCATAGAACTTCAAAAGGTTTGTAGAGCAGGATCTGCCCTTCCTAAACCCATACTGATTCTCTGATAACAGTCCCCCTTCCTCCAAGTATAACATTATATGCTTTTTTAACAGATTCAAATATTTTGCAAATTACTGATGTTAGACTTACTGGTCTATAGTTGCCCGGATCACTTTGTATTCCCTTTTTGAAAATTGGAGTTATGTTGGCCAACTTCCAATCCATTGGTACCCAACCCTTGCTATATGTTGAATTAAATATCGTGTGAATTACTTCCCCCAATTCTTCAGCGCATTCCACTAGTACTCTCGGATAAATATCGTCTGGCCCTGGTGCTTTAGATGGCTTAATTCTTTTCAACTGATGTACTATTTCTTCCCTGTTGAATTTGCATTCTTTAATTATACCCCCTGCAAAGGCTCCATCCTTGGGATCCTTTTTTAAACTATAGTTACCATTGAAAACCCCCAGAAAAAAGTCATTTAACACGTTTGCCATTCCCACCTCGTCTTGAATTAACTCACCTCCCTTCCCCTCCAACGGGCCCAGTGTAGTATTAAATTTATTTTTACCACTTGCATATGCAAAAAATTCTTTTGGGTTTATATTTATTTCCCTTGCTAATTTTTCCTCCAAGGACACCTTTTGCTTCCGACTAATAGTTTTAAACTCCTTTCTGGCTTTCTGATATGCCTCCTTGTCCCTGTCGATACCAGTGCTTTTATATACCCTGTATGTTCTTTGTTTTAATTTTAAAGCTTTGTGTTTCCCCTAAAAACTACATAGGGAGCAATTTTCTAGATTTTCCTTTTTTCCTGAACGTTACATGTTTTTTTAACACCCTGTCTAACTTATTCTTGAATTCCTCCCATTGCTCAGAATGATGCGGTGCTAATAATCCCCCTTTGAATGTTTCCTTTAACTCTTCCCTTATCCTATGAAAATTTACCTTTCTGAAATTGGGAATTATCCTACTATTGATTGTGTATGCTGACTGAAAATTTATACTTAATCTGATACTTCTATGATCACTTTCTCCCAGTGGCTCACCTATAACCAAATCCTGCACCCTATCCTCATCATTGCTGAAAATCAAATCCAATATTGCATTGTCCCTAGTATCCTCATACACCATCTGGTACAAAAAAAAAATCCTGTATCACTTCCAAAAATTCTGCCCCTTTCCCATTTGTAGCTAGATTGTTTGTCCAGTCAATATTTGGATAATTATAGTCCCCCATTAAAATTAATTCTCCTTTTTGACATGCTTCGTTTATCAGATTGCACATGCCCTTTTCCTGCTCTTCACTACAAACAGGAGGTCTATATATATTACCCAGAATTAGTCCTTTGCCTTTGTCTGTATTCAGTTTCACCCAGACTGATTCTATACCCTCAGTTTTACTATTTAACTTTATTTCCGTACAGTTTAAAAATTCTCTCACATAAATCAAAACCCCACCCCCTTTCCTATTCACTCTGTCCTCCCTAAACATTGTGAATCCACTTAATTCTAAAATTTGTGCATCTTCACTGCTTGCCCAACTTTCAGTAATCCTAATGATATCTATATCCTCTGCTTGTGCAATTCCCTTGAGATCATCCATTTTATTTCTCACACTGCGTGCACGCGCAAGCATTACAATAAAATACTTTTAGCTTATTTTTCATCCTTATATTGCACTTTCCCCTTGTATTATTTGTCTTGGTATTGTTTTTCTCCCTTACATTGCACTTCCCCTTTGTATTGTTTGTCTCCTGCAATTTAGACCCTGTTAGTTTTCCTAAGCAATTACTGTGTACTGCCAACCCTCTATGTCCTTCCCATCCCTGCTTGTATTCTAGTTTTTTGACTCCAGAATGTTCAAAACCCGCTTGCCAACCTCCCTATTACCTATCAGGCTTAAATGCAAATTGTCCCTGCTTATCCAATCCCTTCTACACTCCTTCCAAACATCTAAAAATCTAACCTCCTCCCTCTCACACAAATCCCTTAACAACCCGTTCATCTGATTGGCCCTTTGATTTAACCACCCATTACCTAACCCATACCTGGGTAGTAATCCTAATACTGTTACCTCTACCCCATGAGACTTAATGCCTCTTAAAAGTGTTTCCGCTTCCCTCTTAAACTCAACATTAGTGGTCCTGTCTACATCATTTGTTCCCACCCACACTACTGCCTTTTCCTCCCCTTTAATTACACCTGCCTTAACTGCCTCAACTACATGTTTTACCCTGGCGCCTGGCAAGCAACACCTTGCAAAATTGCGCTTTTTACGCCCTACCATTTCTCCCCAAACCCTAACCATTGAATCACCAACCACAACCCCTCTAGTTACCTTATCAACCTCATCCCCCTGATCTACGAGTCCCAAGTCTACACATTGAACACCCTTTTCCACTCCCTCTGCAGACCTCACCTTCAAAGCCTCCAGCTCCTTCCTCAAATCACCCACCTCTAAGCAACTCTTGCATGTAAATACAACCTTCTCCGACATTTTAACCCCACTCACACCACCCTTTCCTGCCTCAACCATATTCCCACACAAGTCACATTCCACATAGAACTCCCCACTGGCTCCCTCTGTCCTCATCTCCTTGAACATTCTAACTAAACCCATTGTAATCCAAAGTAACAATCATTGCACAGAAAAAGCACTAAACAAAATCAAACATACAGAAAAAGCACTAAGTCAGATACACAGAAAAAACACTGCACTGAAACAAATATACAGAAAAATCTGGAATTAAATATCCTATAACCTTATAGTAGTCAACTATCCGAATGAAAACAAACAAGACACAAAATATTTAGGCCCAACGAGACATACACCATCTTTTGTTTAATAAATGAGCTTTATGAATAAGTCACGTTTGTTTTGTTTCTGAACCTTTATTTGCCAGAGCTGGCATTATCCTTAATTTATGGATATGAGTGTATACGTGTGAATCTTATATGTGCTGTATTTTAGGTATTAACTATCTACAAGGAAAATATCTGCATTTTAGATTCGTTTGTAATGCAGATACTTTACACTGTCGATTAATTTATCACCCCAAATATGAATATTATGAACTAAAACAATAATGTAGAATATAAACGATGAGACTAAATCATGCTGACAATTTCGGAAATAAATTAACAAAATCTTAACCAAAAATTTCTTTTGCTTTTCAATATCAGTCATTGAAATACAAATGAAAATATTAAATGGGGATCGTATTCGTTATTGCCAAGATCTCCATAAACGAATTTTAATCCAAACAAAATTAAAACAGTTTCTTGTTAGAAACATAAAAAGGAGTAGAAAAGGGAGCAAATGGTTGAAGATACCACAAAAGTGGTCTAAAAATATTACAACCTTTCCCTCAGTTTCCATTGAGCAGCATTTGGACTACATAATATGAATTGAAAGCGTCATACTATGAATGGAAATTCACGTCTCTATCGTTCAAGTCAGGTAATTAAGTAAGGGGGTCGGAGCAACATCGGAGAAGCAGGCAAAACAGCCGTTCCTGGAGACGATTAAAAAAATATAAGCTCTGCAGCGTAAAGGTTAATTTAACGTTTTTACAGAACTAGATTACATGTCATGTACTAGTCTTTTCTTTCACCAGGTACAACTGTCCCAGTCTTCAGGCTTTGACTTTCTTTTGCATTTAGGCATTTTTTCATTTCCTCACGATAGTGAATAAAGGTTTTGTTGTATACCTTTTCTACTTCATTTGGGTGAACTAAATAAATCAAATGCAAATTTCCATTTAAAAAGTGTTTTTTCAGGTATGGAAATTCTTTAAGCTGCACACATAAAATAACAAGTTTGGCCCCAAAGTTACAAAATCTCAAATTAATAGAACAATTCAAAAATGTCAGTCACTAATCAAATCAGTTTAACTCACAGGACATGTAAAAATAGTATCTTCAAATCAACCTCATGCCATACGTGAAACATTTTGTTTACTGTTCATGGAATCCTGGGGCAAGAGATGCTCTGCCTGAAAATTTTGGAAATGATTGGAAAAACCTCATACTTTAAAATCAATACCACCTAATTGCAGCTCTTTATCAACCATGCAACAAGTACTTTTTATCAGCAGGCAAAAAATATGAAGAAAAGATTAAGAGTACTCCTGATAATGTGCTGTGAGATTGGGTTATTGTATTTTTCAGTCAGATCCCTGAGGCATATCATCAGTCGAAGTGCAAAAGGTCGTATGTATAAAAAAAGGTATTTTTTTCAGGAGCAAAGAACAAATCGTTTTCCTTGATTTGATTCTATTATTACTATGTACATTTGGTAGTAACTTTTATTGGATCAGCTGATGACATACAAGATTTTTCCACCAGGTGGAAATCACAAAATGCCACATGCAACAATAATGAAAGAAAAACTGGAATTTTTGACTTATAACCTTTTGCACTTCGAGTGATGTGTATTTTTGAGTTGTTGGATTTATTAATTGAGTAACTATAGAGTATTTTGAATTGTAAATAAATTATTTCCTCTTTAACTGAGTTTTTAATAAGTTTGAAGACTGAAACCCAACAAGGAAAAAGCAATGAACCAGAGCTGAAAGACTCAGAATTCTTACAACAGATAATGTCAAAGGAGTATGTCGGTATGGATAAAAATATTCGTATATCTGAGCTTATAATAGTTAAGGCTTCTATAGCCAGGGATGACCACAACTTGGGCAAATTAGATGAAGATCACAATCCTCAAGTGGAAAGTAACGATTTTCGTGCAAATGGTTCTTTGAGTTGACAGAAGAAAACTTCATTATGGAGCAAGAGAACACCTTGGGATATGTTGAAAAATGTTCAAAATGTTCTATCCAGATTACAACACACTATAGCCGATTATTTTAGATAATGGACAGAATGCAGAGTAAATAAAAGTTTAATATGATGTAGATAAATAAAAAAATAGTAAAATGTTTTAATTTAGATAGTTTTATTGCTATTTAAATCTAGTTTTTTTTAACATATTCAGATTCTATCACTTGAGTACCATATCTGTTTTAACAATGCTATCTGTTCCATTCCTATCAAGGGAGAATACAGAATTTTTATACTGTTGAATACATGAAATTCTGCTACCGTGAAGTAAGTTCAGTGGTCAATTCAGTTTAGAGTTAACGATTTTGACTGCACCAATGTATTCACGGTTGAATAAAGAATCACTGTGAAAAAACTGTGGTTAGAAATCTGCTTTTTTACAACTCTGAGCATTGTTTCCTGAATGAAAGCTATTTAGACTGGAAATTTTGCTTGGCATCGAAAACACAAGTGGATATTCCAGGAAAATTTAACTGCAGAATTTTTTTAAATTGAGAAACAAAAAAATTCTGCTATGAGATTATCAAACATGCTTTTTTACTTAATAGAAAAAATGAGTCTCATATTTTTAAAATTTTACAACTTAAATGTGTACTTTATTTTTAACTTAACAAACAATGAAATGTGTTGGTTTGGGCAACGCAGTATATTTTAACCACAAATTACTCAGATAATAGGGAGATGAAAAAATTAGAAAAATTTTTAATGTTGAGGTAATTTTTAATTTTAAATTAAATAGGTTAATAGACCAAAAGTAAAGGCAATTTTTTTGTTTTCTTGAGTACAAAGTAAATTATTTTATTGCTTATCAGAATTTTTAAAATTAGCAATTTTGTAATGTTAAATGTTACTTTAGAAGCAATTAATTTCAATGAAATAAGTCTGTCCCATGTGCGAGAGGAAAACAAATTTTAAAGATGGGAGAGTATACCTCAACACTTATTGAAATAACCATATCTGGCAAGAAATTTAAGTGATATTTATTTATAAAAAGTAAAAATGTATCCAACTCTCCGAACACCCCACATACAATTGAACGTGGTAGAAACAGAGTTTAATGAGACCAAGTCCTACGACTTTCAGCGACTGTCCTTGTGCCTTGTTGATGCTCACAGCAAAACTTTAACGAACAGGGAACTGAATTTTTTAAAAATTGGAATGTGATATAAGAAGGGATGTTTGGTATTCTAGGAATGAATTTGTCTTCACCTGCAGCCTGTCCAGTCATGATGGTGGCATCAATAATATTTGGCATTAGTTTCTTGACAGTCTTGTGCCATTGCAGAGTGAAGGTGGATTCAGATTTGTGAGAAGCATAATTGGTGCTCCAATCTTTAGCTCCAATATGTGCAGGAGTACTCCAGATGGTTCCAATGTGTTCAAAAACTCTGTTGTGTAGTTTAAGGCCTCATCTGTGTCACACATAATGTCGATAGATTTATAATTTGAACACTAACGGGCAATTCTCGCAAGAGTTGCTTTTTGATGAAATTGACATCTTTATTTCATGGGAAAAGAATTGCCTTTGGCACAGCCATGCATGATCAGTGCTTTGCTACAACAGCAATATATAGATCTTCTGAGGGGGTAGTAACCTTTGGGCAGCGGGCTACAGGTCTTCGGACAACTGTTTGGCTTGTTTGCATAATCGTGAAATAACAGAATGAGCGCCAAAGAAAAGAGCAACATCAGTGATTGATTGCCCTTTCTTCAAGGAGTTCCACAGAATACCAGTGGTGAATATCAGTTATTCATCTTCTGGAAGCCATAGAAACACGTCTGTCTTGAAAAGTAATCGTACGAAAGTGAGTCTCGACTATTATAAAATGAAGTTCATGTGTTGTCTGTTCGGCGTGTCCCGAATTTTAAAATTAATCTAGAACATTTTAAAATTAATTTATAGAGATATTTAATTATTATTGTTTTCTTCCGAATGGCAACAGTCTTAAATCGGTATTGACTAAATCCTTATTTCCTGTGTGTGTGTAGCCGCCCAATTACTGGATATCCTTTATAAAAATGTATTGCTTTTTTAAAAGCATATTAAGTTTTAGTTTGGATTATTTGGATATATTTGATTTCCTAAAAATGTCAAGTCTTCAAATGGTGTGTACTGCACTCCCGCCAATCTTGGATTTGGATCATTTATGCAAACTAAGAACATTTCCTCTATGTAGTTCTACGCTCATAGGATGATGATGCGCTCTTCGAATTTCAACGTTTTACTGAGAAGCAAAGACCTGTTCCATCAATTTATTGTCAACATGTATTCCAAGTTTGAATTGGAAAGGGTGTTATATATATGACTCAATCAGAGGATTTTGAGAGTGGAACAGTATGCACATTTGAGAGATGCGTTGATGAACGGTGGAAGTGTTGCTTTACGAAAACTGAAGTACACAGAAATCGCTAAACTTCCAAAAAGATAACCAAACCAAAACTAAATTTGTATTTGTACCAAAAGTAATTTGTAAATTTATACGCTGCATAAATTCTCAAAATGAAATATTGCTATGCTTACCACACAGAAACCCAAACACAGAAACAAACAAAAAATTGCATAAAAAATCAACAAAATTACAGCATTTCGCTATAACGGTCTTTTTTAATTTACAGACCCTAATATGCAAATACGGCAGTCGTATAAGAAGCCAGCATTGTGAAGGCTTAGAGCATTGGAGTCATTAACAAAATAATGTTTAAATCCAAGACTGCTTTTTTTTTTTTTGCATATTTCTCAAAACGAAACCGTGATTGGCTGTTTCATAACACATTTGGATACTTCCATCTTCCTCTGCAGCAAATTGCAGCCTCTTAAATTCCATTAGTCCGAATTGCCTGCACTTCATATTGTAGCGCGTAAAAGTAGCCTCGCGATAGGACTTTGAGTTGTGATGTGGGCTTTGTATAAAATTGTTGTTGGTCTAACTACACTATAGCGACAATACAGTAAAATGACGACAATGTTGTGCCAAATGTTCCTCATATTTTCGTGAGGCAAGACGTAGCAGTGCTGCCTAAAGGGAGAAGCTGAAACTAAACAGAAGCATAAAACAGCATTTTTTTTGGCCGTATGACGAAACATTGTGGGCCGTTAATTTAAAAAAGGACGTTATAGGAATACCAAATAAAGCAAAGTCGATAATCACAAATGATTAACTCAATCTGGGTTAAAATTCTTGTTTCGTTTTAAAAAAGGGACAAAACACAGGATAATTTCTTAAAAATAGAGCAAAGTGCATAATGCAATGTTGGATTCAAAAAATAACATACCTCTTTACTCTGATTACTTTTTAAAGATTCTTCATCAATAATATCTAGCTTGAAACTAGGAAATTCTGCAGTAAAAGCATCATATATCTCATCATCATAAGGTGTAAGCTTAAGATGGCTTGCTGTAACTGATGAAATCAACTACAAAGGAATATAGATTAGATCTATACATATGATGCACAACTTAATTGGGAATAACAGTGAATATAATTAGCTGTGCAGTTATCTACTTTTCATAAAATTTGTCAATTCCTCTTTCTCAAATTTTTTTTCTATAAAAGAAAACTTTCTTTTATTTTTAATAAATGTCTACATAATTCTTAAATTGATACTGGATCTATGGCAAGAATTGTATACATTTCTTGATGTGAATATTCAGGTTAAGGACTGTGATAAAGGGGATTAGAAGCTTCACATTTGTTCTCATTATCAACAATACAGTACATAATTTACAAAGGCAATAGAAAGACAGTTTCATTGAAACTGCTGATACAATAAGTCTGAAGAAATTATACAGCTTTATTTAAAAGAATAGAAGATGAAATAAATCAGAAAGAGCAGAATAGCATGTATACAGTGAAATCTCAAATTAATGTAACCCACACTCAACAATTTCCCCCATATAATGTCATTTTTCAATGGTCCCAAACAATTTCATATACTTTCAATGTTAAAATAATCCCATATTATACATCACTTCGAAATATTTCCATCATTTAACTTTTTTTTCAGTGAGAACTCAAAGCGATTTTCTTAAAATAAACACATACTAGCAGGCTAGCACTGCATTGCCCATGACACTTCTTTTCGTCTCCTTACTGATACTGAAAACATTAAAAAGAAAAACAATAATTTTAAGAATGAGTCCCACCTTCACCTGACATGGGCATGTCGCAAATTTGCATAAAATTCAGACTACCCGAGGTTATTGATCTGGTGTAAAATTTTCTGCAGATTTCAAATGCGTTGTAATCTTCACTCTATCTTTAACGATCATGAAGATAGAAAACCTCAAATAGTTCTTTTTGTGTTCATAATGAATATCTATCAAAAAAATTACAAAAACTCATATATGGAGAATGATGTTAATGATTTAGCTAGTAAAAGCAAAACGCAAATCAAAATAACAGAGATTTCTTTAAACAATAAACTATTGTCAAGGAAGAAATAAAAGATATGTTACTTAAATTAGTCTTTATTTCATGCTCTATGTTTTTTCTCCAAAACCGATTTAACGTTTTCTCGCATATGTTATTTCTTTCTGGTCCCTTGAAATGCATTAAATCAGGGTTTCTATATATACAGGGTTTGTCCGTAAAGTAATGAGACTGGCCACTGTGCAGCGCTCCAGTTACCATTA
This sequence comes from Metellina segmentata, assembly GCA_947359465.1. Taxonomy (NCBI): domain Eukaryota; kingdom Metazoa; phylum Arthropoda; class Arachnida; order Araneae; family Tetragnathidae; genus Metellina; species Metellina segmentata. The sequence goes on along the minus strand of OX375872.1, from coordinate 137,997,035 downwards.
GAGCATTCCCTGGTGGCGGGATTTGTGGTGGGGTTCTAAGCTAAGGCATGGTTCCTATACCTTTATCCAAAAAAAATTCAAGGACTTTTCAATTTTTTTCAACTTTGTAATTCAATTTTGCTTTAAACTGGGCAAAACTGCTTCCAAGACGCTTACTTTGGTTAAGGAGGCTTACAAAGATTATGCCCTGTTAAGGGCTCAGGTTTTCCGTTGTTTCAGTGAGTTCAAGAACAGACCGGAGACCGTTGAAGACATGGAGCAACCTGGACGCCCTTCAACGAGTGATTTAAATGAAAATGTGGCCAAAGTAAAACATCTCCTGTACTCCAACCGTGGTTTGAGTGTAAGATTAATCGCCGAAGACCTCAACATGTGTAAGACAATGGTTCACAAAATTAGTTCTGAAAATTTGAACAAGAGGAAGGTTTGTGTGAAATTGGTGCCAAAAGTGTTGAATGATGAACAAAAACAACGACGAGTTGATGTTTCCCGTGAGATGTTGGAACAGTTAGAAAGTGAACTAGACTTTTTAGATGACGTAATAGCAGGCGACAAATCATGGGTGTTCCAGTACGACCCCAAAATCAAGGGCCAAAGTTCGGAGTGGCACACCTCGAACTCCCCCCGCCCAAGAAAGCAAGAATGACGAAGTCCAAGGCAAAAACAATATTCATTCAATTGGTTCACAAAGAATTTGTACCTCCAGGACGAACCGTCAATGCCGTTTTCTACAAATAAGTCCTTGTGTGCCTGCACAGAGCAGTCAAACGGAAAAGACCGGAGATTGCCCATCGCTGGAAGTTCCACCACGACAATGATCCAGCCTCCACCGCCTTCGTTGTGACTGCCTACCCCTTGCCCGGATAGGGGTTGCAACCTTGTCGCAGCCAATGTACAGCCCCGATGTGAGCCTGGCAGACCTTTTCCTATTCCCAAAGTTCAAGAGAAGCCTTGAAAGGTCACCGTTTCGAAGATGTTCTGCTATCCAACGAGCTGTCAGTCTCTGCGTGGGACCTGCGTTTGCAGCAGTGTATCGACACACAAGGAGACTATTTTGAAGACTTTTAATAATATGTAATGATTGGATCAATAAATTATTTTTACCAGACCCAGTCTCATTACTTTATGGACAAACCCTGTATATCAAAGGCGTCATATTTGCCAAGCTCTGAAAAAAACCCAGATTTTTAGAGATTTAAATACCAAATGCTGAAGTTTCAAATGAACACAAATTAAATGTGCCTTTCTTTTTTAATGATATGAAATCTGTTTTCCAAATTAAATTTTTCTGGCAACCTGTCAATTGATTCCAATACTTGTTTTTCAATTTTGAAAATTTCTGGTACACACTGTTTTTACTTTTATAATATGCATGAAATCCTTGCTTCCCCAAATCGACTTGCCTAAAGCAAATTTTTATGGCAACTAGCCAACCTAATTCCAATATCGTTCCTTCATTAATTGTCACAATACAATGCTAAATACCAAATTTGGAGTCATTTAAAAAAATTTCAAATTGAAAAGAAAAGCTCAGGACAGAAAAAAGTGGTTTTCTGGAAAATCTAGAAGAGTTAGCAGGTATATGGTAGGAATATAAATTATATCTGATCACACACACAGAAAACTGGATTAGATTAGAGATTAGCTTTTAAAATGCAATTAGAAGTCACAAAAGAGATTATTAACTATTTTTGCATTTCTAGGCCAAATCCTTTCACCAATTTGTAATTATCTTTACAAAAGCAACTCTTATGCTTCCTCCACTCAACTAAAAGTTTGCCAAATATAATCACTTATGTAATAAATTTTTATACTCTTGAGTTAATTCAGGCCCACACTGTATGTGTGCAGTTCACATAATATACTTGGAACTTACATTGAAATGTGTTTCCATGTGTTCAACAGCTTTTTCTGCCCATGCTATTTCTAGTTCAGGCTGAAAACAATGCATTAGGTTAGTTTATGTAACTTGAAACTATTAATTTAATAAAAAGTTTTACAGTAAACTATTTCCAGATACAGTCAACTGATATTCTTAAAAATCCAGAGCAGAATGTTAAAGTTTAGATCAATTCAGTGCAGTGTCATGGCAGTGATTGAAAACTTAGGGCAAATATTCAGAACCAACATAAATAACTTGTAAAAAGTAAGGAACATAATAATTTTTACAAGAAGCAGCAGCATTATGTACAGGGTGGTCATAAAGAAACTTGGCCAATGTATGGACCTCTAGCAGCCGTTCCGTTCAACCGATCGAGATGAGATTTCAGATATAGTTATTCAGAGGTATGAGCTTGGGATTTTGTGAACGACAACAAAGTGGCACTCACAGTTACGGTTATAGGTAGAGAAACTCGAAATTTTGGAATACCAACGCTCACTTTTTCCCGTCTCAAAATGCTCATCGCATACGAAAACCCTAAAGAGTGTTGGAACGGTACGTGTATCACAAAAAACGGACGCGTTATGCCAGCACAAAAAACAGCTCTGCGAACGGCCAACAAAACCTCGTTCGAGGCGCACGGAGGAAATTTGCATCTGACAAGGACAAGACACAAACCACAGAACGCCTTTCGCCAGATATTCAGCCATATCTTCAGTCGGGAGCTCGCACATGCCAACGAAATGACTCTGTCAGCGAAAGTTCGTGGGGAATTGATGAAACTCTATTATCAAAATGGGATGAATGCCGCTGAAGCCTTGCGTATTTACCGTCGAAACCATCTCCAAATACGTGGCCCATGTAGCCTGAAAGCTCTGCGTGATTTAGCAAAGAAATTCGAAGAAACTGGCTGCACCTGTGATAGACAGCGATCCGGACGACCAACTGTTCCTGAGGACACTGTTACGGAAGTGCATCACACAGTGACTTCAGGGCATATGCAAACAGCAAGAGGTACAGCTCGTGTATTGGATATGCCGAAAACAACGGTCCTAAAGCTACTGCGCTCCGCTTGTTTCCATACCTGTACCAGCGCGTCCAAATGTTGCACGCGGGGGACCATCAACAACGTATCGACTTTGAAAATGAATTCCTTATCCGATATGATGGCGATAACGACTGGTCTCTTCGCATATTATTGACAGACGAGGCGCATTTCACCTTAACTGGCAACGTTAACACCAAAAATTGTGTACACTGGGCAGACACGAATCCGCATGCAGTGGCACCAGTACCTTTATACGACGCCAAAGTTACTGTATGGTGCGGCATTGCAGGTACAATTGTTCTCGGCCCGTACTTCTTTGAGGAAGCGACACCAACGGGGTTTGTAACATGTTCTGTGACAGGCTCTCGCTATACAGACATGCTGTAAAACTACGTCATACCAGAATTGCTGCATCGAAATGCACTGAATGACATCGTTTGGATGCAAGATGGCGTACCTCCAAATATAGCGACGTCTGTTCGCAGGGTTCTGGAACAGCATTTTGGCAACGGCGTCATCTCACGCCATTTTCCATTTCCGTGGCCTCCTAGATCCCCCGACCTCACTCCTATGGATTTCTGGTTCTGTGGATATCTAAAATCTAGAGTGTACATGTGCAATCCGCAAACTTTACCGGATTTGAAAGACTCTATCAAACGTGAGATCACAAACATCCCTCATGCTATGTTACGTTCAGCTTCACTCTTCACAGTTTCCCGCATGCAATGCGTAATTGCCTGCGATGGAACCCAAGTGGAAAATGTGTAATCCAAATATAAATTTTCCTTTGACCGATCTGTGTTGTCATCAGTAATTGGCGTCGTGCCTCTGTCATATGCAAATTTCGTCCGTGCGCCCTGAACGTGGTTTTGTTGGCCGTTCGTAGAGCTGTTTTTGTGCGTCTGTTTTTTGTGATACACTTACCGTTCCAACGCTCTTTGGGGTTTTTGCATGCGCTGAGAATTTTGAGACGGGAAAAAATGGCCGTTGCCACTCGAAATGTTCGAGTTTCTCTACCTATAACCGTAACCGTGAGTGCCACTTTGTTGTCGTTCACAGAATCCCGAGCTCATACCTCTGAATACCTATATCTGAAATCTCATCTCGATCGGTTGAACGGAACGGCCGCTAGAGGTCCATATATTGGCCAAGTTTCTTTATGACCATCCTGTATATATGGGAATGCTTTCCATGTAAATGGGGCTTTAAGAAATGTCTTTTTGGCTCCTTGTTGATCTGGGTGCTTGGGCTGAGGAAGTATCAAGAAAATACTTAATGTCCGCCATGTTTAGTTTTTGGGCACCTTTTGTGATGGCCATTTTTAACTTTCAGCGTCTATACAACACCTGCACACAGCGATTGCTTTTGGGATTTACCCATTTAGCCAGATATCGGGACGACAAAACCTCGCTCTTCTTAGGCACTTAGGAGAAAATGGTAGTACTGTCAAATGGGTGCAGCTCATAGTGTCCAGCCTGGTTAGGTCAGTGTCCACCAGTGTCTTGCTCTTCCCAGGCCACTTTGTTTTTAGATTTTGAAGAGGAGCGAGCCTATTGCTTTGCACAGTATGATGTATTGTAAAGGATTTATTTATTTCCTGCCAAATGTTAGTCTGATTTTTGTTTGAATTTGTAAAATGTCAATGACAACTTCAGGCAAGAAGCGCTTACAAACCAATTTATTAAAAATTATATCCGTTAGTAAGTAACAAAAAATGAATGATGTGCTGATGACATAAGACATGGTTAACAATGGAAGTCCTAACTTCAGTAAACCTGACTTGTGATAACTTCATCCTATCTCAGGATAACTCCATCGAGTCTCAGAGTAACAACTCTATCGGGACTCGTGATGATAACTCCAAAAAATATGAAAGTTTGCACATTTCTGCTGCAGGAGAGAAAAATCCTGCTTCTTCCATCCGGACATTACTACATTGCAACATCAGGTACGTGAATAAAATCAACTTGTTTAATATATGAGGTGATGAGCTCACAAGTAACCTATTCCACAAGACAGATAAATGAACAGAGTAAATATTCCTGCTGATAAGCCTGAAGACTATTATAGACGGTCAATCTTCATCCCCTTTTTATATTCATTCATACTTTCCCTTATTAAAAAATTCAACAAACAGAAAAATGTACTGTGGTCATTTCAGTAATTGTTATGCTCAAAGGGTAAACAAGAACTAAAGGCATACATAAGTGAATTAACTAATTTTTACAACCTTTCATCAGATATCTGTGGTAAACTCACTTTATAATTCCAATACTTGAACCAGTTTTGGAAAAATTCTGTCTACACCCCCTGTTTCACATACCAGATTTTTATTTTCTGAATATGACAGATCAGCAGCTTTGTCTAACAATCCCAAAGAAGTCTTAAGCGAAAATTATGTGCACAAATTAATGTGCATGATCAGATAAAAATAAATTTCACTGTGTATATTTGATTCCATTTTGCTAAAGGGTATTGCCAAATCATAAACATCTCCAATGCTATTCAGCCATGCATACAAAAGAAGTTGGAAGGTAGAGTAATTTTTACAATCCTCTTTGACATGATTATCAACTATATTTAGCAACCCCCTACTAAATTGGCTTATTTCCCCTAAATTGAAGAAGGGAACTATTTTTGAGACTTTATAGCAACATAAAAGTTTCTTTAAGCCACAGCAAAAAAAGGTGTTCTGAACCACTTGGCATTATCCTGGTGCATAACAGGGATGGGTTCATGTTACACCTCACATACCTATCATACATTTAAGGTACAACTTGTTTATAGAGGATAAGATTAGCAACTCTAGAGAGACAAAACTCTGGGGCATACTCAAATTCAAACAGGAAACCTTTGAATCAAGAAGTCAGCGCCCTGATCACCAGATTGATTGGTCGGTTTATAATAAAAGTTAAAGGACAAGACTGAACAAAATTAACAAGTTTTCTTTGAAACATTGCAAATTTTAGGGGGTTTCTTTTATCTAGAAATTTATTGGAAAAAGAATACAAAAATGCATCATATTCAGGATTTGACACTGACCATTTGAGAGTTAAAATCTAAGTCATGTCTTATTAACATTCCTTAAAGTATGCTGAGTACAAGCATACATTTTAAAGTTTTTATATTTGAATAAGATAACATGCATCTAGTTTCAAATTATTTCATTTTTTTAATATTATTAAACTTTAATAAAAAAAAAGTAAAAGAAATTTTTAAATTTTGATTTTAAAACTTTTTCTACCATAAGCTAATAGGCTATTTCCTAGGCACCACCTTTTTTAACAACCAGCAGTTTATAAATCAGATTTTTACAGCCAGAGCTTTGAATTGCGTGGTCTGTACAATATATCCATCCACAGCTATAATTCCAAGTAATATATGTAGGTGTTTATAATAAAATAACTTGAATTAAATCAGCATAAACTGCTTAAAACACTTGATTATTTTCATTGTTGATAACTAGTGAGCTGTCTAAGAGACCAGAGAAAAGATTGAACTTTTTATAAACTTACATTATTTTCATATGATGTAGCATCATATACACTGTTCTTTTTGTTTGATTGGGTTTCTTCCATTCCTTAAAGAAAAAGAAATCAAACTTACAAATTTGAAACAGGTATTTCATTTCTTAAGTAAAATAGAAAATGCATGAATTAAACCTACAAGAGAAGGTCTTCATGTATGAACACAGTATATAACTAATGTACCAGATTATGTAGTAATAAAAATGCTGATGCCTTACATATTTTTTAATCTATTCTGAATTTTGGTGGTTAAAATGGAAAGTTCAAGTCGTATCAATTTAATGTGAAGTTTTAATTCCCTTTATGGTAGACTACTATAAAGTTTGTTTCAACTTTTTAAAACCCATGTGAATTGCAGGGTTAAATTAATGGCTTGTGTTAAAGTATCAATGTCATGAATCAGGACATATGAATTTTAAATGAGCATTGCAGTTTTGTATATATATATATATATATATGCTATTATCTTAAACAAAATTAAATTCCATCAGTTCATCTAAAACGCAGCACAAACAAAATTGACATCTTTACTGGCATCCAACAGAAATCATCTGATCCCAACTGCAAGCTTGTCTTTTTGGAGTATATTTTATTCAAGTTTTGCAGCATCTATATTATATTTACAGCATGCGCTTCTATGCTATATTTGTTTCTGTTTCTCCAGTTACCTTCATGTTTTTCAAATTCGTCACCTTCACGAATTAAGATTATTGAAGTATCCCCACTTTTCCACTATCAGTTTGAAATATTCTTTTTGAGGGGATAGCCTACCATTATTCTTTTTTGCTTTTAACTTTTCTCATTCAATAACCATCTTTTAGATGCAGCTGCATGAGGCAATCTCTTTTCTGTTTGTGCCTTTTTTTAGGTCGGACTCATTAAGGGGAAAGTACAAGATCTAGAATTAGAATGTAGAACTAACAGTTTATTTCAAATTTGGCATTATACTCTTTCCATACTGAAAATTTCATTGCTTCTGCATTTATCCTCAGTGCTTCAGCTCTTCCAGTAATAGACCACCAGGTTAAATACTGGGGATACAGGTTCATTTATATTTCATTTAACTTAAACAATTACCAAACAAATAATGAAATAACTAACTGCAAATTTATAATCAGATTGCCTAAAAATCCGGTAATTGACCACACTGGTCAATTACTCGAACACATGCAGTATTGCTCTACCAGTAGATTGACCACAATTCATGACCTATAATTAAATCATATATATATGAACAATTACAATGTATATCTAAATTAGAGACTTTTATTTACCCTCATGCCCAATTTTAGTTCAAAATAAGAAATAGAATTAAAATGAAAAAAGAGACGTCACATTTTTTTCTGTAATTTCATAGATCCCAGTGATTTGAGATCTGACTATTGTTTTTATTTTTTATCAATGAAAAGACAAATTAATTAACTTTAGATTGTTTATCATTTTTTCGAGCAGTCCATTACCTATAAGAATATAAATTTAAATCATAGTGGAATAAACTAGTTTGCTTGTTATGATAAAAATATAAGGAAATGGTAAACTGTCTGGTTCACCCTACGTCAGCTTGAAGAAAAATCTGTCTGGCAAAATTTTCATGATGGGGATTGAAGTTTCTTTGCGGTCATTTTAAATTCCCTCTGAAGTTTAATTTTAATCTACATCTAGTTTACAAAGTGAGATGTCGGAACTATTCAGAAAGCGATATTCACAAAAATCACAATTTGCGTACTTGATAATTTAAAACTGAATTCCCTTCACAAAAAATGTCTTAACTCTCATTCCGTGAAACGGTACTCTTTGAATTTAAGTCTGAATTAATTCAAATTATTCCCGACTACCTACGAAAACAGAAATGGTCACTTTTATACATTACCGGCGTATTCCGTAATGAAATTTTTTATATCAATTCGAGTTTCGAATACACTCACAAAACGCACTTGATTCTATATCACGATCACAACAAAAACACGAGTTAATGACAACACGCGCTTTGATTCAAAGGTGGTAAAGCTTAGAGCTTAGTAGAAAGGAAACAAACCTCAATGTAATTGGTGGTTATGACGTCATTTTAGGGGCGTGATTCTGAATAGACAACAATCTAACAATGGATAATATGCTAACACCGGGTTCGAGGCTTCGCAGCAGGGGCGTATATAAGGGAGGGGCCGAGGGGGCCCGAAATTTTGACTATGTTCAATCATGATAACTTTTTATTTTGAACTTTTTAAAATCTAATTTGTATTTCTGGCAGAAAAAATTTTCTTAAAATTTTTTATTATTTGGACACATTTAAAACTGGACAGAGAAGCTATTTCCTTTCCAGAGTAAAGTAAACACAGTAGGCTGGACACAGGTATCACCAAAATTTATGATGGTTGATGAAAGATGTGCTGTGACCACGTGGTTGTGAGAGTGCAACTCAACAGAGAACATTTTTTCCCTCCGCTGCCCGCAGAATCCAATGGACACCCCTGACAGACAGTTTTACGACTTTGCGAGATAAGAGACCCTCTGTCTAGCTTCCCAAACAACCACTTGGGCATCGGTGAAAGTCAATCCTCCATTCAAAATTTCTTTACAAAAAGACGAAATAACACTGATGGAACCGCAATCAGCTGCAGCCCCCCACTGAAGATTCTTCAAGATCCAATGACAAACAAATTGTCAAAGTAAGCTTAGTAACGAAAAATATTTATGATATTGGGAATCATTGTCATAAAAGTTCTCTAAAATCTTTAACAAATGAAGAAATAATTTCCTTTGTTGAAAATATTTGGAAACCTGAAAGTGGACTGAAATTTCACAATACGTCAGATTCAAACCACAAGAGATCCTTTCAATTGAAATGGCTCGATGATTACAAATGGTTAACATATTCCGAAGAAAAATCTGGATCTTTTTGTAGGTACTGTGTATTTTTTTCATTTGAATCTGTTCCAATAGGAGATAATCAATTACCAGGGGCTTTAGATACAAAGCCTTTTACTAATTTGAAAAAAGCCGAAGAGGTATTCAATAATCATGAAAACTGCACGTATGACAAAAAATCAGTTTTAATAGCCGAAAATATTAAGGCTATGGTTAACAAAAAAAACTGAAAGTGTTATTGTTCAAATTAACACCCAACGAAAACTGATGCAATTAATATTAGAAAGAAAATAATACCGATAGTTACAACAATAAGATTTTATGTGGGAGACAACAAATAGCACTAAGAGGCCATATTGACAGTGGGCGAATCAGTTTGGAGAAACCTGAAAGCAATGATGGAAATTTTCGAGCATTACTGAGATATAGAGCCAACAGTGGAGATATCAATCTTTATAGATCATCTCACTAACAGCGACGGGAAGAGCATGTATTCGAGCTCAGTTATACAAAATGAACTTATTCATACACTTGGCCAATTAATTCAATCAAAAATAATATCTGATGTTCGTAAATCATCCTTTTATACTGTATTAGCCGATGAAACCACCTATATCAGCCAAATAGAACAATTTTCTCTTTGTGTTTGAAACGTCGATGATGAGTTGAATAAAACCAGAAATAAAATCAGATATTTCCTAGCTTTTGTTCCTGTCTTTGATGTAACAGGTGCAGCCTTAGCTTAAAACTGTGTTAGAAAAATTATCAAGTTTAGGACCTGATTTAAATAAGTTGAGAGGGCAAGGATATAATTGAGCTGCGGTAATGTAATTTAGAGGAGTACACGCTTGCATTAAGGAAAAATTTCCATTAACTGTATATACACATCGTTCTTCTCGTACTCTAAACTTATGCCTTTCTGATTCGTGTAATATTCCTTCTATAGGAAACTGTGTGGGGGGTCATTAAAGAAGTTTGTGGGTGTTTTCATTCATCGGCCTAAAGAACGGCGATATTAAAGTCAGTGATTTTAAAATGCTGCCCTGAACAGAAAAAAAAAACTAATTTCTTTATGCGAAACTCGCTAGGTCGAAAGACATGATTCTATTTTGGTATTCAAAAATTTGATGGAACCCATAATTCTTGCTCTCATAGAATTTGAAAACGAGGGAAGTAATTCCTCCTATAGGGCATATGGGTTAATAAGTTCAATAACGCAATTACAGTTTCGCGTCAACCTTTTTGTTTTGAGCAGTATGCTCGCCATAACACAAAATTTATCAGAAAAACTGTCAAGAAAAAATATTGACTTCTCGGAAGCTATGAGAATGTATCAAATGTGTTGGAACTGGCATCAAACATAAGGACGGGGATGCCGGTGAAAATTTTAAGACTCTGAACAGTGAAATAAACGAATTTGCTGAAAAAATAAAGATAAGAGAAGAAGTTCCTAGAACTTGCTGCCTTCAAAATGTAAGGAGCATCATCCATTACTGCACAGAAGAAGAATATTATAGGCGAGCCATTTATATACCTTTTCTTGATGATCTCTGCAATTCCGTGAAAGAACGTTTTGCATTGGCGGTTCTTCCAGTCTCTGTTGCGACCGCGGAAAGGAGTTTCTCAAGTTTGTGGAGACTGAAGACTTATTTACGAAATACGACTTCAGAAACGAGACTATATGGACTGGCGCTGCTTTCAATTCACAGAGATATTAAAATAACAGACGAAGAAGTTCTTGATAAGTTTGTCAGTTCACCAAGAAATACAGATTATGTTTTGTAAAGTTCTCAGCAATTTTTACCATTTTACAGGGTGTCCACTCTTAACCTTGACTGATAATGTCTTTACTAATTTCTTAACCATTCGTTACATATGCATATTTTCAGTAACAAAAATGTTTGGAAAGGAAAAAATTGTATTTGAAACGTTTTGGATAAAAAAAAGTTATCAATTAAAAAAAAATTTAATTTTTATTCGTTGTTTTAGTTTTATTAATCATAATTAGTAAACTAAGATCCAGGTACTCATACATTAAGCAAAGAAATTTCTATTGAGATAGTAATTAAAAGTAAATTACCTATCCATCAACTTCAAGAGTGGGCCCCACTTTATATAAGAACGGATTATAGAATATTTTAAATAAGTAAACAAGCTACTTTTTTCCAATTAAAGAAATTTATATTTCACTATAAAAACAATATTTAAAATTATAATTTCCAATTTCTAAAAGTACATTTAAACTGTCCTTTTTTTTACCCATGTCTGACCCATTCCTTTTAATATCCATGCAGGTTTTAAGTCATTATTATATCCACTGACATTTTTTAAAATACATAACTAACAATTTTGGAAATAAATTTTATACAATTTGAGAATTTCAAATTGTTGTTGGAATTATATTGAATTGTTTATCATTTATTCAAATTGATGTCCTGAAGTCCTAAATAGCTTTCTCACGTTGGGTTGGCGTGGAAGTTTGGAGAGTGGGGTGCCAGCTCAGGTGTTGCTTCGTCATCTGACCGTGGTTCAAAATTACGAGGTATTGTCCTCGGATCTTTCCCTTAAGGGACTGATCCCGGACCGTCGTCAATAGCCCGTTGTGTTGCTCTAGTACGACGTTAACTAAAAAATACCAATACCTAAATAGCTTTCGAATGTTTGCTTCCCCCAAAATTAATACATTTGTACGATGTATACTAAATTGCTTTAGAGAATATTTGGCCCCCTCCCGAAATAAACTCCTATATACGCCACTGCTTCGCAGGTTGATGGTAATTGGTAATTTTAGTTAACGTCCTACTAGAGCAACACAACGGGCTATTGACGACCGTCCGGGATCAGTCCCTTAAGGGAAAGATGCGAGGACAACACCTCGTAATTTTGAACCACGGTCAGATGACGAAGCAACACCCTTCGCAAGATGAAATTTCTTAACCACTCACGAAGTCAGACGATTCACCTTGCTGCGTTCCACGAGCTAGTTTGTGTTGTAACCTTGTAACAGGCCATGGTAACTTACTGGAATTGAACTTGTACCCGGAACTGCAAAGGCCCCTCATTGAATACGAATGACGAAGAAATAAAATTGACTATAACCGTGTCTGTTTTTACCGCATCGTTCAAATCTAACTTCTGCTCCAAAACACAGTAGGTGCTAATCCATTAATTTTTACTTGTTCATAAACATTACGACATTTATCATGCAAGATTTCAAAATTTATCAACAGAATAATAAACCAATTGTATGTTTCGTGTCGAAATGGGAACTTCTAAATTGAAGACATTTTTTTTTATTCTATTATTTTGATGCACGTAAACAACAGGTTAATGAGAACTAATGCTAAACAGCTTTGTCATGGTATTTTTGTTCTGCAAATGTATGCCAGTGATATTTTTTTAAAGGGCGGTAGGGCTCATCGGATGTATTGCTCAATTAAAATGTGCTTTACTTTTGCATTTAGTTGTTGAATTGAAGTTGCATAGAATGTTAATGCAAAAACCTTTTATACTATTGTAAACTGTTCTAAAGCTACCATCTGGTTCTTAGAAGACAAAGTCGCACAAAGAAGCTCTTGTAGGGGTCTAATAAATAAGTGTTGATTGCCAGTAAAAACGTATGGTTACATGTGCCATAATAGAAAACATTCCACTCTAAACAATGTGTGCAACATGTTCCTAATTTCTTATTTTGTCTTCATTAAATAAACATGGGTAGTCATCCAAGGTCAAAGAAAGGTTAAACTTTCCTCGTTGGTGAACACATGAACACTAGTTAAAACTTTCATTTATCACTCAATTTCTGTTTCCAAGTTATCAGTAGGAAATTGCTTAAAGTGAAAGTTTTTCACTTGTTAAAAATATAAGTATTCTCTTGTGTTCAGAAGAAAATAACACTGATCTGAGTAATTTTATAAAACATTGGTTGAATTGGGGCATAACATATCAAATAGTGTTTTAAAATAAGATAAAAATGGTAATATTTGCCTTGTTTCACGAGACTCCTGCTGAATAAATTTTAAGTACTTTTATGTAACCCATCATACAGGTCTTCTGAAATATTGCTGAGGTACCCTAGTAATCTTTCGTTTTATCCTCGCCTGTTCTGCTTTCATCCTATTTTCATTTATGTGACATGTGTTTGGTGCAGCTTGGCCAAATATGGCCCATGTACCATAAAACCCCCAAACAACTGAAATATTGCAGGTGGTCCACTTAATGGCTTTTCAAAGCCTGATTAATAGGCTTGACCTCACGTTGGGTTGGCGTGGAAGTTTGGAGAGTGGGGTGCCAGCTCAGGTGTTGCTTCGTCATCTGACCGTGGTTCAAAATTACGAGGTGTTGTCCTCGAATCTTTCCCTTAAGGGACTGATCCCGGACCGTCGTCAATAGCCCGTTGTGTTGCTCTAGTATGACGTTAACTAAAAATTACCATTAATAGGCTTGACCATGTACAGAATCAGGCCCTCTGCCTTATTAGAGGAGCTGTTAAAACTAAACCAATTGATAATATTACTGAACTAAAATATTGCTATGGTCTGCTCATAACAGCTTAAAGCTTGATTAATAGGCATAACCATATATTGAATTGGACCTCTGTCTGACAAGAGACGTAAAAACTACCAATTTATACCATGCTGCTTTCACCGGGGAGTTGATTATGGAGTTGGAGGTTTTAGGATCTACTCTAAAACTGAACGAATGATTAGATTGCCCGGTGGTGCTAAATGAGCAAATACTGTCCAATATCCTTGATGGTAGAATACTCAGGACGTGTCCTTGAATTATGTTCTTAAGAAGACAAAACTTGACTGTTTATGCCAGAGATAATTCCTAATCCTCTCAAGATTAGAAATATCTTTCTGTCTTGATCCTGTATTGAAGTCAATGTCGCTTGTGGACATTTTGTTTGCAACTGTGATGGAGACAATCCATATATTGCAAGCTACACCAAACACAAGGCAATGTCAAATAAATGAAAAGAGGATATTAATTGCCTAATCCATGGTTGTGCATGCCAATGGCTCAAAGCTTAGTGTTATTGTCAAAGCTGGTATTTGTTTTAAATTATTTTCTCATATTTCTGTAGAAGCAATCAATACTGCTTTTGATGTTGAGTTGGAGGTGACTATTGTTCCTTTGTGGTGCACACTTAAAAAACTGTCCTACTGCTTATACTCGAGCAATAATTTCAGACTCAAGCAGGCATTCAGGCTATTGCAAATTACAGCAAAGCCCTGTTTCCGTAGAATGCAGATCCGTTTTGCATGAACTGTCCAAATGTCACAAACAAATTGTATTTCAATAGATTTCATTCCATCAAATGAGGTTGCATATATGTATTGACTAAGAGCTTCACAGAAGTCTCCTAGGCTTTTCCCAGTGTAATTTTTATAAATCAGCTGTCTCTAGTATCAACCTTAAATTGTAACCCTCCAAGTGCTTTCAACAAGATATCTCGTCCATCAAGATCTGACCAATTTTTTCATGATCTGATAAATTTTACTGAATTTTTTATTATATTGATATAAAGATAAGATCAGTTTTCTTCTAATGGCGAGATGCCTTGTCAAGACAACCATTTGGAGGGTTTAGATATCCATAAAGTTGGATTTAGGGAGAATCCATAACAAATCTCCCTCAGGGGCACAACTAGGTGTGTATGGCCTTCAAACACCCGAGGTACCCTAGTGACCTGTGTTTTTCCCATAGGGTTTACTGTCTCCGGTAAACATATGTCGCAACCCCAGGATGCCAAATAGATACTCCTCTCCATCCTTTCTTTTCACAATTACTTGACATTGTCTTGTGTTTGGCACAACTTGGCCAAATATGGTCCTTGTGCAATAGAACCCCAAAACAAGCAACCAAAACAAATGGACATGATTGCCTAGCTGACCATCTAGATAAATTTGGAATTTTGAACTTTCCTACACCTGTGGTGAATTGACGAACTGTGACCATCATATCAGTTTAACCTTGACTGGAAATATTCGCTCATATTAGAAGCCTAGAAACCGTCCTGTTTTTTTTAATTGCTTTTTATCTGTACAGTTTTATTCTGATGACTTAATGTTTTGTACTGGGCTCTGTCTTTTCTGTTGTGTATTGTGTCTAAGGATGTTTGTAGCACTCTCTGAAACATAAATAAAAAATTTGACCTTGAAAAAATGATGAAACTAAATAATGGATCAAAAATTTGCTCAACTAGGTGAATTTTATCTTTACATACATTTAGAGACGATAAAACTGTGCTATGTTAAAAAATCCTTATGAACAAATGTTACGAAATCTTGGGTTTTTATTTTCAATTCATGTCTTTTAATTGTGCTATTTTTTCAAGGTTGTCATACAAGATTTTAAAAATAATAGGCAAGTTATAATTTTGTGAGAGTTTAAGGCACATCTGTAAAAACAGCTTTGTATTGGACCATTGAAATGTTTTTGCTTTGTTCAGGATTATTTTAGTATATTTTGTCTTTTACATTAAACTAGATATTTAATTTCTCATATTTTAGCTTTAGTTATTCAACCAATGTTTTTATTTATAGCATTTTACATAAGTGTTTTCAGGATGTTTTTTACCATCCAATGAAATAGTGGTAATATGCCAACTGACTTTTTAAAAACCTGGTTCTTGAGTATTCTTCAGTTACTATAGAATTTTTAGTGGCATTACCAATAGGTTATTTGTAATTATTGAATTTAATGTAATTTGCTTGGTGCCAATATTGTAAAGTGCAGGGTTTGACGCAATGAAATTCTGAGGAACCTTGCAAATTACCTAAAATTGAAACAAAAATCCCTTTTAAAAGAAAAGTGAAATACACCAATAATTGCAAATGAAATTTTGGTTATATTGAAAAATTAAACCATGTAAGGAGGAAAACTGATGTATAGCTACAGCAACAAATGAGGATTAAGAAAAATCAATTTTTCATGATCGACTATTTTAGAATTTTACCAAATGACTAATGATCTGGCCAAGGCTGCTTCTTTGTCGACTAATTAAAAATATTAAATTTTTTTTATCCTACATCCATTACTGCGTTTTTGAGCATGAAATGCCCTGTAGTCCAGTTTAACAAGTAGGTAGTTATTTCTAAAACTGTCATTAGTTGTGGTGAAACAGTGCAAAATTAATTTCTAATAATGAAGTGATTGTTTAGATCCTAACTCAAATTTTAGTGTTAAGCTCACAAAGGCAATTATTTTTCTATTGGGATACCGCATATACTATGTTTCCTTGAAATAGAAGTCTGGATTTTCTTAGTTTGTCACTGTGGTAATTTTTTACTACATGAGAGCTATAATTAAACTGGTATCTACAGCTTAATAAGTATTCTGCACTACTGTAGGAGTTGGCATGCACTATTTGCCCAACCATTTTCACCTATGACATCTTTAAACATGTTACAGTCAAACTTAGAGCAGAAAATTAGCTGAATTGATTACAGAAGCTGCCTACTTGCATTTTTATACCAAATAACAGGGAGAGTTGTCTTAGATGATGTCTGTTACTACAAGAACTGCTGACATCAAGTCTAGGTGGTCGTCACTGTAAAAAAGTGGCTAGTTTATTTTGAGTAAGGGTGACTGGGGTGAATTAATTTATTTTGTTTTTCATTAATATTTGCAATAGAAAGGGGTAGTTACTACTAAAGATCTTAGTGACAAGTAAAAATCTTTACAATTTCAAAGAAATCAAGTGTGGTAATCTGACAAACTTGAATACATTTCTTCAAGCATCATCTATTGCAAATGGGACGAGATATATTAGAGACCCACAAGATCTGTGCCAACAGACAGGAGAAGATTGTATCTGGAGCAGTTCTTTAGACAGACTACTTTGTTGTCTTATAGTTTGGAGCAACTTAAACAATACCACAGGGTACCCATTAATAATGAAACCAGTATAAACTGCAGTTCCTTTTGCTAGTTATGTATAAACTACACATAGCTTGCCTCCTTTAGACATACACAAAATTACATAGATGTAAGGACAGACCTCCCAGAGGCAACTAAAGCGACTATTTTCAAGGCAAGGCGACTATGGTGACTTTTTTCAGAAAAATAACATTGAAAATCGTCAGAAGCAACTATTTTGGCAAAAAACTGGAACTATTTTCATCGCAAGGCGACTTTTTTTCGGAAAATAACCTAAATATCGATGATTGTGTTGTGGTGAAGTGGGCAAAGAATTAACTGTAGATATTTATACTTTCTTCGGAAAATTCTCAAGATGGGAAAATTTTAGAGTGGTACAAGAAGAAAAAATATGCGAAAACAAAAGCTTCGTCAAACGTTGGTTGACAATGTGACCAGCTATCGAAAGGCTATTAGCTCAATGGCCTGCAATTGTTGATTACTTTTTGGACTTCATTCCATCTAAACAGCCAACACTGATACAGTCTGAGAAATACAAAAGAATTTCAAGATATTTAAAATATGCAGACACTAAAATTAAGTTAAAATTTGTAATTCAAAGGGCTGAGCTATTTGAACCTTTTCTGAAGTTTTTTCTAAACATCAGCATTGCCGAATTGAGGGTATTACTGATAAAACTTGTAGAAAACTTTGCAGAATTTGTAAGAAGGATACAAATGTGAATAAAGTTATTTCTACTGAGCAATTGTTGCCTATGCAAAGGTGTACTGTGGGCAAAAAATCAGGGACTTGATCGTTGATCTAAAAAGTTCTGATCACATTTTATGTGAACATAAAATGCATGCACACTGTTTTAGCAGCATTTAACTATCTTCAGGGCCGATCCTTGCAGCGCGTGCACCGCACGCGGGCGGCCACAGGCCTCGTATAGTTCTATCAATTAAGCAAAATTTTTTAGAACTTATAATAAGTCAAATAAATATGCTGAATTTTAAATAGTTATTGAAAAATCAAAATAAGTCCCGATTTTCCGATAGCATAGCATAGTTTAAGAAATATAGAATGTTAGTGCACAGTGTGTTGGTCCATTGTCCAATAATGTCTACTCTTTACACACATTCTTCATTTGATAGCAAAATTCGTGGCAGAGCCGGCAATACGGCATAGAAAAGGACACCAAATTTTAAATTTCTATCTAAAAAATAACCAAGGGGCATATTTTCGTGGTGCGAAATAAAGACGAGGCTTGAAAAAAATTGTACTATTGACGCGGAACAACAAAATGTTTACAATTGAGAGAAAAGGCGATGGCGCGCCATCATCGAAAGAATAATTGCTGTAGTACAATTTTTAGCCAGTCAAAATTTGGCATTCAGAGGAACTAGTACGAAGTTGTATCATAGAGATAATGTTAATTTTTTAAAGTCAGTGGACATGTTGGCCAAATTTGATCCAGTTATTTCAGAACAACTTAATAATGTCAGTAAATACAAAGATAACAAAACACGTATTCCACACTACTTAGGGCAGCATTTTCAAAATGAAATAATTAATATTTTAGCCTAATCTATTCGTAATGAGATAACACGCATTGTCAAAAAAGCCAAATATTACACTGTAATTCTCGACTCTACACCAGATACTAGCCACACAGTACAGATAACGTTTGTAATTAGATGTGTGAACACTACTAATGGTAAGGTAGATATTTTAGAATTTTTCTAGGATTTTTTCCAGTAACTAATACTACTGGAGAAGGTCTGTGCAATTTTCATTAGAGAAGCTATTACCTAGTCTGCAGCTCGAAGTTAAAGATATACGGTGTCATGGTTACGACAATGTATCGAGCATGAAGGGGGGAAATATAGGACTTCAGAAACGGATTCTCAATATCAATCCTAGAGCATTATACGTGCCATGTGCGGCTCATAGATTAAATCTCGTCGTTAATGACGCTGCCAGCTCCAGTGGTAAAATTTCTGGTTTTTTATATGGTGCAAAAGGTATATAATTATTTTTCTGCGTTCCCATATCTATGGGATTTACTAAAAAAACAATTGAAAAGTCTAACTTTAAAACCGTTAAGTGAAACAAGGTGGGAAAGTCATATCAATGCTATTAGACCTCTACAACAAGTCCTAAAAAACATTATTACTGCATTAAATGTCTTAGGGTCATTCCATATCAAATCAACCAATAAAAAAATTATTTTAAACCTTGAGGTTTTTAAAATGTATCATATTTAGTGATTGTGTTCTACTCATCAATATGACCACAAATTCCAATTTTTAATTTTTTTGGACCTTTTGTTTTTGAGTTATAAATTTTTGAAAAATTAAAAAACACCCGTTTTTAGGAACATTTTGATATATTTAAAAGCACGTAACTCAAAAACCGTTTGTCCTAGACAGCTCAAATTTGTACCATTCCCTTTAGATTTACAAGTGCTTTAATTTGACATATAGCGTGGGTGTACCATATCAATTTTTTATATATATTTTTTTAACTAAAAAAATTTTTTTTATAAAAAAACAAAAATTGGAATTTTTAATTTTGATGAAAGAAATATATTTTATACTAAACCTCAATAGTAAGATGTGTACAAAGTTTCATGATGGTATTCCAATGGTATATTAAAATAATTTTTTATCTGAATCAAGACGTGTGAAAATTCTCTTAATTCGTTACTTGTTACCATAGATAAAGTTTTTTTTTTAAAAGTTAGATACCCTAGATAAAATTTAATTTACCCTATTTTATTTAAACAACAAATTCAACTTACTTAACATTCAAGGAACATATTTTTTCTTCTTTTAGCACTTGAAATTAGTAAAGGCGAGTTCTCTTCTTTGCCAAAACTTGTGCTGCTTCGGCCATCTCATCTGCTGGAACTTGGTAGGTTCTACCTGTTGCAGTGGTTGGATGTCATGTGCACAAAATATTGCTCACTGGCCGTGCTAAGGTATCTGCTCTTCTAGGATTTGTGAATGATAGCAATGGTCTTTTTGGGTGAAGAAAGGACACAAGAATTTCCTTTTCAACATAGTCTTTTGAGTCAACATGCGCCAACCATCACTCTTTATCGTCAGCCCAAGCGACAAAACCCACAATTTCTTCAAATGGAATGTCATCATCACCAGGGCTGATTTGTACCCTATGTGTTTCTGAGTCATCAGAAAATGAGTAGATTTTGGTTTTGACCCTATTTAGATCTAGAGGAATGAAGGCATGAAATTTATGGTCCCTGAGACAGCCACAGCTTTTTCAAAGCATGGTTTTATAATCTTTTCTTCATTTATATACTCTTCATCTGTTACATAAAAAAATGTCATAACAAATTTTTCACACCCTGCTGAAAAAGTGTTAGAATTTGCTTTTCTAATGGATTTTGGAGGCTGGCTTTGGCGGCAAGCCTTGTTACTGTTCTTACCCTACTTCATCACATACTCCCTTCTCATTTACAAATTTGGTGTCAACACACATACTGTCGTAGTTCATGCTTTTCAGAAAAGTTTAAAGTCCAGATAGTTAATCGTGTCTGAGAAATTATTTGCCAAATCGTTATATATTTGAAAAAGCTGTACTATTTTGCAGAAGGTTCAGCTGAGCAGTGCAAAATTCATAAGAATTTTCTGAACCTTTGCTATCACAAAGAGGACTTTGATGGACTTGAGGCTGTGGAACTTTTATGCCATATAACATGGGACGGGAATTTGTGATGGAGTTGTGGGTATGGTAAAATGGCTTGCTGATTAAGCCAGCCTCCAGAATTCATTACAAAACCAAATTCTAACACTTTTTCAGCTTTTTCGGTGGGGTGTGAAATATTTGCCATCCATCACATTTTTTTATGTAACCGATGAAGAGTATAGAAATAAAGAAAAGATTCTAAAACCATTCTTTGAAAATGCTGTGGCAGTCTCAGGGACCCATAAATTTCATGCCTTCATTCCTCTAGATCTAAATAGGGTCAAAACCAAAATCTACTCATTTTCTGATGTCTCAGAAACACATAGGGTACAAATCAGCACTGGTGATTATGACATTCCATTTGAAGAAATTGTGGGTTTTGTCGCTTGGGCTGACGATAAAGAGTGATGGTTGGCGCATGTTAACTCAAAAGACGATGTTGAAAAGGAAATTCTTGTGTCCTTTCTTCACCCAAAAAGACCATTGCTATCATTCACAAATCCTAGGAGAGCAGATACCTTAGCACTGCCAGGAGCAATATTTTGTGCACATGACATCCAACCACTGCAACAGGTAGAACCTACCAAGTTCCAGCAGATGAGATGGCCGAAGCAGCTCAAGTTTTGGCAAAAAAAGAGAACTCGCCTTTACTAATTTCAAGTGCTAAAAGAAGAAAAAATATATTCCTTGAATGTTAAGTAAGTTGAATTTGTTGTTTAAATAAAATAGGGGAAATGAAATTTTATCTAGGGTATCTAACTTTAAAAAAATTTTCTATCTAGGGTAACAAGTAACGAATTTTCACACGTCTTGATTCAGATAAAAAATTATTTTAATATGACACCATTGGAATACCATCATGAAACTTTGTACACATCTTACTATTGAGGTATAGTATAAAATACATTTCTTTCATCAAAATTAAAAATTCCGATTTTTGTTTTTTTATAAAAAAAAATATATAAAAAATTGATGTGGTACACCCAAGCTACATACCAAATTAAAGCTCTTGTAAATCTAAAGAGAATGGTACAAATTTGAGCTTTCTAGGACAAACGGTTTTTGACTTACGTGCTTTTAAATATATCAAAATGTTCCTAAAAACTGGTGTTTTGGAATTTTTCAAAAATTTATAACTCATAAACGAAAGGTCCAAAAAAATTAAAACTTTGTATTTTTTATCTACTAAGCTAATACTATATGATGTAAAAAAATCATAAAGATCTGAAGACATGTTTTGACCATTGGTTGATTTGGTGTAGAATGACCCCTTAATTGAAGATACCACCAGAGTCACAAAAACAAAAATGGGTCCTGAATCAATAATTAAAAAAGTCTTGAAACATTAAAATTTTTGTGTTCAATTTTAATTTGGCATGATTTATTATCAAGAATTAATGTATTGAGTAAAATGCTTCAAAATCCTAAATTAAGCATTGCGGAATGCATTGAAGGCTTAGATAATCTTAAAAACATATTTAGTTTCCCAAGATCTGACGATAATTTTAAAATATTTGTCGATTCAGCAACAACAATTGCTAGAGATTTAGGTATTGATCCCGAATTTTCCATCTCGAAGCTCAGGAAAAAGGTCTGTTTATTTGATTACGAGGGCAGTGATGAACCAGTTTCAAATCCCTTCCAGCAAATCAAGATTGCTTTCTATTTTGCAATTCTTAATCACGCGATCAATTTGGTAAATGAAAGATTTACCTTATTATCTGAGTGCCATTCAATATTCTGCTTTCTGTATGAGTTTCAAAACATTTCTAATGATGATCTCATGAAAGCATGCATGGTCTTAGATATTAAGTTACAGGTACAGGAAGAAGGAAGGTTTTGTGAAAGATATAGATGGTATACAACTCTTTAATGAAATAACTTCATTCAAACATATTTTTCCAGGTAAAAAACAGCCAATTGAGATATTATAAATTATATTCAAAAATTATCTCATTCCCTGTTTTCCAAATTTTGCTCTAGCAATAAGAATTTGTTTAACCTTACCTGTTTCTGTGGCTTCAGGTGAAAAATGTTCCAGTAAATTAAAAATTATTAAAAATTACTTTTGAAATAACATGACACAAGAAAGGCTTTCAGATTTGGCCACTCTATCTCTATTGAATCCGAAATCTCTGAAAAAATTGATTTCACCGAATATAATTGACAAATTTGCTTCTCAGAAAAGTTATTTTATAGTTAATTATTAGGTAGTCTTTCTAGAAGGCCTGATTTATATACTTTTCGTTTCACGAGATTTATGCTTTAGTACTTTTTCTTATTAGATTATATTTTCTGAGTACATACTGTTGTTTTGCATTAATAATTATAAAATGTCTATTTTTATTTCAAAGGTAATATTTTTGTTTGTTTATTATTTTTTTAAGTATTTTGCCGCTATTATAAACCTATTAGCTGGCCAAAAAATAAAGTTTTGCATTTCAAATTTTATTTGCATTTTTATTAATGTTTTACTCTTGTACAGGTAGATGAGTTTATAAGGTCAACGTTAAGTATTAGTCAAAATATAAAAAATTCTCTAGAGGGGCGGCACATTAGGTCTTTGCACGCGGACGGCCAACACACTAGGATCGGCCCTGACTATCTTTAAAAAAAAGCTTCATTGCATAGTGGAAAACACCTCTAAAAGTTTCAATATTTACAACCAGTTGAAGTTTCTAAAGAAAGGAGTGTAAAGTATGCATGCAATATTGCAAGAGCCCTATCATTTCTTGATGTCGATGAAATAAAAGTAAGAGATGTGTGGCTTCTTTTGCAAACTGACTTTGTATCTCCCAAAGATGTAAAACACGTTAGAATTGACCACATTTGGAGAAGCATAACTAAAGAAATAATTGCAACTGGTGAAAAAAAATATCCAAATGTAACATCACTTCTGAAAAAGCTTGTCTTATTCTCAGTCATGGTAATAGTGACGTTGAGAGAGGATTCTCGATTTCACAACGTATCCTCTCAGAAGAGAAGTTAAAATCTGATAAAATGTTAAATGCCAGATGGAATAAAGGAATTTGAGAATGTTTCGAAGGTGTCGATAACCAAAAAGCTTTTGAGTATGGCAAACACTTCTAAATCCTACTTCAAGTTTTTGGAGTAGCAAAAGAAATTATAGTTACAGAAAACAAAAAAAGATAGAGAGAAAGAAGAAAACTAGAATTGTTAGAAAAAGAATTACATGAGAGAAAAGAAACAATTTCAAATATGGAATCTAGAGTAAAAGCTCTCTCCCAAGAGCAAAAGGAGATGCAGTCTTCAGCCGATTCGTTATTAAAGGAAGGGAATGACCACTTAAAAAAAAGCTATAGAAAAGCAAGTCCCCATTCAAATGCGCATTGCTCAAGGAATGCTTTATACAGCTGAACAAATTCATCAAAAAGAGAGAGAGCAAGAAAGAAAAGCAAGTACACTGAACAGTGTTGTTCAGAAAAGAAAATATACCCCCCTTATTGATCATGTTTCAAAAAATCATAAATCTTCTAAAAAAATTCACAGTGAAAAATGTACCCAACCATCTGTAATTACGTTTATTATTTTTACAATAGATCGCAAAAAGTGGAAAGAAAGAAACTTTTGTGAAGTTTGCACTGTCATTAAATATATTCTGTCCAGTCATGTAATTTATGGTATGTTTCTTATCAATTCTTTATTTATAAGGAAATTAAGTGTTTTTGTTTATTTTAGTTCATTAAGTATTTTTTATGAAATATTAGCATTTTATTTTAACTGTTTGTAAAGGTTTCATTTGTTGTTGCCTTGCAGCAGCTTTATGTGTCTAATATAGTGCTAATTTTGTATAATTGAGGAGACTATTTTGGCTACTATTTTTCACTTATAAGGCAACTAAAGCGACTATTTTCAAAGGTAAGAAACACTGGGAAGCCTGTAAGGAGGATCATGCAATAATACACATCATATAGCATATGACATCTATGTGTTTCATTCATATTTGATACTAACCACTACATGGCATTGCCAGTGACAGTTCTTTTCGTGGGGTCATGTGTGACCACTGTTTGCTAACCCCAGGTGGTTGCTACGAATTCCCATTTGGTTTGTAAAGCCAACCAAATGCGAATTCGTAGCCCATTGAATAACAGCATCGCCCGTTTGTAAAAAAAAATGCTTGCTTCGCCAGCCAACATCACAGGCAACGCTCATTATCAAATGCGGCCAAATTTGAATTGCGGAGAGATCCAATCGTCATAATGTCACCATCTCTTGTGAAAATATAAATATTTAATTGAAAAATTATTTATTAAATGAAAATCAAATATATAAGGTATCTATCTGGTGTAAAATTTTCCACAGATTTCAAATCCATTGAAATTTTTAGTCTATCTTTAACGATCCTGATTTTACAAAAGAACTAAACAATGCCAGTCAAAAAAAATTTAAAATTTGTTTTGCTTTTCTTGGCTGGAATTGTTAAAGTGAAGGAAATGGAATCTGATTTCTCGAACACGATTAAGGTCAAATTCGTATGGGGGGAAAATATAAAAGTTACAATTTAAAAATTATATATTTAAAGAAAATGATATTTTCAGGTATCGATGTGATGTGAAATTTTTACTCTATCTGTAGCAATCTAGGAGATAGAAAAAAGAACTACATAACTCCAGTTTAAACTTTTTGTTTGTTTTGTTCTACGGCTGAAAGCGTTCAAAGGTAAAAATGGAAAGAATAAATTTGGAATCTACCATCTCTTTATGGTGTTGCCATTTTAGAGAAAGCATATAATAATTAAATTCATTTTTAAATGTTCTAGATTGAATTTTTAAATTCTGTGTAACCCAAAAATTGCAAAAAATTTGGACTACCTGTGTGCCAAATCCCATTACTGTAAGTGCCATAGATTCGTCAGGACTTTGATCACAGAAAACAGACAAACACTTCCTTTTATAATAGTAGAGATAATCTGTCAACATGTGCTTTGATGTAGTTTAATTAGATGTCAATTGCAATTTAAATGGGTGATGCACTTTTCTTAATACTTGTGAATATCCAGTGTCTGCATTTAGAATAGCAATTCATTGCATAGGATTTTTCTGAACTTGTGCTCTTCAACTTCATTTGTTATATGACACTTAAATTTTGTTAACGTATGTGAATATTTCAGTGCTTTTATAGTAAATTTAAATATGTGGTGTTTCATAAAGCTTTCTGTATGTACAAATTTGTAAAGGAGGTAGGGAACACAAAATCCCTATTTACATGGAGATGAATTACACAATTTTTGCTCCCTACCCCCATTAAAGTTGGTATATTAAGTTTTGAAACAAATTAAAATAAATAAAATGCTCTTTTATTTCAATTTCAGATATTTAAAACCTGTGAAAATGGCGACATTTGCTGGTGGAGAGGACGTTTTAAACTGTTCCCACTCATCTCCTCGTAAGACTTTTAATTACTAGAATTTTAAAGAGAAAAGTTTTGTCATCCCTTATTAAATTTTATTTTTCACAACTATGTAATTGTATTTGAGCTTTTATTCGGCAACAATCATCATTATGAAAAAGCTCTCTGTTTCTAAAGCTAATTGTAGTGTCAGTAATCATACTATCACTATCACAATTTTAAAACTTTTATTAATGCATATTGAAAAAGTGACAGAGATTGAGACCAAGAAATCATCATTTATAGTTTTTTGGACCATTTATTTGTCATTAGACCACCATGTCATCAAGAAAATAAGATGTGATTATCACTCAATTATGTATTGGACATGTACAAAGTACACATAGACGTTTCCTTCTTAGCGAAGTTCAGCCTGTATGTAATCATTGTGTATGTCCTTTAACATTGAATATTGAAATTTGAGCACTGTTATATCAAATGTTTTACTCATTCTATCCTTTTAATCCTTCAATGTTTTACTCATTCTAATTCATATACCTTTCTATTGGATGACATTACTGGGGATATCCCCATCCACAAAATTTTTAACTTTCTAAATGGCATTGGTTTTGCCCATCACGTTTGATTTTATGTTCTGCAAGTTTTCATCGTCTGATTTTATTTAATTTTGCTGCTTCTAATGATATATGATACTTATAGAAAATTAATTTTATTGAAATGGAAATTTTATCTTGTGTTAGATTGTGATTGCATAGTTTGTTAAATTAAAAATGTTATAATAATTATTTTGTTATCTGTCTTGTGCTTAGTGTAATTGATCCAAGCAAGCCCAGTACCAGAAAAATCTACCTATTTAAAGCTAATTGCTCCTAATAAGGCGTATGACAATGTTCAGTGGTTAACCCTTTCCAAATTAATGACGAAGATCAGAAAGGAAGTAAATTTTACTTGTCAAAATAACTGATAAAATGCGCCTATAGATATGTTCATACAAGGGAAGCAACCATGTCCATGTGCAGTACATTGTAAGACTAACTTGAGGCAAGGCATAATGGTAGATTAATAAAGAGATGGCTATGTGCTGTGTATTTCTTGTTTCATCTTAAAACTTGGAAACCCTTAAACTAGTTACATTGTTAGAAAATAGATTTTCTTTTAATATCTGAGGTTCTGTATAGTTGTCAAAATAAAACCATGAGTTAAATTTTTCAAAAAATATGTATAATAAAGATATTTTTAATTCAAGTTTTCTAAGGATTTTTCATCTCCAATGTTAATTCAGAGGGGCTACCCCTCAAAACAAAACACAAAAAATAATTTAATCAATTATATTTGTGAATATGGTAATATGTCTATGCTTTTCTATTTTAGCAATGCCGTGGTTTGGAATGGACATTGGTGGAACTCTTGTAAAACTAGTGTATTTTGAACCAACTGATATTTCTTCTGATGAATTAGAGTCCGAAAAAGGTGCCTTAAAAAATATTCATCATTATTTGACTTCTAATTCTGCCTATGGCACCACTGGAAAGAGAGATGTACATCTCCAGGTAAGTGGTTTTATTCTTCCAAATTTATTTATTTTCTCTGATCTTTATCTCTTAGTTGTTTTTATGATAAGTCTCAAAAATTTAATTTCAGCTAATGTCTTACAATCTGCATATCACATCCTGATATTGCAACTAAGAAAGCATAAATTTTCATTAAATCAAACGAATTTTGTGCAAATTGAAATATATAATTGAAGAAAAATGACCATATTAAAAGCATGTATTATCAATGTAAAGGTGTAAAGAATTTGAAAAATGTGTTTCACCTGAGGACTTTGGTGCAGGAGACACTAGGTAATATGAGATGTGTCTTTTTCTTGCTCAATAAAGGTTGGGGTTTTGAAAACTTTCCTTTCTAGTTGTCTCAGTTCCCTTGCTTCAACATCAGATTTAAAAAAAAAAAATTTTAATATACATAAGTTCTTTATTTAAATTGAATTTCTTATTTAAATCTCAGATTTTAATGATCAGATAATGCTACTTTCTAGATACAACATCTCTAGTGTCTTCATAGAAAGGATGTCAGTTATTTTCAGTTTAAAAAAAGGGTCGTTTGGGGAGTTACTGAATCGAAGCAAATTTTTTAACTTTTTAAAAGTTAGACATGCTATTTCAGATTATTTCACTTTCAGCATCATTAAATTTAATAAAAGGAATATTTACAGTTTTATTAAAATTTTAGTTTTAGTAAAAATCACTTGATTTAAATTGACATACCTCTTTTAATATATTTGTAACTTTCAACTATGCTCCTAAACTGACTAGCTGTTTTTAGGGGTACCAACTCCTAGGAACTCAAGCCCCTTGGCACTTTCAATGTTTTTGGCCTCCTCAAAATTTAAGTGGTAAAAAAAAACTTAAGTATGGATGAAATGGGTTGTGAAACGAAATAGTTTTGTCAATGAATGAATATGAATCAATAGGGATTATGACAGTACTTCAATAGAAGTGTTTATGTTGCTTGTATTACTGTCTGTTGGTTCGATACTTTGCATACTACATTGCAAAAAGGTATGCCTTTCTCACTATTGCAACAGAAATGGTTTGTTGCTATCCACTGGTTTAGTCAAAATATTTTTTCAACTGAAGCAATGGTATTTTGACAGTTTAGTATTATACTGTTGTTCTGGTACTCAATATCGTACCAGATTTGAGGAAGAAACAGATACTTTATGGAACTCATCCATTGTTTCATAATCAGTATGAAATAGTTGCTCCCTTAATAGCATTAATTCATGTGACTTTGATCAGTTACAATACTTTCCTAAACTATCCTCCTGTGACATCAATTTGACTCCTAAAATGTAAGGAAAACAATTCGCAGTATTCAAATAAGATTTAACCCAATACATTGTTCGTATAATTAAGTTCTTTGAAAACAATCAGCTAAACAGTTGCTGCCAAGAGCATTCTACAACATATATATTACTGACAATGAGTGTTTCATAATGTTAGTAACTATATTGAAGGGCTTAAAATTTAAAACAAAACATGTTTGCCTTTGTACCTAGCAATAATACAGTTAGTATAGTACTTAAAATTCAAGCCCTCGTCTATTTATTTCCTTACTGACACTTGCTGCTCTTTTACTGTTCAATTTTATATTTTAAGGTGAAAATGTCTCAAAATAATTTCAACTCAAAAGAGTCAAAATTTGAATTCTTACTATTATATTAGATGTCTCATTGATAGTGTACTAGGAGGCTCCGCCCCTATGCTCGCCAGCCCATGAGGATTACTATGCAATCCCATTTGGTTTGCGTCGCAAACCAACACTCCTTTCGCAGAGTCAATCTCCTGCAACAGCAAAACTATCTTAATAATTCTCGTATAATCCTGATTTGGCTTTCCAGGTCATGACGTCACAGCAAGGGCTTCGCCCCCTGCTCGCTAATGCTCACCAATCCCAGGTGATTGCTATGCAATCCCATTTGGTTTGCTTCGCAAACCAACTCTCCTTTCGCAAGTTATTTCTCTTTTTTTTTTTTACTTTCACGCTTAATGCACCCTAAACTAATAGCCACATCAGTAAAAACTATCTCCATGTTGTTCCCTGTACAATTTTGAATAAACCACGTTAATCTCGTAATATTCTGATCTGTACTTAATCGGCAAACCATCTGAGAGTCGTGCAAAAAAAAGAGCATGCCGTCACAGCGAGTTTCAAGGGGGCATCTGGCAAACCCGATAGTCAGAAAATGTAACCTTTTATTTCCATGAAGGAATGGACGCTTTTGCTCTGCGGTCTAAAAAATGCAAAATTTGTAAGACCAACTTTTGGTCTCATCGAATTTATTTACTAACCAATTTCAAAAATAATTGTACCCTCAGGAATAGTACATTCTAAGGTATACTGTGATGTTTTTAAATTTAAAAACTAATAGTAGTAAGGTATAGATATGACTTTTTTTTTCGACTCAACAAGCAATACATGAAGACTATGACAACAAAAAACTCGAGCTGCAAAAATTGACGTTTAGAGGTATTCTCGAAAAAAACTCACAGCTGAAGACTAAATTTGTACGTCTTTTGCTCACTCACGTTAGAAATTTTGCTTTTTCAACTCTGACACTTAATAAACCCTAAACTAATAACCACATCAGAAAAAAAACTTTGTCCTGTTCCCTGGACAATTTTGAACAAACCATGTTAATTTCGTAATTTTCTGATCCGTACTGTTTCGAGAAACCGTCTAAGAATCAAGTGAGGAAACCCAGTTTTCAATCCTGCAGCTGAGGTAACTTTTTTTTAGTATAGAGCGATATTGTTTAAACAAAAGTACTTTTACATTTTCCTCAGCCCTTTTATTTATAATCCAAATTATAACATTTTTTCTATCATGTTCTTTTCTTCAGATGAACGATGTAATGATTGGAGGACGCACAGGAACCTTACACTTCATTCGATTCCCTACTAGTGCTATGAATGTGTTCTTACAGTTAGCTAAATCTAAAGGAATGGCTTATATGTCTAGTACTGTCTGTGCCACAGGTGGTGGAGCATTTAAATTTGAAAAACAATTTCGACTTGTAAGTCTCAACAAAGTTTTGCAATACTTCTTGTTTATTATTGATTTTATAACATTGACTTCAAATGAATAAAATTTTAAATATATTTTGTTTTTATGCGTGTCATATAAACATTTGTTAAATGAATAATCTTTGGCAGTTTTGTTTCTTAGCATCATTTTTAAAAACAGTGTTAGAGTATTAATGTTTACCCTAGTAACCAACATATTAGTATTTAAAAGTGTATATTTTATAACATTTTGATTTTGTGCAAAAAAGGTTATTGGACAATGGCAGATGGGTTCTTAAAAAAAGTTTGTGTATAGCTCCAATGCAATTCAGGATGTGTGGGAAAAGGATTTCTGGCCATCAAAGTATATCATCTTTTTCAAATGGTCAGATTGGAGCCTAGTAAGCAGGCAGAAAGTTTTTTCTGGGCAAATTTAAGGCAAGCTGCTCTTCTGGTGTTTTACTGAGGTACCAGTGATGAAAAGGTACTGGAGATGATCTATGCATTGCTTTTTAAGAACGGACAGGTGGTCATCCTCTTAGAGTAGGACAGTACTTTATCTTGTGCCAGACTGTTTATTTGCTCCAGCTTTTGCTAAGTCAGCTTTCTAACTGCCTTGAATGCCAACATGTGATGGTATCCATTGAAAATTTATTTTAGAATTATTCTTGAAACTTAATATTAGAAGGGCTATTTTTTTTCAAAAAAAGATTATAACTTGTGAAGCATTTTTTAATTGCGAATCGGTGTGAATATTTTTTTTAAGGGACTGACTTTTAGGGACTTCTTTTTGTACTTCATATATGGCTATTGATTCTACTTTAAAGACAGGAAGGTTTAATTATTCTTGATTTGAATTTCTTTTGTGCCTAACTCATCTGTAATGAAGATGCCACTTCCAGATGAACCATCTTCAAAAAGGCTACCATCTATAAAAGTATTGATATCGTTTGGTTCTGTTTCTATTGTTTGCAGGCCTTGGTCTTTTGAAAGTTTGGGTTGGTCCTCTTTATTGGAGCAATTAGATATTAGTTTTATTTTAAATGTCACTAGGTCGTTCATGTGGAGGGGCATGAGTGCTTGAATGAGAGTCGATAGTGAATAACAGTTAGCCTGTCAGTAGTTGCTATACTGGAGAGGTAAGGGTCTTTTTAATCTTAACAAGAATTTCCCCCTTGATAAATTCTCCTGTCCTGTGTCCTTCTGGTGCATTGATTCTTTTAAAGATATACTGTGCATGAAATAATTTTTTATCAGTTTGGGAGCGAAGGCAGGTTGTTTTCGAATTCAGATATATTTCCTGGGCATGAAAAGCAAGTTCCACCAATGATTCAGAGGCACTAGGCTGAATTCTGTCACTCTTTTGGAGGTTGGTTTTGCAGTTTGAGATCCAGACAGGAAGAGCATATTTAAGCAAATGTCTTATTAAGGCTTGATTGGTGGTTTGTAGTATCATGGCATTAGCCCCCCAATCTACCAGAATTTTTCTTCAGAAGCATGATTCTTTTTTGCTTTTATAACTATATTGTTAACATGAGGTTCAAAAGTTAGGGATGGGTCAAGTGTAACTCCTAGATATTTGACTTGAGAAAATGTAACAGGTTGATCATCAAAGTATGCTTGTGGCACCCATTTACTGATGTGGTTGTTGATAGTGAAAAAGCTTACTTCAGGTTTTCCGGAGTTAACTTTGAGCCTTAATTCTATTGCCAATTTTTGTAAGACAAACGAGAACATTGTTCAAGGACTTTTGTGCTTTAACAGAATTCAATAGTCAGTCAGTCGGAGTTTATAATAAATAACATTGAATTTTAGTATAGAACCTTCTAAACCTAATAAAGTCTTTCCTTCAAACAGACAGTTCTTGATTCCTCATTGCTGTATTTCACCCGAATTGTTCTTCCTGCCAGGAAATTTGCTAACCA
The DNA here is from genome assembly GCA_947359465.1 of Metellina segmentata. Classification (NCBI taxonomy): domain Eukaryota; kingdom Metazoa; phylum Arthropoda; class Arachnida; order Araneae; family Tetragnathidae; genus Metellina; species Metellina segmentata. The sequence continues at coordinate 137,964,270 of OX375872.1, read as the reverse complement.
AACCAAAACTTTCCCACTAACTCCCAAGTCATTCAGCATACAAATAAGTTTTTCTTTCCAGACATGGTAAAAAGCTTGACTTAGCTCCATGCTGCTGCAAGTGTGCTGCATGGGCTTGATCTAAAAACCTTCAAATACTTTCTGTGTGAAGTAAAATGCTTGATCTGTAGTATCATGGAATTTTTTGTAAGCTGCCTTTTGTGGTTTAAGAAGGTTATTGCTGTATAGAAAGTAAGTTAACCTGTTCAGAATCATAGGTTCCATGAGTTAACAAGTTATTGATGTGAGGGAAATTGGTTTAAAACTTTCAAGTTGATTTTTTGATTTACCTGGTTTATGGATTGGTACCATGATTGCATGTTTCCATTCCTTAGGCATTGGGCATTTTTTTTTCCACTTAAGTTGATGGTTTCTAAAAGTTTGTTAAAGACAGAGTGCTAAGTTTCATCTTTTGACTGGTATTGTTAATAGAACCTTAAGCTTTTTTGGGATCTAGTGAATCAAATACCCCTTCTAGTTCATGCACTTCGAAAAGTTTGGAGAAGATATCTTCACTGCATCATAATTTTCCTTTGTTTCTCAGAAGACGAGATTTTCTCGCAATGATTTTGTCATCATTGTTAAACTCCAATTTCGATGTTTTTCATAACTTTTTGCGAACAACTCAGCAACACCAGAAGTCTTTGTTTTTACTATGTTTTGTCGATCTTAAAATGCATTTGTACTATTTGACAGTTTCCAAATTTTTGAGTTTGGTGTTCTCGCATCAAACTGAGAGCATATCCATCTTTCCCTCTTAATTTATCCTGCATGCAATTTGACTTTCGCTGTTGCTTGGCAGATCAGAGAGAAGTTTTGTTATTGTTCATAATTCTGTCATGAAGTTCATGCTCAAGCTCATCAATTATTTCATGGTAGCCTGATAGATCCTCTTTCATGTATCCTTCTGGAATGCAAAATTTAGCTGTCTTCAGAATTATGCTCTTCCAATTTTTTTCATTTTTCTTCAAGGAAAATACAGGTGGAGGACAAAATAATACGAACACCTGTGAAATAATGGAAAATCTTTATTAATAGGGGGTTGGACCACCCTTTGACTGAAGTACAGATTTAATGCGACGTGGGATAGATGCATTAAGGTCATGGACAATATTTAAAGGAATATTAAGCCATTCCTCCTGCAGAACGGTCTCTAATTACGAAGTCTGGATGGAGGTGGAAATCTGGAACGAAGTTTGGATTCCAAATATTCCCATAAATGTTTAATAATATTCAAGTCCGGAGACTGAGGGGGCCAGGCGAGATGTTCAACTTCATCGTCATGCTGTTCGAACCATTCTTGAACACACCTAGCAGTATGGATAGGGGCGTTGTCGTCTTGAAAAAGTGGTCCCTCTCCAGGGAATACAGTCTGAACAAAATGATGGACATGATCCCCTAGAATGCTTAAGATAGTGATTGGATGTGATCCTCCCATGCAGAATAACAAGTGACCCAAGACCGCGTCAATATATCGCACCCCATACCATAATGGAGCCACCCCCATGCTTCAAATTCGGCAAGAGGCATTCAGGATTAAACGCTTCTCTGGGCATTCTCCAGACATAAACGCGTCCAGTCGTCTGAAATAGGGTGAATGACGATTCATCTGACCATATTACCTGTTGCCACTGCTGTGTGGACCAGTTTTTGTGATCTCTGCACCATTGGCGTCGCTTGAAAGCATTAGTTGCTGTCACCAAGGGTTTACAAATTGCCACTCTGTCATAAATGTTCGGAGCATGAAGTTCCCTTTTGACAGTTTTTGTTGAAACGGAGTCCTGGAGATGACTTTTCATTTTGGATGTTATCTCGGATAACGATTGCTTGTGCTTTCGGGCTACTATGCGCTTCAAGACCCGTCTATCCCTATCAGCAAGCTTTGACTTTCGGCCACTGTCGTGCTTTGAAGACGTCGTCTTACCCTCTTTCATGTACACTGTCATAACAGATGATACCATACTCCTTGCAAACCCCAAAAGGTTTGCTGTTTCTGTGACCGATGCTCCACCTAAACGCGCTCCAACAATCATTCCTCTTTGGAACTAGGTCTGACATTTCAACTTATAACAGACAGTTTGATAGACGCATGCAACGCAGGTGACTGCTGTTGCAAGACTGATAAATTCCTCTTCACACCCACTAGGTGGCAGACTTCTGTTGCAGGTGGCGCGGCTGTACTGCAGGTGTGAAATACATCATACTTTTTCACAGGTGTTCGTATTATTTTGTCCTCCATCTGTATATTAGGCAATGTTTTCACTTTCTATTCTATTCAAAGATCCAAGTGTCCTTCGCCGACCATCCGGTATAGTAGTTAAGGTCTAGATCGGAAGGTTCCTGGTTCAAATCCGGGCATGGATGTTTGTAAGCGTATGGTGTAGAGGCGGCTGGTGCACCTTAAATCTATAGTGGCCGAAAGTCCTCATATTGAGTTGGTGTGGAAGTTTGGAGAGTGGGGTGCCAGCTCAGGTGTTGCTTCATCATCTGACTTTGGTTCAAAATTACGTGGTGTTGTCTTCAGTTCTTTCCCTTAAGGGATTGATCACGGACCGTTGTCAATAGCCCGTTGTGTTGCTCTAGTATAGAGGTGCACAACCTGCGGCCCGGGAATCATCAATTTGCGGCCCGCAAACTAATTTTGACTAAACTTCCAAGAGGATTTAAGTTAAGAAGCAAATTGACTGACAAACATTTAGAGTCACTTTTAAGAGTTTCTACTAGCAGTATTGAACCTATCATATCTAAATTAGTTAGTAAAACTCAGTATCAGCCATCCCATTAGCAAGCTGTAACATAATTATCGTTCATGCTTTTGAAATTGTAATGTTAAATACATTTGATACTGTAATTTTTATTTCTAATTTTAATGATATCATTAAAATTTCTGATACTCATCTTTATTACTCATTGTACTACTACTGTTATTAAATTTATAACCTAAAATAATTTGCTTAAGTACATATGACGTTCTTGAGACACATTCTTAGAAGTAATTCTAAATGATTGATCATTGCAAATGTTTGTTAACTTCTTTTTTTTAACTATTCACAATATCATTCGTTTAGCTCTGTAACAAGCTCCTAGATTTTTTGAGAAAACATTTGTTTGTAAGTTTAATCTTAAAAAAAAAATAGGTGATTATTTTTTACTATACATATTAAGTGTAATAAAATAATTGGGTAGTAGCACTTTCATTGTGTCTGTGCTGTAGCTTCGTTTTTGGCCCCCATGTCTCAATCAACGGCGTGAGTGGCCCTTCTCCCAAAAAGGTTGTGCACCCCTACTCTAGTACGACGTTAATTAAAAATTACCAAGTGTCCTTCAAAGTTCATAAGTAGGCTGCATTGCTAAACTGTGCATGTGGAAGCTACATTGGAATCAAAACCTGCATTTAAAAACAAAACATTTATTACAATCACATATTTACATGGCACCAATCGTTGAACACACACTTCTAATCTGAATGTTTTTTCGAATCAGAATTCCAATTCCAGTTAAAGTTAGTATCAAATTGTTGTGAGACAGCTGCAGAAACAATAAATATGAAAATGAAAATTAATTGCTGCATCAAATCGAGAGTCTAAATTCGCAGCGCTCCAACAGGCGGAAAGAAATTTTTCCTATTTGGATTTTTTATAGTTCCAGAAAAGATGTTTAGGAATCTTGTGGGGAGTAGATGAGTTATATATTGTTGTTAGGAGTGGAAGATGATTGCTACCAACATGCCCTGAAATGCGAGTAGTTGATTCTATTTATTCAGTTGATTAAATCAGGTGGGGTAAGGTCAAGGTTTCCTCATGAACTAGAAATGCATGTGGGACCATCATAGGTATCTAGCAGGAGGACATCCAAAAAATAAATTAATGTCGTACCTTGACTATACATATTATTACAGCCCCAACTAGTGTACTTACTGTTAAAATCTTCAACAATAAGGGTGTTTTCTGTAATGAGATGAACGATTACATCAAAATTTGGTCCTGGTTTGTTAGGTGCGTGAAATACATTAAAAATTTGAAATTCGTTATTCTGTGCTTCATTGTACAATTTTAAGCCCTGTATTTCTGTGTGAGGTACGTGTGGGATTTCAATTTCTTCGTAGGTATGGTTACATATCAATATGATCAGTCCTCCCCCGCCATCAGCATTTGATCCATCTATCCTGATCACACTGAAGTCCTTTATTTTGAGGGTATGTGTTTGTTAAGCCCGAATGATTTAGCTAACTGTTACACTACAGGCATTATAACAGTTGTACAGTGATATTTTTCTTTCCTAGAGTGGCTCAGTACAGATGCTGGACCGAAGATTTTGTTCCCCTTTTAAATGACATCGTTCACACTTGCAAGCTGTCAGTGACTGGCCCTTAAGAGGATTTGTCCTTTTGTTTGAAGCTCTACCCTGTCGATCATTGTGTGAACTCTTTGGGAAATACAGAAAGTCAAAACGCTGATATCTCACACCAAAGAAAGTTACAAAGGAACATTTTTTGAGCAAGTTTTTCTTACAATGTAATGCTTAGAGCGTTTCATGGTTTCAGAAATTGTTACACGAGGTACAAGGTTTATCGGTTTGCTTTGAAATCAGAACATACTTTTCCTTCATATGCTCATTAAAAGCTCTTTTTAAGGACTGACTACAGCAATGCACCCATTAGTATCTATCTTTAATTTCACTAATATAAACTTATGTATTATTCTTTTCATGAACAAATTTGAATACTAGCCTTTAACACTTGATTTAAAGTAACTCTTTTCAAAAATTTGCTATTAGTCAGTAAGAATTAGGTTGAGAACTGTTTAATTAATTGGGTTTTACTTTAATAATTTAAATAGGACACACGCATAAACCATTGGGAAGAAACAGCTGATTTAGCAAAGTTTGTACATTTAATAATTTAATGCATGAAAATTTTCATACATGTATTTGAAATTAAGTTTGTGTATGGAATTTATTTTTTCTGAATGTCAGAGATATATGATGATTATATCTTATTCAAATGGGCACAGTAGTGTAGCATGGTCAGGTGGTACCCAGTGCGAAAAATTTCTTTTGGCACCCCCTTCCCAGTTGAAATTAATAAAAGAAGAAAATATAAGATACAATTACTCGAGTTCTTTTCTGGTTTATTTTATTGTATTGAGACATAAGGACCTAGACTTATTTTCCCAACTTCGTTCTCTGCAAATTTTGAAATAACATCGTCAAAATCAATTCATTCCGCTACTTTGTTTTCAAATGACAAGATAGCTAATGCAGAGAGCCAAACTTTACTCATAGTGGATCTAAGATAACTCTTGATTAATTTTAGCTTTGAAAAACCCATCTCACATGAAAAGTACTGAAACACGTTAACACGGTTCTTAAGGCTAAAGTTTAGTTATAAATTAATTTTTTAAGTAATGCCATGCTAGAGAAACACAACGGGCTATTGACGATGGTCCAAGATCAATTCCCTAAGGGAAAGTTCCAAGGACAACACCACGTAATTTTGAAACACGGTCAGATGACGAAAAGCTAGATTTGGTACAGAATCTGAAAGTTCATATTCAACAACAAACTCTAAATATCTTAAAGAAGACCATTCTAGAGAATCATTTTTTAAAACTTTGGCAGCTTGTAGATGTTTTCTTAGTTGTGGAATCTCTCTAAGGATGTCATCTTCAGAAAGTTCATCATATTTAACGACTAAGTTTTGTATTAGCTGTGGCAGTTTGTCTTCTGAAGTTGTAATCAGATTCTTGGACTCGAAAACTGCCTACTGAGCTGTTATACTTTCCATATCTTTACATCAAGAGTCTATTTCTTGATAAAAACCTGTCAATGCACTCCAACATTAATTTTTTAGATTCTTCATTCAATGTCAGAGGTTCATCTTGAGCCTTTTCTCCAGCCATCCTTTTCTTCTTTCTGATGATTCTTTTCACTAAAGGAATGTCTAGCTCTTCACAAGTGTTCGTTGCAAACTGCAGTGCTTTCTCCACGATGTCATTTCTTTTGTCTTTCAAAAATATCTTCAGACTTCTCATTTTGATAACACACTTCTCAAAACTTATCCAAGCAATCTGTAGGTATTTTGAGCATGGTTTACTTCTTCTAAAACACTACTCCAGAAATACAAAAAACATAAAAAAGAAAAATCATACTGCTGGCAAAAGCGTTTGCGCTGCTTCTCTGGTTTCGACAGTTTCCGTGGGATCACAAAATTCTTCTATGGTATAAACAATCTCTAAATTAGCATATACATTCTTTACAGCTTTGTAGTGAGTAGTACTCCATCTTGTATCTGAAAGTCTGTTGACTATGGGTCCAACATTAGTTACAAGGATCGTCCATTTGTGTGGAAATTGAGAAAAAGCAGTAGACTTTCTAAGGTCCCAAAAGAGATTACGCATTATGAAACAGTTTCAAAAGAATGTACTCCACATAGATTAAGAAAGTGATTTGTACAAGGAATAAATAATGCTTTAGTACTAGGTTTACGAATTCTCGCCTGGACATGTTCTGGTAACCTTAGTAATAACCTGACTTATAAAAATTGGATAACCGATAACCGGTTATTTTCTTAGAGTTGACTCTAGTAGTTCCCTTATCCATACACTCTTCACTATGCACCGTCTAATTCAGCTGCATTTCGTTGTGTTTGTTGACTGAACTTGTGTTTTAATATGCATTATAGTTTACTTATTGAGGTTAATTGTCAGATGTAGTTATTAAACTCGTTTTATGTTTTTTGAAGTGTCGTGAGCCACTCCCATTTTTTTAACAAAAAAAACTCCATGTTTTTGCTATTTTGTCACCCCTGTCTGTGATAACACTGGAGCGGCCCGCACCCAACTTCCTACGCCAATGAATGGGTGGTTTATGTTGTTATGGTATAAGTTACAGTAATTAATCATATGTTTGCTTCTTTATTTAAATGGAATATGTTGCAAATTTGAAATATGTGAGAAAAACAAGGGTATTTGGACGTTGTAGTCTAAAGGTTAAGAAAACATTATTTAAGCACTTTATTTGATAATAATGTGTATTGCTTTCCTTTATTTTATTAATTATAATTATACATTAGTTATTAACTAGAAAGGCAGTAATTAAAAGGATATACTGACTAAATTGTCCTTGCATGAAAGCAATCCATCAGTCGGTATACAAATATGCTCTTGCTGCTTTTCCACTTCATGAATATTTTCTTATTGCATGTTTTCTTTGACCATAGGGTTACAAATTTTGCTTTCTATGAAATACTGTATTAACTCAGTATGTATTCTTTTCATTTTGCTCATGTTTTACTGGATGTATTTTGTCAGAATTTTCATTGATAAATTACATATGAAACAACATGGCTTACAAGTGAAACACTAAGTCAAAACATGCATTTTTGGAAAATGTACTCCTTATGCTTTTCAGCACTCAGCATGTTTCTCAAGAAGAAATCTAACTTTCCTGCAAAGAAAAATAACTGAATGAACTTTACCAGTCAGTGTTCATATTGTCTATAAAAGCTAAAAAAAAAAACCTCATTTCTTAAAAATTTTGTTTAGTGTTTCACTTGTAAGCCGACGTTATTTTGTATGTTTTTGGATTTAATATAAAATAAACAATCAAATATTCATTAAAATTAGTCTATCTTCTCCACAGTATCAATTTTGGATTAAGAAGGAATTTATCAGTAACTGTTGAAATAGCTTACTTTTAAAACATTGGTATAAACTTCTTTAATATATATATATATATATATTTTTTCATTTTGTATTCAGGAAATGAATATGGATCTACATAAATTTGATGAATTAGAGTCTTTAATTAGAGGAATTCATTATATCAATGCATATAATAAGCCAGAATGCTATTACTGGAGTGATCCCACTGATGATGAAAAATGCAAAAAAGAAAGATTTAATTTAAATAATTTATATCCCTTTTTGGTGGTAAATATTGGTTCAGGAGTGAGTATGCTGGCTGTACATTCTCCAGATAATTTCAAGAGAGTTACTGGTACCAGGTAGGTATATCAATCTTTGAGTTTGGTTTTAATTGTTGTAAAAACCATTTTTTATTTTTGTGAATATAAATCAGGTCAACATGCATTCATTTCTATCTTTCTACATCCACCACATGTTAATTTATAGTTTATATGAATAATGGCGCTCTAATAGCGGTATTGTCAAAGATATACATGGTGTACTGATGTACAGCAGTGTTTTTCTTGTGAAATATCGCATCTCAAGTAAACTGTTACATTTCAATGAAGATTACATTTTTTTAACAAAGCACAATTCTCTTGCTGTGGAAAAAATCATGGAAATCAAATTAACATATGTGTTATACATTTTTAATAAGGATTTGAACCAAATCTACAAATTTCACATTGACTAGTAAAATATCCTAAACGATTTCCCGACTTTTCTGTAAAATTATAGTACATGTGCATAGGGGCCAAGTATAGAAATTTAAAATAGAGCAATTTATCTATAAATATTAATATTGCTATGAATTTTTGGTTTCACCTGCACATTTGTAATCTGAGCAATATATCCAAGAAAGATAGTAGTAAAACTTTTTTAACTGACTATTCTGAATATAAGCTTTTAAATTTGATTGCAAGCCAGAATCTTATGCAATATATGATTTCTGATTTACAAACTGGTTTACTTTTGAATTTATTTCTATCTTGAATATTACTAATAAAACAGTACTTGCTGCTGTAAAATGAAGATAATTTAATTACTTTTCACATAATGCACTCAAAAATATGTAGAAATACATGTAAATTTTTATTAGTTGCAATTTTTGATAAAAAATTATCTATGAATCACCAGTTTAAATGTTCATTTAAAAATATAACCAACATTATTTGGATATATTTTGGTAGTTTATGAAGTTAAAGATGGTTTATTTGAGTGTTCAATACCTTTAAAAAGTAGTGAAAATATTTTAACATGACTATCTCTGGCGTGTACATGGAGGGCCAAATAAAAGAATATACAGACTTGGCTCACTGATAAACTGGTTGAATTAGAATTTTGAATATAGAAATAGAATGGAATAAGGCAAGTAACTCATGAAGCAGACAAAATTGAATGTATAAGAATTTACATTTGACGAAAAGATAACATAAGTAGGTAACTTATGTCACAAGTTTTTAAAGCACTATGCAGCAGTGCGTTCGAATCTTGCAAGACAGAAAGTTGGAATCAATGTTATCATGTACTACTGCTTTTTAGTTTCTGCAGAGCAGTTAGAATGTTCTGCTGGAGTATTCACCACTCTCCCCAGCAGCTGGGCTTTCGTCCAGGGGCTCTGGATCTCTTAGCAATAGGCCTTCAAACTTGTCCTTTGGCTGTGTGGGCATTGATCATCATCTTTTCCTGGATAAATGTTCACTATTCCTAAACACTGATAAAGAGGCAGTTGAGTCTCTTTAAGAAGGACGAAGTTTAATTACTATTTTACATTATATATAGATAAAGATTACATATCAATGCAAATTGAGATCGAATCAAAAGTCTAACTTCAACTGACAAAAGCTACAAGTGTGGGTGAGCAGAGACGCCATCTAAGATTCAAGTAATTCCGCAGCTCACATATAATATTATCCTTCTTAAAATTAGGTAAACCTTTTATACTTTCACTATTTCTACAATGTACTTAGTATTAACAGGGTGGTAACAGAACCTGGGAAATCAGGGAATTCTCAGGGAACTTTTTATTTCTGGAAAAATCAGGGAAATCTCAGGGAAAATTTCCAAATTTTACAAAAAATCAGGGAAATTTTGACAATTTAAACTGTTACTATTATCTTTTGTCCTATTTTGAGATGCGCGATTTTGAGTGCTTTTGTGAATTGAATAAATCGTATTCGCTGAAATTGTAATTCGAAAAAAGAACCATAGTGTCGTAAATTTTGAACACTGCGGTAACCGCTGCCGCCATTTTTTTCGCGGCTGCAGTGTTTTGTTGCCTTGAGGCTTGTGGGGATACAATTTGAAATTTGTGCCACAAATGATATTTTTAGTGTATTAAATTAATTATTTTTGTTTGCAATTACATTTTTGTAGAATTATTTATATATATATATATCTGCATTTGGTTTCGATGAATAGTATGACAATGTAGTTTCAGGTGTAAAAAGTTCCTTAATCAAAATATTTTTAATTTTTTCTCCAGTTTTTTTAATTGCAGTTTTAAGAGTTCCATTAAGGGTTCCAAACAATAACAATTAAAATATCTAGAAAAAAAACATAAAATATTTGTGGAGAATGATCTTTTCCCACCCTTTGACCCTAAATACTTAAAAATAGTGTTGTGTGGATACTGTATATCGATACCAATCGAGGATCATAACATTTCTTAAGGGAATTGTTAAATCAGGGAAATTTTTGTGAGACTATCAGGGAAATCATGGAAATATCAGGGAACTTTTTTTCAAGGGTTTTGTTGCCACCCTGATTAATGTGGCAATATCTTTTATGCCATGTATTTATATCATTTACTGAAGTGGTTGAAAGGTTAACTTTAGGTTTTAAATCATTTTTAGGTATATTTGATAGTATACTTTTAGGATAATTAGGTTTTACATAGTATAAACAACCTTGCCTTTTGGCATAAAATAATTTGCTCGCGACCATCTTTATGAAAAACATTTCTATTACGGACAAAATTATGACCAGCTTTATCAATTACACTTCCAGAAATCAAATTTTGTTTAAGTTTTGGAGAATATAAAACATTCAATAATTTTATAATTTCAATCTCACCATTCACATAGAATTCCAGTTTCACCTCGCCAGTTCCTTCTACGGGGCACGTCACTCCTTCGATCGCTACAGTTACCTCTGTGCATTAGATAGGTTTGTAGTTGAGCATCAGATTTCATTCAAAACAGAAATGTGAAGTCGCCGCTGTGTCAAATACCCAGGTTCCAGGTGTTATTTTTGATGTTCCACTTGCATTAGCTTCGATGAACAAACTTGTAGTTCGATGCCATCTGGAAACTGAGTGGAGTCTCCTTTTCTGGTTCTTTCTTTGTCTTCCTCTGCTTGTCTGTTCCTTTTGGTCTTGTTTTTCAATTTGGAGTTTTCTTAAGTTGACCTTAGGTTGGTCGGAATAACAGCTTCTTATCTGGCATGCAACCAATTCCTGATCTTTGTTACTTAGGTTCAACCTAGCCTCTTCTGCCAGTAGTTCACTCATGACCTTGTCAGCTTTAAAATCATCTAACCTCCATCTGTATATTGCTTGGACTGTACCTGCATACACTGGTATCTGATGAGTTGGAACGCCTGATACCAGTCCTGAATGGGCTTTCCGCAGACGGCTATCTAGGCTGAAATCTGCTTTTATCCTGCTTCATAAATGTCCTCGTCCCAACAAACATGGCATGGTTCGTCAGTAAGACCGATCGCTCTAGCTCTTGAATCAAGTCTAAAATGTTCCTCCTGGATCTTCCATGTGGCTACAGGTTCTTCATTTCCCACTATCAATAAGCGATATTCCTTCTCTGAAGATAAATAAATGGCACTGGTAGGCCCGATCTTTCCGGAGATTAATCCTTGAAGAGCTTCTGATGTGTACTTGCGTCGTTGCTATCACCACCTGATGCTTTGGTGAGGATCTTCTCTTCAGTAACAATCCTCCAACTTCCTTTTTCCATCAACAAGACCTTGGTGTCTTCTTTCCAGGTGCTATAGTTGGTGGCATTGAGTCTCATCAGACGCCTCCATGTTGAGAAGTGGAAGGGATTTTTGTTAACTTCCACTTGTTGATCAATAGGCCCTCCGTCTCAAGTTGTTTTTAAATTAGCCTGTGATTGATTATTATGTGGGTAACTGAGGCCCATAACCATTAATTGACTTTTAAGATCAATTTGAGTGTCCACACAGTGAATTAAAATAAAGTATCACTTTCTATTAGGCTGATATGAACTTAAGTTAATAAAAGTACACATGACAAAGTCATTAAAAATCCAAACTAGAATTTGTTCAAAAGATAACAAATGAATTGAAGTTAAAATTAAAAGATTACAATTGACGCATAGTTACTTTATAACATTTTAAAGTAAATCTAATAACTTGATCGAGAGAGATCAAGTAAGCGGGTACATGATCAAACAAGTGAGAGGAGCAGGAATACTGGTACAACAGAGTGCAACTGCTTTTATAATAGTATGAAAGATCATGTGACAAGTTTTGTATAAAATTTAAATAAAGTACGAATTATCAAGTATGTTGGCATAGTAAAATTCAGAAAAGAAAATTAAGGTTTTTCCTAACAGAAATGCCTGCAATACTTTTTGCAGATCCATCGAATACGACTCTTAATTTTGTTGTCAAACTTGATTATCTTATAAGCCCATGATGAGGCATATAGAAATCGTTTAATAAGTTTTTGACTTCTGAAATTTAATTCAACTGACAAGTTTGATGATTCTACAGTGCAATTTCCAGTACCTAGTATTATTCAATTTGTTGTTTTGTGTTTTAGCTTCAACTTGTTTGAACATTCATTCCCCTGTTAAAGATATTTGTGATGTGCTGTCTACAAGATCTCGACATTTAATCCATTTTCCTGATGCATCTTTAACATGTATGATCTCTGTTGATAATAGGATGTTAGTAGCAGTTGGATTTAGATTTGAATGAGACACAACTTCGTCTGACTGCAGTGTGCAGTTAGAATCAGTAACAATATCTTAGCCTTTCTTTGTCCTTCATGGTTGTTAAATACTGACATTGAAATAATAGATTATTTGAGTTGCATAGCTCGCATTTGTATGGTTTGGAGTGGGCTTGGCCCCAATTTGTTTTGGTACCGTTTGGTTAATGCATGTGTTGTATGCAACAGATATTTTTTTAATTTTGCCTTTTCTTCTGATGAAAATCTTTTGTTGAATGCATACTTCTGGCTTGCTTTTCCAGAAAACTGATGAAATTGTTGTAGCTGGGGAAAGCTTGATCGTCAAGCGTGAGTTCCCACTGATTTATTAGATTTGCATCAATTTGCTATTTAAGAAAATGTGCTAAGAATATTTCTGATAAAGGTCATGTTTTAGACCCAATGAATTGAAATTGTGCATAGCTTCATTACAATTACTAGCAATTCGTGAAGAGATTAGGATGATACTATTTTGATAGGTTTTATGCAAAATAATTGATGTACACAAAAAATATGCTAATTTTCGCTTATCATATCTATTTAGTGTTTCGAACGCTGCTGCATAGTTAGAAGAGATTATTGGAAAACCCTCGATTTAGTCTAGCTGCTTCACCTTTTACTAAAGCTTGCAAATATTGTAATTTTTTCATGTCATTTAAAGAATTATTCTCATGATGTTGTAAAAAAGAATTGTTTAAAACTAAATCAACTGTACAATGTGCCATCGAATTTCGGAAGATTAATATTCGAATTTAGAGGGAAACATTTTTGTGGGGACTAGAATTTTTTTGATGAATTGCTTTTTCAAGTTTAACGCCATGATTTAAAAGTAGGCGTTTTGTATTAGAATAACATCAGAAATAAAAATCTAGTTCTGTGGTCTGACCTTCGCATTGACATAACTCAAAATAAGAATCGTTAAGGTTGCTTTCTTGTTTAACGATTTTTTTAAAATAACCTATGTTTATTAGAATTCATCTTCACATATTTGCACCTTCTTGTATGGTTATGAGTAGTTAACAAACAACTTGAGTCCTCATGCTTCTGTGATTGGCCACAGTATGACATCACAACTATAAATGGGTGTGGTCATAATATTATAGCCAATCATCTACTTAATACAGTAATATTATGTTGTTTATGGCAATCATTCTATTGATGCATTTATGCTAATTTGTAGATGTTCAAGAATTATAAAAACGAAAGTTCTTTTCTTTCAGATACAATTTTTGTTATACTTTGTAAGAGTGTAACTCATTTTTTTCAATCTTTGGTTCGTTTTTATTAAAAGCTTTACAGCTTTTAGTTAATAAATTTTCTTAACGTTTTGAATATTTAATGATTTATTCTTTACTCCGCATATCACTGAGCACTTTGTTCCCCATTATATGGGGGTAATTGATTCCAGATTTATATTCTTTTAACAATAATATGTTCTCAATTAATATTTGAGTTGACATCTAGTTCAGTTCAATTAATTATTTTTAAGTTAAATCCGAATTTAATTTTAGAATTTAGCCAAAAATGGGTTATACATGGAGGGCCAAATAAAATAATATATCCATTACTGTTTCCAGTATATATTTCCTACCAGTTACAAATGGCTGATGCAATCTTTTATAATATGCAGTAATTGAGCCAGTTCCTTCTGGGTCTTTATACTGCTTGGATCATTTTTATGCCTGTCTATTGTGATATACCTTTATAATTAAATGCCTTGTTGGACTCTCTTTGAGTACACCCTTATTTCCACATTACGAAACATAATACTGATAAACTGGTTGCATTAGAATATTGAATGTAGAAATGGAATAGAATTATGCAATTACCTCATGAAGCAAACAAAATTTAATGTATGAGAATTTACATTTGACGAAAAGATAACATAAATACTTAAACAAGCACTATGAAGCAGCACTTTCGAATCTTGCAAAACAAAAATGTTGGAATGAATGTTTTTATTTTTCACGTAAAACTGCATTTAGTTTCTGTGGAGCAGTTTAGGTTGAGGTTTCTTCGGAGCAGTTAGAATGTTCTGCTGGAGTATTCATCAATCTCCATGCCAAGTGTAGAGTTACTTGTATGAATCAAATTAGAAGGCATAAATCTTTGAATTTTTATTTAACAGTTGGACTATTTCCCATTTGATGCTGTGATTGTAATTGGATGGGACAATATTTTGCTTTTGTGCAAAATTTAATCAATCATTGGTTGAAGTGCAAATCATATCAGACTCATGAGCTAAAACTTTAAAATCATACTACAGGAGTTAGAAAACACTAAAAGGGGATTAGAGTTACAGGTAAAAATGCTAGATTATAAGCTGTTTTTCAAAACAGTTTAGACAAAATGTTGATGTTGAATGATTTTGGATTTATTAATAATACTGACGTAAATTTTTATTATTCATAGTGTGGAACTTGAGAAATAAGATTTCACAAGTGATAATTTTGTCATGATACACCATATTTTTTCCTGTCTTAAATTTGAATTTCATTTTCAGTTTAGGTGGTGGTACATTTCTTGGTCTGTGTTGTCTTCTTACTGGGTGTGAAACCTTTGAAGAAGCAATTTCTTTAGCTGAAAAAGGTGATAGCACTAAAGTAGATAAGCTTGTGCGGGATATATATGGAGGTAGCTATTCAAAATTTAATCTGGAGGGTGACATAGTAGCTAGTAGGTAATTAACATTTTTAGCATTAGTTTTCTTTTAATATGCATAATTAGTTTCCTATATTTTGAATGTTTCTTTTATAATTTTGATGAGTACAAGAAAATGAAGCCTTAAAAACTAAATAAAATTTTCCATTTACTACTTTTTATCCAAAGTGTATTTCTAGATTTGAGGCATGCTAAGAACTCTTATTTTTCAGTTCAAAAAGTTTAATAAATTGTACATTTCATAGATTCAATTATTTATAATTATGTGTTCAAATGCCTATTTGAATATAACACAACATTTTGATAAACTATCGAAACATCCCGGATGAATAATGATACTTGGGGAAAAGTTATACAAAAAGTAAAAATGATAGATAAGCTCCCTTTATTATAATATACTGAATTTTATGACTTGTTTTACCCAGATGCTAATTTTTGTAAAATTTTGTAGCAAATGAGATTGATATTAAAATTTCCTTTAGCATAAAGATTACTTTTAATATGAATTTCACCATTTGGGAAGTAATTATTAGAGATTGCAATCCAGCACAATTTTCAATCTGGCTGGATCCGGCCAGAGTGGTACTTTGTTAATAAGTCTATCTAATCAGTATGTATTTTTCCAAAATCAGCTGATTCAAAGTAGGTAAAGAGGATATTGTTCCAAATTGACGAACAAAACATTTATTTTAGCATTAGAAAATCAACGTTATTAATAATTATCGATAGGTAGAAAAACAATCATCAGCAATAAATTATAGTAACTACTAGTAGTAAGCATTAAACGATTGATGATGATCAGTCTTACTAGTTTCCACACACAAAAAACAGTTTGTTTTATACGTAGTACTTTTCTATTTATCTAAAATCAAGTAGTCTCTATCTCTAATGTCGTTGAGCAAATGACATAAATTGTACCTAACCTTGTCTCTTACTAACATAAAAATCTAATCTTTGGCAGCTTTGGTCAACATAACAAAAATGGGAACTCTTAATTGCTTAAATCAAAGTTATATAGTAATAAAAATCACTTTGAGTTTGAAAGAACGATCTAAGGAAACAAATCGTATTCATTGTGTCACCCCCAACCTACTTCTCAATTAACTGCAAATATAACCAACAGTAAAAGAAGGCCCTTTCAGCTTCGGCACTAGTTGGTTTAACCGTCATTAAGTAGTCGTACATAAGAGACAAATATTTTCCTTTGACTCCCTCTATTTCATATGAAGTCATTTCTTACTTCAGTATTTTCTCAAAATCTGTTTTTTTTTTCTAATGTTTGTCTTTTTGCAGAAGGCTTCATTTTCTTGTAGAATTTGCTTTTCTAATTCCTCTTTTAATGTTAAATTAGTTTGCAATGACAGTGAGTTGGAATTTAAGATTTCTTCTGCTGCAGGTTCTACATTTTCGTTGTCATCTTTAATGACTTGGTTTAATATTTTTTTTCATTTCCTGTTGCATACGATTCTTTTTTGACAAAAGAAACGTATTGGCAGCTTGTCTCATGTTTTGATCATATTATTTTGGATTCTTTAAATAAAGTAATATTCCTATTATTATCGTGCAACGACATTCTGTACCCTTACGCGCAGTGCCTCAAATAATTCAGCGTTTAAGACAGTGTCTTGTTTTTCCAGCATTTCTAAAATGAATTTTAATGTGGTTTCAGCAGTAAGAAGGGTCACATCTCTTCTGCATAGTGCCTCCACTGCCAATTTAAATGTGTTGACAATTAATAGTGCCAATTTAATAGTGTTTTGTTTCTAAATGTACTTTTAAAACTTTGTATGTTTCCTTCCTTTTAGTAAATTTCCTTCCTTCGCAAAAAATATTATTGATAATTTTATTTAGTATTTTTTCTAAAATTCTCCCAATTGATGATTGAAGAATATAAAATCGATTAATTCCCAGTCAATTGCTTAATAAACGATTTTTCAACATTAAAGTTGGGTTTGAATAATCGATTATTTAATTTTAAAAATATTTAGGTTTTCCGGATTAGCCAAACCATGCAGGATTACTGAATCCACAAGAGTAAATTGCAATCCCTAGTAAGTATCTCATGATAGATTGGTTGGGTTAGGTGTTTTATGGCACAAGGGCCATATTTGGCCATGCTGTGCCTGACACAAGACATACAACATAAAGTAATAGACATACACAATAAAATTTTACTGACACAGTAGACAAAAATACACCCAGGAAGGAATTGAACCTGCACTGCCTGCAATATGATAGCTTGGTGTTGCTCAAGTTTGGGTTGGACTATATCAAGTGCCGAACTTTTTTATGTTTATTTTTAAGAGTTGTGAGTAGACAGTGATATTTATTAACCTGTTAAGTTAATATTACCCTAATTATATTTATAGTTTTGGACATATGACCAGTAAATCAAAGAGATCTGCAGCTAAGAAAGAAGATCTAGCACGATCAACTCTTGTAACTTTAACAAATAACATAGGGTCTATTGCTCGTATGTGTGCAGTAAGTGAAGTAAGTTTATTTTTATTTCACCTATATGGTGGTGTTTTATTTTTATTTTTAGAGATGATATTGAATCAATGTTTTTTAATGTTTTCTAGGGAATAAACAAAGTGGTGTTCATTGGGAATTTTTTACGGGTCAATATTCTTTCAATGAAACTTTTAGCTTATGCAATGGACTTTTGGTCATCTGGTTCTTTAAAAGCTCTGTTTCTGGAACATGAGGTAATTGTTTTACAAAGAATGTTTTAATCTATTTTTACAATGATCTTAACGTGCATTAAACTACAAGTCTAACTCTATTGTGCATGAAAAACTTTCATTTAATAAGTATTGTACACCCATCACAAATGAGACTCCAATGTCACATGTTACATGTTAATTCGATTTTACAAAAATAAATTATCATGAACTGAACTTTATTGAAAGCTCTCTTGTAACATTTGATCTTAAGTTCTCATTTTGGTATCTCATTTGGTCTCAAAGAATTAGCTACATCATATTTGATTTAAATGATATTTCTGGGATTCTGTAATCGGTGGGAATTTTTAACTGTGGTTAATAGGGTAACATGATAATGTGATAAATATCCTACAAATTATAAACGACTTTTACTGTTTTGATTATGAGTTCACATTTTCTCATTATATTTTAAATCTGTACATTAATTGCGTTTGAATTAGGATAAAGAGATTTTAAAGTGCAAATTGATTTTTCGATCGGCGGATTTAAATAAGATCATAACTAAGAGAGAAGTTACATAATTTTCTACATTACTTAAAATTCCATCTTAATTTTTAAGTGTTAACTTTAATAAATTCTGTTGTGTTAAGGTATGAGTTTATACTCTACCCTGCAATAATGGACCGGACAGCAAGATGTGATGGTATATGGGAAATACTACATGCTTTAATAGGGGGATGGTCCCCATGCACTGCAATTACACTAGCAACCTTTCTACAAGGTATTGATACATAGCTATGAGTATTTGTGTCCATTCCTGCTGCAAGAATGTCTGCAGCTCAGCTGTAGATTTCGGACATGGTTCCTTGATCCCTAAGCATCGCTCTAATAATCAAATCTAAAATTTTTTTAAATAACACACAAATCTTCTATGGGGTTTAGGTCGGGACTGAGCAGGCCAGGGAAGACGTTTTACATCCATATCTTGGTACCACTGTTTGACAGAGGCTGCAACATGATATGGAGCTTTGTCGTCCTGGAAGTAACATTCGTCCATTCCATAAAGTTGCCAGAGCATAGTAAGAACCTGACTGTCCAAAAGGTTCATATAGGCATCAGCATTCAATTTACCAGGAACAATATGCAAAGGTCCCAGCCCATACGATGAAAAACATCCCCAAACAAGTACACCACCAGCACTGAACTTGACAGTTGGAACGATGCACTAGGTTAACAGACGTTCACCATACTCAAGCACGACCATCTGACTGGAGGAGCATGTGATGGTATATGGAAATTGGAGGAGCATGTAACGTGACTCGTCGCTCCATAAAACAGTTTTCCAGTGGTCCACAGTCTAGTTGCAAACACCAAACGAGTCTGCTGGCTTTGTTGGATAGGGTGATGTTTAGTTTATGTGCAGCAACACCTTCATGGATATTGAGGGCGTGCAGTTCTTTCCGCAAAGTATTGGGGTGCACCATAACCCCTGCTGCATGTTCAAACTCACTATTGATGTTTTGGAGCAGTTCTTAAGAACCTCGCTCTTCGGGACTCGCCGATACCATTTGGTCAGTTTACAGGGATGACCAACATGTGCAGTTTGTTTCACTTCTTCACGACATCTGATTGAATTTTAAGATCACTTAGAGTGTCCACGCAGTCAATTAAAATAAACTATCACCTATTAGGCTGATATAAACTTAAGTTACTAAAAGTACACACGACGAAGTCTTTAAAAATTCAAAAGATAACAAATGAAGTTAAGATTAAAATATTACATTCAACGCATAGTTTCATTGAAAAGTAAATCTAATAACTTGATCGAAGAGATCAAGTAAGCGGGTGCGTGATCCAACAAGTGAGAACGAGAATTAAAGTGGGAGTTCTGGTGCAACAGATTGCAATAGCTGTTATAATAGTATGAAAGATCATGTGACAAGATTTGCATAACCGTGACAAGATTTGCATAAAGTACGGATCAAATATGGTTTCTTAGTAAAATTGAGAAAAGAAAGGTTTTCCTAACAATGGCCCGCCTTTTACTAGCCAAAAACATTTTTTAAAAATACCAGAATTCAAAGTTCTGAATATCAATTGTACTAACCTTGTAACAAAATAATTTAACAAAGATTAATAATATTTACGACTTGGAGTCAATTCTTATAATCACAAACACACAAGAATATCTTATGTTGTAAAAATTCAAAAAGTAATAACAGAGTAGAAACAGTTCTCTGTAAAAAATATATGAAAATTCTTCATTATAGTATGATGGGCTGGCATGCTAATTTGTTAAGCATTAGTGGAAGACACATTTTTAAGGACTATCAAAATTAAAAATCGACCAAATCATAGGCCTCCTGAAAGTGGGCTTCAATAACGACCACCACCCTGGTGACATACAGCATCCTCGCACTCTGGCAGATTACAATTGTATTCCTTCCGAGAAGGTATTAGGAGCCTTTCGTACGCCTCTGCTGTATCCATCCAAAGTAGTGGACGATATCTCGCCAGTAGCCAGCCAGACATGAAAAAAAATAAGTACATTAAAAAAATATCACAAATATGTTAAAATACAAATATCTTATCAACTTGTGATTTCAATCCTACTTTCGGTAATGGTTTGAACAAATCAGCCTAGTTAGATTTTGTATTCACATATTTTAAAGTAAATAAGTTTTCAAGAATCAAGTTTCTAATAAAATGAAATTTGATGTCGATATGTTTTGTGCGATGGTTCTCTATAGACGATTTTGTAAAATTTATAGCTGCTTGATTATCACACAATAAGTGACTTTCATAGTTTACTTTCAAAAAGTTTAAGTTTTTCAGTTCTTTTAGAATACGAATAATCCATACAAGTTCTTTGGATGCCTCCGTTAAAGAAACGTATTCTGCTTCTAAAGTTGATAAACTCACGCATTTTTGCTTGAAAGTACGCCACATAATTGGTGATTCATCAATAAATAGAATTAAACCACCCATAGAGATACGATCATCTCAATTGGCTGCAAAATCAGCATCACTAAAAGATCTTAAATTTATATAATTTATATTAGAAATATTTAACTTATAGTAACTGGTTTGATGTACATAACCCAACAATTTTAATAAGGTATTCCAGTGTATAATACCTGGGTTAGATTGGAATTGGGACAATATGTTTATAGCATAGCTTATATCAGGATGAGTCCTCATAGCTAAAAATGCTAAACAACCCAACAAGTTACGGTATGGTAATTTTGACATCAATGAAATTTCTTCATTTGATTTCGGGCACTGTTGTTTAGATAAAATGGTTCCTACAGCAATTGGTAAAGATACAAGAGGATAGTTGTACTTTTTATATGTTAAACAAATTTTATTTATGTATTCACTCTGATGAATCAGTAGGGTTTTACCATCTTGTTCAAACTCGACACCTAAAAGTTTTTGTGTCTTTCCTAAAATTTTTATATCAAATTGTTGATTTATTTTTTGAACAATATTAGATATTAAAGATTCATTTATAGCAAAGATAATTATGTCATCAACATACATTAAAAGTACCACACTGTCGTCAAAAGTATAAATACAGTTTGCCCATTCAATTCTATGAAATTTAAGATTTTCTAATACAGTGTGTATTTCCTGAAACCAATTTCTTCCTGATTGATGAAGTCCATAAATACTTTTATTTAATTTACAAACATAATCAGGTTTGTTAGGATCTTCAAAACCTTGAGGTTGGGACATCAGAATGTTCTCATCAAGTGATGCATATAAATAGGCACATTTAACGTCAATTTGACAGTGACCATTGAAATTTACGTACAAAAATTGAGAAATACAATCGTATAATTTCATAATTCACAACCGGGCTGAAGACCTCGTCATAATGAACACCTTTTGTTGTCTGAAGCCTGTGCAACTAATCGAGCTTTATATCTAACAATATTGCCCTTGTCGTCACTTTTGACTGTATAAACCCGACTGCAACCTATTACTTTATTGTTAGGAGGTTTTTGTACCAGGTTCCAGACTTTTTGGTTATTCATGACTAAAATCTCATCTAACAGCTTTACGCTACTCGTCAGTTAGAGGTGATCTCAAAGTATCATTATAACAATTTGGGATTGTAATATCTAGTCATGCTTCAGAAATATTAGTTTGAGAAAGTTTGATCTCTTTAGGTTCTAATTTAATCTCTTCGGTATCAGTATTTCTGCCATGAAAGTCAAACCTTTCCATATTATACGGTAGATTATTTGCTTCACAGAATTTCCTGACATCGTTTTGTGAACGCAATCTAGTTTTACTCCCAGAAATATAATAGTAGACGTCGATTCTCGAACCCTTCATTCGAGGTACGACTTTCCTTATAAGTAAAAATTTTACGGGGGAACTGGTTGTGTTATTTCACTTTTACAAGTTCTCGGTGTAGGTTCTAATTTAAATTCCGATTCACTATTCGAATCATTAGAATTAGAGTCACTTTTATTAAATTCCTGATCCGTATCAGAGTCAGATGTTGGATAGTCACATTTTAAAGAAAAAGTTTTGGGAGTGTCCAGTACTGCTCCACTGCTATTACCAACATCCTCGTCGAAACTTACGTTAATCAATTCTATTATTTTTCTTTCAGTAAGAAGCCATATTCTATATCCTCTAGTTCTTTGGGCATAGGCAACCATAATTCCCTTCTTGGCTCTCATATCAAGCTTACGTCTTTGCTGTTTGGGAATACCCAAAAATGCAGTCGTTCCAAAAATTTGTTTAAGTGTCTAACTGACGCTTTATTACCACTAAAAAGTTCGAAAGGAGTCAGTTTTTGTTGGCCATGGCAAATTCGGTTCCATACAGAAGTGAAACAAAATAATGCCTCCACCCAAAAGTGATTTCCCAGACCGCTATCATTCAACATGGTTTTAACACAATCCATAGCTGTGTAATTATAGTGCTCTGAAACACCATTTTGTTCAGGGGTATAAGTATTAGTGCGTTCGGCTCTAATACCTTGTTCCTCAAATAAAGCTTCAAACTCAGAGTTACAAAATTCTAATCCGCTATCTGTTTGAACATATACATTTTAGAATTCAGATAACGTTCAACTCGGTTTTGATAACTACAAAAACATTTAAAAACATCCCTCTTTTCTTTTACAGGGTAAGTTGTAACTTTTCTTGAAAAGTCATCAGTGATCATAAGAAAATAGGGGTATCCGCCAATTGCAGTATTTTGCATTGGGCCATAAAGATCCATATGAATTAATTCTAATGGTTTGTTTGACCTTATTTTCCCGATCGGTTTAAATGATATACGGCGTGATTTGGCGATCTAGCATGGCTCACATTTAATATTATCATTCTTAAATTTGGTAAACCTTTTACAATTTCACTATTACTAGTATTTACAATATTCTTAGTATTGATGTGACAATATCTTTTATGCCAAATATTTAAATCATTACTGGAGTGGTTGAAAGGTTAACATTAGGGTTTAATTCCTTTTTAGGTATATTTGATATAATACTTTTAGGATAGTTAGGCTTTACATAGTATAAACCATCTTGCCTTCTGGCATAAAACAATTTGCGACCATCTTTATGAAAAACAGTTAAAACATTTCTATCACAAGCAAAATTATGACCAGCTTTATCTATTACACTACCAGATATCAAGTTTTGTTTAAGCTTGGGAGAATATAAAACATTAGTTAATTTTATAATTTCAATCTCACCATTCACGTAGAATTCAAATTTCACCTCACCAGTTCCTTCCACGGGGCAAGTCACACCTCCGATTGCTACAGCTACCTCTGTGCCTTTGATGGATTTGTGAGCATCAGACTTCTTTCACAACAGAAGTGTGAAGTCACCGCTGTGTCAAATACCCAGGTGTAATTCTTGAAGTTCCACTTGCATTAGCTTCGATTACCAAACTTGTCGTTAGATACCTTCGGGAAGTTGAGTGGGGTCTTCTCTGGTTCTTTCTTTGTCTTCCTCTGCTTGTCTGTTCCTTTTGGTCTTGTTTTTCAATTTGGAGTTTTCTTAAGTTGACCTTAGGTTGGTTGAAATAACAGCTTCTTATCTGGCATGCAACCATCTCCTGGTCTTTGTTACTTTTCTTCAACCTAGCTTCTTCAGCCAGTAGTTCACTCAGGACCTTGTCAGCTTAAAGTCATCATCCTTCCATCTGTATATTGCTTGGACTATACCCGCATACACTGGTGGTAGGTATCTAATGAGTTGAAACGCCTGATACCAGTCCTGGATGGGTTTCCCGCAGTCGGCTAGCTGGGCTGAAATCTGCTTTAATCGTGCTGCGTATAATCCAATGTCCTCGTCCGGACATACATGGCATGAGAAGAATTCGTCAGAAGGGCCAATCGCTCTAGCTCTTGAATCAGGTCTAAAGTGTTCCTCCAGGATCTTCCATGCAGCTACAGGGTCTTCATTTCCCGCTATCAATAAGCAATATTCTTTCTCTGAAGATAAATAAATGGCATTGTTGGCTCAATCTTTCCGGAGATTATAATCCTTCATTAGCTTTTGATAGGAACGATCGTCGTTGCTGTCACCGCCTGATGCCTTGGTGGGGATCTTCTCCTCTTCAGTTACAATCCTCCAACTTCCTTTTTCCATCAGCAAGACCTTGATGTCTTCTTTCCATGTGCTGTAGTTGGTGGCATTCAGTTTTTCAACAGACACCTCCATGTTGAAAAAGAGGAAGGGATTTTTCGTTAACTCTACACTTGTTGACCAATAGGCCCGCCGTCTCAAGTTATTTTTAAATTAGCCATCGATTGGTTATTTCGTGAGTAACTCTGGGCCCATAACCATTGATTGAATTTTAAGATCAATTAGAGTGTCCTTGCAGTGAATTAAAATAAACTATCACCTATTAGGCTGATATAAACTTAAGTTACTAAAAGTACACACAACAAAGTCTTTAAAAATCCAAACTAGAATTTATTCAAAAGATAACAAATGAATTTAAGTTAAAATTAAAAGATTACATGTGACGCATACTTGCATTGAAAAGTAAATCTAATAACTTGATCGAAGAGATCAAGTAAGCGGGTGCATGATCCAACAAGTTAGAACGGGAATTCTGGTGCAACAGATTTCAACCGCTTTTATAATAGTATGAAAGATCACGTGACAAGATTTGCATAAAGTACGAATCAAATATGTTGGCTTAGTAAAATTGAGAAAAGGAAGGTTTTCCTAACAATATCACCAACAGTTGACCGTGGCTTTGATAATTCTACCGCAATTGCGCGAATAGACTTGCCGCTAATGTGACAACCAACTATAACACCTCTTTCAAAGTTCCTTTTGTTTCGACATATTGTCACAATTTCACACAGAACTACCATTTAGCGTATCGTATTTAACCTTAACTGGTCACGTACAGGCACAGGAATGGCATAAAATCCGCTGGCGTCTGGTCCATTACTGTAGGGTAGTGTATATATATTTATGAGTTCTTATATATATATATACACTCATTGCCATAAAAATTTGCGCACCAAGAAAAAGTCGACCTTGGTCCATTCCGTTGCAGTCCAATCCCGTCGTGCTTGACACCACTCCAAACGGAGGCGTTGGTGGGTGGGTGTCATTGACAGCACACGTAATGGGCGCTCCAATACCAAATGTCCTTCAGCCAAGCGCCTTGCAATGGTTGGGGAAGACACAGTGGCCCGTAGTGAAGGTGCTGCCTGCGGCCAATGAGGCAGTTGGCTCTATGCATGCGTTTCGTTTGATGTGGCGGTCTGTCGAGGGTGTCCTGAGACTGGTCGCCGTGTGAATGACGTCTCTTCTGTCCATTGGCCCCAACACCTCCTCACAGTAAAATCAGAACGGCCTGCTTGGCGAGCTGACCACCCAGCTTCCATCATCCTGATAATTCTTCCCCTCTCGAACTCTGACAGCTGCTCATATTGTCTTCGATGGCGGCGTAACGGCATGTCTTCCTCAGCGTTTCCTTTGCAAAAGATTAAGTACACTCAAACAAGCTCTTCTTACCTGTTTTATACTCCAAGGAGAACGAAGTGCAACGCCCTCTAGTGGTATTACACAATGCACAATCACGCTGCATTTCTAATCATTTGCATATCTGGCTGACATGTGCCGTCATGCCAAGTTTCATTACGATCCCACAATTATTTCTTGGTGCGCAAATTTTTATGGCAATGAGTGTATATATTTATTTATTGATGAGTATATATATATATATGTAAACCTGAAAAGTCCTTTTAAGCCCTTTAATTTTGAAACCGTGTCTCGTAGAGTCAAGGTAGTAATGTGTACCTACAGTAAAGTGACCATGCTGAATTTATTGAGACAGCTTACAGCGCCCCTAGCGGTGAAATAAGGAAATTAAAAATAATAACTCGAAAACTAAAGGAGATAGGCCAAAAAGTTCAATTAGAAAAATGTACGCAATAGAATAATAACGATACAATAAATTTCATGGAGTTATCTGTAAAACTGGCAGAGATATTTGCGATTGAAATTTGAACTTTTCCATACCTTGACAAGGGGGCCGTCCTGAAATTGAAAAACGTGTTTTCCGGTGTTATCATTCAGTTTTTCTGAGTTAAGCAACAACAAATTTAAATTCAAACAAAGAAAGTAAAAATTAAAAAAAAACATCTGAAAAACGTACTCTGAAAAATAAAAAAAAACAGACGATCCGGAATCAAAATTTTCGTGCAACAACTAAAATACACAAATGAAAACCTCCGGACCATGCTGCCAGAACGAAGATTTACTATTTAATAATTTTATTCTGATAAATTTTGGGGGCCGTGGTAGCCCGATTGGTAAAGTGACGGACTGCCAACCAGAGGGTTGGGATCTCGTCTGTGCCATCCAAATACTGACAGGTAAAAAAGGGGCTTGGTGCACACAAAATCCGTCGTTGCCTTTTAAGTCCTCGCGTTGGTGTAATGTTGAATTGCAGTGATTGGGGGTTCCATCTCAGGCGTTACTGCGCCACCTGACCGTGGTTCCAACATGATGGCGCTCCGCCGTACAAACCCCACCATCCCCACGCAGTGCGCAAGTTTCTTAAGAACAGATTTGGGGAATGGGCTACAGTGGCTGTGTTGAATGGTCTCCACGATCACCAGATCTTACAACCCCACTCGCTGTCTTCCTCTGGGGTTACATCAACGATCGAGTGTATGAAACTCTGTTGACAAGCTTGCTGTATCTGCGGAAGCTTTCATCGATAGCTGCGCTACTGTCACACCACTGATAATAAGGAATGTGCATGCCGGCGTGCTTGATCAAATACAAATGTGCATTATAACCGATGGTGACCTTTTTGAAAACACTCGCCATGGTTTTGTTTAGCAATACATTTCTTGCTGTTGCTCATTTGTGTCTTTTACTTTTCTAATGTGCCACACTGAAAAACGCGCATTTGTTTCTGACTTATTCGCATCTCACTCAAAGTTTATTAGGCTAAAATGTTTAAATAGTAAATCTTAGTTTGTTTTTGTATAGCAGAGAGGTTTTTAATCGTGTATTTTAGTTGTTGCACTAAAATTATGATTTTGGATAGTCAATTTTTTTTTTCCGGAGTAGGTTTTTCAGATGTTTTATTTTATTTTATTTTATTTTTTACTTTGTAGTTTGAATTTAAATTAGTCGTTTAACTCAGAAAAACTGAATGATAACACCGGAGAGCACGTTCAGGACGTTCAATTTCAGGACGGCCCCTTTTTCAAGGCATGGAAAAGTTCAAATTTCCATCCCGAATATCTCCACCAGTTTTACAGATAACTCCATGAAATTTTGTTCTGTGCCTTTGTTATTGTATTGGGTACATTTTTCTAATTGAACCTTTTGGTCTATCTCCTTTAGTTTTCGAGTTATTTTTTTAATATCCTTATTTTACCGCTAAGGGCGCTGTAAGCTGTCTCAATAAATTCAGCATGGTCACTTTACTGTAGGTACATGTTACTACCTTGACCAGGGTGGTAACAGAACCTGGAAAACCGGGAAATCAGGGAATTCTCAGGGAACTTTTTATTTCTGGAAAAATCAGGGAAAATTTCCAAATTGAACAAAAAATCAGGGAAATTTTGACAATTTATACGGCTACCATTATCGTTTATCCTATTTAGAGATGCGCTATTACGATTGCTTTTGAGAATCGAATAAATCGTATTCGCCGAAATTGTAATTCGAATAAAGAACCATAGCGTAATTTTTTAACACAGCGGAAACCGCTGCTACCGTTTTTTTCTCGGCTGCAGCGTCTTGTCGCCGTGAGGCTAGCGATACAACTTGTGGGATACAATTTGAAATTTTTGTAGCAAATGATGTTTTTTGTGTATTAAATTAATTATTTTTGTTTGCCATTATATTTTTGAAGAATTTTTTATGTATATTTGCATTTGATTTTGATAAATAGTATGACAATGTAGGGTCAGGTGTAAAAAGTTCATAATCAAAATATTTTATCCAGTTTTTCATATGCAATTATAAGAGTTCCATTAAGGTTTCCAACCCTTACAATAACAATTAAAATATCTGTAGATAAAAATATTTGTTGAGAATGATTCTTTTACACCCTCTGACCCTAAATATTTAAAAATAGTGTTGTGTGGATACTGTATATCGATACGGATCACAACATTTCTTAAGGGAATTGTTAAATCAGGGAAATTTTTGTGAGACTATCAGGGAAATCATGGAAATTTCAGGGAACTTTTTTCCAAGGATTTTGTTGCCACCCTGTTGACTCTACGAGACGCGGTCTCAAAATTAAAAGGACTTTACAGGTCACTCTGTATATATGAGTTTATTTAAAAAAATTGTGAGTTTATATATAATGTAGAACATTTTCCTTAAGCATTGCCTCCATATGAACATTAAAGCAACTGAACATAGTTATTTTAAAATTTATTACATAGAAATTAAAGTATAGATGTGTAGAAATTAACATTTAAGTAAAAGGGGCCCCCGCAAGATAAAGAAAAATCAATTTTCTCAAATAATGGTTTAAAACACAAGATTAATGTTCAGGTGGGGATGGGGACCCCAGTGGCAGAAAGTTTTGTAGCTGTCTGCGGCAATCTTGTAGAGTTTCATAATCTGCAAAATTTGCGTGTAATTTTAGTAGATAAATCTTACATTAAAACAGCAATTTTTTATCATTTTATTTGAAACATGGTAAGCATGATGCGTTCTCTTTTATTTTGTTTATGACTTTTGATGTTACAAATTGTTTCATCAGCTCACTTCTTGTAGTATTTCTAAAGTGGGATGGATAAGCAGGACTATACATAGCGAATAAAGCTGCTTTTAAACACCTTCATGTATCTTTATAACCAGAAGGGGCCCATTCAGTTCAATAAAACCCTCTTATCGTTAGTGCCCGTTTCATCTGTCCCATCTCTCGATCTTAGCCTGTGTTTCCCAATGACATCAATTACACAATCTCAAGTTTCGCATACAGCTTCAAAGACTGGCATTGATATAACAATAACAAGAAATTTTATAGAAATGTAGGAAGTTTTCCCCTCTGTTCATGGAGTGTAATTTTAACTAAGTGTTTCAGATCTGGCGCATCACCCTCCGTAACAATTTTGTATATTCTATTAAGCATCCATTCACTGAAGATCTGATATTGAAGTCACAGAGTCTTTCTTAAGTCCACTAAAGGAAACACATTTAAAATGTCATTGAAGCTCTCTTCAGTGAGTCCCCTGTTCACTTTTGCTTCATCTATGCTAATATTGGTTTTTAGATGAACCAAAAAGTCCTAGTTAAACAAAAGACTGCTCTTGTTGATGATGGGGAAAAAATGTTGATTTACCATATGATTCAGTTGTTCAGAAATACACACTGAATTGTTCAATTAGAGATTTCACATAGCTTGATAGGCATAAGAAATTACCTCTTAGCTCATCACCTTCACTAGCTTTGTGTTGTGATCTAAGACTCTTGGATTTAATTGATTTCTCAAGAAGGGGAACATCATGGTATGTACTGGAAATACCACTATTTGATGGAGGAAACATTTCCAATGATCTTAAATTAAAAAATAACATTTTAGACAGTTTTGGCAGTTCAGCTGAAAATTGAATAGTTTTCTTCCCTTTCTGGTCTTGATCTTCAGACTGCTGTTGAAAGTTCATCAAAATATGTCTTCATAATTTCGAGGGATGAAATGAGTCTTAATAGAAAATGTGTACTCCCAGGTCATAAGATCTGTGTCTTGTACATTTTTGGATGCTTGTACATTTTTGGATCAGTGAAAACCTTTCCTTTGGAAATTGTAAAAACTAAATACTTGGAATTCTTCATTTAAGAAAGTGCACTTTTATTGTTTAAGTTAGAGATTATGAGCTAGAAATCTGTCAAATACCATTTGCTATTTATCTAGGTGTGAAGGAATACAATTACTTGCTATTATGATGTCGTCAATATAACATTTTAAATATCTCCAAATCTGATAATGTTATTTTCATGAGTCTTTGCACTGGAACATAAACCAAAAGGTGTGCGTATGAACTGAAATAAACCTTGTTCTGTAATTATTTCTAATTTATACTTATCTTCGGAATGAACCATCTGTTGGAAAAATCACTCGTTTAATCCAGTGTAGGAAAGTATTGACTTCCCTCCAAATCATCTACCACTTCATTAATATTCAGGATTGGATAAGAGTCGGGAACTACCTTTTTGTAACCAGTGACTAATCTAAATTCGCCTGGGACTTTTTTACCAGTAGATTTGGTGCTGAAAAAGTGCTAACTTGAAGGTTCCACAATTTCGGCCTGTAATGAAATATATATATATGTTCTGTCATTTCCCCTTTTAGATTATAAAGTACACTATACTGTCTCCATCTGACAGGAATATGATCGGTTAAATCTATTCTATGTAATAATGTATCACAACCACGAAGATTCTGAACTGAAATCGCAAATTTAATTTGATTTTCTCATTCAATTCCATCAATTTGCTCATCCAGCAGTTCTAAGTTTTAATTTCCCGTCCATTTTAAATCAGTCTCATTGCACTCACCATAATGTTCATCTGAGTCAATATGAAATATGTCTTTATTATTTTCAACAACCAAATTTCACATGAAAACTGTGGGTTTGGGATCACCGGGTGTTGGCGAGTGTCAGCGAGCAGTGGTCACACTTGACCCCACCAAAATAACTGTCACAGGCAAGGAAAATTTTACATTAGATCAATACCTTGATATCATTTTCTTTTCTTTTAAAACATATTTTTCTATTGAATATTTATATTTTCGCAAGAGATTGTGACGTTACCCCAATTGGATGATCTCCTAGATCGTTAAAGATAGAGTAAAAATTACAACATATTTGAAATCTGCACAAAATCACAAATATTTTATAAACATGGGAAAGCATAGCAATCACTGGGGATCAGCAAGCAGTGGTCACACCTGACCCCACGAAAAGAACCGTCAGTGCTGGCCACACAGGGACTAGTATGTCATAACATTATTCACTTGATGGATTTCATGAGTGAAAACAAATTTAAGAGTCCGTATTTTATGTCTGAAATGTAAAAATATGTTCAGACAAATTAGAACTTACCTTTTAAGGATTTCTAAATTAACTTGATGTTTTTCTTATAAAATAAAAATGCATATTGTTAGATTATTTTGATTGTTTTGTAATTGAAGTCTAACCAGTACTATATTTATATTTAGAATTTGCAGAGCATTCATTAGATGTTTAAACAAGTCTTTTGAGACTGGTACTAGTTATGTCCATTCAGAAATTGTGTTAAAGAACAGTAGACCTCATTTATGATATATATATATATATATATATATATATATATATATATATATATATATATATTTGTGTGTGTGTCACATCAGAGATTGACTTACTGTAAAATTATTGTTAGAATCAATAAGTTATTTGTTCTGTGCTTAGTAGTCAATTATGAAATTTTTTTTTCTTAAACAGGGATATTTTGGAGCTGTAGGATGCTTGATGGAACTTATGAAGACATAAATTTAAGGTACTAGCTAATTTTCATATTTTACTTTTCTTTTAAATCTATACCTAATGACTTTATGTTTCAATGTACAAGGTCTGTTCCAAAAGTAAAGAGAAAATTTTCTGTGCATTTCTGGCACATCCCCAAGGAAAACCGGTGGCTCAGAAATGTGGATTGGAATATCAGTGACGTATTCCAATGGTCGCGCAGCTGCTCCTAATTCACAGCACATGCCCAGTTGCCTAACAGTGAGTCGTAGTGAGCATGGTTTGTTACGCTAAAGATGCAGTGATCTATTGAACAACAATTGCAAATCTGAAAGTGGCAAATCTTGGGAGTGGCACACTCCAAACTCACCTCAACCAAAGAAGGCGTGGATGAGCAAATCATGTGTCAAAACACTACTGATTCGTGTTCTTCGACTCTAAAGCAGTGGTCAATAGAGAATTCGTACTGCCTGGGCAGACGGTGAAATCACACTTTTACTTGGAAGTGCTCAAGCGCTTGATAAAAAGGGTATACCGCTTCCACCCAGACATTGCTGGCAGCTGGATTGTCCACCACGACAAGGCTCGGCCCCACACTGCGTTGGTTGTGACTGAATACCTAACCCAAGAACACATCCTTGTGCTTTTCCATCCACCATACAGTCCTGACCTGGCCCCCTGTGACTTTTTTTGTTTTCACTGCTTAAGATGGACATAAAAAGGCGCCATTTTGACACACTCCAAGTTGTCTAAAGAGCCGTAACCACAAGGTTTCGCGACATCTCGCAAAATGAGCTCCAACAATGCTACAACCACTGGCAGCAACGATGGACTCGTTGTATTGTTGCCCAAGGCACATACTTCAAAGATTATTAAGTGTTTTACTTTGTAAGAATGATTATTTATTTTATGTAATTTTTTTCTCATTGCTTTTGGGACAGAGGTATGAAATGTAATTACAGTTTTATTATAAATTGGAAATTTCCTCCCAAGAGCACATCTTCTATAGGTGTGTATGGGCTTCATGATCCTTAGGTTATCTAGTGATCTTTTCCTTCTCTTGTGGGGTTTCTGTCTTTTGTAAACACAGGATTCGCGCTCCCTGTGGGCACCCAAGCAATGTTTCCCTCTTTCATCCCACCCCTTTTCTAATTTTTCACAACTTGCTTTTCGAAATTGTGCCATGAAAATATTTCAGCATAAAAATTTATGCTGAAGTTTATATTCAATTATAACTTCAAAAATATAGAATATGTGGGACATGTAAATGCAAAACATTTATTCAATCATCAATAAAGGATTAAAAAAAGTATTTTAAGAAGAGATCATTCTGTTTAACTGACTAGGCTTCGAATTGGACTTACACTCAGACCTGTTTTTGTGCGGTGAATATGGACTGCATAAAAAAAGTATCACATAGAAAATAACTCAAAACCTTATGAAATTACGATTACCTGCTACTTTAAATCGAGTACTTTATGGTGGTGTTGCGTGTGATGGAAAAGAAACACAATTTATTAAAATAATAAATATTTAAAACTGAAAATAAAAGAAAACAGTGAAACAAAATAAAAGATGTCGATAAAAAGTTGTTCGAACGATATTAATTTGTGATTCCTTTTTATCTCTTGATCTCGCAGTTGCCACAAGTTATAACTAAAAAGTGCAAAATATTTAAAATTGCAAAATTAATTCAGAGCGAAAAAAACACGAGTTTTCGTTTTATTCCCATTCTTTGAAAAATATCGTCTGTCCCAAATATTCGGAAATCGTTTACATTGCGCAAAGAACAAAAATAAGACTTGAAATAAATGAAGTATCAGAGCTGAAATTCCATTTTTAAAAAAATAATAATAATAATAATTTTAGGGGGAAAAATTGCTTTTTCAGCAGTACTAGTAAAGCAATCTAAGTATTAATTTTTTTATTTAAGTAATTTTTATTGGATTGCACAAAAACAGATTTGAGTGTATATATTTTACTCTTAAACATTTAATACACTGAGAGCCTGCTCTATCGTGTATCACTATTTTATCCGTAAAACAAATTTTAACCTAGGTTTAATAATCATAGACAACCTTTTCAGAGTTGTTACCCTAACCTAAACGACTTATTGGTGGATCTGTTCCATACAAACTTGCTTTTATTCATTACTGACCAGGGTGTCAAGATTTAAATCACTTGATTTAAATCAACGATTAAAATCATGATTGTAATCAAATGATTTTTTTTTTAAATCACTGATTTAAATCAACTAATTTTTCATTTTTATAACTAAGTAAATACACCATAGAAAAATCACAGAAGTGGTCAAATGCTTTAATTTTTCTGTACTCATGGTGATTTCAGCACTAATGGCTACACCAAGCTCAGAGGGAACTGCGTCAGTTACTGCATACTATAAAAGACTAACAGCCAGTTGTAACTTATTAGAATATACTATATACTGGAAACAGTAATGTAAACACGCATGACATAAATCAAAATTCCAGGAAGAGTAATGTATAAACATTCCTGACAAACATCACTCATAATATAAACACTTAAAGGAAGTATACAACAGTTTGATTCAAAATTATAAACTAAAGGGGTGACTGATTTTATTAGCTAAAAAAATTACAAGTGGGAAGTAAAGTTTTTTTTTACAAAAATGAACTAACAATGCCAGTCAAAAAATTTCGTTTGTTTTGTTTCCCTCCGCTTAAATTGTTTGGCGCAGGAAATGTTGCTGCTTCAGGGGAATAAACATTCCCCAGCTGTTTGAGACCGCTATGACGATCAGCATGCAAATGGCGGATTTGCTAATTCTCATTACGGTCCCTAACAACGCCATCTGTTTCTATAAACAACGTTTTAGTGACGTCATCCTCAGCTACATTACAGCTGCTAGATAATGGCTTCGCTTTCTTAAGAAACCATAGTTTTAGAATATTTCTTAATCTCTTGTGTAAAGTGAAGAGAGAAAAATTTTTGTTTATTATCCACAAACTCATGTAGATGTTTTGTGTGCTTCCAAGTAAGGATGGGCAAATTGATTCTTTTGAAAGATCCGATTCATTTGAAAGAGTCGTTCACCGGAAACAATGTCTTGCGCTATGTCTTGTTTTTTGGATTGTTGAGACGTACTTCAGCTTCTTCGAATCCATTTGTGGGATGTAGATACTTTCCCCAAGCTTTGATTTCCACCCATTTATCAAGTGAGGACTTGGGGCTTGTAAAACTAGTTTCGTTGCATTTTTTCTGAGAAACCACAATTGCAAATGGTATTTGTATTCGTACTTTACTTTAAGCTTTTTTTACTGTTTAAATTTTACCTTCTCCTTCGGGGAACGACAATAGTTCTGCTTACAGAAGTCTGTAGTAGGAAAATTTTACTTTTAAGTCCGACCTAATACAGTCAATACCGGTTATATGGTCATAATATGGCTTAATAGGGAACATGTGTTAAAGCGTATTGCTTATATAGTCATTTTATTTTCCCGGTTATCGGTTATACGGTCTGTAATTCATCTTTTCAATGAGGTTATCGGGTTTTTTTTTCAATAGTAACTAACATTTCTTGAGGCGGGGAGCAACACAGTGGATGACCAGAAGGAAAAAAAGTCTGTGACCCCGGAGAGGACCTGAATTTATGCCTTTACTTCCCTCCCCTTCCTCTTTTGTGTTGAATCATCGTCGTTGTTACTCCACCCCCTCAATTCTCTTCCTTCCCAGGCACAACAAGTAGACAGCTGTCTGTTTATTGGTTAAAGTTATCTCTCCCTGTTTGAAAATTACGTTGAAATTTAGACGAAAAAAGTAAAGAAAAATGTTGTTTCATTTGGATCATACGTAACAAACAAGAACGTTCATTTATGTTTAAAAAAAATTAAAAAAATGTTTTTTTAATCCACTGACAAATTGTTTCTCTGTGCAAAATAAAAAAACAAATAAATTTAGAATTTGCGATCTTTTATGCTGTTGCCATTCCAAAGAAACCATAAAAATTTAATTCCATTCTATTCATTTAGAAATGTTCTAGATTGAATTTTAAAATTTGCTGTGACCCAAAAATTGCAAAAAATTTGGACTACCTGTGTGCCAAATTCCATTATTGTAAGTGCCATAGATTTGTACGTATGTGTTCTGTACTTAGATTGGTAAGGTAAGTTAAAAAATTTCACTGAAAAAATATTGCACACTTCTTACTGTAGTTTTTACTTTGCGAATTAATTTTTTAAATGTTCTTGAAAGTTTTATTTGTTTATGAGCACTATATTCTGATAGGTGAATATAATCCTGCCATAATTAAATAGTGTAGCATTGTTCCGCATATGTGGTCACCCCGCTTATATGGTCGAATTTTTCTGGATCGCTGAGCTGACCATGTAACCGATACTGACTGTACTTGTTACATTGATCAAATTGCGGGCCAGTGTCATTGTAAAAATGAAATGGAATAATTAGAACTTAAATTAATTTTATCAATATCTTGTAAGGTATTAAAAATTATCAAATGAGGTGAATTAAATTGCAATCATCAGTTGGAATTGTATACTGTCAATATTCCTTTTGTGAAAATACTTCAAATAAACACGTTTTTGGCATGCATCAGTAGTTTAATCAGATGTTTCATTTTACCTCGTAGGTGACATGTCTCGCAACCACTGCTAGTCTATGGTTATGGTCTGCCACCTCCAGACATGAGAGAGAGATAAATATAACGAATACATAGCTAATCTTTGTAAAAAAATAAATAAAATAAATTATTCAGGGAAACACTCATAAATATGTAAAGCAATTATTATTTTTTATCCTTCCAATAATTTTTTCAAGTTGGTGCCATTGCTCTCAACCATTACGCACGTTAAAACTTTAATATCTAGGTTTTGCGAGACATTTATGTTTTTGCTTTATCACAGATGATTAGCGTCATAATATTTATGGTGAGTAGTTTACTCAGTTGCACATGATCATTTAATTAATGAAAATCTATCCTATATGAAGCTCATGTAAGAATGAGAAATTTTTTAATGACTCACATTAAGTAAAAAATAATTTGCAAAGTTGTAAATAAATTATTTCAAAACAGGTAGGTAGTTGAATTAATGTCCCACTAGAGCAACACAATGAGGTATTGTCCAACTGTTTTGGATCGATTCCAAAGGAAAAGATCTGAGAACACCTCGTTGGTATGATCCATGGTCAGATGATGCTGGTATCCCTCTCTACAAACTTCCACACCATGCCAACTTGAGGACACAACAGAATTAACATACACCAGCCCACACGTACACAACGGCCTATGTTTGAATTGAGTATCGAACTCACAACCCTCTGGTTGGCAATCCGATACTTCTATAACCGGGTTATTGTGGCTCCATCTCAAAATACAACTGCGCAAAATGTAGCTTCATGGTTTTAAAAAATGTAACAGTGTAAAATGTAATGAATATAGAAACAAAATGTTTGTAGAGGAAAGTGGAATAAAATGTTAAAGAAAATTTTGTGTCAACACTTTTTGTCAAAGCTATTTTAACCAAATTCAAAGCATACATTTTTTTAATGCATTTTAAAATTGAATTAGAAGATATGTGTGTGTGTGAAAAGAACATGACTTTTTATTATTGTTCTTAAGCATTTTAGTTTTCAAGAAAATTCATTTCTGGAAATTAGAGAAAAAGTTTTCATAGTTGCAGTTTATTTAATGCATTAAAAGTACTGCCCAATTATAAATTCATAAAATATGAAAAAATTCCGAAAAGGAAATCTAAAGAATAAAATCAAAGCAAGAAAAATGAACTGAAAAGTTCTACAATTCGAACCGAATCAAGAATCGGCTCCGTAATATCCTCAAAATAGCCCGTTGTGTTGCTCTGCTGCCGAAGCGACCTTAATTCAACCTTTTAACATTTAAAAGTCTTACCGAAGATTTGTTAGGTTGGTCAAATTTCCTCGGCCATCACCAACCCATTGTGTTGCTGTAGTGTGACGTAAATTCAACTTACCATCCTTATCCGTCCTTGATAAACTATTATTGGTAAGAAAAACATCAGTAAACATTATAAATGTATGTTAAATCTGTAACTTTGAAATAGGTTCTGTATGCTTTCAAGATTGGACATTCAGATTTCATACCTCTCGCAACTTGAATTTAACGCACGTTGTAACTTCACTCTCATGGTTTTTCGAGATTCATTTGTTGCATGCTTGATACACCACATGTTATAGCATGGAAATATTTCTATTAAATAGTATTAAAAAATTTATATCCAATCTGTATTCATTTCAAATTAAAGGTTAACATGCTGATTTAATGACTTTCTTTGTCACATATTTAATAGTATAGATATCAGTGAAGTAGATTGAAGTAGTTTTCTTATAAACTACTAATTATCATGCAACTATTGTTGCATGATAATTTTTTAATTAAGTAAAATCTAACATCCTATATAAAGCTCACAAGAATGAGAGATTTTTTGATGATTCATACGAAGGAAAACATTTTCAAACTAGTAAATAAATGTTCTCAAAATATAATTGCACAAAATGTAAACTGATTACTTTAAAAAATAGAACGGTGTTAAATCAGGGTGTCTATACCAGTCATGAAAGTTGCGAAAAAGTCACGAAAGTAGCACAAAAAAGCCAAATGGCCGTAATAATACGTTGTTGGGATTCAACTATACATCAGGTTAAAACACAATATCTCACTTGGACATTTTTGGGCCCTGTTGGTCCCCGAGCGATCTAGTCCTACTTATTGCCATCCTTGTTTACAAGTAGGGCAAACACTTTCCATTCTTAAATAAAAGTTTATTGAACGGACAAAATATACACAATTATTCGTACATCGAAGAAAGCCTTTATTCCTCCTACGCCAATTTTCCCGCATCCCTCATGCGTCTCACCTTTCAGCATCACCCCTTCTCTTCTCTCCCCTTGTCGTTCGTGGGCCAGCGCGTACCGCAACACTACCCCCCCCCCCCAAGAGAAAGACTAGTCTTTCAGAGAAAGTTTGTTTGTTCTCTTAAGTCAGTCCATCTCATTGTCTCTGAAACCGTAACAAAGTCTCTGAAAATGAAACTTATGATCGAGTGAGTAATTGCAATATAACCATTCTACACATATTGGGGATTCCACAAAAAAACATATACACCTCATAAACATAGAGATTACACAACAAAAAATGCTATATATTTCTACGCGTAAGAATACCTATACATTGCGAAATGCTCTAGATTTTACACATAAGAATATGTTTTACTATTTACAAACCTCTCTTTCAAGGGGAGAAAGTATCCGCCCATTGATGACTAGTCCCGGGGCGATGAACCAGCGTGTAATTCCATCTCTGAGGGCAAGTGCCCATCAGGTCAGTTTGGGACTCTTAGGGGTTGTTTCAACCAAATACTTCAGCGGGTTATGATCCGTTATTATCTCGACTGTTATCAAATTTTTTAAGCCCAAATAGCACAGCATATGCCTCCTTCTCAATCATAGCCCAATTTTTTTAGCACTGCTCAGCTTGGGCAATGGGCTTATAATTCCCCTCATTGTCCAACTGAGTCAAACAGCAACCGACTGCATAGTTGGATGCATCCGCTTGAACGAACCTGAAAGGACTTGCTACAGTCGGGTGTTGACAATGTTGCAACATTCCTTACTACGTTTTTAAGCCTTTGAAAAGATTCCTCCTCAATTTTACCCCAATACACTTCTCCTGACTTTTTACCTTTAGTCAATTCCATCAAAGGAAGTGCTATCTCAGCATAGTGGGGAATGTATGATCTATAAAAACCCATTAAACCCCAAACAGATCTCGCGTCTTTTTTTGTTGTAGGCCTTTTTAACTGCTTAATAGCAAGAACCTTATCACTGTCTGGGGAATGCTTTCCTCCTCCAATTTTATGCCCCAAGAACACAATTTCAGAGGAGGCAAATGAACACTTTTTAAGTTTTACAGAAAACCCAAACACTTCTAAATCATTTAAAACACCATCTAAATGTTCCAGATATTGTTCCCATGATTCTGAGAAAATAATAATATCATCTATATATGAATGGTCATAATTAGAGAGTTTTCATAACACATGATCCATTACCCTTTGGAAAGTACCATATGCTTCCGACAATCCGAAAGGCATCACTTTCCATTGAAAGACGCCATTTTTTGTAGAGAAAGCTGTCAAAGATTTGCTTTCATCTTGCATTTTAATTTGATAGTACCCTCTGAGTAAGTCAAAACAAGTTAGCCATTCGGCCTTCTCTGCAGTGAAAACCAACTCCTGCATGTCCTTCATTGGATAGGCAGGGACTTTAGTTACCCCATTGAGTGCACGGTAGTCTACACACATCCTGATAGACGCGTCTTTCTTAGCCACACATACAATAGGATAAGTTATGTCTGCCTCAGAATACTCTATCAGCGTCAGCTCAACTTAAGGATGATAGGCAACCGGAATACAATAGCTATGTGGTTTACGACATACCGAACCCGTTAAAAGTTCAATTTTATGCTGGCCAACACTGACCGGTTGTAAGGTTTGGGTGAAGAGAGTTTGAAATTTGTATAATAGTCTCTTCAATTCCTTCATTTGTTGGTCCGTCAAGCCATGTGTCTCGATGTACTCAATCTCCTGGACGAAATCGGATCTGTCTCCATTTATAGGAAAGTTCTCTACCTTTCCGAAATCATCACCTTCGAATGTGATGTTCACTGCGTTGGCATTCACCACAAATTCTCTTTTTTTTTTTTATGCACGTGTTTCACTTTGCCATCCGGCATCTTTATCAGAAACGTATGTTCGTTCTTCCAAGATTTGATGACTCCTGGTCCTTACCAACGGACCTATAACTTGTTCGGCGAGTCGGACAGAAGAACAATGACTTTGTCGTCCGGTTATAAGATTTTCTTGGTGGATCTGAGATTGTGGCGATATGCATATTCTCTTGCTGTATCAACGATGTCACTTTTGCCTTTTCGGCTACTTCTTCCAATTGTTTTTTCAGCTTCCTCAGATAATTTGATATGGGAGTAACATCCAGCTGAAGACCTTCATGCTCCCCTGTCCATGTATTTTTTTAAATTGACAGCGGACCTTCCGGTTTCTGACCATACAGCAAATGGAATGGTGCTACCCCTGTTCTGTTAGGAACTTCTCTGTAGGCCCATAAGATGAAGGGTATCTTTGTATGCCAATTTCGTGGTTCTTTCCTGATAACATGATGTAACATTCCTTTCAAGGTCTTGTTGAATCTTTAGACTAATTCATTCGACTGTAGATATAAGGGTGTGGAAAAGTTTGGACTCGCGCCCATTCTTCGTTCGAATTCTTGAGTGAGCTGAGCATTGAAGTTTGTGCCGTTGTCCGAGGCGATGACGTTCGGTACACCCATCCTCATAAAGATTGTGAGTAAGGCCTCACATGTTGCTTTTGCCGAGAGACTTGTAAGAGGTACTGCTTCTACCCACCTGGTATGTTGGTCAACCAAACACAATACGAACTTGTGCCCCTTGGAACTGAGAGGGTCAATTGGTCCTATGATGTCAATGTTGACCACCTGAAATGGCAAATCAGGCCGCAAAACTGGGGCTCTGTCCTTCTGTTTGATGCTCTTGGTCATCTGGCAGTGTTCGCAGGATAAGCAAAATTGTCGAACATCCTTTGCCAACCTACTCCAATAAAATTAATATCCGATCCGCACAGCCGTTTTCTTCTCCCCTAAATGATCACGGAGCAATGTGCTAGTTGCAGACCTTCTGTGCTTTGGAAGAACCAAATGACAGATATTTTCTCCTAGGATCTTGTCTTTATGGAATAGCAGGCGATCCTTGATGTAGAACCCACCTTTATTTTGACTTGCTTGTTTCCTAGCATCTTCCAGGTCAGAACAGTTTTCTTGATCCAGGCGAAATCCTTCTGTCTTAGTTAAACCCGTTTCTAGATTTCCGTCCGGGGTGAGGCTTTTCCTCCCTTTGCACTTCTGGCTAAACGGTAAATGTATTCGTTTCGTCAAAGTCGAGTGGACTTCCTGTAGTCTTCATCCGACTAGGCAGTTTTCTAAGTTGCACCTTTGCGACTTCAGCAGGAATGTCTTCCTGTTTTCCTTTCAGCATGTCGCAAATGTCTGGCGGCATTAGGACATCTTCAACTAGTGCAGGTGCCACAGCACATAACACGTCTTGATGGGTGACGTCGCCCCTGCCTCCCATAATCAACCCAATGGGTATGTTGATTAGATGATATTTTTCAGCTGGTCCAAAAATTCAATTTAGGTATATGGATGGCACTCCTTCCAACAATAAGCTTTTTACCATGTCATCTCGAACGACCATAATCTCTGCCCCAAATCAATTAATGCATTTGCTGGTCTACCGTCGATGCTCACCGGAATTAGCTCCGAATGGCATAATTCCTCCTTCCGTATACCATCCTTAAGCGATGACACCCTTGCTGCGACCGCTGGGCTGCTTCCACTCTGGATACTTCTGCCTTCACCATATTCATCCTCTTCGGCCACTGCCCTATTTACGTTTGCACATCTTAGGATGTCCTGATTTGGCTTGTTTTTCCCCATATTCTGGCAATTTCTTTTTATGTGCCCCTTTGCCTTGCAAAAGAAACATGTGACTTTGGAATTAAATTTTTGAGCCTCATGTTCTTTAGGTGTGTTTCGTTTGTTGTTCTGTACTTGATGATACGAGTGAGACTTACGGCTTCCTCCTTGGGATTCATTAAAAGTTGGACTCTTGCCTCCATAAGGGATTGGCTTGAATACATTCTCTTCTTGTCTCGTATATTTCTTTTTGAAGCCTCTGACGCTTTCATACTTGTCTAGGAGCTCAGCCATAACTACAGGTGAGGTGATACTGCTCCATTCGCCTACAAAGTGCTCCTTCACTTCTAACGGTATTTTCCTCTTAAGTTGATCCATAATCATTAGATCCTTCAACTCTTCCACTGTTGATACCTCGAGTCCACCGACTCATTCATTGAAATAGTTTTTTAATTTGAATGCAAATCCTTCCACGTCTTCTCTTCTGTCCGTTTATGTTGAACGAATTTCACCTTGAAAGTTTCAGGACTCGGCTTAAATTGTTTAAGCAGTAGATCCTTAGTATGATATGCCACTGCGACATCCTCCCTGGCTATTAACTGCATGATATCATATGGCTGTAAATCCAGCAATTGAGATACCCAATCTTCCCTCCTGATCTGTGCATGTTCCGCCTGACGTTCGAAAAGAACTAACCACAGGGAAATGTCTCCCTCCTTGGGGTCAAACTTTTAGAAAATTTTCTGTAAATCATGGATATTGTTAGGTTAACAAGCTAAAAATCTAGACAAAGTGCGAAGTGTAGGATGTATAATATATAACAGTTAGACAGCCACGGTGAGATTTAAAATTGAATAAAAATATAAGACTTTACAGATAAAACAACTCATAAAAGAAAACATACAGAACATCCAGTATTTGGATCAGTGAGAGTGAGAAATATAAAACAGACTTCGTTTATATATACAACTCTAAATAAATCAAATGGCGTTTCATATGCAAATCTAATCTGATTTACATACGATGGATTTGCATATATTTAAACGGTGAAGAACAGGAGAATATCCAACAATTGACCCCCTTTCTCCTGTTCACGAAAAACTTAGAATATCTAAACACAAATCAAAATACATCAATTGCATTGATACAAAAATGCTGAAATATTTCTTAACCTAGAAACATTCAAAAATACAATTTTCAAAAATAACCATGAAAGTTCCATATTACATTTTCAAAATAATTCGTTTATTTTGTCAAAATATATATGTTCTAAAGATATTTATCCTAAAAAATGGGTTCAAAAATATGCGACATTCGAAGCAAAATATATCCTTACTTCTAAAAATCTTTAATAGGTGGATATAAATACCTTCTAATCATTACATCTAGATTGACAAAACAAATTCTTCAAAATAAATCAAGTTCAGACAAAAATCCTTGATGTGAATATATTTAAATTTTCTCTAGTTAATGCTTTAGTAAAAATGTCAGCTAAGTTTTGTTTACTTCTTATATGTTCAACTGTAAACATTTTATCATACACAAGATTTCTTAAAAAATGAAATTTGACATCTATGTGTTTGGTCCTACTATTTTCAATAGGAGATTTAGAAAAATTTATCGCAGCCTCATTATCACAAAATAATTTATATTTGTAGTTTTCATATTTTAATATATTTAAATTTTTACAGTCTTCTAATATATGAATAAA
This sequence comes from Metellina segmentata, assembly GCA_947359465.1. Taxonomy (NCBI): domain Eukaryota; kingdom Metazoa; phylum Arthropoda; class Arachnida; order Araneae; family Tetragnathidae; genus Metellina; species Metellina segmentata. The sequence continues at coordinate 137,920,011 of OX375872.1, read as the reverse complement.
CCACATCAATTCCTTAGCTGCTTCTGTTAATGAAATGTATTCCGCCTCCATAGTGGATAATGAGACACATCTGTGTTTAAAGGTTTTCCAAAAAATAGGTACTAAATCCATAAACAAGATGATTCCTCCCATTGACACTCTATCGTCTCTATTAGAAGCGAAATCTGAATCACAATAACATGAAATATTAAAATTTTTAATGTTAGAAAGATCCAATTTATAACGTATTGTGTTTTGAACATATCCAAGTAATCTTAACAGACAATTCCAATGCTTATAACCTGGGTTTTCCTGAAACTGAGATAGTATATTCACAGCAAAACATATATCAGGTCTTGTTCGACCAGCAATATAAGAAAGACAACCAATAATATTTCTATAAGGTAACACAGACATTTCAGAAAATTCTTGTTCAGTACTTGGACAGTCTGATTTAGACATAATTATGCCCTTTGCAATAGGAAGTGAGGAAAGAGGAAATCTGTACTCTCTATACATATCACAAACTTTGCTTATATAACTATGTTGATGTATATAAAGTTTTCCTTTTTGTTCCTCAAATTCAATTCCTAAAAGCCTTTTAGTTTTACCCAAAATTTTTAAATCAAATTTTACTTTTAGTTTTTCAATTACACTATTGATTACCTTATTAGATCTCCCAAATAATATTATATCATCTTCATACAGTAGCAATACAACTTCATTATTAAATATGTAAACACAATTGACCCATTCCAATTTCTTAAAATTTATCTCTTCCAAAACATTATGAATTTCAAAAAAAACCATTCCCTACCACTTTGATGCAAGCCATAAATTGCCTTATTTAATAAACATACATGATCTGGTAAATTTAAATCCACAAAACCTTGTGGTTGATGCATAAAAATTTTATCGTTTAAATTAGCATATAAATAAGCACACTTTATGTCCAATTGGCAATGATACCAACCTAATAAACAAACTAGAATTGCAAAAAACATCCTAATAACAGAGAAGTTAACGACAGGACTGAAAACTTCATCACAAGATTCTCCTTTTAGTTGCCTGTACCCCTGTGCAACTAGTCTCGACTTAAATCTTACAATTTTGTCATTGTCATCCTTTTTGAAAGTGTAAACCCATCTGTTCCCTAAGACACTTGCCCTTTCAGGTTTGGGAACTAACGTCCATACCTTTCTGCTATGCATCATGTCTATTTCTTCTACCATGGCTTTCTGCCATTCAGTTCTTTGGGGTGATTTTAAAGCCTCTTTAAAATTACAAGGGATTTTAACATTAACAAAACAAGCCTCAGATTGACTGCTACAATCTGGCTTAGGGATTGGACCTGAATAATGATTTTTACCATTGAAATCAAAAAAATCTCGATCATATTTTATATTATTAGCCCTACAGTAATTTTCAGTATCGTTATACGATCTTAATCTGGTTTTAGAATGTTCAAATCCATAATAAATATCGTATCTCGATTCGTCCTTTCTCAAAGAAGCTGATCTTATCCATCCCAAATCCCTTGGGTCTTTTAAATAAGACTTAAATGAATCCTTTAGAGGAGACTTGTTACGTTTGGTACCTCCCGAATCTTCAATTTTAAGGTCCAAATCAGAAGATTCATTTTCGGGTGTATCTACTTCCGGCTCCGAATCAGATTCAGATACTTCGATAAAATTAAAGCAATGTTGGTTTTCGATAGTACTTTGGTTTTTATTATTTAACTCAGAAAAAGTAACGTTTATAGTCTCTATGACTTTATTGTCTTCAGGAATGAAAATTCTATAACCCCTGGTTTGCATGGCATACCCAATCATTATCCCTTTCTTAGTTCTTATATTTAACTTACTACGCAACTGCCTCGGAGTTCCCACATAAGCTATGCAACCGAAAACTTTTAGATGTTTTACAGATGGTTTCCTTCCCGAATACAGTTCAAAAGGGGTTTTATCTTGATTACCATGACATCCTATTCCAGGTATAAACGAAACATAATAAAGCTTCAGACCAGAAACTATTCGATAACCCGCTAGATTTCAACATTGTTTTTACGGCGTCAAGAGCAGTATAGTTGAACCTTTCACTTACACCGTTTTGTTGCGGTGTATATACATTAGTTCTTTCTGCCCTTATTCCTTCAGAATCTAGAAACTTAGAAAATTCTTTGTTAACAAATTCAAGACCGTTATCAGTCCTTACATTAAGTATTTTAGTGTTCAAAAATCTTTCCGCCCTTCGTTGAAATCCAACAAAGCAATCAAATACTTCCGTCTTTGTTTTTAAAGGAAATACAACAACTTTGCGTGAAAAATCGTCTGTTATAGACAAGAAATATCTATGCCCGCCCTTGGATACTGTAGGCAGCGGACCACATAAATCCATATGTAGTAGTTCGAGTGGTTTACGGGACCTAACTTGCGCTATTGGCTTATACGAAACTCTTTTAGTTTTAGCGACTTTACAGTCCTCACATTCCACCTTTTGTGATTTAAATGTTGGTAAACCGCTCACTGCATTCTTTTGACTGGTTTTAATAATATACTGACAGTTTATATGACAGCACTTTTGATGCCAAAGCTCCAACTCACGACTAGTGTTTGTATCATAGTTTGTATCAGGGTCTCTTTCCCCACTACCTATCGCAAATACAGGATTGTGGTTAGGGTAACTTGGTTTACAATAATACAGATCGTTAACCCGATCTGCATAAAATAATAGTTCATTACTTTTATTATAAACCTTAATTTTCCCCCTACTTCCAATGAAAGTTGCTCCCCCTTTTTCAAAAGCTGCTCCTGATAGAAGATTTCTTCTTAAATTTGGTGAATACATGACATTTTTAAGATCAATTAATTTTTCTTGGCCATTTCTTTTAAAACAAATCCTTACTGTTCCAATTCCTTCAACTGGACATGTTGAGTCTCCTACGGCCAACGACATGTTCATGTCAGAAACAGGCTCAAACTTCGTAAATAAACTTTTATTGTTGCAGAAATGAGTAGACGCTGCAGAGTCAAAAACCCATGCTAACTTGTCATGGTACCCATCATTTTGACTAATAAATGCTTCTACTATATTGTTAGTCGAAGTACAGGGTTGACTCTTTGTCCTATGGTTCTGCATACAATTAGCCTTAATATGGCCTAATTTACCGCATTTGAAACATGGCACTAATTTTGTATCCCTTATCGATTTTATATTCCGCTTAAATTTGTTTACTTTAACTTTAAATGCAGAATTATCAATCCCGATACTATCTATTTTAAGTTGTTTAATTCTACTTTCTTCACATATTAACTCACTTAATACCTTATTAAAAGTGAATTCCTCTTTGGGTAGACGATATAACGATTGTACAATACCTTGATATTCAGTTGGTAGATACCCGATCAGTTGGAAAGCTTGATATAGATCCTCCAGTGGATGACCGGCGTCTTTTAGCTGAGAAACTATAAGTTTCAATCGCGCACCGTAAATTCCGATTTCCTCATCGCAGTACTTGCTTCCGAAGAAGTCGTCCAAGAGTGCAATCACGCGACTCCTCGAGTCCGGTTTAAAGTGGTCTTTCAAGCTGATCCAGGCGGTGTACGGATCGTCTTCACCAGAGATTAGCAGACGATAATCCTTGTCGATGCTGAGGTACAAGGTGGCGTAGGCTCGATCTCGCTTGGTCTCGAAATCCCTCTTTTCCTTAGGTGTAACCGATTCCTCAAGCTTTAGATCCTTCGTAGGCGTTGTAACGAATTGGTAGCAGCCCTTTTCCATCAGCACGGCCTTGATGTCGTCGATCCACGAGAAATAATTCCCCGCATTCAGTTTCTCTATTTGCACTGAATCCATCATGGTCAATGCCAGCAGACGAACCCGGGTTTTCAGAAAACAGAAACCACCCGGCGTGTGGCCCCCGGCCACAGGCGTACTTCTCAAATGGCAGGAAAAATATTTCCGTCGGTTGGGCAAGAACTTTCACTCACCGGCTGACTGTGCATGCAATCCTGGTTCGTACCTGGGCCCATAACCATTGTTAGGTTAACAAGCTAAAAATCTAGACAAAGTGCGAAGTGTAGGATGTATAATATATAACAGTTAGACAGCCACGGTGAGATTTAAAATTGAATAAAAATATAAGACTTTACAGATAAAACAACTCATAAAAGAAAACATACAGAACATCCAGTATTTGGATCAGTGAGAGTGAGAAATATAAAACAGACTTCGTTTATATATACAACTCTAAATAAATCAAATGGCGTTTCATATGCAAATCTAATCTGATTTACATACGATGGATTTGCATATATTTAAACGGTGAAGAACAGGAGAATATCCAACAGATATCTTTGTAATTTCTTGTACTGTCAACATTCTGTGTTGCCGTATTCATTTGTACCCCAGCTGTTAACCGCAGTTTATCAAGTTCAAATGCCCTCTCTGCCTGTAAAGCAAGTATTCGTTTTTCATCCTCGGCAGCACGTTCTTGTACTAACTTTTCAGTGATAATATTGTCCTGCAGCCCCTCTGTAAATACCGGATCATACTCTTCACTTTTTATAACCAGATTCCTTAAATCTGCAACTTTATGTCCCAGCAATAATTCTAAATTAAGTTCCTCGCAAAGAACCTGAAGATCTGACTTACAACCCTTATTGAAGTAAGCCATTTTCTGACAGACTAGGCGCTATCTACAGTTTATCAGCAGGTTAAAAAATAATTTTCAACTCCAAAAATTATCTCAAAATGACCTAAACGGTGTTACAAAAAAAAAATTCCCCTGAGCTCTGGAAAATGTTCCTTAAATTACAAAAGTATTATAATCTAAGTTCCTATACGTTGGTTTTCACTTGCACAGATGTATTATTTCCAATTTCTAGACATGCATACATACAAGGGTTGTTCAAATGAAAAAGTACGAAACGACACTGTGTGTATAAATGAAGACTTTATTCAAAGTATACACCATAGACCTGAGTGCAACGATCCCATTGATTAACGAGCCGAAGGATTTCTTGTTTCCAGAATTCCTGTGGACGTGATGAGACCCAGTCCATCACAGCATCCGAGTTGAAGTGCTTCCCTTTCAGATATATTTTCAGGGGACCAAACACATGGAAATCTAAGGACAACATGTCTGGGCTGTAGGGCGGATGGTGAAGGTGCTCTCACTTGAACTTGGCCAGTTCTGTGTGTGTGACCCTGGAGACGTGTGGACACGCGTTATCATGGAGCATAACCACACCCTCAGTGAGCAGCCATGGTCTTTTGTTCTTGATGGACCTGCATAGGCTTTGGAGTGTCTCACAGTACACATCGGAGTTAATGGTTCTTCTGTGCTCGAGGAATTTAACAAGTAGCAGACCTTGGACGTCAAAAAAGATGGTGAGCAACACCTTCCCTGCTGACGCAATGGCTTTGAACTTTTTAGGTGGATGTGACGACGCATCCTTCCACTGCATGCTGTCCCGCTTTGTCTCTGGCTCATAGTGATGGCACCAGCTCTCATCACCGATGACGATCCGCTCCAGGAAAGCGGGATCTTCATGATACCGAAACAGATGTTGAAGTGCCAGCCCCATATGCAGTTTCTTTTGCTGGTCGGCGGTCTGCTTCAGAACACACTGCGTGCACACTTTCCGATAACGCAACCTGTCGTGAACAATTGTCCACACTGTTCCAACGCTGACATATACCTTCACCACCAACATTCGTAATGTGACACGCCGATCACTTCTCACTAGGTCATCCACCTTTGTCGATGAGATCGGCCGTGATGACTGTGTTTGCCTGGCCTGGTCTCGGGTCATCAACTAAACTCTCACGGCCTGCACGAAAACGGGCACTCCATTTTCTCACTGATTTGTCAGACACACAGTCTTCCCCGTATACGGTCACCATCCGGTGATGAATAACGGCCGGTTTAACACCTTCCGCTGTCAGAAATCGGATAATGCCTCGCTGCTCCTCAATCGTCGAATTTTGCAATGTGAACGCCATCCTGTCCTCACACGCACTGCCTCGTCAATTGGACGGCGCTCTTTATAAGAGCCTCTGCTCTCTCCTGCGCATACGGGCGCCAGCGCACGCTCCGATCCATGACGGAGATTCCAATCGCATCCCTAGATGTCTCCCTACGTTATCCCATAGCGGCATAGGCAAATATGTTAACAGTTACGTTGTTACAAAGTTTCGTACCTTTTCATTTGAACACCCCTTGTATATTTTCACAATTATATTTTGCTCGTATTTGAGTTTATAAAACACTTAATTTTTTTTCAATAGTACCTATACTTAGTTTTTGTTATTGAAAAGAAACCACATGAAATTGAAATGCACACAAAAATATATATTCACTACTAACTAAACTAGTTGAACTGATTACTCAATGTTTACGACTTTCAAAATATAATGATATTGGAAACATTCATAAGAAAATATTTCATGAAAAGAACTACTGATATATATTCTATCCTTAAACTAAGGAAATATTCCATTTCATCTTATTTCAAAAATAACACATCAATATGGTGATAAATACATAATAAACAAATGTATCTTGTAGTTTATTAACCTTAGTCCTTGTCAATTGTAACCATCTGTTGATATTAAATTATCCAAATGAAAACCATTTACTGCAAACTTACAAACCAAGATATTTCCAATGAAAAACACTTCGCAAATTATTTCGTACCCAAATTTACAGTACTTTTCACTTTTCTGTTCCATAGCAGCTAGCGGTTATCATAATGTTATACACTGCAAATGGCTTCCAATTAATCAACTCGTAACAAATATATATTGTTAAATATATTTATACCAACATAAAATACATGACAATTGTTACCCTATTGCATTACGTATGACTTATAATTTCCGCAATAGATAGAATAAATTACCCTTATTCTTTAATACCGTATAACTTTACATTATACTGTTACCTTATGCATTATATACGGCTTTAAATTTCTGCAATAGATAGAATAAATTAATCTTATTCTTTCATACTATATAACTTGATGCAGGCCTCCCAGAGGCGACTAAAAAAGCGACTATTTTCAAGGCAAGGCGACTATGGCGACTTTTTTCAGAAAATTAACATTGAAAAACGTCAAAAGCAACTATTTTGGGGAAAAAAAGGCAACTATTTTCATCGCAAGGCGACTTTTTCATAGAAACTCGATATTTGCGCTACATTTATCCAGGGTTCGCACGCTCCTTAAGAACTCCTTAAAATGGATTTTCGTTTTTAAGCACTCTTAAAACTCCTTATTTTTATGTGCTACTCCTTAAAAACTCCTTAATTTTTTCCCCGCCGTTTCAATTTCGAAATGCGCTACGTTCCACCGAAATAATGGATTCCAAAACGTACCGTTTCAATTGGAACAGGATACTTCACGTTGCTCGCGGTGTATTGTCAGCAAGTCTGAAATTTTCCCACGAAAAAAGGCTATCATCAGTAAGGCATCATGTAGCGAATCACGGCCACATGCATGTCCGACCCCTCTTATTTAATTACGCGATAGAGCCTTGAGTGGCATTTACGACTGACGGTCAATAGGGTCGAACAAAAGGAGGACCCCTTCTAGAATGTCAGTCGCTGACAGATCGTAAATAGCGATCGTTAAATATTGAAGGAGCGTTGCGAGCGTATTGAAAATCGCCATCTGTTATCATCAGAGTTGATTATTACAAATTCTTGAATTTCTTTAGCGAAAGCGATAGTTTACTTATTAAGTAGACAAAATATTATCGCATTTGATTTATTTTGAATTTAATTCAACATTATACTCTTATATGTCCATATAAGAGTAACATTAAGAATGTATTGAAAATCGTAATCTGTTATAATCGAAGTGGATTATTTCATACTTGAATATATGAAGTTGAAAAATAATTTACCTATTCATTTATAGCAAAAATAACTGCGGATTTCATTCATTTCTGTCTGCAATCTGTCGTTTGTATTTACTTGTAGAATACAATAAAAAATCTCAGCACAGTAAAGTCCCGTATTTCGAATTTTTCCGCATTTCGAACTTTTTCGGATTTCAAACTTTTTCGGATTTTGAACTTTTTTGGATTTTGAACTTTTCCGGATTTTGAACTTTTCTATATTTCGAACTTTTCCGGGTTTCGAACTTTTCGGGATTTCGAACTTTTCCGGATTTTGAACTTTTCCGGGTTTCAAACTTTTTGGGATTTCGAACTTTTCCGGATTTTGAACTTTTTCCGGATTTCGATCTTCTCTGGTGTTTGGAGTTTTCCGGATTTCAAACTTTTCAATATTTTGGATTTTTTATTTTAAAATTTTTCGAATTTGGACTTTTTCGCACTTTGGACATTTTTAGATTTTGGACTTTTCCAGATTTGCACTGGATTTCTGACTATTTGCCTTTTTTGTCAAAAAAACCTTAAACAAAACCGCCCCCGGGAATTTTGGGTTTGCAATAGTAAAATAGCAGATATATAAATAGGAATAATTTTGAAAAAGAAAAAAAATCTTTTGAAAAAATGCAACAAATTTTACTTGCAAATCTTCTAATTTTTGTGTGTGGTAGTTTCTTTGAACATGTCCGTTATTTTGCGTTGTTTCATCAATTAGATCCAGGTTTAACTTCTTGTTCTTAACAAATTGTCAGAACGATGTAAAAAAGTGTGGGAAAAAACCCCCGCCAGTTCGCAAAACGACCAGATTTTGGACAATTCTGGATTTGGAACTTTGTAGTGTATTTCATCCTAAAAATATTTAATTGATATTTTGTTTTAAAAAATACTATAAATTGAAAATAAATATGCTTGGATTTCTATTATTGTGTCTAAAGTACTATTTTAAATATGTACTTTAAACTGAGAAACGTTATACTGAGATTTCACTGTATAAGAACTGTTTACAGCAGCATCCTAGATAAAACAGCTCCAGCAAGCAGGGGGAAAAGGAACTTGTGTTGAGTTGAAATATCAAAGTATAATTTTATTGTTTTGAGTAATTAGTAATGTAGTATTAAGTTAAACTAAGTTCTTAAAAGTGTTGAAGCATTTTTATTTTTCGCACTTGAAAATGTGTGTATAAACTTTCTAAGAGTCCTTAAAAATTTCAAAAGAACTCGTTAAATACTCCTTATATACACCTTAATTTTTATATTCTATGACTCCTTAAAAATTTTACTATATTTTTAACGGTCTAGGAGAGAAAAAAGAACTACATAACTAAAGTTAAAACTTATTTGTTTTGTCTGCCTGCTAAAATAGTTCCTCTGCAAAACCAAACGGAAACAGAAAAAATAAATTTAGAATATGTAATATTTCATGCTGTTGCCATTCCAAAAAAATAAACTATAATAATTAAATTTCCGTTGAGATCAAGTGATGAGTCATCCGCCATCTGCTTTCGAGTTATTTCCACGCAAACGATCTGTCGTGGTTTATTTTATTCCAGAAACAAAAGAAAGGTGCTTTTTTATTCTCCAGGCCAAGTTTGTATGTTCGCAATCATGAAAGATTATGTGAAAATTACAACGGATTTGAAATCTGCGGAAAATTTTACACCAGTTCGATACCTTAAATGTGATTTTCTATAAATAAATCATTTTTCAATTGTAACTTTTGTATTTTCGCTTATTAAACTGTTCATCAGTTTCTATTGAATTTAGTTTCATCAGTTCTACCAGTTTCTATTGAACATTTTTATATCAACTATAATCGGTCAATTGAACTTGATTCGTGAAAACGCGCCTAAAAGAACACTTGCGTCGTAATTTTTTTTAATGAAACATTAGCATTTTATTTTAATTGTTTGTAAAGGTTCCATTTGTTGTTGCCCTACAGGAGATTTCTGTGTCTAATATAGTGCTAAATTTTACAAAATTGAGGAGACTATTTTTCACATATGAGGCAACTAAAGCGACTATTTTCAAAGGTAAGAACCACTGGGAGGCCTGTTGATGTTATACTGTTACCCTATTGCATTATATAGGATTTATAATTTCCACAATATATAGAATAAGATTCATTTAATCTTATATGAATATTTCCTACCATATAACATTATACTGTTCTCACATACATGATGTATAAAGCTTTTTTAAGTACATTTTTCATGTTTAGCATTTCTTACGTAGCATGCAAATTCATAAATAACCAGAAAAATCAGAAACAAAATACTGTAGATCCCCAATTCTTTGTTTTTAAACCACCTAAATAAAAATTGTGATCAACTCACCTGTACCTTTTCGTTTCTGCTGTGATGCTTCTGGTTCTTTGTAGATTGCTTACGAATCCGAGTTTCCCGTTTCTTCCAATGAACACAGGATCTGTCCCTTCAATGTCCGTAGTGTAGGTTACAGCAGTATCTTTCCGTTATTGCTCTGATATTTCAGGTCCCTTGTAGAATGCATATGGATCTGAGAGATTCCCGCTTCTTCCACCGTCTTTCCTGGTACAGCACGTACACCCATGGCTTTTCTCCTGGATACAGGCATATCTGACTCGGAAGTTTATTGAACGGACAAAATACACACAATTATTCGTACATCAAAGAAAGCCTCATTCCTCTTTGCCGATTTTCCTGCGTCTCCCCTTCTCCTCTCTCTCCCCCCTTCTTCTCGTGGGTCAGCGCTTACTGCGCCACTACAGGCCCTTTAGCTGTTGATCTACTAAGTGCCTTTACCCATACTATGTCTGGATTGGGTTTATCTGTAAAGAAAACTCTTTCAACTGAAAGCCCTAATGTAAACCTGAAATTCTTGAATGATTTTAAGTATAATATGAAGTCTGAGGAAGATTCTTAAGAGGAAAAATTGATCAATGTTGATGCATGTTTACATGTTGTCCATGGAGCGTGCAAGACTGCCCTGAAAAAAGCTGGACTGGACTTGACTTGTGTACTTTTTACATTGCCTGTATTTTATGTTCAAAGATTTTTCTTCTCGAATAGCAGATTTTACGTTCCATTCTGGTTCAAATTTGTTCCTCCTAAAGTTATGCTGAATGAGGTGGATAGAAAATTGTAGTTATTGAAAGAGACATAAAAGTAATTCCATATGCTAAAAAGTATGTTGAAGCATTTAAATCATAACCACCAAATTTCAAGTCGTTCAAAGATTTTTGAAAGATGAACTTTTACTTGCAAAACTTATGTTCTTATAAACAGAACCTTTTTTAAGAAAATTTCAGAGTAATCAGCCACCTTTACTTTTTTTGTATGCAGAATGTTATGCAATGATGTGGTGTATAGCTAGTGGTTTCACATTAAAATATGTTATGAAATCTATCCAAAATACTAGTCAGCTAATTGCACTGGAGATAACAGAAAACAAAAATTCACTTGATGTTAGGGCAGTAAATGTTGGTTTTGCTCTTGCAACAATCTGCAAAGGTTTGAAAGAATCGTATTTGCTTTTCGCTCTGATAGTAAGAAATGTCTACTTACATTATATTTAAAAATGCTAAACAAATTACCATTGCATAATAGTATTGTCAAGGGAGTGTCTTGATTGTCTCCTTCAATAGTGCTAGGAATTGCCATTAAATTTAATTGTATCACATTGGCATTGGAGCTCACTGCAAAAAAATCATATTACTTGCATCGAAGCAGACAGTATCAAAAAAACATCTCCTTGATTTGTAAAAATCCAAGTGTTAAAGGAAAACTAAAACTTTTTTACTGGAATCAACAAAGACTGTTGTATTATTCAGTTTTTTTGTGAGTGGTCATTAGGTGAAATCTGTAGTGGCGTGTAGGACGGGTTTAGTTTTATTAAAATATAGGAAAAAGTGCATAGATTAATGTTGTGTGTGGTTTTTTATGTAGTAGTCTCCATTACTATTATATTTCCATTAATTAGTGCAAGATATTTAAATTTTATTGTATAGGTTTAAATGGGTGAAATAAATTCATAGCTTTAGAGAAATACAAGCACTGAACATTTGTTAGTTAAAGGCCAACTCTACAAAAACGAATTTTTTGATAAATATTAGGTTCATAAATGATTATTTTAAAATGTTTCCATTTCTTAGAAAAAATTTAAAAGTTAAGGTCATGAAAAGGTAACGAAATTAAGTTTCCAAATTTTGGTAGACACCCTGAAAATACAGAAATGTTTACAGTAACGATAATTTTTTAGGAAAATGAATAAAATGTTGAAAGAAAATTTTCATCTAAACTATTTCAAGTAACGTCAAACTAATTAATAAATTTTCTTTTAAAAAATTAAATCACAAATATTTTATGAACTCAAGGTTTTTTTGTATGAAAATCAGTATTCACATTATATTTCTTACTTTGATGCAAACAAGTGCTAATTAATCTTTGCTTTTCTGGTCCAGATGAGGCCTATCTCTTGTATTTACGAATTATCTTCCCTATTCTGTTTTGTTCTTTCTGACACTACTTTCTTTTGGTTATTTCAAGTGACTAATGTATCTTCAGCTTGGACATCCTTTTTGCATGAAAAGAGCATAGAAATTTGGTAAACATTGCTTGTTGTCCCAGAAAAAGTCACATTGTACTTCATTTTTACAAGAATATTTAAATTTTGTTAAAATTCATGGAGGAATGAGTGATTGTCTCAATTAGATTTTCCTCTATTAATGAAGTTCATGAGGATCGTAGGCCCAACATGCCCAAGCAATCTTCCTTTTCACAATTACTCGACATTGTCTTGTGTTTGGCACAGTTTGGCCAAATGTGACTCGTACCATGAAACCCCCAAGCAATCAACCATTACGTCGTTCGCCATTTAGATTTGCTTTGAATCAGTCGATAAATAAATGCCAGTCTTATAGTATATAAACAGCTCCTAGAAAAGTCGAGCAAGTGATAACAAGTTCCTCTCCCTTTAAGGAATAATTTTTGACAAAAGTTTTTCTTTAGTAAGCCAAACTTGCCAAATTGTTTATTTTTACTGACCAAGGAAGGATGTTGGTTCTCATCTTGTATGTTTGGTAAAAAACTTAGTTAAATAATCATGCCTTGATCTCGAAAAAAGCTTTGTAAACTACAAAACTTTAATTCAAGGTGGATTGAGTTCAATTGTAAAATGTTAGTGATGTCTGAATTAGAATATGCATTCCATATGGTTTTATAGCTTACAGGAGATATGGATACTCAAATAAATAATCAATATAAAATGGCATATATAAACAAACTAGAAAAATTACACATTACAAGTACTGCATCCTGTGCAGTGTGTGGTGCAATATTAACATGCAAAATTCATGTTGTCAAAATCTGTATATTATAGGAAACTAATGTTTTTTATTTCAGTAGTAGCGTATAATGTGACTTGTATCACAAAATGTTTTAAGCTACAATATATTCATAGGCCTGTAACTAATTATATGACTTGTTTTTTCCTGAACAATGGGAGGAATTCAAGAACAAGTTAGACAGGGTGTTAAAAAAAACATGTAACGTTCAGGAAAAAAGGAAAATCTAGAAAATTGCTCCCTATGTGGTTTTCTGGGGAAACACACAAAACTTTAAAATTAAAACAAAGAACATACAGGGTATATAAAAGCACTGGTAACGACAGGGACAAGGAGGCATATCAGAAAGCCAGAAAGGAGTTTAAAACTATTAGTCAGAAGCGAAAGGTGTCCTTGGAGGAAAAATTAGCAAGGGAAATAAATATAAACCCTAAAGAATTTTTTGCATATGCAAGTGGTAAAAATAAATTTAGTACTACACTGGGCCCGTTAGAGGGGAAGGGGGGTGAATTAATTCAAGACGAGGTGGGAATGGCAAACGTGTTAAATGACTTTTTTCTGGGGGTTTTCAATGGTAACTATAGTTTAAAAAAGGATCCTATGGATGGAGCCTTTGCAGGGGGTATAATTAAAGAATGCAAATTCAACAGGGAAGAAATAGTACATCAGTTGAAAAGAATTAAGCCATCTAAAGCACCAGGGCCAGACGATATTTATCCGAGAGTACTAGTGGAATGCGCGGAAGAACTGGGGGAAGTAATTCACACGATATTTAATTCAACATATAGCACAGGTTGGGTGCCAATGGATTGGAAGTTGGCCAACATAACTCCAATTTTCAAAAAGGGAATACAAAGTGATCCGGGCAACTATAGACAAGTAAGTCTAACTTCAGTAATTTGCAAAATATTTGAATCTCTGTTAAAAAAGCATATAATGTTATACTTGGAGGAGGGGGGACTGTTATCAGAGAATCAGTATGGGTTCAGGAATGGCAGATCCTGCTCTACAAACCTTTTGAAGTTCTATGAAAAAATTACTGAGGAGCTGGATAATAAGAGCAGTGTGGATATCATGTACATAGATTTTCAAAAGGCTTTTGATAAAGTACCTCATGAGGCATTACTGTTTAAATTGGAAAGGCTGGGGATTCAGGGAAAAACATTAATATGGATAAAGAATTGGTTATTGGGTAGAAAGCAGAGAGTGCAGGTAAAAGGAAATTATTCACAGTGGACAGAAGTTATAAGTGGGGTGCCTCAGGGATCAGTTTTGGGACCAATTTTATTTATAATTTTCATAGATGATATAGGTCAGGGGATCAAGAATAGAATCAGTATATTTGCAGATGACTTAAAAATATGGGGGACAGTGGATACCAAGTTACAGATAGAAAATTTACAAGGGGATTTTGATAAGATATCCGAATGGGGTATGTCATTTAATGTAGGGAAATGTCAAGTTCTGCATATGGGTTACAGGAACAGTGGAGCCGAGTACTGTCTGCAGGGAGTAAAGGTAAAGGAGGGAGAAACAGTCAAGGATCTTGGGGTGATAATTCACAGGGATTTTAAAATGGGTCACCAATGTTCAGCTGCGGGTTAAAAGGCTAATAGGTTATTAGGGTATATTAAAAAGACTGTAACTTCAAGGGATAAGAATATAAACTTGCCGTTATATAAGGGTTTAGTAAGACCACATCTAGAATATGCTGTACAATTCTGGGCTCCATATATGAGAAAGGACATAGAATCAATTGAAAGGGTTCAGCACAGAGCTACAAAAATAATAAAGGGGCTAGCAAATTTCGACTATAATGAACGTTTAAGTAAGCTAAACATGTATACACTGGAAAGAAGAAGAAGGAGGGGGGATTTGATTCAGCTTTTCAAGTTTGTAAAACGAGGGGACACAGAGGGCTTAAATTTCAATAGGGATAACAGAACAAGGGATCATGGGTATAAATTGAATAAGACACATTTTAATCGGGATTTAAGGAAAAACTACTACTTTAATAGGGTAATAGACAGTTGGAACGCGTTGCCAGAAAATATAGTTAATTCAAAGGGAGTGTACGAATTTAAGACACAATTGGATAGTCAGTGGGAATTGGAGAATTCATAAACAAAGGACCAGCCTTGTTGGGCTTGAGCCTGTAGCTGGTCGTCAATATTTGTATTTGTTCCCAAAAGAAAATCTTGCCCCACTGTCAATATTGGTATGCTAAGAACATTATATCAAAAGGCTGCTGTGCTATCAGCAAGCAAAAGGTTTACAAAAGTATTTGCATTTTGTGTGTAGTTAATTTTATATTTGTAGGAAATATTTGTACAAATACTTTCATTTTACTTTTAGGTTTTATCTCTTCATTTTCCATAGCATACAAACTTCCATACTGGTGAGCAGCATTGGTTTTTAAGCAAGTGTTTGTACAATATAAAATCCGGTGAAATTTATCACTTAATGTGCTTTTAAAACTTTCAAAATGTCTGACTTACCTTATGGATAAGATTCCTAAAACTTGTGTTCACTCATATGTTCCTTTCCTTGATTGTGCTTTGATTATATACATATCTTTTTATGAATATACACCATGATTGAAAATTGTTATTCAAAATAAACCTTTTTACAGTTAACTTGAATGCTCAACTATCTTACGGTAATTGTGTATTGAAAGTTTGAAGCCCTGCTATTCATGTGGTTATGTTTATTATTGTTAAGGACCACTTGTTAATTCTTTGCACCAGCAAAATATATTAAGTAACATGATTCAGCTAATGTTATAGATTATTTTGTTTAAACTGAATTTGATAAGGTAAGCCATAAAGATTTTCATTTGAAAATGTTTTCAGCTAAAAATTTTAAGCAAGACTAACTTTCTCACAAGTTGTCATTGTTACAATTCACAATAGTTTTTGAATGCAACTAGAACAATTTCTCATTAGCAAGTTTGGGAAATAGAGTAATAGTTTACATAATTTATGGATAAATAGGAATTATACAAAAAAGATTACAATGTCCGTCTACCAAAAGTACTTTATTGTTGAGATTTGTTTTGCTGCTATGTAACTACTATATTATGAGTTAATTTTTGTAGCAATAGTTCCTTATAGTATCAAGGCTGTTGTGGCTCAGTGGGTTTGTCTACTGTGCAGTAAACTGTAAGTTGTAGGCAGTGCAGGTTCGATTCCTCCCAGTGTGTATTTTTCTCTATGTCAGAAAAACTTTCCTTGTGTGTCTATTTCCGAACATTGGTTTGTCTTGGGTTTTGCACAGTATGGCCCTTGCGCAATAAAATTCATCCCAACCATTCCCTTGGTATTCCTATAATTTAGCTGTGGCAGAAATCAATTGATGATACCTCTAGTTGACTGATCGGAAACTGTATCAAACCATGAAAGATGTATTGAGGTCACGTGTATACTTTCATGTGTGTGATCATACAAAGGAGAATTTTGACTGTTTAAATCTGCAAAAAATTTTACACCAGATTGGTACCTTAAATGTGATATTCTTAAAATTATTGTTTTATCTTTTTAATGTTTTCAGAATCAATACGATTTAATATGTCCAGCCCAAGAGAGATTTTTAAATTTTAATCTAAAACATCTTTTAATAATTCATTGGCACTTATTTATTACTAGCCACTTTGGAGCCATCACAGGGTTGCCTGCATCACTATCGGGCTAGACACATTAAATTTACCAATACTGAAAACATTAAAAAGAAAAAAACAATAATTTTAAGAATGAGTCACACCTCCACCCGTCATGACACAGGTTACAATTGAAAAATTATTTATTTAAAGAAAATCACATTTAAGGGATTGATCTGGTGTAAAATTTTACACAGATTTCAGATCCGTTGAAATATTTACTCTATCTTTAATGGTCGCAAAGATAGAAAACCTTGAATAGTATTTACTCTTTACAAAGTTGAAATCTCTAGCAAGAAAGTTATACTAATCAACACCGTAAATCAAAACATGCTAGAATCGGAAATCCGTTTTTTTTTAAAAGCTGTTTTTCTTTTTCAAAACTTGTTGATAACCTGGTATTTCCTGTTACCTGGCAAGGTTCCAAAGGCATTAGGACAAAAAACGCAGAATCTGTCCTTTCTGCAATGTGAAGTCTGCTCCGCGAGTGACGTCATAGCCTGGCACTCTTCCAAAGGTCAAAAAATCCTTTGCTCTCTGCAATTTAGGATTAAACAGGGGGAACTAATAAATTAATTTTAAAATGTTCTAGATTAAATTTTTTAAATCGGGCTGGATACAAAATTAGCAAAAAAATAGGACTACCCGAGTGCCAAGTTTTGTTATTGTGAAAGCCATAGATTCGTCAGGACACTGCATTCATACAGAGACACAGAAACACTTCCTTTTATAATTGTAGAAAAGGAAAACACGTGCTGGCAGTAACATTTCAAAGTTCTACTATGCTTCTAATTTATGCTAAATAAACTAATGTTAATAATACTTACAGTGAACCTGTAGATATTTCGTAAAATCAAAATGACACCACATTGCTATGGAAATCTTGCACTGCAAAATTGAAAAAATTGCTACATGAAAGCCACATTACTTACAGACATGAGACTGGTTGTTGAAGGGAGATGCCATTGTCCTTCGGTGCTGCCAACTGCTCTAGGTGAAATTACCCTCATAAGTTTTATGGTATAAGTAAATACCTCAACTGACTATATCAATAAAAGCAGTGTGTCCTTACAAGGCTTCAGACAGTTTGGGAAGTGTTTTGCTTCACCTTGGCAATTCAACTGTTTATTATTAAACAGCCATCAAAATGCTTGCTTATTGTAGTGAGCACCATATGGCTTTTTTTAAAACGTACATATTCACGATCACATGTCCGGATCATCAATTGTAGCAGATCATAGGAAGGCAGTGCAATTTCATTCCACCAAAATGTACTTAATGGTTGATACTTCATTGCACTGCTATGTACTGCTTTAATGTAAATTAATTTTTGTAGTGATTAAGTTCCCCGTAAGGCATTCCATGTTCTTTATTTTTATACTTTTTTAACATAAAGTGATTTCTTTGATTTTATTTTTAGTTGTAATATAAGAATATTTGGAATTTTTATAAATTAGAACATAACAAATTAATCTGCTAGAAGTGTATTTTGGGATTTTAAATGCTTTTTGTCTTGCACTCAAGCAATTTTTTTCAAGAATCATAAATGTCATCAGTTTTTCAGTCAAAAGTGTAATATTTTCAGACAAAATCCCTTTGTCTGGTAACTTAAAATTAGTATTTAGTAACAGCACAACAATAAGAGTACGTGCATAAGTATACTGCTGTATACAAATAAGCTGTCAATACTTAGGTGGTTCCCAGAAGCTTGCAAATCATATTATGCCTTGTTAGACACATTATCAATTTATTATCACAAAAGCTCTAGCTGCATTCAAAATGCTGTTTGTATTCTAAATTGCTTGTTATAATGATAATGTTTCAACTGGATGCTATTCTGTATTGTTTTTAAAAACTTTGTATATCAAATATAAATACTGAATTTCTTTAGAATATCTCATTTATTTACCCAATTATTCAGAGTGTTTCTTGAGAGTGAAATTTATATATAGCAAGTATATTTGTGGGAAATCAGAAGTTACCTGTTTCTTAAGGCAATGAGAAGCATTACCATGGTAATCATGTTTAAGAATTTTTTAACACATTTAACAAAATTAAATAAAGTTTTGTGTTAATCTCTTAAAGTGTGTTTGTAATATACTCGAGTATAACTTTTAACTTAAAAAATTGAAATGTGATCTAAACTATTACTGTGGACAAAATCAATGTATAAAACACTAAAATTTCATAACTGCAGTATGTATTAAAAATAATTTACAATGCATACTTCCATCAAATGCTCTAAATATGCATTTGCTGAATGATGTCACATCAAGCAACAAAACTAGCGTGAATCAATGTTCCGCAAGATGCCCTTAAAATGCTGTCTTTTTTATCATAGCTCTTTAAACAACTCTTACAATTAAAATTTTATGACAGCTAAAATTATTTCGTTATTGCCAGACCTAACACCTAATTGTAACATCCAATGCGATGAATAAAACACTTTTCTTAGATCTAAATGCATAAATATATGTTAGCACTGTTATTTACATTGGAATTAATTTTGTTATTTCTCAAAAACCATGCGTTGCTCTCTTCCTCCTTAATGAGAACTGTCAGCACAAATATCTACCATTTTTAGCATGTGGACCCATTATTCGACTGACATGTCACTTGTAAAACTTTGATTGGTAATTGTTCAGTAATATTTTTTTCCAATAGCATCCACTACACATTGTATCACATCACAAACAACTATTTTGGGAAATAGTCATCCCTAGTTGGGTTGTTTCATATAATAGGTGTTGAAGAAAAGCACTAAAATAGTTTATAATTTATAAATATTTTGCTAATTATTTTGTGTAATTCCCAAAGCTCACTTCACGTTGTGGAAGTTAGGAGAGTGGGGTGCCAGCTCAGGTGCTACCTCATCTGACCGTGGTTCAAAATTACATGTTGTCCTCGGTCTTTCCCTTGGGGATAGATTCTGGACCATCGCCAATAGCCCAGTGTGTTGCTCCAATGTGACATTAGTTACTTACCATTACCACCCAAAAGAGATTCCTGGAATTCTATAAGTAGTAATTTTAATTGTTTCTTATGCAGACCAAAGGAGTGCCAGGCCTGTCGAAGACGGCAAGAGGCGAGGGGGTGTGGCTTCTGTGTAAGTGAACCCCATTGGGAGGAAGTCTGACTTAGCTCGAATTTTTAGCCAACAGATGGCAGCACATCGACACGTCTCGTTTTTACAGAGAGGTCACATTTTCACAACATTCAATTATACTCAGGCACATGGTTGTAATTTTGATCCAAACCAGAGACCAACTAATCCCTGGTTCGGCACCCCCAGAGGTATTGATTTATTATGGGAACATGGAGGACTTTGTGACCACGACAGATTTTTCGTGCACCAGTCACCTTTAGCGTACATGGGAGTTTTCGGTCAGCTGGGCTCGAACTCATGATCAGTCAATCACGAGCTTGATGCTCTGTAATTTTAGTAAAACTAGGAACTTAAAGTGCAACTAACTTAATTTTAAGGGATAAACTAAAAAATTATCTGTACTCTGACTTCTACTTAATTTACATCATACCAAGAAATTATACTCAAGTATATTTCAAAAGAATTGGTACAGCTTTAGAGTAAAGACTTTTATGGCAATGCTTTTGGTAGCTTTGAAAAATTAAAATTTTCAGTTTGTATTTATACATGGTTGTCACATCAGATTGTATCGTTTCTTGCTTTTATTTGGATCTCTTAGGGCAATGTTGAGAAATGAAGAAATTGCTAACTTTTTTATTTTGGATAAGCAGTTTTTTTTATTTCCCTAAGCAATCAGGGTTTTCGTTCCTTTGCAATTTTTTTTGTTAATTTTTCAATTGCTTTCTGCTGAGCCTAAACAGAGTTTTCTCCAATAAATTCCTCCTGGTGACTTAAAAAACATGCCAAAAATGTTTCCACAAAAAGTCCACTAAAGCTGTCACTAAGAGTTCCATGCATTGTAAGATAGCATTGAACAAATTTTGTCAAACTGTTATCACATTGGTCACAGTAATATGGCTCAATATCTGGAACAACATCACAAGAATAAGTCAGCATGAGTCATTGCCTCAGTTACTTTCATAGACACTGTTACCTAAACACAACTGTTACAATACCATAACTATAAACATATCTAGTATTCAGGAACAATAATTATGCTGTTTGATGATCATTCTCTTTTCATCTCTAGATTGTAAATCAATGACTTTTGTTACTAGATCTTCTGTATAGGCTGAAATAAAGAATATGTGTAACACATTATGTATGCAATTCATTCAAATAGTTATGTTGAATGAAGTAATCTTCAGCATAAAATTGGAAAATAAAAGCTTTCTCCTAAATGCAATTTGGTTTATAGTACTAGCTTTTTGAATTTTTAATTATTTAAATAGTATATACTTATCTACATTATATGAGAATGTTGTGAAAAGGCCAACTAGAGGATTGCTTTTCTCTTCTGTGACATAAGAGTGAGTCTGCCAATAAATTATGAACATTCAGCTCTTTATGAGCGTTTTTAACAAGTTGACATTAATGGATTATATTTTTGAGGTTTAAAATTATTTTGCCTCTTTATGAACTTATCTTAACTTACCTTTAATTTTCCCCAATTCATACAAAACTTTTTTCAAAACATTAAATCCATCCGCTTGTAGCATTTGTCACACCACAAAATAATTCCGTTGGCATATGATACATTTTAGCAAACCCATTTCAGTCAGAAAAACTGAAGTAATGTTAGAACATTTTACCTATCAATGTTCAAACAATGCACTTACTATTTTGCTTGACAGTCCACTCAGATACACCTAACTTGACCAGATTCAACATTTGATAATTGTCAATATGGACTAATTTGGGGTATTATGGAAAACCTGTTGATCTAAAAAAATTGTCCTAAAGAAACAAAGGCTTAACATGTCATATCAATAACAGCTCAGTGTTAGAAAAGAACAAACTAGCAACTACAATGATCATCTTAACATTCAACTGCTTCTCGTTATATCCCAGCATTAGGTCAGGCACACGCCTTTTCCTCTAGTTGACCTCGGTAGTGACTAAGGAAAATTGTTATTTTTATTTTAACTTTTTACAAATTTATTTTTATTGTCAAATGAATAATGGATTTATTGACTTGTTTGCATATTGATATTTCGATCAATACAGCTTTTTAGTTGCAATGATTATTACATGTGTAATATTACTTGTAATAAAAAATGTCAATTTAATAATATCACAACTTTGATATCTCCAGCTTGCTTGAGAGAAAATCAAAATCTCTTAAATAGATCATAAACCATCCATTGTAGATGGGAAGGAAATATAACTTGCCTAAGATATACTGTATCTTAAAATAAATATATGACTACTTTAATTTCAACTCTCTTTGGTATGCATACCTGTGTAAAAACTTTTTCAAAAATACAAGTGAATTTCATTTTTTAAATTCTAGAGGGTATTTGTTTTAAAATGTGCCTGTCATTGCTTAAATGGTTTTAAATAAAATAAAGCACTATATATTATGGGTTTAAATATTATAGGGAATGTCTTTGTTTTCTTCCAATGCCCAGCCAATTGAACTTATTGGAACATTTCACAAGGGTAAATTTGTGACCCACTTTGAATTTCCCTGATGCACCATGGGAAGCTTCATGTTGTACCCTCACACATATTCTATATGCAATCCGTTTATTGAAAAGTCACATTCATCCTAGTTGGAGAAATATATGCCTCAAATGAAATATTTATAAATATACTTGATTTAATTTTATTCCTTACCCTAAAAATAACTCTCCTTGTTTCTCCCTCTGATTATGTTTTAAGATTTTCTTTAAAAAATTGTGGGATTATCTGCACAGTTATATTAAAAAGTAATAATAAGTCACATATTTTAAAATATAATTTTATCTTAAGGGTGTTACTGATATTAGTATTGGACCTAATGTTTGCATATCTGCAAATTGTGTTGCCAGTTGAAACAATACTACAAAACAGTTTTGTAGAGCTTTAAAAAAGTAGGGTTATTTTCAGTTTTGAAGGGGATACATTTGCAGAACTGGAAGTTTTAATTAGCTAGATACGAATTTTTAGGCCTATATTTTGAGGGTTCTCACAGGTCTTAAAAAGCAGTTTCATTTGCATGTCTTAAAACATTTTTAAAGCTAGTTTTTACAAGAATATTGTATATTTTTTTTCCGACAGTATTCAAAAACAAAGATCAACCATGCTTGTCCAATAGCAAGTTTGATGAAAAATCAAGTGCAAAATATAAGTTATCTAAAAATTTGTGTTATTAAAGCTAGGTATGAGACGAAACCTAGCACTCGAGAAAGTTACTTCACTTGTGCAGTCGCACATTAATTTATTGTGATCTATGTGAAATGTTACCTTGGAAAAGGACCTAAATTTTCTGTTGCTTCAAGAGTCGAACCTGTTTTTGCTCTTTAGTTTTATTAGTACATTTAATACAAAGTTTACTACTTATTTTTGACTAAATAACTATCTAATACTTACCAGTAGTGAGAAAAACATGGTTGTATGTTGTGTATGTGAGACAAGTTAGAGGTAGTGTAAACGTCTGCATGAACTGCAAATCTTGCTGTTGAATATTACTCATATCTGCATACATGTTTCCTATATGAATATATGTTTGAAAAAGATTATTTCTGTCTAAACATTAAAGCTGAAAACCTGATAATTTAGTTATATTGAACCTTCAAAAGTTATTTTTATTTTCATTAACAAATAATTGAGAAAATCCACAAATTTTCTGTATTATGTATGAAGATGTGCTCAAAGTGATTTTGTTATTTTAAATAGTTAAAGCTAAGCTGTGTAGAAAGGTAGTTCGTCATAGCAATATAAACTATTTTATATCAAAGTATGCTTGAAATATATATATATATATATATATATATATTCCCTTAGCTGCTCACCTTGATATATTAAATATGTGTATTTTTTACTGAATTTTATATGATGTACAGTTTCCTATAATATATTTTATAAGTATTTAAAACATTGATGATTTTGTACATCATCATAAAACATTTATTTGTTTTTATACAAGTCATTGCTCTTTATTTATGCTTAGGTTATGTGAATAAATGTTTCAGTTAAGTGTGATGTGTATTAATAGAAAATATTATAAGAATTAGTGTATTTTTGTAGTTGTAGGTATAAACAGCATATTTGCACTGTTTTAGTTTTACTATTTCATTCCTTAACTGTCAATGTGATCCTTTACTTAAAGAATTACATTAAAATAATATTCCATCATTGTGATATTCTACTTAAACTGAAATTCTGATTATGATTTATTTTCTAAAATATGAAAAACATTGCTGTTTAAGTTAGAAAAGATATATAAATAAAAGTAATGTTTAACTCGAGGAAAAGTAATATACATAAGTTCTGTGCCCATTATTGCTAAAAAATCAAATATTCTATTTTTGTGTAAATGTTCACGATATTCTATTAAAAATTCATTTTAAAGTATGTTAAGAATTAAACTTTTGAAGTAAACTAAAAATCTTGATTAAAAGTTTAGTGGTCCTGTGTTATTCATATAAAACTTCCATAGTATTTTTGTCATTTATACAGTGTCTACCACTTAATAAAATCACTTCTGTTCAAACAAATATGATTTCATTTAGTAGATTATTTTGTTATTGAGTATTACTTTGAATGAATGCCATGTGTGATTCACATAAGTGGCACTAGTGTTTCTTCTACGTATTCCGAATGTGACGTTACTTGACTTGTTTTTGTTTTTGTTTTTTTTCCATCAGCATGTTGTCTAGAATGAATTCTGAATTGATATATAATAGTTGAATGATCAACATCAATTATATATTAAATGCAAAAACATCAAAAAACAACACCTATATGCATAATGCAAGCGCTTTTGGCATGGGAAGTCAATTGTTTGCAAACCGTTGTTTTGTGTGCACAATCCCTCATAAGTGCATTAATTGCAACATGAAAATAAAAAAATTGAATCTAGTTTCCTTTTCAAAAAAATTCCAGTTGTAGTTTGTTAGAATGTAAATTACTAGTCAACAATTTGTAACTTATTTAATACAGAATTCAAATATGACTAAACAATCTCCATCAAGAACAGTTGTTAAAAAGTATATAAATACCATATTTATATACATATATATTACAAGCAACTAAAAGGCCACTTTTAGCCTCTATTTTTTTCGAAATAGCGATTAGGAGTATCTAAGCAAAGCTACTAATTTCAAAAGTTTGGCAACTTTTTTTAATTCACCTAAGGTTATGGGAAATTAGTCACTTTTAACTAATAGAACGGACAGAAAAATTTTTCTTTAAGGAGAATTTTTTAATTTCGAATGTGTGGCAGCCATAACAGAAAAAAAACATCGGAATCTGGTTGCTAGTTTGTGAGGTAAACCTTGTAATAACTAAATAGTTTTTTAACTTGAATTTCTTGGCCAGATCTTCGACGTCTTTTTCATACTGAATTGGCACATTTTGTGGTTTATCCGGTTCGTTTTGTATCTGAGCAACTAAAATAGTGTTTAATAGGAGGCTTGGGGCTACTACTTTTAAATATATGTACTACCATTTCACAAGTGCTTTGGTTGTGGCAGCTCCAATATCACATTAGACAGTAAAATATAGAGCAAACATGTATAGCGCAAAATTAAATTAATACTCTTAGGTGAGGCTTGAAGTCAGGCATTTTCAGACGCGTGAATGGGCTATTGGCGACGGTCTGGATCAACCCTCGAAGTGAAAGATCCAAGGACACTACATAGTTTTGAACCCAACCAAAGACAGTAGTGTACAAAGGGGCTGATGCACGTTAAATCTGTCCTGACCTCAAATGTCTATGTTGGTATGGTATGGAAGTTCGGAGAGTGGGGTGCCAACTCAGATGTCATCTGACCGTGGTTCAAAATTACGTGGTGTTGTCCTCGGATATTTCCCATCGGGGGTTGATCCCAGACAGTCACCAGTCCTCACGTTGAGTTGGTATGGAAGTTTGGTGAGAGGGGTGCCAGCTCAGCTGTTGCCTCGTGATCTGACCAGTGTTCAAAATTATGTGGTGTTGTCATTGGTTCTTTCCCTTAGGGAATTGATCTCGGATCGTCTTCAATAGCCAGTTGTGTTGCTCTAGTACAACGTAAAAAAAAAAGTTTCCAAATTACCCAGACAGTCACCAATATAGTCCGTTGTGTGACGTTTATTAAATGTACTATACCAGTGCTATGCTTATGAAGTGAATACTCTTGTGCATTCCATCTACGCTTAACAGTCAATTCTTTTCTTGTACACCCCTGGCAATCATATTGGTTCAGAAAAGATTTCCTGAGTCCGGCGTATTAACTTGATTTATGATGTCCTCTATAAACCAACACAAAAAAAAAACTATTATAAAGTGAATCACAAATTTTCTTTTCCAAGTGGTTTCCATGAAATATCTCGTCTATCGAGATCTGACCAATTTTGTTAATGAGGAAAATGTCATCCATGTATTGATGATCTTTTTTTTTATGATGGCGAGATCAAGATCTGGTCAGTTTTCCCGAAGGAAAAGATCAGAGGTACAGGTAGCCTAATCGGAATAGCAACAGGAAGGTTGCAAATTCGAAACTAGGTCCAGTCCGAAACCATCGTGTACTGAGAAGTTGGTGCACGTTAAATCTGATATTTCCTCAAATGTCCTCGCTTCGGAGTGGTGAGGAAGTTTGTAGAGAAGTCAGCTCAGGTGTTCTCGTCATCTGAACGTGGCTCAAAATTACGAGGCATCCTTATGCCTTTACCTTCATGGTTGATCCCAGACCATCAATTGACCATTGTGTTGCGTCAGTGCAACGTTATTTAACTACCTACCATCAAGATCTATTCAGTTTTGCTAATGACGAGAAATACCCCGTCAAGACAACCACCTGGAGGGTTAAGAGAATTCTAAAAACCTTCTCTTTCTGTGCAGTCGAACAAGACATGCTTCAGTCTTCCTCGTCAGTGCAAATGAGGCACTTGTTGGAGCCGGGTCGAAAACGATTCATTAGACTTGAGTTACAATGTGACCTTTTCTGATTTTTGTAGAAAAAGTGACAACTGCTCTAGGGATTTTTTTTTTTTTGAAGTAATGGGGGTCAATAGGGCTCTAGAATCAAAAAAGATGGCGATTCATTCATGTGTTCTTCCATAAAGTACACCCCGACGTGATTAAGCTTCTCTATCTCTCCAATCATACCTTAACATCTAAGCCAGAAGAAGTAAAGTATTGAAATTGTCTTCTCAAACGTCCAGAGTGCATAAAACATCACAAGGAGTCATACGTTCATCCTGAAGACTCTTTGACAAAGCTCCGACTTTTGCTAGTCTATGTGCATGGTCAATAATTTATGGAAAAAATATTTTATCCTGTATGTATAATTATCTTGAACTTCACCATTGTAACCTTCAGACTATGGCAGGTACCACAGTTGTACCATAAGCTTATAACTGCTGACATTGATCACCATTTACGAGCTGTCAGCGACTGGCCTTTTGTTCGGTGTCCTTCCCTGTCGATAATTGTGTGAACACTGGGAAAGGCAGAAAGTCACACCAAATGATATGCGAAGAACATTTGTGTGAGCCCTTTTTCTCAGTCAACGTTAATCTTAGTGCTATAGCGATTACAATTGGTTTAACACCCAGATGTCTTCACTGCTAACAAAATTTTGCAGTTTGGAGAGTGGGGTGCCTGCCCAGGCACTGCCAACTTCACCTGACCGTGGTTCCAAAATTACATGGTGTTGTCCTCGGTTCTTTCTCATTGGGATTGATCCTGGACCGTCGTCATTAGTCAGTTTAGTTGCTCCAGTACGACTTTCATCAAAATACATACCTACCAATTACTTTTCCTACATGTACAATTTTCAATAAATATCTATACAAGGGTTAACAGAAGTTCCATTCGGTAAAAACAATATATATATATATATTTTGAAGGCACAGTATTAAAGCTTTTTCTCATAAGGTATGAGAGCCTATTGAATGCCATCGGTCAAGCAAACATTCATTGCTTAATCAAACTTTCATTTCTTAATCATTTTTAACAAACTCGTAAAATAATAAAATTTCAATCATGTGCAATAAAATAATACTAAAGAGAACGAAGCATAAGTGTGCTTGTGTACGTATTAATTATTTAAGAGAAAGTGTCTGCCATTTAGATGTGTTTTGTAATGTAAATACCCTTCTCACTGAAATATAAATGTTACAAACGATTATTAAGATAAACGATTTTACAAAATCATACAGACCATTTTGGAAATGAATTATCAAAATCTTGTATTTAATTCGAAAAAATTACTTTTCCTTGTCAAAATCAGTCATTGAAATTACTAATATAACTAAAACAAATGGATTATGCATTTGCTACTGTCCCGACTTCTATAAACAAATTTTAATCCAAACCTCATACAGTTAATTGTGCAAAGCATCAAGTGGGGATGAAAATAGTGCAAATAATTGAAAGTACTAAACCCATTGAAACTTTTACTCTTTCTTTAACGATCACGAAGAAAAAATTTGGACTTAAAATAAAAAGAAATACATGACAGTCACAAAAATGAGGTATTTGCATGTGTGAAGGTTTTGCTTACAAATGATCTTTTCTAGTATTTCTAAGTTTAAAAATCCTTAAATATTGCATTTAAACTTTCAAAATAATTTTTAAATGATTATAAAATCAATTTTAATTTTGTTGGAAACGAAACAAAGTCATGTGATCCAAACACAGGCCGCCATTGGATGTGACGTCATTGCGCATAGCTGAGCTTTTGTTGACATCTCTCATCTCTGCTCCCTGTACACTCGCAATTGCTCTTGTATGAAATCAACACGTGTCTATATTGATTTGCAAATTTATTCTATAAGCATATTTTATTTGGAGATGGCCCTACAACCTGGATTTGTGAAAGGCTCAACCGATAATTTGCCTTAGATTGATGCCATGTGCATGTTCGGCTTTTTAGGAAACAATCCTGATTTTCTGGGCGTGGAAATGCGAGGAACCAAAGCAAATAGGTAGGTATACGCCTTTTATTTATCCTTTGCTATTTTTAAGTTTAAAATTACAAACTAATAGCTTTATCCTTCAAGCCAAAATGTTTAGATTGTAAAAATGCATGGAAATTATAGGTTTTTAAAGAAAATAAAGTAATAAAAGTTAAATTTATTGAACATTTAAACCAATAACAAACCTACATGCAGTCACTATAGTTAAATATTAACTGAAATTGTGAGTTCAAAGCTTCTTTGAATAGTTCATATGATATAAAAATTTTCATTTATTTGGTATCCTTTATCTAATTTCTTGTCATTACAAATTATACTCTTGTTTACTGCTTCAAAACCTACTGTTTCTTGGGGAAAAAATTATTACATAAATGCTAGCCATTCTTAAGATATGGTCAACTAGTCATAACTTTTCTTATTTTAAAGGTTTGGACGTGAGCGCTATAGAGATAATGCTATGGAGGTAAGTGCAGGTTTCTAGAAATAGTTCAATATGCACTGTCAAAGCAAAGGTCACACCAGAACACAGAGTACGCACTAAAGCTTATAATGTCAATCTTGTTGTTGATGAAAAGTAAGAAAGAGTCCTATCTGTTCAATGTGAAGACTGTGCAGCATCTTCAGGTGAGTTTGATTTGATTTATTTTTTTCTGGTGTAGATTGAAAAGAATTTCAGAGGAAGATACTGGAATTTATAGTTTATGAGATTTGTTAGTTGTTTTTTTGGGGGGTGGGTATCCATCACTTCTGGGTATGTTCATTGAGTTTTGGGAGAGTAAATATTTCTCATTGTGTCAATTATATAAATTGTTGTACATAAATGGTGATATTATGTTATAACAAAATGGTGAAATAAAGCTTATATACTGTCTTTTAAAGCATGATCCGCCTTAAGAAATAGAAGTGGACTGTATGTTGGTGAAATATGGATTTATTGTAACGATTCAAACGAAGTGAGTTGACATTGTATATACTGCTCCCATGAGCAAGTATTTTTACAGAGACAAAGATGAGCGTCTTCCTCACACAGTTGGAAAGAGAACACTGACCTAGTTTTTCTCTTGGCATGCTTAAGTAGCCAAGGTGTCGCCAATGCGAACTATCTCGGTATGGAACATACCGCCCGACGTTGAAGTAATACAAGTATATTTCAAAATATCCTTACAGTTTAGGTAAATACTCAGATCAAAACTTAGACAATTATAAGAAAATGATACATCTAAACAATCACATTAATTAGTACTCAATCAATACCACAAGAACTGTATAACAAGTAACATACATAAATTATGAATTTTGTACATAATATTTTTCCAAGTTATCTAAAATAGGCAAAATACATAAATTTGAAATATATCTTTTAAATTCACCTCTGGGTGTACAACCAGTAACTACTCTAACATTATTATCAACTCCAGGGAAAATGTTACTAATGCGACCGATAGACCATTTGCATATTGGCAGTTGATTGTCCTTTATCAGAACTAGCATACCTGGAGTGATGTTTGGTTTTTGAAATAGCCATTTATTTCTCTGTTGCAAGTGACTTAGATAGCTATTTTTCCAATGCTTCCACACAGTTTGCACAATTTTTTGTGTTTTTTGCCATCTGCTGAGTAAGTTATCTTTCCTTTCTACGAGATATGGTTCTGCAATAGCATTAATTGGTTTGCCAATTAGAAAGTGACCTGGCGTTAAGACTTCGAAATCATCCAAATCTGACGACAAAGGTGTGAGGGGGCGAGAATTCAATATACCCTCACTTTGTACTGTAACAGTTAAAAATTCTTCTAAAGTTAAAGTTGTATTGCCTACAGATATTTTAAAATGAAATTTAAACGATTTAACTCCTGCCTCCCAAAGACCGCCGAAATTAGGAGATCTTGGGGGGAGAAATTTCCAAGTTACGCCCTCTGAATTTAAGAAACTCGAGCAATCCTGATTGCCTTTCTGGATCGAATAAAGTAATTTTTTGAGTTCTGAATTTGCTCCAACAAAATTTGTTGCATTGTCACTAAAAATGGTTGAGCTTTTACCTCTACGAGCAAAAAATCTCTTCAAGGTTGCTATTAGCGATTCTGTAGTCAAGTCGGAAACAAATTTCAAATGTACGGCTTTGGTGACCATACATACAAATATAGCTATGTACATTTTTTGAAGTATACCCTTTCTCTGGTTCTTGTATTTAATTGGGAAAGGTCCACAAAAATCGAGACCGGTGTTGATAAATGGTGAACACAGGTTTACTCTCTCAGGAGGCAGATCACCCATGATTTGGTCAACAGTAATTGGTTTAGTTTTAAAACATGTTACGCATTCGTGAATTACTTGTCGAGCAATGTTTCTCCCATTGAGAGGCCAAAATGTTTGCCGAACTGTGTTTAGTAAAGATTGAGGTCCGTTATGTAAATCTCTTTTATGATAAAACTCAAATATAAGTTTAGTTAATTTATTACCTGATGGTAATATTATTGGATGCTTCTGATCATAACTTAAGTTGGAGGTAGATAATCGACCACCTACTCTAATAACACCCTTTTTATCCAAAAATGGATTGAAGAACCTTAACTTACTTTTGACAGGAACTAACAATCCTTTTGTCAAGGCAGAAATTTCAGTTGCAAAATACCTTACCTGAATAAGATGCACTAAACTATCGCGAGCTTGGTAATAATCCTGTGAAGTCAAGGATCCGTTTTTTCCAAGCAAAGGGTATTTCACATTATGGATGAATCTGTAAATAAAACTTAGAATTCTGATTAGCTTTTGGAAGTTATTTGTGAGTGCAAGCAGGCTATCCAAAAAAGTCTGATCAGTTGTTAGAGTTAACGCAGATTTAGTTTGAACTTTAATTTCATCAAGATAAAGAGAGTTCATTGAAATGTTCTGGTCTGAAATAGTCTCATCTTGGAGATGCTGCTTCAAAAGGTCCGGTACATTCCACCATCGATTGGTGACGGCAAAGGAATCGGCATCTAGTCCTCTGGAAAGAATGTCCGCAGGATTCTGTTCCGACTGAACATGTCTCCAATGGTAGTCTTTGGACAATCGCTGTATTTGTGCCACTCTGTTGCCTACAAATATTTTCAATTGGTGAGGCGGGGTACCGATCCAGGCCAAAGCTATCTGTGAATAACTGCACACTATCCACCTTTACTTTCAGAGCTCTTACAACCTTGTTCAACCTTTCAGAGCTCTTCAACCGGAGCTGAACTAGGAGAAGACAAGCTGATAGTTCCAGTCGAGGTATCGTCATGGTTTTCAATGGCGCCATGCGAGATTTGCTACAGAGAAGTCGGCTGGAACACTGTTTGGACTCTGACCCAGTCACCACATAAATAACAGCTCCAAATGCCTTTTCTGAAGCATCAGCAAACCCGTGAAGAACAATCGAGTTCGTGTTAGCAGAAGTAACACATCTAGGAATATTGAGTTTTTCGATATATGGAAGAGTTCTGGTAAATGTTTCCCACTCCTTCGAGATTGGGGTTGGAAGCGTCTCATGCCATGGTTGATCCAATCTTTTGGAAGCAATTGCTTTAGAATTACCCAAGTTAATTTTCTTGTCGCTATCCATTTTCAGTGGCATTTCTACAACATACCTTCCATTAGGTTTTCTTTGATGTGTTGCCTTAAAATGCTCATCGCAGTATTTTAATTCTTCACTAATTATGGGCTCGTGTTCCTCAACACTTTCCGTTTCCCAAAAGGCGGATATAGCTTTGTTCAGAGTGTTCAACTCTGTCGACAAGAGACAACTATTTGATAATTTATTGGTTTCAAACCTGGAAAATGGAATGCTACCAGAGACTAAATATCCAAAACAACTATTTTGTAATAACAATCGATTATCTTCTAAGCGTATTTTGTCTCCTTTCAGGAATTCAAAAAAGAGTTCTGCTCCCAGCAACAGATCAATTTTATGAGGTATATAAAACTTTGGATCTGCAAGTGGTATTTCTGGGATTTGAAGTTTAGAAACATTCAGACGCTTAGGAGGTGTTATGTCAGTGATTTTCGGAACGATAAGCAAATCTATATCCCATTCGAGATCGTTATTCACATTAGACACATGAGCCCATATTTGAGATTTAACGAGCTGAGTACAGCAATTTAATCCACTGATTGGAACAAGAATTCTTTCTTTTCTAATGCCTAATGCATGAGCACTTTCTGTTATAAAATTTGACTGTGCAGCAGAATCCAAAACTGCTCGAAGTGGTTGATTGATGTTTTGCGCATCCCTGATATAAACAACAGCTGTGTTAATCAAAACAAATGTGCTGTTACAGTTCGTTAGCAGAGTTGAAAGAGGAGTCTGGTCTTGCCGATTCTGGCAACCTAAGGTTCCCTCTTCCTGCGAAGGCAATGACATTCGAGACTGGCTTTCTACGGTCTCGAGAGAATATTTATGCAACAAAGTATGATGACATTTTTGTTTGCAGACAAAGCAAGCTGCTTTCGATCTGCATTGAGATAGCATATGAGAGGAATTTAAGCAATTTATGCAAAGCTTATTTTTCTTCACAAAATCAAATCTGTCAGAAAATTTCATTTGTTTAAATTTAGGGCAATGGTATAGAGGGTGTGAATTATTACATAATTGGCAACTTTGTTCTTTGTACGATTTGATGAATAGTGATTTGCAGCGATTCGAATTATTAGTATGAACTGGCGTTTTGACATTAGTAACTTTGTGTAAAAGATTACTTTTCGCTAGACGCTCAAGAATGCGAGTTCGTTCTTCTAAAAAGTTAAGAAAATCATCCAAATTTGGCACTTCAACTGTTTTAATTGTTAATTCAAATTGTTTCCGAGATTCTTTATCTAATTTTTGCAATAAATTATTCATTATTAAAACATCCGATAAGCTATTTCTATCGAAATTTAACACTTTTAATGATCG
Organism: Metellina segmentata; assembly: GCA_947359465.1. Taxonomy (NCBI): domain Eukaryota; kingdom Metazoa; phylum Arthropoda; class Arachnida; order Araneae; family Tetragnathidae; genus Metellina; species Metellina segmentata. Next base: position 137,886,225 of record OX375872.1, on the reverse strand, counting down.
TTACGTTTTACGTTGTCTATTAGATATCTTAACTGAGAAGGCGGTTCATTAATTTTTTCAATATTTAACAAACTATTTACATGAGCATCAACAACAGCTCTTTTATACTCATATCTGATTTCCAAAGCGGAGAATAGAGATTCGAAAGTATCCTCACACGTTTCAATTAATTTTGCTTCGCCTCTTAGGGCTGCTTTCAAATAAAACAATTTTTGAGTTTCATTTAAGTCTTCGTTGTTACCAATCATGGACATAAATTGGCCCTTGAAATTTTGAAATTCCTCGTATTTTCCCCAGAATTGAGGAAGCGGCATTTCTGGAAGTTTAAAGTTCATGGATTTCGGCCCATGTTCTAGTTTCGATTCACAGTTTACATGTTCAGTATTTTCAGAAAGGAGGATTTTGAGGCTTACCTCCAATTCTTCAATATTACTTTCCATTTCCTCCAAGGTTGATAGCGAATCCTTAACATCAGCGTTTTCAGGTAGTCCAATGTAGTTAGCAAGAAGTTCAATTGTTGCACACTTTAAGCCCGCAGCAACTTCTAGTTTTGATTTGATCGCAATAGCAGCTTCGACATCACCAGTTGCTTTGAAGTTAGTGATAAAGTTCCGTAATCGTTTCACTTTCGATTTGAGGATGCCTCGTTGGCGATTGCATGATACTAGTATATCCATTGTGCTGTTGCTGTGGCTTGCTGGACCAAAATGATCCGCCGTAAGAAATAGAAGTGGACTGTATGTTGGTGAAATATGGATTTATTGTAACGATTCAAACAAAGTGAGTTGACATTGTATATACTGCTCCCATGAGCAAGTATTTTTACAGAGACAAAGATGAGCGTCTTCCTCACACAGTTGGGAAGAGAACACTGACCTAGTTTTTCTCTTGGCATGCTTAAGTAGCCAAGGTGTCGCCAATGCGAACTATCTCGGTACGGAACAAAGCATATAAACCTATAACTGTCACTGATGTCACATTAGTTTTCAAAGGTTTGTAAAAGAAAACTTTTTAAAATCTTAATATTTTTATGTGAATACAAATGCATGAATTATAAATTTAAATATAAACTGTTACATACTAATTAAGTATGCATAAATTCAAATTTTCAGTATGTGGAAAATAACTTTAAAGTTTACGAGGTATGAAGAAAAGGAAAATGGTAATATTTTATTACTGCTTGTGGCGATGCCTCAGACAAAAGTAGCATAGGCTAGTTAGTTAGTTCTATTTATTACGATATGAAAATAGTTTGATATAAAATGCATGTTTTTTTTGTTAAAATATAAGGGATGTGGGTTTTATGCCACAGACAGATAGTAAAATAAAACCAAGAAAGTAAATTATTTTGTATCACTTGTTATATTAAACAGTGTTATTTTTTAAATGCATTAAAATTTTGTTTATTATATATTATGTATTGTATATTTATAGGAGGATGTAAACATGTAATTGCTCTTTTGGCTTCATCTTCGAAGCGAGGAGCCTTTAGTCACTTCGACGATTTGTTATTGGAAACGATCAAAGTTGTCAACTGCAGGAACTACGTTAAGGTATATAAAAGCCAAAGACATGAGAGGAAAATCTGTTAAGCCTCTTGCCCCTAAGAATGGCAACTTTCTAAAAGCCATAGTAGATGCCATACATCTTTTAGTTCAAAATTTTTAAAAATAAGTATCAGTCCTTCTGTTGAAGAGTTTTTGGAATTTTGTTCTCGTAACATGCCTGATGACTCGTGTTATGAAGCTGTCACCAAGACAAATGATCAATCTGAAAATCCTTTGTGGTATGAATTGAGATATGCGCTTGTGACAGCCTCCAAAGCTCATGAAGCGGCTCATTGCCAAAAGATGGATGGGTCACTTGTTGAGACTGTTTTGGGTGCATCTAAAATTAAAGATACAAATGCAATGGAACGTGGAAGGGCTTTAGAAAAGGCAGTTATAAAAGAAGTGGAGAAAAGAAAGAACCTAAAAATAAACCCATCTGGATTTTTCATCTCCAAAAAATGTCCAGTTATGGGTGCCTCACCAGATGGGCTTTCAGATGAACATGTTGTGGAGGGGAAATGTCCTTTTTTGGGAAAAGGCTATTTCCTCATACCTCAAAGATAGTAAATTGACCAAGAAGTGCAAGACACAGGTTCAAGTACAAATGTTTTTTGTGTAAAAGTCCAAGGGTTTGTTTTGTGTGGCGAGCCCAAATTTTGAAGAGACAAAGAATGTTTTTTATCTTAGAAGAAATCTACGATAAAAAAATTCTGTGATGTTATTGGAAAATATGTAGATTTTTGGAAAACTGCAATATTTCCTAAACTTGTTTATTTTTTTTTTCAAAGTTTTAATTTAATGCCCTATGTGCTGAAAATTAATTTTATAAGTTGATCATAAGCAGTGATGTAAAAAAGAAACCTGAGTTTTTATATTTGTATGTAAATAAATAGGTATTTTTAGGATTGTTTTTATGATATTTGACAGTGTATTTATTGACTACATGTTTTTTATTGCTTTTATAGTTTGTGATAAAAGGTTTATCAAAAGCTATGAAAGCAAAAACCACCAAAAAATTTATTTTTATAATTTTTTAAAGAATATAGAATATTTAAGCTAAGTTAGATACCAATTTAAAAATATTGTAACATGTTCCCAATACAAAATCGTTGTATTACCTCAAATTGTATTTTTAGTTGATATTTTTCATAACATTTTTGGGTGGGAATTAAAAAATTAGGCAAATACTCAGGTATATTTATCCTATCCACTGGGTGTATACTCGACTAACATCACTGATCAGAAGGTAAAAATTCCTTGCATTACCTTACATTTGCCGTTAATACAGAGAAGTATTTTACAGCAAATATAGTACAATTAATTTTTATAACAAAATAAATGCTCTATTCTGTTTTAATTGTACACTTAAGCAGATCTATTATAACAAATATATGTTTACAACTATATATTTTCCTGGTCCCTAGAAGTTAGCTATAACAGGATTTTTCTATATAGTATTTTATTAAACTTATATTCATTTGCAATATATGTCATTTTAAATACCTGTACCTGTCTTTCATATAATTGCCAATTAAAACAAAGTTAATTATACTATAAATTATAGTTTTACTTCAGACTTAAACAACACTTCCACCCAGATAACCAAAAAGTACAAACGTTAGTAAAAATTAACCTATGGAATCCAGCAATAGCTAGAGGTACTTGCGTATTAGCTTATCGACCAATCAATTGGCGATAAATTTGGAAAGCTTTAGTTTGTTAAATTTTAGTATTTGGATACTGCTTTTGATTTGGTTAAATAGCCGTCAGGCTAATACGTACCAAACTAGAACTTGAATGGTTTTGATCACCTTCTTGGCTAGTTAAGAGTTATTGATGCAGTTCAAAAATAGTAATGAAATACAAAATAATAAAAATTTTAATTTAATAAAAAACATATGCAATACTTTGAATTCAAATTTATTAAACATATATTCAAGAAAACATACATGGAGAGGGGAAAAAACAAATAGAACATGCAATGTACTGTTTGTCTATGCCAGGAAGGCGGCTGAGGCTAGGATAACTACATGCTTTCAGCTGCCTTCCCAGCGTAGACAAGCAATAAAAATTGAAGATATATATAATATAATAAGTGTAAAAAAATCAAAGTAAATAAAAGAAAAGGAAAAAAATTGGTATAAAATTCTCCCAAAGGAGCCACAGCTGGTCCATGGGGCAGCATAATTTCCTCACTCACTTTACTTTTTAAAAAATTCATTTTGTATGTTAATTAAACCACATGCTACAATCATTGCCTTATCTAATAAATAAATTTGTTTGTAATTAATGCATGAATGTGGTCCTAGCATCTTAAATTCCCTTATTCTTCCTATTACTCTTTCCACTAGTATCCTCAAAGCAGCTATCCTTCAAGATAAAACAACTTCTTCTTTAGTGCTTTTAATAGTAGCACACACAGAGGGGGGCCCAAACCACTTGGCAGCCAATTTGTTGCAAATCTGAGGAAATGTGTTTGAAACCCCTGTCGGCCATGACCGAAGTTCCAGAGCTGAGGTTTTTCATGAATTCTGAAATATGACAAGGTCCATCCCCCAAAACCTTCTGAAACAAGACCTTCAGGGGTGCACGAAACTAAATATTTCATCATGTTACAGTTGTAATACGTTGACCAGCTAAGACTTTGCTCTACTGGGTTGCTGGGTTTTTCAACCTCAATTTCGAGGCAGTCTATAAAGAAGCAGACATTTCCATATCTGGCTCTGAAAGGTTTTGGAAGCCAATCTTTAATGTCTTCTGTGCTAGGCCAGACAATCAACTCTTGTAGTAAATCTGCAAGAACAGGGAGGGATTTTTCAAAAATGCGGACCAAAATCTATGGCCAAAATTGAATATGCATTATTCAATTTAATCTTTTTTAAAACAACATAAACATTCAAAACAGTTAACATTGATTGTTTCACCAGCTCATCTATGACAAAAAAGCTTTCAGGGAGCAAACCAAGAAATAGCTTGGAGTTTTCCTCAATTTTTAATATAGTCCCCTCTAGCATGCGCCTTTTGAATTTATCATCATTGTCATTTTTTAAACTCATCCTCTGAACTGAAATTGGATTCACTTTCACACTCATATTCAGTTTCAGATACAATTTCCTCATCAATATCTGACAGATAGGAAAGGATTGGATTACATTTTACAGGTGTAATATTGGTTGCAACATCACAAGTGATGGGTTTGTTGGGATAAAGACTTACATTCGGCATTATAACATTTTTATTTGTTGCTTTACTGTGATAAGGTGTCTTTGAATGTGCTTGGACACCCTTGTTTAAGTTGCTGGGCTCGATTGTTGGTGGGTCATATACTTCTATCTCCTCAACATTAACATCACAGGTAGTAGAGGCTTCTGATACAGAAGATAGAGCCTCATCTATAAGTGACATCCTTTTTTTTTAAAGCTGCCTTCCTCTCAATAGGCTTTGACTTCTTCTGGCAGTCAAAACGATGAGGCACTATACCTTCTTTTAAACACAATTTTTTCACATCTTTAGTTATCCGCAATTGACAATATTTTTCCATGTCGTTTTCCAGCTGAAACAAAAAAAATTATAATTACAATTTATTTTTAAAGGAAACTTTTTTTATCCTTAGTTTTAGTAACAGATTTAAAAAAAAAAGAGGTAAAACAAGTATCACTCAAATTAGTTTTCACTTTTTAAACATATTCTACTATTGATCAAGTTATGCAGATATTTAAACATAGTTAGACAGCTACTGTCGATCCCCGCTTTAGTAAACCATCTGGGGACACAACAATGAGTTAACTATAACCAATGGTTCACTGTATCCAAATTTTTTTTAAATAGCAGAGTTCTGTCGGGACCAATAAAAAAGTTCACTATACCGGGGTTTGACTGTATTTATATGAATTAACATTATTTTACAAATGAAAATGACTAGTCAATTAGATTTTTAGCGTTATACTACAGTTGGACCCTACTTTAGTGAAGCTTGGATTATAGAGAACTGTTTTAGTGGTCTTGATCTACTAGTGTAAAAAAAAATTGTGAATAAAGGGAATCATTGCTTATAGTAGACCTGTTGTTGGGTCTACAGACTGTTTACTATGACGTCATGCGAATGTATTAGTACTGATCAATAGACTAGACAAAAGTGCTTTTTAATATTATGTTTTAGTGTGAGTGTAAATTTCTAACTCTACAAGTAATTGAGAAAACAGATTTCATAGAGAGAGTAAATAAGATAGTAACTGTTTATAAAAAGTACTTCCATGAACCAACATATCACTAGCACAAATACTATTTACAAAAGGGCAATCATAAAATATAAACAAGTAAAAGGTTCAATTAATATTTTAAAATATTATGCAGAACAGAAATATTCGAAGAGTTTTGGAAAAAGTTTTAGTTATGCATAAAGTCCTTTTACACGAAGTATCATTACTGAACTTGTCCAAATTATAAACATTTTGCCAAATGCAACAATCAAGATGGAAGCAAATTAATTCTAACAATCAATGTTCATGAAAAGTGTTACTTTTAGAATTGTGTAAGCCAAAACAATTGCATTTAAGATTATTCTTGGATAAATAAACGTTTAAAGTAAATTATTGTTTGTTTTCAATGAATTTCTGAAACTATGCCATTCATGTATAACCACTTATTCTTTTAGATTATTAACTAATTCTACTGTGTATCCCAAATTAAATTAGTTTTTAATTTGTGATAATTAATTTACATTCAAACAATTCATAAACTAATAGCATTTAAAAACATCATTGGTTTTGCTTTAACATCTTGCATTTCATGGTATGAATTACCAAGCTTATTCAATTAATACCAAAAACTAACACATTCAGATGATTTATTGCCTTAACTATCACTCAGAATAACAGTTTTGAACGAAAAGCAGCGTAGCGTAATATTTACTAAAACTATGTTTGAAAATGCAGTTTTGGAAAAACAAATTGTTGCATGATTAATACTATGGAATTAGCTTAATAAGCATTGAAAATATCAAAATAAAAACACTCAAAAATAAAATTAATTCATTTCAAACTTTATAATTACTACTTACCAAAAAATTGTCTTCACAGCAATAAAGAGAAGTCTTACAAGACAAATCGTCTCTCCTCATAGCTTTTATCCAAGCTTTCTTTTTCCCAGGATCTCTCAGAACGTAAAAAAATAACTTTTCTGGCGTTTTCACTGTTGTACTTTTACATCCAGGTACTATACAGTATTTATATGTAGAAACTTTGTTCTCCGTGTAATCTTCTGGAAAAAAACGTTATGCAAAATGAAGCAAGCTAAACACACATGGCGAAAACGAATGTAAACAACTCTAGCAGCGCCGGCACAGTCGGTTACTATGCGCTGTGACGTCAAACAGCAGCCATGACGAAATTCCTGTTTTTCCCTCCAATACCGAAAACGAAATTTAAAAATTAATATCTCGGGGAATAATTTTCCAATTTCAATAATATATACGTCATTTTTCATGGATTTTCATCCTCTATCATAGTAAAATTGAAATAAAAAAAGGTGAAAATACCTCATTGTTATATGTTTCGCTGGAATCATTTGTGCTCAGGAAATGAAAGGAAAAAATAAATGTAGAATCTTATCTTTTCGCACTATTGCCATTCTAAGGAAAGCAAATAATAAATAAATGCCAGTAAATTAATTTTAAAATGTTCTAGATTATATATATTAAAATTCCGGTTTCGCCTAAAATTAGGACTACCTGTGTGCCGAATTTCAGGACTAAGTGGTATAGATCGTCTGCAAACGCACAAACACTTCCTATAATGTTTGCACTATTATCCTGCTTATTTTCCCTCTCCAAACTTCCCAGGCCAACGTGAGGACATTTGAGACCACGACAGATTTAACGTGCATTAGCCCATACGTACACGATGGTTGGTCTTTGGTTGGATCGAGTTTCGATTCTCGCAGGAAGGTTGCGAGAGCATATTGGAAAATATGCTAAATTGTTCTAAATACGTGACCTTTATTTACAAATTCTACATATTGAGACGGACCCCGAACAGTTTTTTTTCCACTATCTCTGGCATTTAAGATCCGAGTTGCATGGAATTTTGCACTTATTGTTTCTGCTGTGGGAAATGCTTTAATGACATTAAAAGTGGATGTTGTCTCTTGAAATGTAAGAAATAATATCCAAATAAATAAGGAGACGGACCCTTATGCAAATAAAATGCACATGTTTTACAGTTAGCCATCTTGCAAGTCTGATGACACTTTTGTGTGACTACGTTTCCAGAGATGTGAATAACAAGAGGTGTCGGATACTTTTTTGTATAAACAAAATCAGATCCCTAGAAATGGGGCTAATTTGCTAACAGGTATCGTTGTGTGTGTGTGTGTACCTGTAAACAATAAATAGAATACTTGTTTTACACCAAACTATAACATTGTGGATGGTGTTTTATTGAAACTTCATTCATCGAAACATAAACTCTTCGTGGGGTGTGCATGAAATCAGACGGATTTCTAAAGCATGAGATTGCTGTTCTCAGCCAATGTAAGTCGTCCTTTAACGTCATTGGTGAATGGTGATTTTACCTGTCGTGTATCATCCAATACGCCCTCAGTGGGGGAGGAGCCTAGCTTGTAAAACGGCTCTTTTATTGAAGGATCGGACTTAAACTTTGCCTTAGGTATACACTAAGTTATTCAAGATTTTGGTGAGTATATATCTAGTAAACAAGTTTGAATTTGTAGTTTATGTGCTGTAAACTATATATTCATCCAAATTATGGTGTTCTTATTTACACAACCTTATATTCAACCATAATTTTAACATATTCTATACATTACCCAAAACTAACATACTTGTTACCCTTTGTATATCCGTTGTAAATTCGACTTTCGGTTTTCATCTATTTGGTGTCACGCAGGTTTCATATTTATCAATTCTGACTGAATGTGTATTGAGTAAATTTCAGGTGTGAAATTGCCAAGGAAAGAAACGAAACACCCATTTCTATTCATACATCGCAATTGACCGTTGTGTTACTCCAGTGTGACGTTAACTAAATACCTACATAACATACTTTATTCATTCATCGCATTCAAAAATACAAATTATTGAGAAAAGGCGCCTCTTCTGATTTCAAATTGCATACTATTTGCTCAAGGGACCGTCTCCATATCAAATTGTTCAAGAATTCCATAATTTCTTATTGCAAAACCCGATTGTGAAAAATCACAATTTTATCTCGGATACCAAGTTTTAAATTATTAAATACGTTCAGTCTTTTTGGTAGGTAGGCATTTTAATTAACGAATGGGATAAACCCGAAGGGAGGACCCGTGGACATCTCTTGATTGTGAGCCATGGTCAGTTGACGAGGTCACACCTGTGCTGCCACCTCACTCTCCAAACTTCCACACCACGCCAACATGAGAACATTCGAGGCCACGCGAAATATAAAAATATATATCTATATCTATTGTTCTTTGTGTTGATTTGATCATTTAATCACCTTTTTCTAAAAAAGTTGGAAAATTAAGTACTAAAATTAAATATAATACACATAAAAACAATGTATCAAACCTTGCCATGAACTATATTCAGTTGAACTGTTTGCAGTTGCTTAAGTTTCAGAAAAGTACAGGGTATCCATAAAAGAATGTCGCAGTTTCAATGGTATTATAACAGTTTAATTTAGACTATTGAAATTTACAACAAATCCTAAATCAAATTGTAGGTAAACTAACCTAGTCTTTCTTACAAATGCTCCGCCGACCAACCGGTATAGTGGTTAAGGTGTTAGCCTCTAGATCGGAAGGTTCCTGATTCGAATCCAGATCCGGGCATGGATGTTTGTAAGCGTATGGTGTAGAGGCGGCTGGTGCACCTTAAATCTGTCGTGGCCGAAAGTCCTCACGTTGGGTTGATGTGAAAGTTTGGAGAGTGGGGTGCCAGCTCAGATGTTGCTTCGTCATCTGACCGTGGTTCAAAATTACGAGGTGTTGTCCTCGGGTCTTTCCCTTAAGGGACTGATCCCGGACCGTTGTCAATAGCCCGTTGTGTTGCTCTAGTACGATGTTAACTAAAAATTACCATTACTTACAAATGCTCCATATGTGCACCTTTAGTTGTACGGCACCATCCAACCTAAAGTCCAATTCTTCCCACACTTTGGTAATGGAAGCAATAGCATCTTCAATTCTGTGTCACAACTCTGGCAAATCATTAGGTAGCGGCGGAACGTAGACACAGTCTTTTATAAATCCCTAAAGGAAAAAATCGCATGGTGTTATGTCAGGTGAACGTCGAGGCCAGCGAAAAAGAGCTCTGTCGTCTCGACCATTACTTCCAATCCAACGGTCATGGGCTTCTCAACGACGTTCGACCACTCTCGTACTAAGAGATTCGAATGGGGAGGGGCTCCATCCTGTTTCCAAATAAAGTTTACAGTTTCACCCTCTACTAATTGGGGAAAAAGCCATTCTTTCAACATATCCAGATAAGCCACCCCTGTTACGGTAAGAATTGGACTTTAGGTTGGATGTGTGCCGTACAACTAAAAGTGCACATATTGAGCATTTGTAAGAAAAACGGTTAGTTTACCTTCAATTTGATGTATGAGTTGTTTTAAATAGTCTAAATTAAACTGTTATAGTATACTATTGAAACTGGGACATTATTTTAAGGACACCCTGTATTTTCATTTAATTTTTTGGAAGAATTAAATGAAGACGATCAACCAATTGAAAAAAATAATATATTACTGTTGCAAAAAGAATGAAAATTTCAGAATGTTTTGGAAAGACGCATGAATTGCAGCAGTGTTTCTGAAAGACTAGAAAATAAGGTTCAGATCATCATTAAGAAAACAAGAAAAAAAGCTCGGTATTGATACTGTCAGTAATTTGCAAATCCTAGTGCACCCCCTAACTTTAGTATTTTTATCCAAAAAATCAATGCTAGTAAACTATTTCCCCATCAATATTCACCAAAACGCAAAAGCAAGACTGGTGGTTGTCTCTATGAAGTATCTTGGCATTAGCAAAATTGGCCAAGATTTGATCCAATGCATTTGTACCCCCTATTACTCCTCAATCAAAGCCATTCTAGATAACAGAATCGTATCTAGAATGGCCTCGCCTTAAATCGTCCAGTACAGGCTTGATTCTTAGCACTATCGGGTGGGCATTACTTGGATCCTTTGTCGTACTAAAAGGCTGTCCGAGAGGATATGTGTGATCTTTGCATCGTATAATGGCCTTGATTCAATTCCGACTGGTATACTGACCTGAGGTCACTCAGTCTGCATTTTTCAATTACTGTACCGAAGTACGATACGACTGGTATCGTAATGTAATGCTATTCCAATAATTCGTGTTTCCACAAGAACACTGAGCTTTGTTTTAAGATTCAAGTTCAATTATTTTACCTGCTGACAACAGTCCTTTATGTTGCTCCAGTACGAATTTAATTAAGATACCTTACCTGCTAACTCCAGTGGAAGAAGATACTGAACAGATTCTGCAATACGCATGAATGGAGAGTATTCTGGGCGTCTCAAATAGCAATTTGTTGTCTTTACACGACCTTGCTTTCACTTTTGGTCGTTGTATCCAAACAGTTATAAGCTAAAGTCTGCATTTTAGAACTAAAGATCTTGATAAATAAAATTAGTTTAGAAAAAAATCCCCTACCAAAGGCCGGTTGGAACCAGAAAAAAATTAGATGTAAATACAACTGTACACACTTTGTACAAGAAACAATTTATCTCTCTACTCGAAGTGGGGTGAAGAATATTACCTTAGTAGAAACACTAGTTAATGTTTTTTTTAACTAAACAAGGGCAAGAAATGTGGTTTCGTCTAACAAATCAACAGTAACTCTTTTTTGTTTTTGTTTTTTTGTTTACGAACAGGCTGAACCTGGCCCAGACGAAAACAATTGTTATTTTTCAAATAGCTTACAATTATTAAGTTGGGTGTTAAGTGGGTCGTAAATATTCACACTTATGTCTACCCAGAGCTTGCCTTTTAAATTACACAGTTTGTATTCATAATTATTTTCAACTGTAGAACTAAATAGGAAGTAATCAAAATGGAAATTTTTGTTTCATTTGTTTCTGGTTCTGGATGGGGTTTGGCCAAGTGTGCAAAACTTCCTGTACAAACTTTAGAGGAAGGGACGGAACACAAAATTAAACAGCCGAAAAGTCTACCGACTTCGTCATCGTTCCCTTTCCACCCTCAAACCGGTGGTTTCTTTCGATCAACACGTGTGGGTTCATTTGTGAGTGCGGGGGTATTCTTTACCTTGGACTGACCCCAGCGATAAATTTTATTCTCCCAGACTTGATATTTTCCGCTGGGCAGCAGTTGCGGCAACTGTCAGGGTGTAGAATTACAGAAAAACCAGTTCCTTCTTCTTCAGATCTTCAACGTCTGCTTCATACTTTACCACCAAAGTGGATTCGTTGTATTATCTGAGCAACTAAAGTAGAGTTGGAGAAAAGGTTTTGTTTGCTTACTATTTTTAAGAACTGTGCTACTATTCCACAGGTGCTTTGGTTGTGGTTGTCGTGTGTTACAACTAATAACATCAAATTAATTTAATCAACATCTGGGACAGATGCATTTTTACGAGACAATAATAAACAGTTAAAGCTACCAGAACAGGATGGCGTTCAAAGTTTGGTAGTATGCGCATACGTTGCAAGAAGTTGGGTTCAATTCGTCTGGCAAAAGAGGTCACTCTCCCCATTGAGTTTGTAGAGGAAGTTTTGAAAAACAAAAGCATACGAAAAGAGGTGAGCACAAAACAATAGAACAGTAACACTGAAAGAAATATAAATGAAATTAGAAGAAAGGTAATGTACTCCTGTGAAGGAAACAAAGACAAAACATTAGGGACATTAAATAGACTAAAGCAATGAATGAAATACATAAACATTATGACTCAAGGTAATAATTTAAGCAAGAATTAAATAGAAGCAGCAGAAATTCAAGCAAAACACTCCTATATGTGAAATAAATTAAGACATGAAGGACATTTATAAAAATAAAATAAAAAGATGAATAAAATTTATAAACATTATGACTTAAAGTATCTGTTTAGCATGTATTAAAAAGAGGCAGCAGAAAAACTCAAGCTAGATACTCCAGCAAGTGAAATAAATTAAGACAAAACATGAACAAAACTAAAGCAATGAATGAAATACATAAACATTATGACTCAAAGTAATAATTTAAGCAAAATTAAAAAGAAGCAGCAGAAATTCAAGCAAAACACTCCTATATGTGAAATAAATTAAGACATGAAGGACATTAATAAAAATAAAGAAAAAAATGAATAAAATATATAAACAATATGACTAAAAGTAACTTTTTAGCATGTATTAAAAAGAGGCAACAGAAAAACTCAAGCTACGTACTCCTGCAAGTGAAATAAATTAAGACAAAACTAAAGCAATGAAATGAAATACATAAACATTATGAATCAAAGTAATAATTTAAGCAAGGAAAACAAAAAGAAACAACATATATTCAAGTAAAATGCCCCTGCAAGTGAAATAAATTAATACAAGATGTTAAGGACATTAACAAGAAGTAAAGCAATACATAATAATATACAAATAAAACATTTAATTAATTAAGACAACACATTTCAAACATCAACAAAAAAATATTAAAAACATAAATTATTCAATAAATTAAACGAATAAATAATATGAATGAAGACAGTAATTTAAGGAGGAATTAGGAACGAAACAGCTCAAATTCAACCGCACTCCTGAAAATAGAATGAACAAAGTAATAAACGTTGAAGACTAAATGTATGAAACATAACTGGAGCTATAAATGAAGAGCAATAATGGGAACATCTCGAATTTAAACCATTTCCTTCAAACTGCATTAAAATACATATAAAAAAAATGATAATTTAAGCAAAATTTGGAGAAAATGTAAGTGAGAAATTAGAAAAAAAAGAAGATAGGAAATATTATTTTGCGTGTGTGAGAGAACAATCTGTCAGATTCTGTTGTAAGACCTTCCAGATGTTTGTAACATTACTTCCAAAAAAATGTTTCCTGATTTTTTACTTCAAGGGCAAAGATTGGTTTAAAAATATTCGCAATGCGGCGTCTTCGTGAATTTTTGACACAGTTCAAATTTAAGTCGAAATATCCATTACGATGCATAGGTGGTTTTGTCAATTTTAGTTTAAAAGAGGGAAGGAATTGTTTGAAAAAGGAAGATGTAACTACTTACTATCAATAACCCAGATTTAATTCAATAACCATTTTGATGACCACTTGAGAGGACGATTAAACGACTTATTACTAACCTCGAAGCAATAAAATGTTATTTCTACGTGAGTAATGTTTAACCGAAGCTTAATTTGAAACTAAATCTAATCTATCCCTGTTAATGTAAGTTATATCAATGTTTGATGAAATAATTATTTTCGTTCATTAATAAAATCATAAAATATTTTTTAAACTAAGACTGCAAATCAGAAAAAAACAGTTGGTCACCCCGAAGCTATTTTTTCCAAATTTTAATCTATTCCCGTGAGTTAAAGCTTATATGAATTGCTGGAGGGGTAATAACTTTTTTTCGTTCATAATAAAATCAAAATACTTTAAAAAACAGGACTGTAAACCGAAAAAAAGAGTTACATTTCACATTCTAATCACTGTATTAATTCACATATAAATAAATATATACTGCTTTTGAGTTTTTTATTCATGCTGAGACATGCAAGTAAGTTAAAGCACAGAAGAAAGGAAGACAAAACAAAATAAGTTAAAGCACAAAAGAAAGGAAGACAAAACAATATAAGTTAAGAGAGAAAATACACAGTGAAGAGAAAAAGAGGTGAAAATAAGTTCAGTCTAAACATCAATTTTGATAGTTCATCCAGGAGGTATTTTAACTAGCCCGCATTTGCGAATCGGTGGAAAGAAAACCTGGAAAACTTCCACCAGCCAGTTTGGCCAAACATTATAAAATTTTGAAATTGCATACAAAAGTCTCAGCATATCTTCAAAAGCTGAAAATAAAAAGCAAAAATTGTTATTGTCGCATTGAAAACTCTTTACACTTTCAAATTATACATTTTCACACAAAAAGTCAAATTTTTTTCGGTATTTACAGAAAAAATAGCATAAAATTTTTGGTACAACTGTAGCATTCAGACATTTTTGTGGTAACTCTTTTGGCGTGCTTTTGTTACAAGTTCTGGTAGGTACTGTCAACTCCCTTTTCCTTAGACAACCTCGCTAAATTTAAATTTAGAATTTTTTTGGAATGTTCTTTTTATGTCGGTTTTATTGTTCTGTGATTTCACCAGTCCTTTTGAATTGTTTCCAAATTTTTTCTGTTTACAGTTAACTTGAAAAATTCAAGTGTAATTTTCAGTTTGCATTTCAAACAGCACAGAGCAGTCGCATCGCGTTGTGCGTGTACCGTTTTTCCGAATTTTATTTTATTTCTTTTAATCGTTTATTGGCGAAATCTCAATCTTTTTTTTTAACCATATCATCTGTTCGTAGTGATTTATTTATGTCAGGACACACAGGTTTTTTAAATTTCCTTTCGGATTCGGGGTTTTGTGCCGACCTGATTTTCAACTTTATTTAGCTCTCCTGCGCTTGTGAAAAAATTCTGATAGCGGATGTTGTATATTTTTGTGTTTCATGGTCCAAAAAACTCAAAGGGTTTGTTTGGAGCAATGTTGTAATCAGGCCCGCCGCTAGCTGTTTGAACGCCCGTGTGTAATACCGATTATGCCGCCCCCTGTTTAACTACGACTACCTACGCTGAGCTTGCCAGAAAGGTTCTTTAGTGTTGTCTCATAAGGGCGTGAAAAAAAGAAAAGAAATACTTCACAAAGAAAAACTTTTTATTTTTATTACTTAGTTAATTTCGTTTACTTACGTGTAAAACCATATAAATATTTATCTACAGAAATTGAAATCATCTTGCCTTTATGTTTGCGAAATCTGCTATCAATTTTCTTGTAACCAAGCTGTCTAAGATTTCATGTTCAATTGAAACTATAGCTAAATTACTTAGTCTTTGCTGGTGCATTGTTGATCTTAAATAGTTTTATATAATTTTTAACTTTGAAAAGGACCTTTCACCAGATGCAACTGAAACCGGCAATGTAAGTAATATTCTTAACGCTATTACCAGAGATATTTCCAGCTCGGAAGTGTTGAAATTGAGTCATTTGTAAAAATATATTGTAATAGGGTTTGTGGATCATTGGACTGTTTTTTTGGAAAATGCAACTTTAAAGCATTGATTTCATTAAACAAATCAATACCATCAATGTCTGTTTCACTACTTAATTGGCCTTTAAGCTTCAGATTTAAATCTTTACAATGTTTCATAAATTCATCATTGGAGTAATTAAATAAGTTATTGCTGAAATGCCAAATACGTCGGTAAATGTTTTTAACTCCTCGAATCTATCCTTTAAAGAAGTTAGTGTCTAGGATGATCTAGGATTCTGAAAAAAAAAATCTACTTTGTATTTGACTTTGGGGTCTAGTAAAACTTCATCACTATGTTCATATTGAAATTGTGTAGGTTTTCTTCTTGGACCAATTGTGTTTATTGGTGGGAAATCTGTTTCTACATTGAGTTCGTGACACATTGGTAGCTTCTTCTAACATCCTTTCAAAGTGTTCGTCCGTACGGTATTCTGTGAACTTAACAATCAACTTATTTAACAAATTTATTAATATGTTTGAGAAATTATTCTGATTTGAGTAATTATTGTGTTGCTTTGCATCATTCTACTCAGCATTAATTTCGTTTAAAATATCGAACCAAATTACAACCGAGCAAATAAATCTATAATTTTGAATGTTCAAAGCAAGCGAATGAGCTTTGTGAGATGCAGGACAATCCCATTCCGACGAATTATCAGATATTTCCAGCAAAGTATTAAATATTTTTTCGAGGTGATACCGTAATGGTTTGACAGCATCGATTCTGATTGACCATCGCGTGTCACTTAAATCTTTTAATTTGAAATCTAGTAAATATTTGCAAATTATTGACTACCTTTTTGTAGACGATGAAAAAAAAACGTAAATTCCTTGAATTATATTTAAAAAATTCAGTTTCGTACGTAATATTTGATGCATCATTTACTGCCATATTGAGACTATGAGCCCAGAATGGAACGTAAAATTGCTAAATTGAACGCTAGATTTGCCGCCCCCTCTGGACGAGCCGCCCGCGTGCGGTGCACGCCTTGCACGCCCGCTTACGGCGGGCCTGGTTGTAATGTGGGAAACAGCTAACGGCGGGAGGACGAGTACGAGGGCAGCGGTCCTTTTGCCCCCCCCCCCTCTTTTCCAACAGCCTTTTTGGTCGGGATAGGGAATACCA
Organism: Metellina segmentata; assembly: GCA_947359465.1. Classification (NCBI taxonomy): domain Eukaryota; kingdom Metazoa; phylum Arthropoda; class Arachnida; order Araneae; family Tetragnathidae; genus Metellina; species Metellina segmentata. The sequence goes on along the minus strand of OX375872.1, from coordinate 137,869,291 downwards.
AACATTAAAAAGGATTAGAAGTGCAAAAATCAAGCAATCGACTTGTTAGTTACAAAGACAGCTAAAAAAAAAGACTGAAAATCACTGCTGAGGTCCCAGGTTCCACATAACCTACCCAGAGCCGTGCCCATACAAAAAAATTTATAGAGTTCCATAGAACTCTATATTTTTTTAGCTGTTTTTGTAACTAACAAGTCGATAAAAGTAACATCATAAACCGAAATTTCAGAATATGTAATATTGACGAATTTCGCATTTGCTCTTGTGGATACATACAACTGATTTCAAGGATTGTCCAAAAAATGTTTCAAGCAAATCCATTACAAATAGATACGTATGAATCATTTGAAAATCGAAAGAATTAAATCGGTGAGAAACGCGTTTTTAGCACTTTTACTGTTCGGACATTTTTTGAACGATTTTAATGGACTGAAGAACGTTCCTCTACATGAAATGTTTGTGTTTTAAATGTTATATTTTATAGCCCTTTTTTTCAACTACATTTCTACACCTTAATTTCCATAATAATGACTTTTGTAGTATCGACAGAGCTATTTTGTCCCATTATTGTACCACAATTTTCTTAGGTCCTTGAATGGTTTTCCGTCGACGTTTCAATATTACTCTTTTTTAAAAGTCCAAAAGCACAACCAAGGGTGAGACATCTGTAGATTTAGCAGGAATAACAGAAAAGACAATTGACTTGATACCCGTTTCTTGATCTATTTTTTCCAAGAATTTAATAGTGGATTTAGATGTGTGGTTACTTTTTTTGTCATGATGCAGCTCTACTGATTGTTGGCACTATTGGTAAAGATATGGTATTTTCTTTTCTGAATATTAGGGATAAAATATGGTCTTAACAGAATATGGGGAGTAAATTTTTACATTTTTTTTGTACTCCTATTTCTTTTAAGTTTCACTTATATGCAAAACCGGTAACAATAATAAATCCCTTAGAGAAAGTTTCTTTAGATTCTTTGAACCAGGTTTTAAGATTTTCTTATCCTCTTTCATGATAATAAGTTGTTATTTTTTATTGAAATCATTTAAATACACCCACGCCATTGTCACAACATTTTCCCATCTTTCTCCAGCTAAATGTTTCTCTTAACAGAATTCTGCAGCGAGTTCTGCGTTCTGTAATATGTCGTAGAGTTAGACTATGAACATTGCATCTTTTAACCTTTTTAAGATTTAAATAACTTATAAAATTATTTTATTTACTGTTGAAACTAAACATTTTAATGACTTTGAAATAGTGACTTTGAATTGGCGGATTTTCTTTTACAATTAAAGATCTTACCTTACGAATATTCTCAGAAATTCTTTCTTTTTTGGATATGTATTTGGAAGTATTTTTCTACTTATAAGTTTTTTCCTTTATTTAATAACATAAACCTTACTTTAATACCTTTAAATTTTCTTTAATATATAGATAATTAATAATATTACTTATCGTACCCTTAGATATTGAAAAACCATGAATTTTACAGCTTTTTGAAATATTTAATCAGTATAATTCTCTTCGGAAAGAGTTTAAACATAGCCTTCCATCCATTGCTTAGTTAAAAGCACAACTTTTAAAGTGAACTAAACTCTGTGTTAGTAGACCCATTAAGTTAGTTATACTTGATATTAGTTATAGTAACTATTTAACTGCTGAAATATAAAAAAATTTCGAAACATCCGATTTTTTTACAGCTCATCAAAATTGTTCAAAAAAATGTCCGAACAGCCTCTGTACTTATCTGTTTTATCTCTGATGTCGTTGCACATGTAACTCCGTCAAATACTATCGTCTTTGAAATATTCTTTTTGCAATCAGAATTTCAAATCAATTAAATTTTAATACTAAAATTAAAAAACTGGTCAGAATTATTTTAAAAGTCCACTCACTGATCAGTTAATACGGCCCTACCTGCTACAGCTGTAGTTGGACAAATATTTAAAACGAGCGTTTATTTAAATTTACTCACTCGCCATTAGTTGGCATTAAGCTTCACCAGCGACGTTACGAATTGACAGCAGTTATCACAGTGGTAGGTGTAGTACACTATATACTTTTCACAGCATCCGGCATGATAGACGCAGCCACAGTCAAATATGTAGCTGGTTCTGCTTCTCAGCTCTCGCTTGCATTTTTGGCAAGGCGTTCTGTAGTACAATTTTCGACGGGGTCGTCCCATTGTCCTGAAATTTTTAGTATACGGAATAATTTCACGTCCTATAGATTTTCATATGCAACGAGGGTGACCAACTTTCAGTCATTAATTTGAGGGGCATTTAGCAACGACAAATTTTTAAGCGATGTGACGTCATTCCAACAAATGTTCATACAACAGAAAGAAAAAACAAAAACAAAATGAATTACATTGTACAGAGGGTGACCAACTTTCGGCTTTCCAATTTATGGATACATAGTCGTGACGAATATAGCGCAATTTTAGCGGAGGGGGTGGTCACTCCACTAAATGTTTATGGAATAAGTTGCATTAAACAAAAAAAATATATATATATTTTTCATGTTTCACATAAAGCTAAATTTAACTATAGAGAGCTCTCATATTATTATCATTCACAAGCAGAACTTGTTAAATATGTAGGCTTGAACATAGATAAGATTTGTGGAACACGAAACCTCACCTATATAGTATTCAAATATGTCAACTAAGAATGAAGCACGTTGAAGATCTCGTCGAGAAATTTAAATTTCAAAATTAGAACACTATATATTTTTTTGATGAGGTTTTGATTGGGGAGGGAGGGGGGAAAGAATCTAACCCCGGATTCCGATGTTTTTTTTTGCATGGTTGCTTACTTAATTTTTGCTATCCCCCCTCGGTGAATTCTCTTTTTAAAAAATCGTTAACTTGCGGTTTTTGATAAGTGGCCAAAATTCTGAAAATAGAAGCTGTGGAGATGATGTTGCTTAAAAGCACCCCTAGTTGCCGAGGTTGAAAAGTAGAGCAAAAAGTCGCCTTTTGAAGCCTGGTACCAGTGGTTGTACCAATGAATGACAAAAAAGTTTTCATAAACGAAATTCTTACCTTAGGGCATCTTAACAATATATAACTTTCTTCACCACGGCCACTTTGCATTTGGGACATACCATTTCAATTTCATGTTGACCATTGTAAAAAAGGTTCTCGACACAACTGTAATGAAATATGCAACCACAGCTCATTTGGACTTTTTTAATGATTATGTCTTCTTCGCTGCAAATGGAGCAAATCAACGATACGTCGAGTATTATCTCTCGGACTTTTGGGCGGGGAATAGTCATCTGGAAATGTTTTTTAAATAGGGTATTTTTATTTGTAAACCATTCGGAGGTGAGGGTTTTATAGGATTCATGAAATATTTCAAACAAACTAATCATTGACTATAGCTCGCATGCTCTGATTCACAAGCAGATTTTAAATCGGTGGGCCTTAAAGTTTATTAAGTAGATAAGGTTCGAGGAATACAAAGCATACTATTCATAATCAACCTATCTAATTTTTCTATTGAGTCAGAATGTCATACTAATAAAAAATGTGATATTTACTTTTTAAAACAAAATTTATGAAATATTTCACACAAAGTTATACTTAATTATAGCTCTCATATTCTCATTCACAAGCAAGCATTCATATTCCCGTTCATAAGCAGAACTTGTTAAATCTGTAGGCTTGAACATAGATATGATTATGTGGAAAACGAAACATAATGTTCACGATTCATCTATATAGTATTCCCATTACAATTACATAAAAATGTGAACTTATAAAAATATGTAGCTATTTGTATTTTAAAACAAATTCATGAAAATTTCATTAGAGTACAAGAAGCTCAAGAAATATATAAAAAATAAACACACCTTCTATAAACAATGTAGAAAACTCAACAATAATTAACAATGGTTTAACTGGCAACAAAAATTACAATTTCATTTATCTCCTAGTACAAATTCATCTAAGTAATGACTTAACTGTAATACCATTATTACCTAAAACACACATTTATATTCAATTTTAAATCAATATTTAATCACTTTAAACCATAGTCAAAACACTCAGAATATCCATAAGCACGGGGAAACCCATTATTTTGAAAACACCACACACTATTCAACCCTTTAATTTCCTGCCTATACATTGAAAACTAAGTAAAACATGGATTTTTGATAAGTCTAAATATTTCGTATATATTGCAATAAATATTCAGAGCATTTGTCACGTAATTTTCTTAATGAATTTAATCAACTAAAATATTTCGTATAACGGAAACTTATTTTTTATTTTAAAATTCAAAATGCATCCTTAAAAATTCTTGAAATGTTCAGAGTAGTCATAAATACACTGACACTGATGAACACATATAAATACATGAAATAAACGCAGAACATTTGTTCGAAATGTTCAGAATGTTCATAAATACACTGAAACTAATTATTTATTAAACACACTGAACCACTTTTAATCTTTTAATTTTATATGTTACATAAATTAAAATCCAAGTAGAACATGGATTTTCCCGCGCAACGAAATCGAGATCTAAATTTTTATTTCTGTGCATTGAAATAAACACAGAGCATTTGATTACATGCTTTAAGATTTTAATTGAGCTCGAATCATAATCTATACCAAATACTTAAGCCATAGAACTGCATATAAGAAAGAATTGAGTTCGAAAAACTCCAAAGGTCTTCTATGATAAAAAATTTCCAATCTTAACAAACGCCATTGAGAACAACTACATATATTACTGGAATAGGATAATACACTAATTATTGTCAGATTTTAATAATTTCCACTTGATATTCTTGAGAATTCTCAAGATGTAAATATTTAGGAAACCTGGAGGTGAAAAAATTATGTACTTACTTGTATTTTCAACAGAAATTCAGCTCAGTGGAAAAAATAGACGCTTTCCTTGTCAAGAACTAAGAAAGGGCGGGAATTAAAGAGGTAAAACGATTAAGATTTCTTATCGGATTACCGTCGGCATCGTTTGCACCTGAGGTATTTTAATTAAAAGAAAAATCTGAATTCTTTCTTGGCGACGAATTACTTCATTTCTTATCTCCACTTACACATTGGTGAAAATTGTTTTTGTGGAAGATATGTTGAAAAGAGTGCATAGGAAATTTTTTATTTGAAGAATTAGATAATTAATTACTTTAATAATTAGTATTGAAATACCGCTGTTTAGACGAACTTTTATTAAAGAGTGTGATAAAGAAGATTACTATTCATGTTTTTTAACATGAATAGTAATGGTATGTTAAATAACATGAATAGTAATGGATGTTAAATAATATGAATGGTAATGTGGTGTTATTTTATTAAAAGTACCAGGTGCCCCACTGTCAGTTTTTACTCTTTTTTGACGTTATGTTGAGTGTTACATAAACATTCCTGCAAAGTATTTAGGAGCCTTAAAATACTTTTAATAAAATACTATTATAAGTATAAAACATTAGAATTCAAATACCGCTTTTTTTTAGACAAATTCCTTCTAAAACGTAAATATATATGTTTTTAAATGTCATGTAGTATTTTTCAATGATTTCATAGGGGCCCCCCAAATAAAGAAAGGGGCTAATAATTAGCACAGTTTTTAGGAATTTGAAATGCTTTTTTGTGTTGCATGTATTTATGCCGTGTTCGTATTCATGTTTAAGTATTTTTTTTAAGTACCAAGGGCCCCAATGTCCCCCCCCCCGGAGAGTTTTACTCCTTTTCGATATTATGTCGATTGTTCTGATTCGACGAGCCACACTGCCGAAGCGCCTCGCAATCGTGGCTATTCTAACGCTTACCGCACTTGCCAATTGTTCCCGCCACTCCGCGTTCTTGTTGTTCTTGCCAGCGCCGTCGTTGCTATGGGAACGGCGGAGAAGGAGAAAAAGAATGTCTGTTATCTTTCGCCAATTTTTTTCCGCCTCCGCGTTCTTGTTCTTGCAGCAGTCGATTCGACCAAGCATGGCTCCTACCGTTCGTTGGTTATCGCCGTATTGGCAATGGAAATTCGCTAACTGATAATAGAACAGCTGATATGTGAAATTATTGGGCCTTTAATGATAGAAGCATACAACTTTGGGCACATATATATACTACATATATGAAGATTTAATTTTGGATATGAGGCCATCTCAGATTTCGCCTTTGGCAATGATGGCGGCTTCGGAACATTTTTTGTGATCCTTTTAAATGCTATTTGATGATGTTAAATGACAGCTATTAAAGTAATGGCGAATAATTGTTGTTTTGTGCATGTACTTAGCTATTTTTAATAATATATACCTTATTTTATGTATATATATTCTATTTATAACAAAATGCCTAAGCACCTGTTTTATTGTAGCATAAATTAAAAGAATAGTTGCAAAAGAAGCATTCCCTTAAACCGCATTTTAGTAGCAATACAGATGTTGAAGACCTAATTAAACTCTCTCAACACTTCAAAGGATTTAAGTTACCCCTTTCCCTTAGCTTCAGACAAAACTATTTTCAAGAACTTCTGTATTGTATTGCGTTAAAAGTCATCTAGTACTGTATTATAAGTCTTCTGGTATTGAATAATTTGTTTTATATATATATTCATATATCATATATTCTTTTAGTATTTTCATAAATCATACTAAAAGGTAGGTAGGTATTTTAATTAACGTCGTACTGGAACAACACAACGGGCTTGTACTAAAATGTAAACAAATTTTAATTTTCTGGCATGTTTGTTATCCAACTTGTTTCCTATGTATACATTTCTTGTATGCTAGGCAAGAAAATCTATATTTCGACTCATTTAAATTTGCCAGAACCAAATTCTTTCCCATTCAAAAGGAAATTTCATATTATGAATACAATGCTTTCGTGAAGGTGAAATCAAGAAACTTATCTGCTTTCTCTTAAATTTGTTAGATAAGGAGATGCAAGTCACAGTATAAATCCTAGATAGTGGCTATTTATTTATGTCAGGTGTGAAAAAATCGTGGTTTTTAAAAAAACATTAAAATGATTTGTTTACTTTAAATCGGAATTTCTTGAATTTAAATTGGATTTTTATTATTTTAATTAACTCATTGTTTCTATATGGTTTAACATATCAGACATGAGATGCAAATCACAGTGCAGGATCTAAATAGTAGATGTTTTATATTAATATATAGGAAGCTTAAATATTTTTGGTAAATATTAAGATATAAGAGTTAAGGAAATATAGCAATCCTAATTTTTGCAAAATTATAACAATACAAATTCTCCTTGGGCCTTGGGTTTATTTCATTTGAATTTAATTTCGCCATATAAATCCAAATATTTATTAAAATTCTACGTTAAAAACTAATCATTTTATTTGGAAAGATAAAATTTCAAATTAAATAAGTTTTTACGCATCACAGTTTAGTCAATTTTAATTTTTGACCTTTTCAATTACCCACCACCCACCACCACCACCACAAAAAAAAAAAAAACTTATTTTTAAGTGTTAAAACAGAAATTATTTTTTATATAAATTGAGAAGTAACAAAGATGAAAAAACTATGAATGGCTTTTCAGTCTTTTTCACAAATATTAAAATCCAAATGACTCCTCAATTCCAAAGGAGATATTTGAGACAGTGAAAAATCGCGATTCTTTCTCAAATGTTTTTAAAAGAATTGGACATTTGATTCAAATCATATTTTGTCGGATTTTATTATTTACTTTATTTTCCCTATCTGTGTTTAAACTTTGTTCAAACTTTTAAACTTCTAATAAAGTTTCAAGCACGAGTGTAGACACTTTGTCCTTTACTTGTAGGCTCAACTTGTCCTTTTCTGGACCATAAAACCCAAATCAACCTATACCTTGACGTGTATGGTTTGGCTGGTAGAATGCTTCCTGTCACAACGTGAAAACCTTGCTTTATGTATTTTTCTATAACATTTGTAGTAACATGAAGTTCAGTAATTTTTGTGTGTTTCCTATAGATGGGTAAGTGTTACCACCCGACTATCTGCCAAAATACTTGTAGTGAGACGATGTGAAGAATTGAGCTCCAATCCCTTTTAGTGGGACATTTATTAGAATATTAGCTAAAACATTTATTAGATTATTAGCAAGCACATTTATTAGAATATTATCAAAATCATTTATTAGAATATAATACAAAAATGAGAAATTTTAATTTTTTTACAATCTTCACAGACGACTGTTTTGTTATTGGAGGAATATAATTCGTAATTCTGGAACAAATTCGAATTCCTGGAACAAAAAGTGAAATTCATTACACTCCTACAATAACTCAGGGCCAGACAAAGCGCTTGTGAAATAACGTCACAAATTTTAAAAAATAACGAAAAGGTATCTTCTTAAATCCTATTTTAGTACCTCAAATACAAACTGAATAGGCTTAAACACAAATGTAGTTACTAAGAATGAAACCCGCAACCACAGATTTGGATGTGTTTTTTTCATATTTACTATGGCTTGGCGACAAAACTTCAAGATTAGTGTTGAAAAAAATTGAAATTCTTTACACTCCTACGATAACTCAGTACTCCGATATAAAGCACTTGTGAAATAATGCTCAAATTTTGAAAAAAAAAAACGAATAAGTCTCCTCTTAAATCCTATCTTAGTACCTCAAATACAAAATGAATAGGCTTAAACACAAATGTGGTAACTAAGAATGAAAAACGTTGAAGATCTCGTCGAGAAATTTAAATTAAAGCACTAAATATTTTCCTTTTTTAATGAGGTCTTGATGAAAGAAAATCTAATAACCACAGATTCTTATGTTTTTTTTTTTTTTTTTTTCATATTAAGGTACGACGGCTTGGCGACAAAAATTCAAGATTGGTGTTTGTCCCGATTTGTTCGTTTTACGATTTTTCTTTAGAGAGAAATGTTTTCCTTGGAAACATTTCACTTTAAAAGAAAATCGCAACCTCTGCTAAAAGTAAAAAAGGGGGGACTTAATTTTTGTTGTCCTTTGGTGTGTTTTCAAAAAAAGTTGCGAAACATTTCGAGAAGTTGCCAAACTTTTGAAAACATGAGCTGCGGAGACAAATTTTCTTAAGAACACCCCCTAGTAGCCGAGGTTGAAAAACATAGCAAAAAGTCAACTTTAGCAGCCCGCATTAATTATTACACAGATAAATGACAAAACAGTTTCCATATCTGAAATTCTTACCTTCATTTCCTTATAAAAATATAAAGGTCCTGACAACTGATATTTTGCAAAATGGACACAAGTATTCGTCCTCATGCAGACCATCGAATTGAAAATCTACGCATGTGAAGTGGAACATGCACCCGCAGCTCATTTGATACAATATTTTGTATACATCAAATTTATCGCAAATGGCACATCTCATCGGCGGAATATCTTCGAGTTCCACGTAGATGATATTACAGCGAGGGATAGGCATCTGAAATTTATTTTTAAAAATAAGTTAGTTTTCTTATTAAATTGCACGAAGGTGGTGGTTTCACATGATGCATGAAATATTTCAAGCAAACTAATCATGGATTACAGATTACATGCTTTGATTCACAACCAGATGTTATATCAGTGGGCCTGAAATTTCTTTAAATAGATAAGGTTTTAAGCAAAAATAACAACAAAAATTACCTGGAATACAAATTTATCCGAATAATAACTAAATACCACAATACATTTCCTAAAACACACACATTTATTTTCAATTTAAAATCAAGAAAACACACGTCGCTTTAAACATGTCATTACACTCAGAATATCCATAAACACAATGAAACCCATTGTTTTAAAAACATCCTGACGCTCTATTCAACCCTTTAATTTTCTGTCATTTACATTGAAAACTAAATAGAGCATGGATTTTTGATTAGTCTAATTCTTAATTACTAATCATTGATTACAGCTCACATGCTATGATTCACAAGCATATGTTAAATCAGTAGCCCTGACAGTTATTAAGAAGATGACGTTCGTGGGATGCAAAGCATACTATTCATAATCCACCTATCTATTATTCCTAATAAGTCATAATGTCATACTAATAAAAATGGGATGTACTTTCTAAAACAAAATTCATGAAATATCTCTACTATTATAAAAAATCTAGCCACTGCGTGGCTAGCCCGGCGTTGCCCGTGCCCGTGGCAACACCACGGGCAACGCCGTGATGTAACGTATTAATCTGGTGTAAAATTTTCCGCAGATTTCAAATCCATTGAAGATATATTCAATTAAAAAAATATTTATTTAAAGAAAATCATATTTTTAGGTATCAATCTAAAGTGAAATTTTCCGCAGATTTCAAATCCTTTGAAATTTTTACTCCACCTTCAACGGTCTGGGAGACAGAAAAAAGAATTGACTTCAGATAAAAGATTTATCGTCTGTCTGGAAATTTATTCGCCCGCGCAAAATCAAAGCGGAAATTAAAAAAATTATTTGAAATCTGCGGAACATTTTACATTAGATCGATAGCCAAAAATTTGGTTTTCTTTAAATAAATATTTTTTAAACTGTAACTTTTATATTTTTTACAATACCAACGCCGCTACGAAGAATGACCTTCGTTTGATTCGAGATTCGAGAAATCATAGATTCCACTTCCTACGCTCAAACGATTCCACAGCGAAGGGAAGCAAAACAAATAAAAAACATTTTGCCTGGCATTGTTTAGTTCTTTTTTGTAAAAACGGGATCGTTAAAGAAAGATTGAAAATTTCAACGGATTTGAAATCTGCGAAAAATTTTACACCAAATTAATACCTAACACCACGGGCGCGGGCAACGCCGGGCTAGCCACGCAGTGGCTAGTCTTTTATATTTTCGCAAAATATTGTACGCCTATTGAATCTCTTCGCAATTCGAATTTGCCCACATTTGACAATGCCAAGGCCTTCTAGGCGTTGACTTGGGCGTTGATTTGCGAAGGAAACCAAATGGGAATGCGTAGCAATCACCGGGGTTTATTGAGCAGAGGTCACACTTGACCCCCCGAAAAGAACTGTCACAGGCAACGCTGTGCTGGCCACTCAGTAGCTAGTATCATCACATAAAGTTACACATAGTTATAGCTCTCATATTCTCATTCACAAGCAAGCACTCCTATTCCCGTTAACAAGTAAAACTTGTTAAATCTGTAAGCTTGAACATAGATAAGATTATGTGGAACACGAAGCATAATGTTCACGTTTCATCAAAAAAGTATTCCCATTACAATTAAGTCAAAATGTGAACAAATAAAAATATGTAGTTATTTGTATTTTAAAACAAATTAAGAAATATTTCATAAAATGTAATTCTTAACTAGTGTTCAAGAAGCTCAAGAAATATATTAAAAATAAACCCTTAAACTTCCATATAGAATGTAGAAAACTCAACAATAATTAACACTGATATAACTGGCAACACAAATTACCTGAAATGCAAATTTCTCTAAGCAATGAACTAATTAAAAACACCGATATTAATTAAAGCACATTTTTGTTTTCAATTTTAAATGAATACCTTATATTTACAGGAACATTCAGAATATCCATAAATTCAGTTAAACTCATTGTTTTAAAAACAACCTGACATACTTTTCAAACCTTTAGTTTTCTGCATTTACTATGAAAGCTAAGTAGAACACGGATTTTCTATAAAAAATATAATTGATTCGTATTTTAGTATGTATTGTGATAAATACAGAGCATTTGTTCCATAATTTTCTTAACGAATGTAATACTGTACTTCCAATGTTTCATAAAACGCAAATTTATTTTCAAGTTAAAATTTTTTTAAAGACACACCCTTAGCAATAATTAAAACATTTAGAACATATTCATCTTGGAAATAATTATTTTAAAAACATTCTGAATCACTTTTAATTCTTTAATTTTAAATGTCACACAAAAAAGTCGAAATTGAGCGTGGTTTTTGCCCGAGCCACAAAATCGAGTTCTCAATTTTTATTTCTATGCATTGAAATAAACGCAGTGCTTTTGTTTGCATACATTAATATTTTGATTGAGCTAAAATCACCATCTATACCTTATTCTCCTTTATAGAACCGTCTTCAGTTAGAAAATTTCAAATGGGTTCTATTGAATCTTAAGAACATCTCCATTCTTAACGAAAGTCATTGAAAAACAACGGCGTCTCTAATTTGAATAGGGTATTACAATAATTATTGTCAGATTTTGATAATTTCCACGAGATTTTTTCGTGAGAATTCTTTTGATGTTAATATTTAGAAAGCCTGAAGGAAAATATTATGTGCTTACCTTGTACTTTTAACAGAAATTCAGCTCACAGCAATAATGGCGCTATCCTTGAAAGGAACGAAGTACGAAATGACGGAAGAAAAGGAATTGAGAATTCTTATAGGGTTGCAGTTAGAATTTATTTTGCACCTGGCGTTTTTTAACTGTCGGAACAATCTGAATTTCTTCTTGGCGACGAAATGTTTCAGTTCCTAACGCCACACACACATTGGTGAAAATGTTTTAAATATCATGTTGAAAAGAGAGCAGAGGAAGATTCTAATTTGAAAAGAATTATCTATATATATAATTCTCTTACGTGGCACTCAAAAAAGACGTTATTTGTTATCACATTTTGGCAGCAATGTACGATTGTTTGTTTACCACGAAGCTTCGGGCTTCAATTGAATTTATAGCGTTATCGGATGAAACTTTTATTGAAGAAAATTGAATTTTAGTCTAGCTGTTGCAGTTTATAATAGAAATCAAAGAAAGCGGAGAATCTTTTCAGTACCATTTAAAAAACTGTTCTTTTCTAGGACACATGTATTTATTGATGCGAGCGAAGCGACCATAGGTTCCCGTAGCGAAACAATAAGGATTGTAAGGCAATCCTCCGGGGGTTGGCGAGCGTTAGCGAGCCTGGGGCGGGCCCCTAGTATAATTAATTACTTGAACTGAAATTGATGATTAGAAATGAAGTATCACTTTTTATAGACGAATTCTAATTAAAAAGCAAATAACTTTTTTAATTTCATGTACTAGTATATTCTAATGAGTATTAAGGGGCCACAAATTAAAGACAGGTAGGTATTTCAATTACCATCACACGGGAGCAAACACAACGGGTTATTGACGTAACAATTACAATAAAAGGAACTACAAGACGGGAAATAGAGAATACTGCTAAGACAACACTCCTGGAGGTACAGAAATGGTGCAAAGGGAAAAAACTAACAATTTCAACCCAAAAATCAAAAGCAATTATAATAGCAAAGAAAAGGCACATGATTCGTAAACCGACAATCAAAGCAGGTCAATGGCACATAAAAGTCACCAAAGATCTCAAACTCCTGGGGATCATCATTGACGAGAACCTCTCTTTCCTCCCACATCTACAGGCCATAGGAAATAGAACAATAATCCTTTCCAATAGAATTAAAACCACAATAGGCAGAAATTGGGGCACAAACCCAAAAATGGTTAAAATTTGGTATAAGACAGTAGCAGAGCGTCAAGTATGCTATGCGGCCAGCATCTGGGCAAGCAACATCACAACAAGAATTATTAGAAACTGGCAACAATCCAACGTTACTTTGCCCTACGCATGTGCAGAGGATACCGCACTGCCCCAACAAACGCCATACTGGTACTGTGCGGCCTTGTCCCTCTTCATCTAATAGCAATTAAAGAAGCAGCCACCAACAAAATAATTAGGCACAGTTCTGATGTTAATTTCCTAGGACAAACAATAAGGGCCCAAGACTATGAAACAACTTTAAACATCTGGGAAGAAGACCCAGAGGAAATGGACTTCTCCAACATCGACAAACTAAACACAACACCAGCAACTTACGGATCTAAGACAGAAGAAGGAGTTGGTGCGGCCTTCGTCATATACACAGGAAATCAAGAAACCCTCACATGGAAAACCAGTCTCCATCCCAATAACACAGTGTCACAGGCGGAAAAGATAGCAGTTCTGTTTGCAACCAACTGGGCCTCCAACCAAAATGAACCTACAACCATCCATACTGACAGTCTCTCAACTCTCCACACAATCAAAAGAGTCCAGAACAAGGATAGAATTACGAAAGACATCAGACAAGTTTTAAAACTTAACCAAGACATAAAAATACAGTGGGTCAAAGCTCACGCAGGAATTAAGGGCTAGAGAGAGCAGACCAACTCGCCAAAGAAGGAGCTGCGGGCGATGCCCCATTGTCTATCCAACTCAAACTCAACAAAGGATTCCTCAAAAACCGTCTAAAAACCCTCATCATGATCGAGTGGCAAAATGAATGGGACAGGGGAGACACTGGCCGCAGAACCTACGACTTCTTCAACAAAGTCAATCACAACAGAAACCCACCGGGACCCTACCTAACAGCCTACTTGACGGGACATGGCCCGTTCCCGTCCTATCTACACAGATTCTGCCTCATCACCAACAATAACTGCATTTGCGGGGAGCCGGGAACTCCGGACCACTACTTATTCAACTGCCCTCTAACGACAACCAACCATTTAAAAGAACCAAACATCAACTTAAGCATAGCGTGGAAACATAATACTGCCACCAACAACAAAGCCCAAGTCAAAATAATGAAAGTAATGCACTTCCTTTTCAACAATATAGACATAATTACAGGACCACACTTCCAACTTAACACCACCATTTAACAACGGCTTTCTTCAACAGTATTCTCAGGACAGGACAACTGATTTAACTCTACCATCTGCCATAGACTCTCGAAAGTTAAACTTTAAAGTTCCTCAATGCATCGCTTCGCATCAATTTTGAATTCTGAGCAAACTTAAACGCCAAGATTAGAAAACTCCAATGCCAAGCTGAGACAACACCATTGCAAATAGCACCTCAATGGCCGGGGGGCGGTTTAAGGCGCCCCCTGCCCAGTCCTCGCCCCAATTCTGGGGAATACTCTCCTTCCGTGGTTGGCCACAAAAAACCGCTCATAACCTGCTATCACAGCGGGGACGAGGGGGCCACCTGCGGTGCCCAAACCCAACCACGGTCAGATGGCTAATACCTGAGATGCCACAAACTTCCACTCCACCGCAATGTGAGGACATTGAGGTCACGACAGATTTAGCGTGCACCATCCCCCACGCACACCACAGGTTGGATCTAGTTTCGGACCCAAAATAAAGAAAGGAATAATTAACAAGTACTGCTCTGTGGAGTTCGTAAAAAAATGCTTTTATGGATTGTCGCAAGTATTCAACCTGCATTATCAATCATTTTCACGTATTTTATTGAAAGCACCAAGGGGGCCTGAAAAATCAGAGGACAAAATGGTCATGTATTTTTACTCTTTTTTGACGTTTTGTTAAGTGCCGCATACAAACATTAATGAGCAAGTATTTTGTTAAAAGTATTTAGGGGCCCCCAAACTAAGCAAGCAGGATGCATTGTCACAGTTTTCTTTTCTTTTTTATGACACATTTGTTGAGTATCGCATGTATCCATTCAGCACAACCATTTATTTACATTTACTTTATCAAAAGTACAGGGTGTCCTAAAAGTTCCCGTACTCCAACCTTAAAAAAAATTATTGCCCATGGTTTTTTTTTAAATTATTGAGTTTTATCGTCTTCTTATAGTTTTATCGGCTCTTTTAATTTTTATCGTTTGATTTTCTTCGCACTCAAGTTGTGCGATAATAAAGTTCCACGTCATTTTGTTCTTCATTGCAAGATGAATTTATCAAGCATTCAGAGAATTCCGCGGTTTGAGACTTATTTGAGTCCATTATGAACAATAGACCGTTAACTTATCTATCAGAAGAATCCGATTTGACAACTTTATAACACCCGCATCTTTCCTTCAAGTTCCAGAATAAGTTTGCCGACCCCTGGTCTAAAACGTTCGTTGGAGAACCATGCGTCGTCGTCGCTATGACAACGGTGAGCGATAAGGAGGTTAGGATGAGTTCCTACTATACCCGGACATTTATTTTTGCAGGTATTTACCCAAAATAGGTATTTAAAGTTTTTCATTAGGTTTAACTATTAATTAACCAACAAACAGTTTATTCTGATGACTCAAGTGAATACTATATTAAAATGGAAAAATAAATAAATTAAAAGAAGTAAACTCATTTAAAAAGAGTCAGTATTTTAAGGTGATTCATTGAATAGTTTCTTAATCGAAACCCTTTCAACATGGTTTTAAAAAGGTATTCATACTGCAATACAAGTAGAAGAATACAATAATTACCTTATATAGAATAGACATTTACATTTTTTATGATGATGGAACACAATACTAAATACACCTTTATTGAAAAATCATCATTATTTTAAATTAAAAGTTTTCTTTGTTTATTAATTTACAGTATTAATAGCACATCATGTATATAGTCTAGCTCCTTAGTATTTTATCGTTCGTAATGTTCTATTTCTGAATCTGCTTCTCATCTCGTCTTCTAACTTGCTAGACTCCCAGAAGTACTTCCATGGGGCTCATGCTCATCTACCCTGGTTTTGGAATAGGTTTTTGATTTATTAATTTCCAAATTATATGCCAAATAGGTTAGTTTTATCGCCTTTTCTGATTTAAAACGATTTCTCTTTTTACTGTGGATCCAGCTGAATGTGCTAAATGTTATTTCAGTGGCGGCTGATGTTATTGGTGCGCTTAAGATCCTAATGGCGACTTCCACCAATTCATTTGTCCCTTTCTACCATAATAAGGGGCTCATGATATAAACTCCTTCCCATACGAACTTCCATTCCCGGAGTCCATCATTTGTCTCTGTAATTTTCCAAATCTGTCCCTAATTGTATATTTAGCCCATGTATTGTCCCTCATCACAAATGAAACTTAAACTAATTGGATAGAATTTTTAATTTGCAAGCTAATGAAGCAGGATTGAAGAAATCTGTCGCTAAATGAATATGTTCCAAGCCAAGAAGCTCTTCCCTGTCTGCAAATTTCTTTAGTATCGATTGTTCAGCTTTTTGCAATGGGGATACAGGTAATTATTAATTTAAAGTAGTCTGAAGGATTTTGAAATTCAGAAAACACTGAATGTATCTGTGGCTCATTTGATTGAACTTTGTTAAGTAAATGCAGAATTGGTTTCAGAACGGCAACCATTTTTTTGATACGAACCCAAAACACACCATCATCAAGAAGTTTCTTCTTTAGCTCCACAGACAAGTTTGCTTCTGCACTCACAGCCAGGGTACACCTTTCTGTATAATTCTCTTAAATCCTGTCAATAATATGTTGATGAAAATCTTGTCTTACTGATATCAACCAATTTATGCTCCGTTTAAAAATCTATACACTTATTTGCGGTAGTCTGAGAAGCTACACATGTTGAAGAGCCTACTGGAACTGGTCCATTGCGTTTAATGCCTTGGAATATGGAAGCAAAGTCATGGACTAATCTAACACAATCCCTAGTGAAGTGGTTGACACTAAATTTATTAAAATAAAGATTTGAATATCCTTCAAAGAAAAGTTTATAAACAAATGTATAGGGTAATTTTATTATAGTAAATTTAATTTTTAAACTCATTACAAAAACACAAACATTGCTCAAAAACCCGGCCTCACAAAATTTTCCTGTATTTTTAAGCTTTTTGTGAAAAACATCCTTTTCTTCTTCATGAAATAGGGATACAGTTTTCTTATACCAAAGAAAATTTTGCCGGGTCAGGGGAAATTTCCCTGCAACCAGCAATACAGTACTTCGGCCGCGTTCGGAAACAATTCTTTGAAAAAAGTGTAAACCAGAAAATAATCCGCCATGTGAACTCCGTTTCACCAGTTCTGAAGTTGCCTTTACGAACATTTGCTTACATTATAACATAAACTGCTAAAACACAGAGTGATATCGGTCCATTTCCATCGATTTCTTTCTTGTTTCCAGTGGCTCATGAAGAAGCGAACAGTGGTCACACCTGAACACACGAAAAGAACTGTCACGGGTAACACCGTACTGGCCACGCAGTGGTTAGTATGTGAATATCAGTCCTTCTGATCAATGATAAGTTTTAATAGGCACTGCTTATGCATGACTGAAGTGTTTTTGAAACTAAAAGGAGCACTACAAAAAGGAGCTAAAATATATTTTTATTTTACTTATGATCTAAAAACATATACATTCTAGAAATGTAAGTACTTTTATATACGTATATAATGACATTTGATTCCAAGGTAACTTCCAACATATTTGATTTGAAGAAGTGTTTAAAATACTAGTTAATTAGCATCACACTTTCATACAAACAGATTTTTATAAAAAGTGAAACTCAGTTTACTGAATTTCAGAATTAACTACATTAATTATTATCATAAGCACATTATATGAATTAATTTAAAACCCAAAGGATTAAAACATCTCATGCCTTCCTCTTTTACTGCATGTTTCATAACAAAATTTTCATGAAAATAAAAAACTCAGTTTACTTAGTAACACCACTTATCATAAATGACACACTATATTTATATATTTGAAACCAAGAGTGTCAAAACATCTCATGCATTTATTTCTACTGTTTCATAATCAAATCATATAAAATGAAACTCAGTTTACTAAATATAATACATAATAACACCAATTATTTAAACAAGCATATCATATCTACACTTTAAAAGAAAAGTTAAAGAGGAATAACATATTACTCATTAATATATACAATTTTTTATTAAATGTTTATTAGCCAGATTTTTATCAAATGTGAAATTCAGTTTACCGAATACAAAACACAAATAGATCAATTCTTTTCCCAAAGCACCGAAGAAGAATTTCTTTAGACAATTGATCACATAAAAAAAAGATTTTTTAGAAAATGCCTAGATTTTCTTTTGTTAAATAAAGCAGCAATTAAATCAATTTGTACCTTTTTATTTTATATTGTCTTCTGAGTACAGCTACTGTTTCATAAAATGGCATAGCTTGGAAATAATTAAACTTTAAAAAAAAAAAAAAAAAAAAAACAGCAATTTTAATACAGTTTTTACCTCTTTTTTATAGATTGTCTTCTATGTACAATACTATTTCATACAATTATATAGCTTGGAAGTAATTAAACAAAATAAAACAGCAATTAAAACATTTTTTACCATTTTATTTTAGATTGTCTTCTGAGTACTACTGTTTCAGAAAAGGACACATCTAGAAAGTAATTAAACTTGAATAAAACAGCAATTACAACAGATTTACCTTTTAGATTGTCTTCTGAGTGAGTAAAACTACTGTTTCACAAAATGACATGCTTGGAAGTAATTAAACTTAAGTAAAAAACAGCAATTAAACATTTTTTACCTTCTTATTTTATATGGTCTTCTGAGTATAATTACTGTTTCAGAAAGCGACAGAGCTAGAAAGTAATTAAACTTGAATAAAACAGCAATTACCACAGATTTACCTTTTAGATTGTCTTCTGAGTGAGTACAACTACTGTTTCACAAAATGACATGCTTGGAAGTAATTAAACTTAAGTAAAAAACAGCAATTAAATATTTTTTACCTTTTTATTTGTATTGTCTTCTGAGTATAGCTACTGTTTCAGAAAACGACAGAGCTAGAAAGTGATTAAGCCTGAATAAAACAGCAATTACAACAGATTTACCTTTTAGATTGTCTTCTGAGTGAGTACAACTACTGTTTCACAAAATGACATGCTTGGAAGTAATTAAACTTAAGTAAAAAACAGCAATTAAACACTTTACCTTTTCATTTTACATTGTCTTCTGAGTATAACTACTGTTTCAGAAAACGACACAGCTAGAAAGTAATTAAACTTGAATAAAACAGCAATTACAACAGATTTGCCTTTTAGATTGTCTTCTGAGTGAGTACAACTACTGTTTCACAAAATGATATAGCTTGGAAGATTTACGATTTTTATTAACATTAACAATAAATTTAACACCTTACTTAAATTTGTTTACATTCGTAGAAATATCTTTATTGTGAAAAATGTGCCCACAATTAAATGTATGAGATTTTAGTTTCCAAAAATTAGTTGTAAAAAATGTGTTTGATTTATTACTCCATCAAGAATATATTTGAATTCACATTAATTACATGCGTATATAGAATTTTTATGTTACTTTGATTGATTTTGAATTTATTTTATTTTCTGAATCAAATAGAGTTGTAAGCAGCTATACAGTAAAATTTTGAAACAAAAAAATTAGTTATTCCTCTAAGCCGATGATATAGATATACACACAAATAAATCAGAAATACACTCATGTCCAAAACTATCTTTACATACCCAAAAATAATTATATTCCATGAAATACCCAATCGATGTAATCCATTTTTGCAGGGAATGTGTGAAAGACGAGCTTTGTTAGAATTATCCAATCAAAAGTGTTCCAACGATTTCTGATATGCAAATCAAGGCATTACGTCATCCGACGGTGAATCAAACTCTTTGCGCAAGGTGAACTTCTGAGTCAATTTCTGCAATACAGCGTTTGATTTCAGTGTGTAAGGACTCGAAACGGTTTATTATCATACTTGCCAACTTTGAAACCTGTGCATCAGTAAAACGTTTGCACCAACGATCCTTGCAATAAAACACAACATAAATACATGAATTAATGTGTATTAAAAATATCCGTATACGTCACAATAACTAATATTATTCGTATTTAAAAATCCATAAGTAAATCTCACATTTTTATCAACTGCAGAAACCACGCAAAGCAGTAGTGTTTTAATACCAAACTGAACACTTCTATTTACAAAGTTGAAGCACTTACAAAGCTCTCCTGATAGAGAACTAATGGGACAACCTTGGAAAAGCAGACATCCTCCTCCTAGAGATATAAATGTCCTGAAGACCGCATTACTGGAGGCGTGGAACTTAATCCCCCAATTTGTGGTTAACAACATTATTTTCAGCATGACAGTACGTTGTGATATGTGTGTACAAATCAAGGGTGATCACATTCCATATTAAATTCATAAGCCTTAATTTAGTTATTCTTTTTTTCTGAACTCTCCATGTCACATATTATTGCCATTTTTATGGTTTCATGCTTCAGCTTTATATCATATGCAGTGTTCTCAATTTTTTTCATTTGTATTTATGTGTTATGATGTCTCATTCCAGACAAGTTCATAAAATTATAGTTCACAGTTTCTGAGAAATCCGTGATTCTATGCATGTAAAGATAATTTTGGACAGAGTAGTGCAACAAAGTACACACTATATATATATACGAGTATTATTACATGCAGCACAAAGTCCCAAATCCGGAATTGTCTAAAATCTGGACGTTTTGCTAACTGGCGTGTTTTTTTTTTTTTCTTCTAACTTTTTTCATCTATCCGACAATTTTTAAAGAACAAGTTCAGTGTGAATACCACACAGAAAAATTAGATTTGTAAGTAAAATTTGTTGCATTGTATTAAAAATGTCTTTTCCTTTTTTCGGAAATTATTCCTATTTATAAATCTGCTATTTTACTGGGGGATTAGATTAAGGTTTTTTCGACAAAAAATGCAAATAATCCAAAAAGTACGAAACCCGGAATGGCCGAGGTCCAGAGGATTACGGATTTGGGACTTAGTACTGTACTAATACAAGCAGAAAACACACAAGAAACAAAAAATATTAAGAGCTTCTAATTACATTCATTTTACGCTTTACATAAAAGTTTCCATACTCTGGATTTCCGCTTAGTGACTTGTGGGGTTTGGAGCTTGATTCCTGGAGAAAAAAGACAGCATTTACTGTTTGCATTCATTGATATGGGAAAAGCTTACAAACATTAAAAATTGTGTCCTCAGGTAATGTATATTTTCATAAAAAACGTGCATTCCACCTAATGCTCGGTCAATTGAACCTAATCATTATGGCTCAATCCCACCTAACTGGTCTCGGGGCCATATTTCTTGTTTGTTATTCAGTAGGTCCCGTGTCTAGAACACGAATTGTAAGCGTTCGGGCGAGCCATTGCCTTCCCGAACGATCATTCAGTTCGTTGTTGATTAGTATGACTTTCTTACTAGCGATTTCAACTTTGTCAACGGCAAAGACTGTGAGGTTTTCTATCTTCGCGATCGTTAAAGATAAGAGTAAAAATTTCAACGGATTTAAAAACTACGGAAAATTTTATATCGGATAGATACCTTAAACAGATTTTCTTTAAATAAACAATTTTTCAATTGTTACCCGTGTAACTTGTCATATCGGATGTAGGTGGGACTTTCTTAAAATTGTTGTTTCATCTTTTTAATGTTTTCAGTATCAATACGATTTATTGTGTCCAGCCCGATTTTTTAATTTCAATGTAAAATATTTTAAAACTAATTTAATGGCATTTATTGCTAGCCACTTCTAGACCATCACGGCGTTGCCTCTGGAGTTCGTTTGGGAATACGTAGCAATCACCGGGAGAAGAGGGCGAGCAGAAAGCCGCGTTTTCACCGGAGCAAACTTCTCCCCCTGATAAAAAAAAAAACATCAAAGCTATTCCGAGAAACGACACTAATTTTATCTTCAAGATCTTGTGTCGGGGTGGCGATTTGGCAAGTTTTTAACTCCAATTTTGTTTTCCACCAGGAGTCGGTAAAGATCAAAGGATTGCAAGTTTTGGGGGACATTTCTCCAAATTTGTGATGAAAATGTTCCCCTTTTTCTTCCGCTTTCGGTATTTCTTGACAATAACCTCTGCCCTTCGCTCACTCCGTCTTTGTTCGCTCATTGTGACATTTTGTCCTCATCGCTTGCCTTGACCACATCTCCCGACAAATTGTCAGTGAGTGACCTATTCGATTAAAATGGCGTGATGAAGAGTGATCACTCTTCTTCACAAAGGGGCGAGAAAAATGCTCACCCCTTGGCGTTGCCGATAAAGCGTTTACACCAGAGTGGGTCGAAAAAAGGGTTGAAAAGGGGTCAGTATATGGGAACTTAAAACGTCCTAGCTACAAAAAGTGGAGAGAAAAATAATATCAACTCTGGTGTAAACGCGGCTTTAGCGAGCAGTGGTCACAACTGACCCCCACGAAAAGAACTGTCACGGGCAACGTCGTGCTGGCCACGCAGTGGCTAGTAATATGTAAAATATATAATTTAGTTTAGATAACAGTAATGCAATCTTCCTTAAATATATGAAAATAAGACTTTTATTAACATACTACAGAATTTACTAACCTTGTAAATGTAAAGGGTGTGCTTCGTGACTCTTGACAAAATTAACAATGTTGGGTTCAAAATTAATTATTAAGTTTCAGCCTTAAATCGCAAAGGAATTCTACATCTAGATTATTTTTTGTTTTGTTAAAAGTGTAATTAACATGCTGGAAACAAGTTTCAACCATGCACGCGCTTGAAATACTAGCAAAAAAAGGGAGAACTACTTCAGAACGTTTTGGATATTTTTGTCTTATATATTTCTATCGAACAATGAGTCCGAATCGACCCTTAACATTGTTGTATCGTAACCTAGGGGTCGACTTCAACCGTCGACCACTGTTCTAGAAGGACAAACATCCATCTATGTTACTTGGCCCTGGTGCTATTCCTCTAAACGGATACCACCGGTTGTCATTTATCTTGACACTGGTGTTCATCGTCTAAACTAGTTCGAGAAGTCATAATTTAACTTGCACTGGTGGTCATCGTCTAAACCGATATATATGTGTGGGGGGGGGGGGAAGGAGATGTTATCTAACTCGACTCACCAGTTTCAAACATATACGAACTTGGAAATGCAAGCAAACAAATAATAAAGATTTGGGTATTTTCGTCTATATTTTTCTATCACATCTGAGCCCGAATAGACACTTAACAATGTTATATCGACCACTGTTCCAGGCGGACAAACATCCAACTATATAACCAGGCCCTGGTACACATCGTCTAAACTGGTACGTGGGGCGTTGAATTATCTAACTAGGCCCTAATGCTCGTCGTCTGAACTGGTACGGGGTCCGTCATCTATAGTGGTACTGGTACCTGTCATCCGTCTTGGAACTGGAGACGGAGTGCATGTTATCGATGGAGAGGAAATCAATGGTCTCCTGTTGAAAGTTTCAAAATAATGAAAGTTTTTACTCACCTAATAGTGGTATGGGTGATTTTCTTCACTATCACCTGTTCTTTTTGACATACGAAGCAGAATGCCCTCTGGTGGAAATACAGTGTAGAGCTAGCTAGAGTCTGCGTCACGCAAATTCGGTGACAGTAGTGATTGCACCGTAAATGCAAGATGGGAGTTGAATAGCCACCACAACAGAAACATATAGGGTTATCCGGCAGTTGCGTCTACGAAAATTTAAAAAAAAAATTCATTTCCTCAACTAAAATGTTTGCAAATGTAGCCGACTAGAAACCAATGCTTATTAAAGAATTTATTTACACATAGGCTATGGGATTTTGTAACTTAAAAATGCCAAACAATGACTTAAAAATGTGAAGACATGAACCACAAGTCTTAATTAATACACTTTTCGTTAGGTCAATATTGTCGTGCGATTTGCTAAAGACATTTACCGAGCTTCTTCTCCCAGAATCTTTCAATACTATTATTGTTTACCGTTCCCTCCACATATAGTAGAAATTTCAAAACGATTCTCCTCTTACTGCAACCAATGCCCTTTTAGTGAGGTGGAGCTTCAAGCTCAATCAATAACAGGGCGAAAGTGGCTATTTACGCATGTTTATGATTTTGTAAAGGGCAGTTCTCGAGCTTCCTCCGCCTGTCTTTAATTCTATTATTGTCAAAGGCCCCCTCAATATATTTTAGGGGAAGTTGGATACGTAGGGGATTGCGCTTGAGATCAGTAACAAGGACATAATTTTATTTCCGAGGGGGTCAATGAAACATAAATTTCCTTATGACAAACAGGTCTCGTATTTTTAAAATTTCTTTTAGATCCTAGTTAGACCATGAACTTTAAAAACATTAATGTAAGCCATAAAAAAGACACAGGTCGGTTGTTCTAGATACAGAGAGGTGCACTGATGACAAAAATGCTTTTTACTTAAATTCGACCATAAATAGCAAGAAGTTAATATTCCAACCCTATTCCTCGAAATTCACTCTTTCCTTTAGTGTCATTGTTGGGAGATTATTACTAAGCGTATAAATGCGAGAAGGGGGGGGGGGTTAGTCAGCTCAGAAAGAAATAAAATCCATGATCACTGATTTTTGCTTCCTAATGAATACAATTCGATACGAAATATGAAAGATTATTACAAAAAAAAAGGACAATTTTTTTAAGACTGAAAAGCATTATTTTAAGGGGATACATTTACCCTACCCATATATACCAATTTGAACATTTTTTTTTTATATTCACAACAAAATGTTTTTGTGCACCTTAGTCCAATACACATTAAATATATATTTCAAAAGAAAAAGTAATTTTCTCATACACAATAATTAAAAAAGTTAAATTTAAAAAATATTTTTCACTATTTTCAAATTCCTACTCCATTTGCAAATTTTAATTTTTTTTAATTGTTATTTTTTATTTGCCTTCCATGAAGTGTGCTTCACAACTCTTAGTGTTGGACTACATATACCACAGTTATTTATATTTTTATAAATATTTTTGTAACAAACTCTGAAAAACCGCGAAAAAAGGTCAGTTGATTTCAACAATTATTTTTTAGATAATTGCTTTTCCAAATCTTTATTCCACGCTCAAAGTTATTAAATATAACATAATAAACAACGAAAAAAGTTTCATATCTCTACATAAATTACGATAAAAGCCATAGCATTCTAAATACACTGCAATCGTGCAAAAAAAAGCCGAGGAAAAGTACTTTGAAGCTTTAATGCTTTCGATTTTGGTCCTCGATTCGATAGAAAAACTTTAATGCCTTGTTAAATAATGTAACTACTACAGCTATAAAATTTTGAGCACGTATTCTTTAAAGCTGTATAATTAATAAATGATAATAAAAATATTTCAACATTTTCATCATATTTAAGGTATTGTCTCCTTAGTTGAGCATTTCATTAATTTATAAAACTTCATTTTGATATTTTATAAATTAGAAAATAACACTTTAGAACCCGATGCCATGGGTTTCGCAGATTAGTGTGCAAGGCTGTCAGCCAATGACAATTATTTTATACTTACGTTATTCTGTCCTGAAGCCATAACTTTTCTTGCCGCAATGAAATTTCCCCGAGATGAATTTTTGAGAAAACAGACCTGTAAGGAGATCGAATACTGTGTTAAAAAGATTTGAGCATTTCGGAGAGTAAAAAGTGAAGTTATTATAACCCTCTAGAAATTTAGTTATTCAAGGGAATCAAAACAGATGTTGTCTCAAATCTTGTAATCTTAAAACTATTTTATCTCTAATCTACTATTATAAAAGGAAGTGTTTGTTTGTTTTCTGTACGCAAAGTCCTGCCTAATCTAAGGCACTTACAGTAATGGGATTTGGCACACAGGTAGTCCGAATTTTTTGCAATTTTTGGGTCAAGGTGAATTTTAAAAATTCAACCTAGAACATTTTAAAATGGATTTAATGAAATTTAACTATTACTCTTTTCCTTAGGCCCCGTCCACACTAGACGAACCAAACTGAACATAGATGATTGATTAAACCCGGCAACAGGTTTGTTAATCAATCTCTCTGGTTTTTCTGGTTTGACAGCTCGTTCAGAAATTGTTCCATGTTCGCGCGATCAATCTGGTTGGTTGTGTGTGTTGAAATTAAACTGCAAATTTACTGTTTAAAACAAATTGGTTCCTGTTCATTTTCTTATGCTAAATTACATAATTAAAAAAAAAAAATTCTGTAACTTGTCAGCTTAAAAAATAGTTTTAATCTGTAGCTATATGTATATAAAAAAAAAAGAATTAAATAAATTTCATTCTTACAATATGATTTGTAAGTTATCTTTTAGAACAGTTAGAAATTCCATTTCTGACTGTTAATTGTCATTGATAATTATTGATTTTACGGTTCGTTTATTAAACCCTAGGTCTTTCCTAGGAAAACCCTAGGAACACCCCCTTCGGTCTTGTGACGATCTTAAAAAAATTATATTTGATTGTATGAGGCAAATGGGACAGAGTTATATATATTATACAGAGGTTATATAAATAAAAAATTTTAATTGAATATTTTTTTTTGCAAGAGATTGTGACGTCACGTCAACCTTCGCGTTCAGAAAATAAACAGATTACACTTTATGGATCTTACGATTTCAGTGAAGGAAAGAAAAAAATACATTTTGGCTGGCATTGTTTAGTTCTTTTTTGTAAAATTGGAATCGTTAAAGATGGATTGAAAATTTCAACGGATTTGAAACCTGCTGAAAATTTGACCAGATAGACCAATCAACAATAGTTCAATCAAGACCTTATACGTTTGATTTTCTTTTAATAAATAATTTTTCAATTAAGTATTTATATTTTCGCAAGGAAATTGTGACGTCACGCCGAAATCCCATTTGGTTTCCGAAGCAAACCAACGCCACGGGCAATTCCGTTATGGGCGTTATCCAATAGGCTATAAATTCCCACCTGGTTTGCGAAGCAAATCAACACCACGGGTAACTATGTTATGTCTGTTATCCAATAGGCTACGAATTCCCATTTGGTTTAATAAGCAAACCAATAACCACACAAAAGCAACAGGCACGGGCAAAGTCGCATTAGCCACGAAGTGGCTAGTTTACTGACATTTGTAACTCAATCCTCCAAGGGGTTCAATCAAGATAAAGACACAGTTCTGCGAACAGGAAGTACACAGCTGTAAGGATTATTACATTTTTGTGGATAAACAATTTCATTTTATTAAGAGCTGCTAATTTAGGTCCACATTGCATTGCATTCAAGTTCCAAAATAACCAATTCAAATAAGTTTAAAAGGACAAATAAATTAATGCCCTTATACAAAGCATGTATTAAGGCAGTTTACACAAAAAATAACATTGTTGGGTATTCAAAACACAATAGTAAGGAAAAACAGATTGCACATTACTGTTAAAAATTAAATTATTTAGCTTATTTATTACATTACATTATTTATTATTATTGTAAACATTTGATTTTACACAACTATTTTTAAATATAATACTAAATCATCCGTTCAGTATATAGGTAACTGTTAGTTGAAAATAAATTTCAAAAGACTTTTCAATATATTCTGCGAAAAAGTAGATAAAATTAATTCGCATTATCATACGAAGCTTCCATCTTTCTTATACCTTATAGAAAACATAATCTCTCAACAGTATATTCTGAAAAAAGGTACATACAAATTAAGTAAATTAGCATAGGTAGTTGAAACCATAGAATTATATGATCTGTAATGAAACAAAGAAGATATTCAGGGGATCAAAAAATTTCTGATTGAATGAGTGTGTAAACCTTGAAAGTTTCGAGAAAACACGACTTTTTGTAAAGAGGATAAACCATTATAATTTTGGAATTCATCCAAACATGAAAAAGGCTCTCTTGAAAAATTGGAAGCGAAACCCTAACTTTTTAGCTTCAACAAGAATGGCCATTGTGAAATTTCATCAAAAGCGAAACACAGCACAAATCACAGATCAAATTTTTGAGGTTTAACAAAATGATCAACTGCAAACTGCACCGAAAAAAACTTACCTCCAACACACGAGCACTTGTCTGCACTCCGAAGCTCTGTCTCGAACGAAGTGATAGTTGGGAAAACGCAGCGATGGTCAAAGATATTCTGCGCAGTCAGCGAAACTTTCTGTGGTATTGGCGCGCTGTATGTTGCGAGTTGTGTAAGTCATTGGCAACCCCGTTATCCTGGTATTAAAACAACCTGATGAGTTTTAAACACACATTTCTCCTGGACTGTTTTTTTCATTTGTGTTTCACTGTTCTTTGATTCCATTGATCCTATTAAATTAAGTCCCAATTTTTGCGTTTCACTGTTCTTTGATTCCATTGATCCTTTTAAATTTTGTTCCAATTTTTGCGTTTCCAGTAAACTTGAAGAATTTAAGTGTAATTCTCAGTTTGTATTTCAAGCACAGCACAGTTCATTCACATCGCGTTGTATCGTTTTTGGTTTTTCATTTCTCTTAATCGTTTTGGTAAAAACTTCCAACTAAAAATATCTTTATTTAACCATACCTTCTGTTTTCAATGATTCATTTCAGTCAGAAATAACCATTTTTTTTATTTCCTCAAGGAATCGGGGTTAATTAAATCCAGATTTTTTGGGCGAGCCGATATTCAATTTTATTTAACTCTGTATTGATTTTATTGAGTCATATGAGAAGAAAATAAGTGATTGTTGTGATAAATTTTTTTAAGTTGGAGATGTTGATTGAGAGGAGTAGGAATTAGGTGAAAATTTTCAGCTTGTATTTTTTGTTTTCATATTTTCTTATCAATCTAAATCTTTTTTTTAAATTCTTTTTGCTAACTTTCCTCATATTTGGTTCACGTTGGGTTGGCGTGGAAGTTTGGAGAGTGGGGTGCCAGCTCAGGTGTTGCTTCGTCATCTGACCGTGGTTCAAAATTACGAGGTGTTGTCCTCGAATCTTTCCCTTAAGGGACTGATTCAGGACCGTCGTCAATAGCCCGTTGTGTTGCTCTAGTACGACGTTAACTAAAATTACCATTACCATTACCATTACCTCATATTTGGCAGAAAATAAGGCACAAGAAGGAAAATTACTTTTTCACTTTGACTGATTTACGTTTCAAGCCACTATCCAGCCGTTTCTGCAGTTCCTGAACTTCCTTGAATGCATTAAATCTTTTAATGAGGATCTAATATTAAATTAGTTTCCCCACACTTTTATTGATATTTTCCAAAATTAGTCTTCTAATCATTCTGAAAATGTCGCATCGTTTTGCTATTAGAAACTTCAACAAAATCTTGGCAATGTTTATTTCCGAAGCTACTGTTTTAAATTTATTTTTAGTAGAGCATTTTAATCATGACATCAATATTCTAAAAAAATTCTGAACAGCAATCTCCATGTGTTTTGAGTGAAATCGATTCAAAATGACTTCCTATGCGTACAAAATTTCAGCTCTTTCCTCTAATAAAAGTTCAGCATTTCTTTGTGCAAAAAAAACTGTGAAAATCGATTCGCTTTAGTAAATAATCTGCCTGGAGGAAAATGCTGAATTGTGCAAAATTTCAGTTCAAAATTTGTAATGCCATTAAATATCCTTTCCCCCCCCCCCGAACATTTGAATGTTCTACAATTTAACTGCAATTACTGTATTTAACGTTTCCCAGGGTTCAATTTTCAATTAATTCAATAAAATGAGTTAATTTCGCTCATTGAGTATGTAATTCTGCAAAACGGTTATTACCCTATTTTTATCTTGTGCATTTACTGGAAAGTCCCCTCATCCTGATTCGCTGAATGTCCCAATTTAATCTAGAGATTTTCTAAGCAATCTCAGCTGCCAGCGAATCGCGTTTCAGCTAGTGTTCCAAAGCCTTAATTGCTTCACTAATTGTTGTTCTTTAGGGAGGCACTCTTCAAAGCAAGTAATAAGTCTCCGCCCCGAAATGATATCGTAGATTCAAGACTGGAATACGGCTTATTCGTTATAATTTTATGGAAACTCGTTTTCATTATAAATTGCGACGATTTTCTAATTCTTAAAAGATAAACTGTGTTATTAAAATCTCAGAACTGATTTATTTTTACAAAACTGTCTATGGTGCGGTGTCTGATCCATCCGACACAACTCCCCCAGTCTAATGACAGGCGTCAGTTTGAGAAAACTATTGGGGGTCGAATACAATCCTAGTTTTGCATGTGCTCAAATGATCGTTTTCAGATCCAATTATTTTGTGAATTTCTTTTACAACTCACATTTTAGTACTGCAGTCCGGTGAGACAGATGTTCTTCGTGAAGTCCATTTCCACAAAGGTACTAAGGCACCGACGACAAGCACGGAGTCATAATCAGCGATAAAGACGTCAATCACCGAACCCATTGTTATAATAATCTTCATTGTATTCCAGGGATGGCCAACCCGCGGCACGCGTGTCAAAGTTTGGCACTGCGGAGTTTTGACAGTGGCACCCGAAGACTTATTAAAAAATTAATAATTATTTAGAATTAAATGTTTCATGTTATATTGATTTTTATTTTATACAGAACCTAACTGACTGAACATTTAAAAATGTTTATTAACAACAAAATCTAAGTTTGTTCTTGTGTTTTATTTATTATACTATTTTTTTAAATCTACACTACTCAGACTTAGATTTTAAAAAATTTATTTTTTGCATAAAAATCCCATAATCAGCATATAAATAACATTTTTTCACCTTTTTTTTATTTTTTAGTATGTTGGAAAAGTTTGAAGTGACACGCATTACTTTTTTTCCCTCGATAGTGGCACTTTTCCCCAAAATGTTGACCACCTATGAACATTATATGAGGACAGTTTTACTTTTCTATGAAGGAAAGTTTCTTAATATAATGAACCACATTCACTTCAGATGGTCAGCCAGACTGGCGTCAGACTTCCGAGACACCTGCACAAGAAATATCAGTATTTTATGCCGGTGGGTGCCAGAAATTCAGTATCAGTGTTTTTTTAACAATCACATCCGCTATAATAGTGAGGCCACGTTCACATGAAGCGCGTAAAACGCGGGTTGGAGAGGCTAACAGGATCCCGGTCATCAAGGTCGCAAAGATAGATACTTGAATTAGAGGAATAAATAAACATAATTAAACGGCGGGACCTTGCTAGCCTCGCCATACGCGCGTTGAAACGCCTCATGTGAACGGGGCCTAAGGAATGAAATAAGAAGTGTAAGACCGTTTCTCGGATATAATCAATAACGAA
Source organism: Metellina segmentata (assembly GCA_947359465.1). Classification (NCBI taxonomy): domain Eukaryota; kingdom Metazoa; phylum Arthropoda; class Arachnida; order Araneae; family Tetragnathidae; genus Metellina; species Metellina segmentata. The sequence continues at coordinate 137,837,573 of OX375872.1, read as the reverse complement.
ATTTATAATTATTATTTCCGATTATCCGCGGAATTGAGTGACGTGATGTGTCGCCGATAATTTGTGTCTGGCGACATTGAAACCTAGTTTTGTTTTAATTTGTTCAAGAAAACAGGCTCAGCCATCTGATATATCCAATACTAATTTTATTAGTAGCAATAACTAAATGAGGTATTATTGGATATACCTACTTTTACATTTTTATTTTCATGTGTGCCTCAAATAATTCAAGATATTTTTAGTGTGCCGTCAACTAAAAAAGGTTGAGAAACACTAACCCACGCAGTTCGGGCTTTTGCTCCCCCCCCCCTAATTCTCTTGTTGGAGAGAACCCAGAATATTTACTTTTTTTAGCGCGATTTTACAATGTTCCGCAGGCCGGATCAAAAGCCGGGGCGGGCCACATACGGCCCGCGGGTTGCCCATATATGTTTTATACAATGGCACAAAAATCATATCGGAAAAAATCGATTATTTCGTAACTTGGTTCAACTAACTATTTTTCCTAGCTATTCGCCAAGAATTGTTTTGTTTGTTTGTTTCTTATGCCTACACTGGCAGACCAGAGGAGTGCCAGGCCCGTCGAAGACGGCAAGAGGCGAGGAGGGTGCGCCTTCCATGTTATTGAGCCCCATTCGGAGGAAGTCCGACTTTGCTCGACATACATGACACATCCATTTTACAGGAAGGTCCCTTTCATACATCCATTCACTCACACATATCGTAATTTAGATCCCAATCAGAGGCCGATAACCCCCTGATCAGGTACCCCCAGAGGTATTGATTTGGTATGGGAACATGGGGGACATTGTGACCACGACCTATTTAACGTGCCCCAGTCACCATTAGTGAACACGACGGTCTTTAGCCAGGTCGAAGCGCCGATCTCGCAATCATCAGAATTGGAGGCTCCGCCGAGGACAGAACCCACAACTCTTCTGATGCGAGCCCGACGCTCTACTGACTGAGCGGCTCTCGCCAAGAATTAAGATTGTTTATTTACTTGTCTGGGAGTTTTCTAATTAAAATTTCTTCAATAATTTCAAATTAGATTTCTTGTTTGAAATGTTATTCGATTTCTAACACGAGTGAAACGGTAAACTGAGATGACTAGATGTGCTTTGTTAACGTTTTGTACTCAGGTTCAGAATTTGAGCAGTTAAATAAAGTCACTGAAGCAAGAGAGGCACAAAAATACTTAAGTCCTGAGTGCAGCGAAGACGTATTTTTTCGTGGGGTCAGGTGTAACCACTTCTCGCTAACCACCGGTGATTGTTACGAATTCCTTCGTAAACCAACACGCAACGCCGTAATGAAATCGTTATTGTCAAATGCGGCCAAATTTGAAATGAAAAGAGATCCCATGTTTAATCACCTTCATTCGAGTATTTTAGCATGCTTAAGTTTTTAATTTCGCAACATCTCACACGTCATTTCTTTTGTATTTTGCTGTTAACTTGCTTTTTATAACATTGCATGTTGTATTTCCTGATCTGCAATATATTTTATTGTTCACGTACTAAAATCCTTAAATTTTATATTTATCTTCATACAAGATTTAAAATTTCGCTCATTGTAATTGATGATTTAACTGTGTTCAAATTGATATAATTAAAGCAATTCATATTTTGATCTAATTTCTTAAAACCTGTATAAATAAAAAATACACTGGTGAAATAAATTAAGAGAATTTGCATATTTTATCGAATTTTATAGGAAAAGAGAACTGAACTGAATGTAAAACCACTGCTTCTAGACAAAAATGCAAATCTTGTACGTCAAATACGTAAGCGTACACGTGTGTGTAGACGGAGCCAGTAGAGAAACAGGCTTTATAAGCGCGAGTAAGTTAAGACGCATTTCGTTCGCTAGCACACCTCGGCGAATTTCTTGGTGTTATTTTGCAGCAATCGGTTAATTTCAAATTGTAACAGTAAAAATGAGTAACCACCAACGTTTAGATGATGGAATGAGGTGGCAAATTGTGGGGAGGCTAGAAGCAGGCCAATCTCCAGTCCAAATTTGTAGAGAGTTCAATTTTACGCCCAGCGTCGTGTTTAACTTATGGAAACAGTTCCAGGATACCGGATCCATCGAGAGAAAGCCTGGGCAAGGTCGTCCAAGAGCCACGACGGTCAGAGAAGATCGCCATCTGTCGGTTATAGCGAGGCGTAACAGGAGTGCTACAGCTTCTCAGCTCTCTCGTGACTTGTATACAGCCACAGGAACCGTGTATCAAGGGTGACTGTTTCCAAAAGACTTCATGAGAGAGGGTTGTTCTCAAGAAGACCTGCTGTTTGCGTCCCGCTAACTTCTACGAACAGGAGAATCCGTTTATCATGGTGCAGAGAGCAGAGAGATTGGAGTATGAATCAATGGGCGACCGTTCTCTTCATTGATGAGTCCCGGTTCAGCCTAAACACCGATTCTCGCCGTACGTTCATATGGAGAGAACCAGGGACCCGCTACCTAACCTCCAATGTCCATTATGGCGGAGGAGGTTTAATGGTCTGGGAAGGCATCATGTTGGATGGCCGCACACCTCTCCATGTCTTTGAAAGAGGCAGTGTGACTGGTGTGAGGTATAGGGATGAGATCTTGGAGCCCTATGTTCGCCTTTTCAGGGGTGCAGTTGGCCCTGAGTTCATTTTAATGGACGATAACGCGAGGCCACATAGAGCTCTTCTGGTCGACGAATTTCTGGAGAGTGAGGATATTCGCCGGATGGATGAGCCAGCCAGATCTCCAGACCGTAACCCTATAAAGCATGTCTGGGACTCTCTGGGGAGGGCAATTGCAATTCGCAACCCTCCTCCGAGAACCATCCAGGGATGAACACAGCGGTTCTGAACGCGTGGGACCAATTGCCACAGGAAATGATAAACTGCCTTATTTCAAGTATGAAATCACGCTGCGAGACCTGTAAGAGGGGACCATACCCCTATTAACCCATTTTTTTTGTTTATTCTGCAACCGCTGTTTCATACCTTCCGACTCCAACGAGTGTTACGCACGATCATGCGTGTGTATTACAATTATTGAATGGTTATTAGTTTTGTATTGTATCAATGTATGTACATATCAAATTTCATTAAAATCGGAACAGTAGTTCTAGAGATAATCGACCAAGTCTGGAAATTCTCTTAATTTCTTATACACCAGTGTAGTTCAATTAATTTTTTGTTGAGTTAACAATCTGAGGTTGGGTTATTAAAAATTACTGGGTTAAATTAATTGGGTTGATTAGTACTGTATTTTTTCACTATCCCTTCTTGTGCTTCCATATAGATAAATTTAAGGAGTTTTATTTTAGTAATTTTGACTTGGGGGGGGGGAATCATTACTTGATACAAATTAAGGTGTATTGTTTGTTTATTAAGGGAGGTATTGAGTGATTAGTTTTGATTTGTATGTGCAATCTTTTTGTCATCTTTTGTTGGCAGTCAATCTTTTTGTTGATATGTAAGCATGATTGAAATGAAGCTCCTGTGTTAAGCATAAAACATTCTAGACCATACCAATTAATATAGCCTCATCAGAAAGTGTGTGATGTTAGATTTGTTGAACTCGGTTGTAGAAAGTATTTCTTCCCCAGTTACATTTCAATCCAAAAATTCTTTTTGAGGAACACATTTGAAAATTATTTCACTCGGTAAACTGAGGAATTTCTAATCAAAATTATTAATGGCTTGGAAAAGTGACTGAAAAATAAATATTTTTCATGTTTATAAATAGTAGAGGAATAGCCAAAGTAAATGGGATCTGAACCACTTTTTGTAGCGTTATTGTAGTGGTTGATTTTCAAGGGAAAGAGAAGTTTTGAGTGGATAGGTTCTAACAAAATAGTTCTACGTAGTCTATGATGAAATTCACAAAATTGCAATGGTTTGTGCAAATCAATCTTGGTCATGACTTGGGTAGAATGAAAATTAGCAAGGAGGTATTGCTTTGAAGCTAGCAAATAGCATACCCATCACAATTCTTGATTATATTAGTACTCATTTTTTTAGAACCTATTCCTCTCTTAACTCACAATTATTTTCTTTTTAAGTGCTAAAACTTCACTGGTTTTTAACTGTCGCTGCATTCACAAAAAAAATAATTATACATCTTATGCTGGTTAAGAGATGAGCAAATTGAGATTTTATTTTCTGTACTAATGAGTTGTAGTTTTTTAGGAGTTATATTAGGTGCCAGTTCTGTATACCAAAAAATGCATATAATTTTTCACTGCTATGAGGTAAGATATCTTGCTGGCGTAATTTTTCTTATGAACAGAAGAAAAAGATTTGTTTTTATAATAAATAACAAAGTATTAACCTTAGTAATATTAATTTAATATAACTAAGTGTGCAATAATTTATTCACAAGACTTAACAGTTCATACAATGCTACTGATTAGTCTAGGACCTCTCAGATTTTGATGAAACTTGTTATATCTAATGACCTTACCGAGTTATAAATGGAAGCAAGATGTTTACATAGGACATCTTTTTGTTTAGGAATAACTTTTAAGTAAAACATTTCCAATTTTATTTTGTGTGTACTCAATGACATTCATGGAATATGACAGTGGCCAAATGACTGAGAGTACTGCATATCCAATCTCTTTTGACTACATTATTTCTTCAGACCATTTTCCTCTTAAGTGTTTACTGGTTTCGATTGTCATTTATTTAGGAAGCTGATTCTGGATGGTGTGTGTGAATATTCAGCATGTTTTAGCAAAACAATTAATCAAAATGCATTGTTTATGGTGGTACACAAAAAATACAAAAACATGAATTGAGCCGTGTCATCTATAGCTTGCAGGTCATTAAGCGCACCCCCCCCCAAGTTGAACTGAAGTTGTAGGCATATACTAAAAAGAATCATTTATAAATTTTATGAAAAAATTTGTATGTTTTCACCTTGAAGTTTGTTTTGTTTTCTAAGATAAAGACAATTATATCAAACATTCTATTTCTTTTAACACGAGAAAGACGCATAAGGGCCCTTGTGCTGTGTGTCAGCCTATACCTCCTTTACCAATGAATGGAATATGCTATTTTATGACTTAATTATTTGGTCAATACTCATTGCTTATTAATCATTGGACATGGTTGAAAATAGAACCAGGGATATCTTATGATTCACCTATAAAGATGGAAGGGGCCACAATGACCCAGTGTTATTTTGGAACATGATGACATTTTTCCTATCCATCGTATTCAAAAAGCAGTGCCTTGCTTCTTACATTTTGTTTACAATTGTTGTTCCCTCCCTGTTGTGAATAATTTTGATAACAGACTGTCAATTACCAGTTATTCTTTTTCTATAAATGTTTACCAAGTCTGACACCTGTTAACTTAATTAAAAGATTAAAATCCAATAAAAAATTTAAATTTTTTATTTTTATTTTAGATATGAAGATTTGTATATACATGAGTGTTTTTAAGTGTGTTGGCACTTGTTACTGACAGATGGGTATAAACCTGTTACCCGAGAAGTGAACCGTCTACTTTAAAAAAGATTAATGAATCCCTCCCTTAATGATGTAATGTCGGGTATGTGGGAATACCATATTAGTACATCTGGTCAGCTAGCTTTGATATTCAATGACCTATACTCAGGGCACAATAACCTGTACCCAGAGTGGATTTTTTTGTATCTATGTTTTTCAACAAGTAGATACGACTTTATGCACTCCCCCCCCCCAAAAAAAAAAAAAAAAAAACAGCAACTATAATAGTTTTTACCTATCTATCTTTTTTAGTTTGTCTTCCGAGTGTATCTACTGTTTAGTCAATGGTATCGCTTGGAAGTAATTAAAACTTTAATAAAATAGTTATTAAAACTGATTTTTCTCTTTTTTGTCTTATGGATTTATTTGATAAGGTGGAAAGTGGCATGTCTAACTGCGTTTTCACTGAAATATTTTAACATCATTTTAAAGTGTCCCTGAAAGAAATCTTTTTTACCGCTCATAAAAAAAAGCTTGTAGAATTTTACAATTAACTATTGTGCAATTATAAAGACCTGTTATATTCCTAGATATTACCACTAGCCAGTTAAGTACCCTGATACAAATGTATACACCTGGTGTATTCACTTATATTATCACCATCAACACTAGCAGAATTTAAGCTTGTTAACTCTAGTTAAACAAATATAAAGACCTGTTTCATTCACACAAATATTAAAAATGTCCTCTACACTATATGATAATTTAACACAATAAATTCTCGTGATGCAAATATATAACCATGTTGTGTCTGCACTGTTCCACTTATTTTGCCGAATTGCAGGAATGACATCATATTGGTCAGTTTTCGAAATACAGTATAAAAAATTGCTAGTAACTTTATTTTTAATCTATCATTATCAATACTTCACAATTTTTCACAACTAATTCTAGCTATGCAATTTCTACACTTAGCTATTACTCTTATTTCCCGAATTCTAAGATCACCAACGTTGGACAATGAGTGTAAAATTGTAAACAGCTTTATTTTTTACTCCACCAAAAGTAGGTTTAAATAATTAAACAAATCATTCATTTTTTTTAGTGTTCAGAATTCCAGAAATTGAAAGAACAGAAAATTATTTGGATTGGAATCTGTTTAAATTAGTTTCAACATTACGCCAAATTCTCACACAGAGCATTTTAATTAATCAGTGATGACAATGTCTTACGTCCATATAAATTCATTTGCATTTTAGTCCTATATTTAAAAGAATTTTCTATGTATAACACATATAAAAGCAAATAAATCATAATCCAAACACAATTTTGAAATTCATGTATTATTTAGTGATATTTACAATACGTTAAAAATTGTTTTCAAATTTGTTGCTAGCTTAAAAAAGAGTTGTGAAAATTTTGTCATTAAAAACCACAAGTGTAAGAAAATGTGTGTTAATATTGCATTTTAATACCTCATGCACCTATTATGTTCAGAATTCCATAAACTAATGTGGAACTATTGATTGCATGAGAAAAAAAATGCTTTTAATTTAATGTACTTTGATTTCAATGTTACTTTGATAAATTGAGAATTTTTTATATTATTTTTACCTAAAAATACAAGTAGTTGTAAGCAGCTATGCAGTAAAATTTTGTTTTGTTTGAAAAATGAGTTACTGCTCCAAACCGGGTATGATATAAATGCAAATAAATCAGAAATAGTGCAATAAAATAAACACACAATATGGAGCCTTATTATTTATTACTTTACATTTTAGACATTTGTTACATTTTAGACATTTGTTACTTTTTAGACATTTATTACATTTCAGACATTTATTACATTTTAGATATTCTTAAAATTGACTACTTGGGCTCCATGTGGGACATTCCTGCGAAAAAAAAAAGAAAGGATTTAGTGTTTAAATTCAATATTAAAATGGGACATTTTACAAGTATTAGAAATGTGTCTCCTCAGGTAAAGTACATTTTCATAAAAACGTATTTTTCTCCTGACGCCCAGCCAATTGAACTTAATAATTTTGGAACAATGCCACTAAGCTGGTCTCGTGGTCATATTTCTTGTCTGCTTCCCAATAGGTTCCGGGTCTACTACTTCAGAAGGCTTTGGCATACTCTCCAACATTGGTAACCCAGTATCAGTAGCACTTCTTACCGACATATTATCAATACATTATTGATTAATTATTAAAATTAATAAAACGTTACTAAATAATAAAATAATCAAAATTAATAAAAAATAATAAATTATTGAGTAATTAATTAAAAAAAAATATTTTTAAATAATATTCAAAATTAGTGAAGAAAATTATTGACTAAATATATAAGTGAATTAATCTTATTTTAAAAGTCACAATACAATTTTGTTGATCAAACGAATTAATTACCTATTTATTAATATCTAATCTACAATTTTTTTTGCATTGAATAGCAAGCACTTTTTGCTTTTTTTTTTTAAGTATTCATTGCTTAGTTTAACATCGTAACAAACTTATATATTCATTTTTGTTATGAGAAGTAACTCCAATGTTTTAGTGTTCATTTTCGAACCTTGCTGAGAATTCTATCACTGTTTGCATTGCTGTGAGTAACTGACGACATTATTTTAGGCAATGACACACATTTTGAGTTGACATTGCTATGCTTGATTTGGGAAATTTTATACCAAGCTACAACAGCTCTATCAGATTCCACAATTTCAGATGACGAGATCCGTAGGTTTTCATTATACATCCGTAGCTCCGTAGTTTTCACCCAATTTCCGTAACAACTACGGAAATTCCGTAACAGTTGGAGAGTCTGGTTTGGTTATTTCTGTCTATATTTTTCTATCGAGTCTGTGTCCGAATAGACACTTACAATGTTATATCGACCACTGTTTTAGATGGACAAACATCCACCAATGTAACTTGACCCTGGCGCTCGTGGTCTTTTAACTCGTATGGTGGTTGTCATCTAACTTTGCTCTTTCTACACACTACGCGGCACTGCGTAGGTGTAATGAAGAGAAAGGGTAATCGTAAATGAAAAGTTTAATCAACATGAGGGGGGGGGGAAGGTTAAGAACTACTGGTCTATAGCGATACGTTGGGAATGTCATCTAACTTGCACCGGTACTCATCCTCTAATGGAGTACCGCGGGTTGTCATTTATTTTGGCAGTGGTGGTCATCGTCTAAACTGGTACGTGCGTATCTATTCGACCCTGATGCTAATCGTCTGAACTGGTACAGGGTTTCTGATCTAAAGTGGTACTGGTACCTCTCATCTGCCTTAAAACTGGTGCCGGAGTTTCAAAGTGATGCAAGTTTTTACTCACCTCGATACTGACAATTCTTCACACAATAGACACATAGAGCAGACAAATGCGGCAGAACGCTTTGTGTTCTAAGAACAACGAAAAGGCGGACAAGGTTTTCTTCAAGCAATTTTCGTGGCAGTCATGGCCGCATGACAGATGCAAAAGGTTATTTTTCTGAAGACACAAGTAGCAAATTGGTTTCACCTCGAAATTGATCTACGAAAATTAAAAAAAATTAATACACTCCAAATTTTATTTTTTCAACAAAAATGTTTGTAAATGTAGCTGACTAGATCGAATGCTTATTCAAGAATTTATTTATACAAATGCTATATAATCACAATCCGGATTTTGTAACCTAAAAATGCCAAACAATGACTTTAAAAGTGAAGTTTTGTTAAAAATCTGCATTCTATGCCTCGTTTGTTGGTAACGCTCTTGGCGAAATTTTTTCATGTCACCAAGGGAATAAATGGTGAAAAAAAATTGAAAACTTGCCTAGGTTACCATTAAAACCGGGATATAGATGGGTTCTTTTCAACATTCCATACTCGCTACTAAATGTACGCCAGAAAACGTGCCACCAAACAAGGCTTAGAATGCCCTCTGTTACTGCAACAAATAAATACCCCGTTACGGTACTTCAAGCTTCCAACATTAATATACACCTTTAGGGGAAATTGGGCTCCTCTATAGAAATTTGCGCTTGTGATCAGTTACAAGATCAGAATTTTTTTTCTTCTGAGCGAGTCAATGAAAAAGTGTACTCTTACGCCACACTCGGTCTCGTATTTTTTAAATTTCTTTTAGATCCTAGTTACCCGACAAGGAACTTAAAAAAACACTATTGTAAGTCATAACAAATGACACAGGTCGGTTGATCTAATATTTGTTCCTAAAAAATTACCATAAATAGCATTAAGCAAATATTCAAACCTTATATTCACTCTTTACATACGAGAACGTTGTTTACTCGGCTCAGAATAAAAACACAATCCATGGTCACTGATTTCTTGCTTTGTAATAAAAAACCATCGAAATACTCTTCAAAGGAGCTTCGCTCTTTTTAACACTCGAGCGTACAGAATGAGATAACAATTTTGAAACGTTTTTTGATGAAGAAGTGAATGCCTGAGCTGGCACCCCACTCGTCAAATTTGAACACCATGTCAGCATGAGGCGTCATTTGAAAAACTCTCACTTCGAATAGGAAAATTCGGAAGACATTTTTTCCGTCCAGATCGGAAAAGTTGGTAGGTTGTATCACATTATATCACTTCAATTAACGATTATTTTATACTTACATGATTCTGTTCTGAAGCCATCACTTTCCTTGTCGCAAAGAAGTTTCCTGGATCAATTTTTGATTTAACAGACCTGTATGGAGATCGAATACCGTGTTAATATGATTTGAGCATTTCGGAGAGTAAAGAGTGAACTTCAAAAAATTTAGTTATTCAAGGGAATCAAAACAGATGCAGTCATAAATCTTGTAATTTTAAAACTATTTAATTACTGATATTTGTGACTAAACCCTCTGAAATGTTCAACTAAACAATTCTGTAAACAAGAAGTACACGTCTGTAAGCAAAATTACTTTCTTGTGGATAAACAACTTCATTCACTTTAGAACAACTGCTAGTTTAAGTCCACATTGCAACGATTAAAGTACCGAAATAACATATTCTAATTAGTTTAAAAGGACCAACTGGACTCCAGAAGTTTAGAGCCATGCCCATTGCTTCCCATATCAATTTCACTTTACCAAATTTTTTAAATGTTATTAATGTACTCGAAAATCTCCACTTTAGTATACATGTTTCTAATGAAAATAGATTTCAAACCAAGTAATTTCAGTATATATTCTGAGAAAAGACATTCAAATTAAGCAAACTGTCTATTGAAAAGAAATTTTTAGCTATAGTACCATGAGTATATTCTGAGGAAGGATGCATACAAATTAGGCAAATTAGCATTATCATATTATTCCTCCTCTTCGTTCATGTAAATTCAAATTTAATTTAATTTCGAGAAATCTACCTATGCTTCAAATATTTAATTATAGTTACATATGAGATCCAAATTTTATTTTATCTCTGAGAAACTATGTACCACCAGGTTATGCCGATTTAAATCAAGTGATTTTTATTCATAAAAATCATTGAATTGAAACAAAATTTTAAGTTTCGTTTTCCTTTCTGTAGTATGTTTAAAAAAAAATGAAATAACTATGATCAAGATGCACTATTTTGTTTGAATAAGTTAAGAACTTTGCTCTAATATTCAGTTCACCCCAACAATTACACTGAAAGTTATTCCTTCCTTGAAGCTCAGGTGTTGCCTCGTCATCTGACCGCGTTTCAAAATTACGTGTTGTTGTCCCCGGACCGTCGCCAATAGCTTATTGTGTTGCTCCAGTGGGACGTTAATTAAATTCCTACCTACCATCCTTACCCTTGAAGACACTAGATAACCTTTTTTGTTTGAGATCATAATGACCAGACAACTATCTCCCTCTTGAGCCGTTGACCTACAGGTGTTACTCACAAGCCTGTTATGAGCGTGTGCTTTTGTTTTAAATATTCTATTTGACTATAAGTTGAGCATGGCGTATTTTGGACCGCTATTCTACATAGGATGAGTGGAGATGCTCAAAATATACTCACTCCAATTATTAAAATCATGGCAACTTGTATTCTTTGTTAAGATATTCCAGTTATTTATTTAGTACTGTAGTGTATTCTTAAAAAAATAAATATGAGACTAACAACGTATCTTAAAAACATTTCAATTTTGCACATAAATTCCAAAATTGCCAATAATTTCATTTCGTTTTGTATTTTGGTGGTTAATTTTCATTCAAATTTTATTGGGAAATGTTATGCATTAATGCTTTTACACTTGTTTTTTGCTGTTCATAGAGAAAATATTTTTTTTTTGTATGCTATGTGTAAGTCCTTTTGTAAAATTTTGGCATATTTTATTTCAAATTACGTATTTTCATGTCTTGTCTCAATTTTTACTATTTATGTACAACCAATAATTGTTTTCAAATCAGTTATTTTTGCAAGCTAAATATTATGCTTCAAATATTTAATGTGAAGTAGGAATGTATTCTACAGTGCAAGTTCCTTTTATTTTATTTTAGTGGCATTATTTTTTCTCAAAAGTCAGGTCTCGAACCAATTATTAAAATAAATAAAAAAAATGATATGCATTTTATGCAAAAAAATCTTGAAATTTATGATTGAATAATTTTACACAAATATTCATATGGTATTGATGGGATCCAACAACCTTATTTATATAGGTCTGAGAACAAGTTGCAAAAACATCAATTATGCTTGGCATTATTTGTCTATTTACCCTATCAAGTGATTAACTTTTGTAATCCTTGTGTCAAATTTTAATATGTCAAAAATTTACCCAGCTATATTTCCAATGGAAACCGTATCTATAAAGCAAGGAATTAAATAAAACCATACATATCCGATTTAAATAAAAAGTTTGATTTAAATCAAATAACAACAATATAGTACAAATAGTACAAAATCCAACTTTAATTTAATTTCATTCCGGAGAAAACATAAACCACAGTTTTGAGAAATGTAACAATACTAAGATCTACAAATGTTATATTTCTAGTTGAATATTAAGTCCTAATTTAATTTCTGAGGAAACATGTACCGCTATTTTGAGAAATGTAACACCGAGTGTCAAATATTTACTTATAGTATCCAAATTTACTATCCCAGAACACATGCGCCACTGTTTTCAGAATGTGACACTACTGATATACTACTCCCAACTTAATTAAGAACATTGTCACAAAAGAAATTGAAAGTTAGCGTTATTTTACAAATATTCAAACAAGACTCAAATAAATTTAATTCAGTGTTGACAGGGATTTTCAAAAAATTTTCCAGCGCGTGCACACTCGAATCAATTCTAAGAACAACTGTCAACTTCTCATTTGGAACTCACGTACAAATATTTTGAGAACCATGAAACTATTTAACTGTTTGTTTTTCATCAACTGTTTATTGGTTATAAAATTCAAAATTAAAGTGTAATTGTGAGTATTAGCTACAAAATCGAAAACTAGTAATATTTTACAATGTTGAAATAAGACTATCTAATAAATTGAATTCAGTGTTACGAGTGATTTTCAAAATCCTTTTCAGCGACCCCAATCAATTCTAAGAACAATTGTCAACTTCTCACTCGTAAGACATGTATCAATGTTTTTAGAAACAAAATTACTTAACTGTTTACTGTTCAAATTCAAAATTAAAGTTTAATTGAAAATACTAGCAACAAAATCGAAAAAGCTAGTATTATTTTACAATAGTCAAACAAGACTATCAAATAAATTGAATTTAGTGTTTTTCAAAATCGTTTTCAGCGTCGTATTCAAAGAACAATTGTCAATTTATCACTCATAACACGTTCCACTGTTTTGAGAAACACAAAACTACTTCAACTGTTTATTTTGTATTAAATTCAAAATTAAATAAGAGTAAATCGAAAGCTATTATTGTTTAACAATTTTCAAATATACACCCGCAATAGCAAATTTAACGGAGTGCTATGTAAACAGGACAGAATTTAGTTTGTACCCACCATTTCTTCAAGCAAGACATGTGGACACTGTGGAAACAGTTTAGAACTGCCCACACCTTTCGACGAGGATTTGTGAGGCAGATCGGGCACACATCTGGGAACCAGTCAGCTGGGGGAACAACATGCTTCGGCAGTCTGTAAAACTTGCTTCCAGCGCCTTCACAACTGTAAGTTGGCTCGGACACCTTCGGCAAGTGGCTGAACGATGCGTCGAACAACTGTTCTTCCAAGGCATAACTGCAGTTTATGCGACGTTTAGGACACTGAAAAGAAATAAAACTCTTCAGAAAGAGGTTCATCTATTTTGACGAAATATCTCGTCACTGGTAAAACTGACCACCTTGATTGAACTGATCTTGACGGACGAAACATCTCGTCGTCAGAAGAACACGGCCAACATCTTGATGACGAGATATCTCGCTCAAAATTGTTCAGATCCGGATGGACGAAATATCTCGTCGTCAGAAGAACACGGTTCCAGATCTTGATCTCGCCAATGAAAAGAAGTCGTCAATACCTCGATGACGAGATATCTCGAGAAAAATTGTTCAGATCTGGAAGGTCGAGATTAACAGGAACGGCATTTGCCGAAACGGCATTAACGAAAATGCCGAAACTTGAACTGAGGGATGAATGCGATATATGAGAAGGTCGTGGAAAATGAATTTCTTACGAAATTTACAAGATGACAAAAACTTGGTAAATGGTAATTTTAGTTAACGTCGTACTAGAGCAACACAACGGGCTATTGACGACGGTCCGGGATCAGTCCCTTAAGCCTTAAGGGAAAGATCAGAGGACAACACCTCGTAATTTTGAACCACGGTCAGATGACGAAGCAACACCTCAGCTGGCACCCCACTCTCCAAACTTCCACACCAACCCAACGTGAGAACTTTCGATCACGACAGATTTAAGGTGCACCAGCCGCCTCTACACCATACGATTACAAAGATACATGCCCGGATTCGAACCAGGAACCGTCCGATCCAGAGGCTAACACCTTAACCACTATACCGGTTGGTGGGCTACAAAAACTTGGAATTAAAAAATAATAATTTTTAAATAAAATAGAGAAAATGAACAGTAACAAATTTTAGTATTTTGAAACTTTTTTTTAAGCCCGAACACTGGCCTCTTCAGCCATCGGCACTACAAGAGGAGAACAGGACACTTTGTGAGGTAACAAACACCCAGTGGGTCGCTCCAAACAGGGACAATCACCAACATCCATGCGTTTACAAACCACGATTCGATCCCGGGATCTATTGTGTAGTGGACCACTATACCATTTTTGTACTTTATAATGATTACAGCTTTCATCTGGGTCACCCACTAAAAATCAAATTATAATCTCTGTTTGTAAGGGATGCTGGGGTTTGTCCCCGTCTAGGAGTCCTGGCGGTTGAGCTAGGTGTCGTACTGTCATTGAGTAGGGGCGGCTTACCCACTTGGGTGCTTCTTCACAAATTGCCGCCAGTTCTATCCTTGTGGGTGTCGAAGAGGTCAGTAGTTGGGCATTAGAGAGAATAACCATGCCAGTTAATCGACCACTTTGAAAATAAAGGTATGTAGTTTAACAAAGATAATTGCTATATTATATACGTACAAATTAGAAATTTGCTTTTGTTGAAGAAAATTTAGGCGAGGGATCTGACATCTCTTTTTTTAGCTGCTTATGTACTTTGCTGTCTGTCTGCCATGAGAACTTCAAATGACACAAATTTACTGCTGTCTGTTGCCATAGGAAAGGAGACTGCTGTCTGTTGCCATAGGAATTAGAAATTTGCTTTTGTTGAAGAAAATTTAGGCGAGGGATCTGACATCTCTTTTTTTAGCTGCTTATGTACTTTGCTGTCTGTCTGCCATGAGAACTTCAAATGACACAAATTTACTGCTGTCTGTTGCCATAGGAAAGGAGACTGCTGTCTGTTGCCATAGGAATTAGAAATTTGCTTTTGTTGAAGAAAATTTAGGCGAGGGATCTGACATCTCTTTTTTTAGCTGCTTATGTACTTTGCTGTCTGTCTGCCATGAGAACTTCAAATGACACAAATTTACTGCTGTCTGTTGCCATAGGAAAGGCAGTTGTTTGGTTGCTGTATCAGATGGGGCGTTTGAGCCCGAACACCTTGTGTCACAAGATTTCATGGTTGCCACGTAGACGTAAGGTGTTAAAATTATGCTCTTTCTATATGCACTTTGTGTGGCATTGAAACAGCTTTTTCTGAGAAGCGATTCCTTTAAAATAGCAATTATGTAATCTGACTCAATCGTCAATACAAGCGGTCACTTCAAATTCAGTCAGATAATAGTCACGAGTCGTCCAATACAGACAGCTCCTTCACAAACTAGATTATGTGTTCATGTGTCAGTAGACCCCGGATCATTGTGACACCTTGAAATGAGAGATCGGTTAATCTCACAAGTAAGAGAAGCAAAGATCACCCAAAAGCCTTGAAACTTCATACAAAAGAGCTGTTCAAATACCGCCTAAAAGAAAGACTATTTAACAGAGCCCAGGACAAATCCTGGGAAAGTCTTCCTTACTCCAATCATCCAAGACTGACTTCAATTGCTCAGTTTCGATTCATGACTGTCTTCGTGCACACTTATTTTATTGTTATATGTTGTATTGTTGACTCTCCTATAACTGTTTTTTCTGTTTTTCCAGACTACCTATGACGGCTCAACACTTAGACAAGTGAACTTCACTTGAGGATTTTAGTAATAGATTACAGAAGTATTGAAAGTCAGATGTCGAATGACTGGCATTTGTTTCGGTCATATTCTTTATGACCATGACGAGCTGTCTGTTGACATGGAGAGTGGACTCATTATCGACTGTAAAAATAACTTATTTAATGAAAGGATATATTTCAACTCATTCATGCTTGATATCTTTAACCCTGACACTCACAGACACAACTAGAAATATGACAACAAATTTTACTATAAAAATGCCCAGGTTACGCTTGACATTAAAAAAAGAGGGCATTTTATTTTCCCTTATAATAAAAAATATTTTTTTAATTAAAATAACTTTGTATAAGCACACATAAATGTTTAATACTATCAGTTATTTTATTTTTGTAATATAATAAATACTTTACTGCACCTTAGAGTACACCCTCTGAATATTTTGTTTTTAATTGAAGGGCTCTGGCAGCACATAATTATAAGCCACTCTTCAGATTTTTCAAGAGAGCAATTATCAAGTTAAAAAAAAAAAAAAAAAGCAAAAATTGTAATGGTTCATCCATTAGTCAAAAGGTTGCGTTGTCTTAAACTTTTAAGTATTATGCATTCATTCAACATTCGGAAATTCTTGTGATCCTTTTGAATATTTTGTTTTTAAATTAAGGGCTTTAGGCAAAGTAATTCTAAGACACTCTTTAAAAATATTTTAGGGAGAGCAATTTTCATTTCTGAAAAAATAATATTTCATGGGTTTCGCTTTCGGTTAATTTGGCATTGATCATTCTTAATGATAAGCCATTTTCAAACTTTTCAGGAGAGAAATTTTAAAATTTTGAACAATTCAAAAATTACAATGGTTTATCCATTATTCAAGAGGAGGTTGCGTTGTCTTAAACTTTCAAGTACTACACTCAAATTCAAGTAATCCGAAATTCTTTTGATCCTATTGAATATTTACTTCAATTTTTTTCATTATGGGACATATTTCTGTGACTTATCACAATGCCGGAGCCTTCAATTCAAAATTATGTTTTCTCCAAGGAATATTTTATTTAAGGTAATTGGAGAGAGAGTAAAATATATAATAATTAAAAACTATTTTGAGTTTTTAAATATAAATTAATATTTTTTTTAATGTATTTTTCAAGCTCAAAAATGAGGAATTACTTTTCTTTGTAGCTGTTCAGAAAGTAATAGAAAATACTTTAAGCATTCCCATATGGATCTTTTTAAATACCTTTAATGGCTAATTTCACAAAATGACTTTTTTTACTTTAGAAGGTTCTTTTCAAATAAACTGCTGTATGCAGTTGTCTCGTGCCTTTTAATACAAGGTTAATTTTCAAATATTTCACGTTTTAATTTTCAAATTTTCCCTAGAAATGTATGCAATGAAAGATTTTCTTTATAAAATATATTTTTATTCAATTCACTCTTGAGAAGTTTACTCTGTCGATATGAATGAGAACCCTTACAAAAAATATTTTAGAGTTCAATAGAATTCTATAGAAAAACAAAATTTTGTTACTTTAGAAAAAAATTCTACAGAGAAAACGAGCTCTGATTCTACAGAAATGTATTGTTTCAGAATTCTATTAAAATTACATAGAAAAATAAAGTAAAACAAATAAATGAGCTTCTGTAGAATTCTATAGAGGTTTCAACTGACATTTTTCATGGAATTTCTATAGAGATTACTTTCTTCAGCAAATAGAGGATTCTATATAGACCATATTCTATACAAAAAATTTTGAAAGAATTCTATAGAGGTTTTAACTGACATTTTCTATAGAATTTCTATAGAGGTTTACTCTCTTGAGCAAATAGGATTCCATAGAACACATTCTACAACAGAAATTTTAAAGAATTTGATAGAAATTTTTCGTAAAATGTTGGGTTAAAAAAGCGCCTATTCAACATTTCTTCGTGGGAGTCAAAAATATCGCCAAAAATTCGTAATCAAGCCCAATCTGGCTACTCCGCTCTACATCCCGCCACCTAGATACAAGAAAAACAATTTCATAACGATCAAATCCCAGACGTCGGGTCACATTGGTGCCATCTCGTTCCAACTGCCAGAGCAGGTGGCATTGAGCAATACATTCCACACGTGTTGGTGGAGTAATCTCACCCCTTTTTTGGGCAATCGAACAAACCGGTCAAAGCGTCCTTGAATTTTTACCGTTACATTAGGCGCGTGCATGTGGTTGTTGTTTTGAGCTGGAATCTGTACTTTTCGCCTCACAATGGCGGCCTTTCGATTTCGCTTTCACCTGATTTCGGGAAAGACGGAGGGTTTTTCAAGGCACTTCCACCCGCTGGAGAAACGAGTTTTTTTCCTAGTTTGGCACAAATTTAATTTTGCTTTGTTCGCCCGAAACAATATCTATGCATTCAAAAGTACAAATTATCCGAAAAACACAGCAAATTAGAACCATAACCGCAGAATAAAAAATACATCTTAATTAATTATACTGCTATTAAATAAATAATTATTAGCAAAATTATTTTTTTTGCTGCTTCTGCATAACTTTGATAACTATACAGAATTGAATAGTGTAATTTGACTGTCAGATAGGCGCAAAAACGAATTCAGCTTCACGATTTTATAATTCATTTCACTTCCACAGCCTGGAGAAACGAGATTTTTTCCCAGTTAGAGACAAATTTTGCTGAAGCCGCCCCTTGCTAGAAACTAAATCTAGGCATCGAAAAATACAAAATATCTGAATAACACAACAATTTAAGAACCAAATCCACTTTCATCTGTCAATTGTTTCATCCACAGTTTAATAATAGGTCACAATTAATTACTGCTTTCATATAAATAATTGTAAGCAAATTAATTTTCTGCTGCTTCTGTATAATTTTGATAGTTATACAGAATTGAATAATGTAATTTGATTATCATACAGACGCAGAAACGAATTCATCTTCCCAAATTTATTACCATTTCAAGGTATATATAAATAATTATTATAAAAGGCAATTCATATTGTTGATATTGCTTTTATAAACACAAAATCGTGCAAAACTTATTTGCCGTGAAATGTTTTTACCTTACTTGAAATTATAGGTCTTGGAGCAAAGCAATGGCGACGTTCCGGGATAAATCCCGATGGGAAGATCCAAGAACAATACCGTCATTTTGAACCACGGTCCAATGACGACATAGGTCTTGTGGTTGTTAGATTTTAAGAGTACCTTCCTGCCAATATTGAATTAACCGTACTAAATGAAGAATAGGTACTGAAATGTACATTAGGGCTGCTTAAAACGAATGCTAACTTTTCAACGAGCATTTCTTTATGCTGCGTGATATGGGATTGTTTAAGCATTTGATCTGTTCCTAACAACATTTAAGAACGTTTAGTGACATACATGGAAGTAAGGTAATTGGTCTCTACCAGGAAGATGATGAGGAATAGTAATGTAGGATACAAATTCAAGCGATTGTAAGCCACAGAAATGGATAAGCTGCACCCAAGACAAAAGAAATTTCAATAAAAGTATATTTAAAACATGTTGATGAGGGAATGTAATCTCATGAGATTACATTCCCTCATCAATGTCATCAACATGGGATAGCAGTCTTAGCATTTGTCTGCCATCCGATAGGTCTCGAATCTCGGTGGATGTTGGTGAATATTTCTGTTAGGAGCAATGGCGGCTTACAAATAGACAACAGTTCGTCCCATCACGGATTTTTCGTCCATTTAAACAGATATTGCAATGTATCTCATTATGTAAATAAACATTTAGTGACTCCGACAAAATGTCAGTTAACGAATGCATACACCGCCGATGAGATACGTTACAGTGTCGAAAATAATGATGAAATGGACGGATTCTCAATTTGTGATCGGTCCCAAAACGTTAGGTTACGCCTCTATACAAACCAGTTCCATTCCGCGGGCTGGCCTAATGAGCCATATTACACCACAAACACCAACTGGGAACTGTTGCAAAGGGCTGCAAAATGTCTGAAAATGCAAAAATCCTACGTGCTTATATTTTTAGCTAAAGTATGCCCCAATCAATGTGTAATATGAGCAATATATATTCTGGGGCGTATCGTAGGACAGTCGTTATCGAGAGTCTTCCACGCCTTTAGTGTGTACGAATCCATGAAAACTGATTTCAAAGCTAGCTTGCTGTTAAATCTGCAATTCAGTCTTCGACGAGATATCTCGTCCATCAAGATCTGACCAATTTTTTCCTAATGACGATAGTCACCATAAAAATATTCCAAACCTCCACATCACGCCAACGTGAGAACATATAAGCCCACTGGATAGGAACTCGCAATCCTACGGTTGCTAATCCGTTTCTCGTTTAACCGGGCTACCACGGCCCCTACCCTGGTAGAGACATTGCTTTAATGAAATTCTTTTACTATATCATATTTTGCAAAATTGATTACACTTTTAAGTTTAATTTATTGATTTTAAGGCCATTAAGTACATGACCTGAAGATGTAAATAATAGTTTGTAGAACCTTTAAAAAGAATGTGTATGTAACAATTTTGCAGCAAATGTATTTTTTAATTTGCATAATTCTTTCTCGGTAGTTAAATAGTTAATTAACGTCGCACTGGAGCAATACATCGATCTATTGACGACGGTCGGGGATCAATCCCTTCGAGAAAAATCCAAGGACCCTGCCTCGAAATTTTGAACCACGGTGAGATGACGAGGTCAACACCCTAGTAAGCACAGCACTCTCCAAACTTCCGCACCAACCCAACGTGAGGATATTTGAGGCCCCGACAGATTTAACGTACACCCGCCCACGTGTACAAACGGCCAAGTTTCGATCTCGCAAACCTCTTGTTGCCAATCCGTTGCTCGTTCATTTGGGCTACCGCGAATCAATTGTTTCTTGGATTTTATTATTTGTTATTGATTTCAATTCAATAATCAATCTGCTTGAATGAAGTATTTAGTTTCATCTCTTATCTAACTGTATTTGTGTCTTTTTTGAATCTTATATGTTTTCTGTAGTATGATATATTTCGTAAAGAAACATAATTTCTTAAATTAAAATAATTATTTTGATTTTATAAAAATTGTGATCATTTTTATTTGTTAAAAAAATTTATGAGGATTTCGGTAGATATTTAACTAACGTCCCAATGGAACAACATTTTTCATATCAGAAAACGGCATTTTGGGGGCCCATTAAATATGATCAAGTTTTATCGTTACAGTATATTTAAATACTAAAGTAAAATATTTGTTTTTATATAACACCCGAAAGAGAGAATATAAATACAGTATAATAATCAAAATAAATCAATAAATTCAGCAATATTGTTAATAAAAATATTTCCCGTGCGTTTTCGTTGATTATTACTTATGACAATTGAAAATATTAACAGTATTAATTTAATTCAATTTAAACAACGACTGATGAATACAATATTTTGTTACCAAAGGACTGGATGTAGCTACAGTAAAACCACGCTTTTACGTTTTTCAAGGGACTTAACAGAAAAGTGTAAATTACGGGAAAACGAAAATGTAGGGAAATTAATTTTGACACATTCGGGTGGACAAAAAATTGTAGCACTCTAGGTGAAGCTCGTTATTGATGTATAAATGTCTGCACATCGTATGTTTTGTGCAGTTAGTAATTAATTTTAAAGATTATTTACATAGTATTAACTGTACATTTAACGTAAACAGCATTCAAAACAACTTTATATGCAATAAAGTAAACACTTTTTATAATATATATTCGTATTAAATACTCTTAATATCATTAAGTGAGAGAGAGAGAGAGAGAATTTCAATATGAACAGTTCTTTACTTACCATTTTCTTACCAGACGAAGTGCGCGGCATACTTTTAAAATGCTAACAGCTAATGCTTTTTAATGCTTTAAAATGCTTAACATACAGCTAAAATGAAAGTACAGCTCAGCTCTACTTTCGTGCAATCGCCACAAGCGGATGTACAGAGTAAGAATCCTAATGTTAAAACTTAGACGAATTGCCGCTAGATGGCATATACCTTTTTAGTTCTGTCGGCGGTAGGGAAAATTTCGAAATAGTTTGAAAAATTAATTAGGAAAAGAAAATTTGTCTTTAGGCGTATTCTTTTGAAAGATTGTATTTACTTTTCAGTTAGTTACACATCCAATCTCCTTCAATTTTGAAATGTGTTTTTTGATGCGTTGGAGAGATGCAAGAAAAATTTGTTTCAGCTTTGATTTTGAATTGTTTTACGCTATTGCGTTTAATTATATTTGTGAAGTGTAATTTTAGTAAAGGCAATGAGATTGTTCGTTCTGCGATCAGTAGTTAATTTTTGATGTATAATTAGATATAATCTAGTTTTTGAGATTACATAATATTAAAGTCCACAGATTGAATACATCTGATTCTATTAAAACGGACCATTTCTTTCGATTTTTAGATTGTTACAGGGAATGCAAATTTAAAATTAAGTGATTATTTATTTTAAAAAATCAGTGATTTAGATAAGAATTTTAATTTAATTTTCCTTTCTGTTTTATGTAAAATAATATTGGAAATGAAATAACTATGAAGAAGAGACATGCTATTTTATTCAAGTTAGTTGAATATTAAATCAGCCTTCCCTTGAAGCACTACACAACCTTTTTTGATAGGGATCATAATTACACTACAACTCTTTCCCTTTTGGGCCATTGAACATGTGTCAATCACAAGCCTGTTCTTCAGCATAGGTTTTGTTTTAAACATTCCATGTGACTATAAATCCAATGGGCAATTTTGAATCATTCTTCTTCATATGATGGGTGAAGATTCTCTTAATATATTTACTCAAGCATTATACCTAAAAAAGTTCCAGGGCCAGTGCGACCCCATTAGTTCAAATTAGAAAGATATGTTTTTTTCTAATCTCTGCAGCTATTTTTTTGTGTGCTTGCATTTGCAAAATCTTATATTAAGTATTATTTTTTGACCCATCATATGCCTGTGCCAAAACCTTTGCATTATTAATTTTGTATAACTTCCATATACTGAACACTGATGTGCTAAAAGTCATGGGATAGTGTAATATCTCTAAGTCATTCCTTAACTGTAACCTCTTTAACTGTAACTCTGACTGATAACAACCATGCTGTAATGACAAGCACGTATTAAGAAAGCAATAAATCATTCCTTTATAATTAACATTGTAATATGTTACAAATGGCGACGAGTAGTGTTTAACCTACGCTAAAGAAGTGTTCTCAAAAGTAGCAGCTTTATTTTTCACAAGTAAGAAGTAGTATTTGTTTACTTCTAATTGCGTAATGACGGAACAATAGGTGTTAGTGGTAAAGGTGTTTTTAAGTGCAGTGCTTTTTCTGTGTATTTGACTTAGTGCTTTTTCTGTAGGTTTGATTTTGCTTTGTGCTTTTTCTGTGCATTGATTGTTACTTTGGATAAGCATGGGTATAGTTAGAATGTTCAAGGAGATGAGGACAGAGGGAGCCAGTGGGGAGTTCTATATGGAATGTGACTTGTGTGGGAATATGGTTGAGGCAGGAAAGGGTGGTGTGAGTGGGGTTAAAATGTCAGAGAAGGTTGAATTTACATGCAAGAGTTGCTCAGAGGTGGGTGATTTGAGGAAGGAGCTGGAGGCTTTGAAGGTGAGGGCTGCAGAGGGAGTGGAAAAGGGTGTCCAATGTGTAGACTTGGGGCATGTTGATCAGGGGGATAAGGTAACTAGAGGGGTAGTGGTTGGTGATTCAATGGTTAGGGTTTTGGGAGAAATGGTAGGGCGTAAAAAGCTCAATTTTGCAAGGTGTTGCTTGCCAGGTGCCAGGGTAAAACATGTAGTTGAGGCAGTTAAGGCAGGTGTGGTTAAAGGGGAGGAAAAGGCAGTAGTGTGGGTGGGAACAAATGACGTAGAGAGGACTACTAATGTCGAGTTTAAGAGGGAAGCAGAAACACTTTTAAGAGGCATTAAGTCTTATGGGGCAGAAGTAACAGTATTAGGATTACTACCTAGGTATTGGTTAGGTAATGGGTGGTTAAATCAAAGGGCCAATAAGATGAACGGGTTGTTAAGGGATTTGTGTGAGAGGGAGGAGGTTAAATTTTTAGATGTTTGGAAGGGGTGTAGGAGGGATTGAATAAGCAGGGACAATTTGCATTTAAGCTTGATAGGTAATAGGGAGGTTGGCAAGCGGGTTTTGAATATTCTGGAGTCAAAAAACTAGTATACAAGCAGGGATGGGAAGGACATAGAGGGTTGACAGTACACAGTAATTGCTTAGGAAAACTAACAGGGTCTAAATTGCAGGAGACAAACAATACAAAGGGAAAGTGCAATGTAAGGGAGAAAAACAATACCAAGACAAATAATACAAGGGGAACGTGCAATATAAGGGTAAAAAATAAGCTAAAAGTATTTTATTGTAATGCTCGCAGTGTGAGAAATAAAATGGATGAGCTCAAGGAAATTGCACAAGCAGAGGATATAGATATCATTGGGATTACTGAAAGTTGGGCAAGCAGTGAAGATGCACAAAATTTAGAATTAAGTGGATTTACAATGTTTAGGGAGAACAGAGTGAATAGGAAAGGGGGTGGGGTTTTGATTTATGTGAGAGAATTCTTAAACTGTATGGAAATAAAGTTAAATAGTAAAACTGAGGGTATAGAATCAGTCTGGGTGAAACTGAATACAGACAAAGGCAAAGGACTAATTCTGGGTAATATATATAGACCTCCTGTTTGTAGTGAAGAGCAGGAAAAGGGCATGTGCAATCAGATAAACGAAGCATGTCACAAAGGAGAATTAATTTTAATGGGGGACTTTAACTATCCAAATATTGACTGGACAAACAATCTAGCTACAAATGGGAAAGGGGCAGAATTTTTGGAAGTGATACAGGATTGTTTTTTGTACCAGATGGTGTATGAGGATACTAGGGACAATGCAATATTGGATTTGATTTTCAGCAATGATGAGGATAGGGTGCAGGATTTGGTTATAGGTGAGCCACTGGGAGAAAGTGATCATAGAAGTATCAGATTAAGTATAAATTTTCAGTCAGCATACACAATCAATAGTAGGATAATTCCAAATTTCAGAAAGGTAAATTTTCATAGGATAAGGGAAGAGTTAAAGGAAACATTCAAAGGGGGATTATTAGCACCGCATCATTCTGAACAATGGGAGGAATTCAAGAATAAGTTAGACAGGGTGTTAAAAAAACATGTAACGTTCAGGAAAATCTAGAAAATTACTCCCTATGTAGTTTTCAGGGGAAACACACAGGGCTTTGAAATTAAAACAAAGAACATACAGGGTATATAAAAGCACTGGTATCGACAGGGACAAGGAGGCATATCAGAAAGCCAGAAAAGAGTTTAAAACTATTAGTCGGAAGCAAAAGGTGTCCTTGGAGGAAAAATTAGCAAGGGAAATAAATATAAACCCAAAAGAATTTTTTGCATATGCAAGTGGTAAAAATAAATTTAGTACTACACTGGGCCCGTTGGAGGGGAAGGGAGGTGAGTTAATTCAAGACGAGGTGGGAATGACAAACGTGTTAAATGACTTTTTTCTGGGGGTTTTCAATGGTAACTATAATTTAAAAAAGGATCCCAAGGATGGAGCCTTTCCAGGGGGTATAATTAAAGAATGCAAATTTAACGGGGAAGAAATAGTATATCAGTTGAAAAAAATTAAGCCATCTAAAGCACCAGGGACAGACGATATTTATCCGAGAGTACTAGTGCAATGCACGGAAGAATTGGGGGAAGTAATTTACACAATATTTAATTCAACATATAGCATGGGTTGGGTACCAATGGATTGTAAGTTGGCCAACATAATTTTCAAAAAGGGAATACAAAGTGATCCGGGCAACTATAGACCAGTAAGTCTAACATCAGTAATTTGCAAAATATTTGAATCTCTGTTAAAAAAGCATATAATGTTATACTTGGAGGAAGGGGGACTGTTATCAGAGAATCAGTATGGGTTTAGGAAGGGCAGATCCTGCTCTACACACCTTTTGAAGTTCAACGAAAAAATTACTGAGGAGCTGGATAATAAGAGCAGTGTGGATATCATGTACATAGATTTTCAAAAGGCTTTTGATAAAGTACCTCATGAGGCATTACTGTTTAAATTGGAAAGGCTGGGGATTCATAGAAAAACATTAATATGGATAAAGAATTGGTTATTGGGTAGAAAGCAGAGAGTGCTGGTAAAAGGAAATTGTTCACAGTGGACAGAAGTTATAAGTGGGGTGCCTCAGGGATCAGTTTTGGGACCAATTTTATTTATAATTTTCATAGAGGATATAGGTCAGGGGATCAAGAATAGAATCAGTATATTTGCAGATGACTTAAAAATATGGGGGACAGTGGATACCAAGTTACAGATAGAAAATTTACAAGGGGATTTTGATAAGATATCCGAATGGGCTGTAAAATGGGGTATGTCATTTAATGTAGGGAAATGTCAAGTTCTGCATATGGGTTACAGGAACAGTGGAGCCGAGTACAGGCTGCAGGGAGTAAAGGTAAAGGAGGGAGAAACAGTCAAGGATCTTGGGGTGATAATTCACAGGGATTTTAAAATGGGTCATCAATGTTCAGCAGCGGGTAAAAAGGCTAATAGGTTACTGGGGTATATTAAAAAGACTGTAACTTCAAGGGATAAGAATATAATCTTGCCGTTATATAAGGGTTTAGTAAGACCACATCTAGAATATGCTGTACAATTCTGGGCTCCATATATGAGAAAGGACATAGAATCAATTGAAAGGGTTCAGCACAGAGCTACAAAAATAATAAAGGGGCTAGCAAATTTCGACTATAATGAACGTTTAAGTAAGCTAAACATGTATACACTGGAAAGAAGAAGAAGGAGGGGGGATTTGATTCAGCTTTTCAAGTTTGTAAAACAAGGGGACACAGAGGGCTTAAATTTCAATAGGGATAACAGAACAAGGGGCCATGGGTATAAATTGAATAAGACACATTTTAATCGGGATTTAAGGAAAAACTACTACTTTAATAGGGTAATAGACAGTTGGAACGCGTTGCCAGAAAATATAGTTAATTCAAAGGGAGTGTACGAATTTAAGACACAATTGGATAGTCAGTGGGAATTGGAGAATTCATAAACAAAGGACCAGCCTTGTTGGGCTTGAGCCTGTAGCTGGTCGTCAATATTTGTATTTGTATTTGTATTTGTTAGGCCTAATCGGAACGTTGAATTCGTTCGATGAGGACTGTGATGAATTTTCCCTGTACGTCGAAAGGCTTTAGAAGTATTTTGTAGCAAATGACACTGATGAGCGAAAGAAAGTCGCAGTATTTATTTCTGTTCTGGGTGCGAAGACTTATAAGTTGTTGCGTAATCTTCTACAACCAAAACTGCCGAAGGACTGTAAATATGATGAGCTAGTAGGTACGCTACGTAATCATTTCAAACCTACACCGATTATTATAGCAGAACGTTTTCGTTTCCATAGACGACATCAAGAACCAGGAGAAACTGTGTGAACATTTTTAGTTGAATTACGACACTTAGCGTCTACATGTGAATTCGGCACGTTCCTGGAAGAAGCAGTTCGCGACCGTTTTGTTTGTGGTTTGCGATGTGAAGCTACTTAGAAGAGATTACTCGCAAAAAAAGACCTAAAGCTCTCAGATGCTACAGAAATCGCATTAGCAATGGAGTTAGCTGAAAAAGATGCCTCCAACATTAACGTTCCTGATCAAGCCACTGTGCATAAAGTTAAGAACTCCCACTCATATTATAGTAAACCGTAAGCTAAAAAATCATCATTCAAATGTTATAGATGTGGAGCTGCGCATAGTGCTAACAAATGTAAATACAAGAATGCAAAGTGTCATGGTTTTGGAAAAATTGGCCATATCCTTACTGTTTGCAAGAAAAGAGAAAAATCAGCAAAAAAGGTATCAGCAGATGACATACCTGAAGTAGGTGGTTTAAATTTATTTCGCATCAAGTCTGTGAATAAAATTGTTGAAAAATCCTATACAGTTCCTGAGAAAATTAGCAATGAATCCATTAACATGGAACTGGACACTGCTGCTGATATATCACTAATTCCTGAATCTTGGTATTCAAGTTTGATTCCTAATATTGCATTGAAACCCTCCTCTACTATTTTGAGAGATTATAATGGAAGGGAAATCGAAATTGCAGGTCAAGTTACTGTCCCGTGTCGTATAAAAACCCAAATAAGACACTTCCTTTAATCATTGTCAAAGGTGATAGACCAGCATTATTCGGAAAAGACTGGATAACTCAGTTCAAGTTAAAATGGAAAAAAAATTTTGCAGTAAAAGGTGAACCAAATATAAATGTAGAGGAAGCTGTAAATAACATGAAAAGGCTATATGATGATCTTTTCAAAGAATCAGATGTGTGAACCAATTAGCCATTTCAAAGCTAAGTTGAAAGTAAAGGAAAATTGTGATCCTGTATTCTGCAAAGCTCGACCAGTACCTTATTCAATCAAACAGAAGGTATCTGAAGAAATCTCCAAAACTAAGGAAAGAGGTGTATGGGATTTCGTAGAACACTCCAGTTGGGCTACACCACTTGTAATTGTACCTAAGAAAAATGGTGCAGTAAGGCTCTGTGGTGACTTCAAGATAACTGTAAACAAATTTTTAGACCCAAATCAATATCCCCTGCCCACTCAGCAGGATTTGTTTTCTACTTTAAATGGTGGAAAGTATTTCACAAAATTGGACTTGTCACATGCTTACCAACAAGTGGAATTAGCCAAAGAGTCTCAAGAGTATTTGACTCTAAATACTCATTTGGGACTTGTGCGTCCTCGTAGGCTGTTATATGGCATTACTTGTGCAGCATCTCTTTTTCAGTCCATAATTGAACAAATAGTTCAAGGATTGCAGTCAGTAATATGTTTCCAATATGACATCCTGATCACTGGATCGACTGTCAAAGAACATCTTGATAATGTAAAAAGAGTTTTTGACTGTCTGCGTAAATATAATGTAAAGTTAAATCAACAGAAGTGTGAATTCGCGAAAAGCTCAGTTGAATTTTTGGGTCACAGGATTGATTATGTAGGCATTCATCCTACTGATGAAAATATTAAAGCTATTGTTGGCATCAATTCGCCAACTACTGTAACTGAATTGAAATCGTTCTTAGGTTTATTGAACTATTATGCTAAATTTATAAAAAATGCTTCTATGATTTTAGCTCCGTTGTATGAATTGTTGCATGCAGATACTACATGGCAGTGGACAGAACGTCATGAAGAAACATTCCAGAGGTGTAAAAATTTGCTTACATCAAGTGCAGTACTTGTACATTATGATGAAACACTTCCCATCAAATTATCATGTGATGCTTCACCTTTAGGTTTAGGTGTGGTTTTGTCACACTTTGTAAATAATGAAGAACGTCCTATTGCATATGCCTCAAGAACTCTAACCAAAGCCGAAAGAAATTATTCACAACTTGAAAAAGAAGCTTCTGCCATTATCTTTGGTATAAAAAAATTTCACCAGTACATTTATGACGCCAATTTACTATTGTTACAGATCATCAACCATTAATCACAATTTTCGGTGTCAACAAATCTATCCCAGCTATGGCAGCTGCAAGATTGCAAAGATGGGCTATTCTATTGTCCTCTTTTCAGTATTCTATACAATATAAGAAGGGGATCGAACATACTAATGCAGATGCATTGTCAAGAGTACCTATAGTATAGGATGATTTAGAAGAACAAGAAATTTTCAAAATTTCATATTCTGAGGATCTCCTAATTAGCAGTGATGACATCGCCAAAGCTACTTGCAATGATGCCTTGCTTGGAACTGTTCTAAAATATGTACAATATGGTTGGCCAAAAGAAATCAGCGATGAGAAATTGAAACCTTTTTTCACTAGACAACATGAACTTTCAGTTGACTGTAATTGCCTGTTATGGGGAATGAGAGTGATTATCCCTGACAAATATAGAAGCAGATTGTTAAATTTACTACATGATGCACATCCTGGTATTGTGAGAACGAAAGCCTTGGCTAGCAGTCATTTTTGGTGGCCTCTTTTGGATCGTGACATTGACAATATCACAAAACAGTGTTCTTCATGCCAAGAAAATGCACGTTTACCACCTATAGCTCCCCTTCAGTCATGGGTTTGGCTAAAAACTCCATGGGAGCGAATACACATTGATTTTGGTCAAAAGGATACAAAAAATTACTTTATTATCGTAGACAGCCATTCTAAATGGTTAGAAGTAATTGAAATGCGGTCAACGGCAGCAAGACAAACCATCGAAGTTTTACAATGCCTTTTTGCAAGGTATGGTCTTCCGTTGGAACTTGTCTCTGACAACGGTCCTCCGTTTACATCGCATGAATTTGAGAGTTTCTTAAAAACGAATGGCGTTAAGCATACCCTCATACCCCCTTACAGACCAAGATCCAATGGGTTGGCAGAAAGAGCTGTGCAAACATTCAAACAAGCACCGAAGAAAATGAACAGTGATGGTGATGATCATAGTAGCTTGAACCAAAAAAAATTTCGGTTTCTTATGACTTATCGTTCTACACCTCATGCTACAACTCAAGTCTCCCCTGCTGAACTTTTTCTCTCGAGACCAATTCGAACACTCTTATCATTGGTCCATCCAGTTCTAAATGAGATAGTAACTGGCCAGCAGTTACTTCAGAAGAAGTACCATGATCGCAGCCATGAAAACAATAGAAAATTTCATGGCAACCAAGATGTGTGGATATATTCATACAGACAGCGTAAGTGGTTCCCTGGCCGTCTAACCAAACAGTGTGGAAGTAGAACATGGACTGCCAATGCAAACAACAAACCAAGGACCAAGTGTTTTGGTCCATGAAGACCAAATACGTCCATCCATTTAAGTTCCCAACACAGAGTCTCATAGATGTCAATCAAACTACTACTGGTATGATGATGACACCACCACGTAAGCAGTTCCCGAGCCCAAAAGCAATCTGATTATTTCCAGACGCAACCCTGTGCGAGAGCGCAGAAAACCCAACAGATTGGACTTATGGACTTTTTGTTTTCTACATTTTTTTTACAGGGATAGTAATGTAATATCTCTAAGTCATTCCTTAACTGTAACCTCTTGAACTGTAACCTCTTTAACTGTAACTCTGACTGATAACAACCATGCTGTAATGACAAGCACGTATCAAGAATGTAATAAAGCATTCCTTTATAATTAACATTGTAATATGTTACAGATAGCAGTATGCAAATTTACTAGTGCTCACATTGCATTAAAAGGGTATAAAGAGTCAGATAGTTATCAGTGCTCTCTGTTAAACTCTTGAATGTCTTTACCTGCCAATAATTAACCGAGTTTGAACGTGGAAGGATAGTTCAAGCTAAACGCATAAGCTTAACATTTCGGACATAGTTGAGACCTTGCTCCACATTCTCATGGGTGTATCGAGAGTACCTCATAGAAGGAAGGCATTACCCATCACAAGTGCATTTGTGCTAACAGACAAATGACACTGCATGAACGGGCTGCATCATTCATGAGGGACACTGCATACTAGAGGCGTGCCTGAGGTCCGTGTAGTGAAATAGACTTGAATCTATCTATGACAGAATTTTCATTTGCCAAAAATGCCTGGAAATACTCATTGCATGAATGTTTAGGCTTGACGATAGCTGCACTAACTGTTGAGCTTGGCGGTTTTTTGGTACCCAGCTAATGGTTAAGTACTGTATTTTCTCAATATTTGTTTTTAAATATCGGTAAGAGTTGTTTTGCTGATTGCTTATTTCAAATTTGATTCTAAGTTCTCATATAGGTATGTTAAAATAAACAATGTGATATGTCGATTTGGTTTTCCCAAACCTCTGTTGAACAAAATTTGTGTAGTACTAATGATTTTGTGCTATTCTATTGAAACACCTGTGGGGAGATAAGCGGAAAGGGGAGATGAGGTGTAGAGGGAATAGTATCATTGCTGAGGGCAAGGAGTGGGAAAGCAACTTGTTGATGGTTCAGTGGGTTTCTCATTGTTAGTAGCTTGCAAGCTGTAGATGACATAGGTTCAATTCATGTGACTACCCTGAGCGTATTTATTTTTTGCATCGAACATTTCCTGTTTGTATAAGAACACCTAATTATGTTTTTGCACAAACTTTTTTTTTTTTACTCAGAGTCAAAATAAATATTTCATTCTCTATTTACTCCAGTCATTTTAAATTTATTTGCCCAAATTTTACGAAATTTGTTTTCCTATTTGTGGCATAGTAGTATAATCTGTTAAACTAAATGGGAATTCGTAGCAATTACTGGGGGTCAGCAAGCAGTGGTCACACCTGACCCCATGAAAAGAACTGTCACGGGCAATGCCGTGCTGGCCATTCAGTGGTTAGTCAGTTATATTGCACACACAAATAGATTGCATGACATCTAGTGTATGCGTTTTGGAACGCATGTTTTCATTTACCAATGTATACATCTATGTATCTACAATGTTCTTATTGTATTTGGTAGCTAACACGACTGTATTCCCAACATCATTACAATAACACACAAGTGGAGAAGGATTCGGTGATCTATCATTTGAATATATTCATGAATCAGTCGAGAAAGCCGTAAGCAGAGATGAAATATTATATGAGGTTGTCTTTGAGACTCCTAATCCCACAGAATGTAGTGATAATGAACAATATGATCTTGTTCTAAATGCAGGTTTAGTAAAAGAATGTCTGGAACTGACTTGAAAATTGGGTAATCATTTTGTCAAACATGACCCTAATGAGAAACGCGCTGGGAAATTTCAACGTGAACTGAAGTTCTTGGTAGCCTCTTACAGATAATTATATAATGGCCTAACCAAAACACAACAATTAATAACTGAATTCGTTCGTAAAACTGTTGAAACATTCGCACGAGATGATACTCGTGCTCGTCCAAACAGAATTAGGTGTACATTAAGTTGACTCGAAAAGGTGAGTTTGTGATCTCATTTGTATTGCACTGATGTGCACACTTTATATTTTGAGGTTCCTCATCCTTCAGATTTTTAACTAGCCCTCTTACTCGTATTTATGTTTTTGTAATTTCTATTATCAAAATGTGTTTCTATGTGGTTTTGTTTTTATTTCTTGAAGCAGGTGTTTTTGTGATAGCAGTTATTGCAAATCAGTTATTAGTCAGTTAATGTCAAAATGTTAAGTAATTATTTAAATTATCCAATTTTTTACAAAAGTAAACATTTTTCTATTTAAAAAAAGTTACAAGATAAAAAAAA
The DNA here is from genome assembly GCA_947359465.1 of Metellina segmentata. Lineage (NCBI taxonomy): Eukaryota > Metazoa > Arthropoda > Arachnida > Araneae > Tetragnathidae > Metellina > Metellina segmentata. The sequence continues at coordinate 137,804,207 of OX375872.1, read as the reverse complement.
TTTAAGATTAGAAATACTTAAATTTGAACAATTTTACACTTAATGGTCATAAGTTAAGTTTTCATGCAAAAAGTTTCTTCTTGAGTCTTGTACGATTAATTATATTCACAGAAAAAAGAATTTTTGTAATGTATGACTAAAATACTTGATATTTAAAGTTCATTGTGTATTGAAATGAAAATAAAAGTTTTTATGTACCATTTGTTTCTTTGTTTTTCTTGTAAGACATTAATTAAAAAATACCTTCTATATTGAATTGAAGTACATATATTCACTGTAACTGAAACACTTCTTTTTGTTTACCTTCATGTGTTTGTTTACAAAAATATCTTGCAATGTCAGAATCAGTCTCAATAAATCATTCTGAATATATTAAATATTGCTTACAATTTGTACTAAAATATTTATGTTTAGTTCTGATTTTCATAATTATTCAAGATTACCAATGTTGTCTAGTACACGCAAGTATTGTTAAAATTGAGAATTGGTAACCTAGTAATTTTTTTCTGGATTAAACTGTTTTGTAATGTAATTTAAATTGAACTTTAGAACTGAAATAATTATACTTATTTGTGGAATATAATACAGACCAAGTGAATTGCATGCATAAAAACATTTAGAGGATAGAACCTACAACCCTTCTGATGCGAGCCCGACGCTCTACTGACTGAGCTACCGCGCCTCATTTAATTTCTAAAATAAGCGACTACAATACAACTCCACATGTAAAATATAGTAATCAGAACTCGTTCCCAGTCGGGCGGGGAACAAAGAGGAACAATATAGGAAAAATTCATAATCTCTCCTTTAAGGGCAGGAAGAACAAGGGGGGATCGTCCCCTAAGTTTCTCCTTTTCACAGGGGCCCCATGTGACACTAAACGGAATGTTGAAAGAGTTGCTGAAAGGCATTGATCTCTTATTTTCTGAAACAAAGTGCTCTGGTACAAAACCATTTTGTCACCATAGTCACATACGCTAGTCCTGTCTGGGGATTTGTTGCTAAAACTCACATGAAAAAACTTGAATCACTTCAAAACATCACCCTTCGAATTGCTACAGACAGCCCATGGTTCTATCGCAACATAAAATTGGGGAAGAACTGAACATGTACGAGATTAAAGAGTTTTTTAATAAACTCAATACAAATTTTTATGCAAAACTCTCCAACCATAGCAACGAAGCTATACTACGAATCTTCAGATACGACTACCGTAGACCCGAGTTCAAAAAACGACCTAGATCTAATAAATATATTTTTGTTTATTCCTATTCCACTCCGAAATTGATTCAGAGTACCCTGCCTTTTCATGTTCGACCCCTCAGCAGCATTGACTGAATTCAATGGTCACCTCACCTACAACATCATCAAGATCCTCTCCAAACGTTTCTGTACTACTCTAAGCACTTGTACTACTCTAAACAATTGGCTCAAACCACGAAAAAAGCATTGGGATCAACGGTAACTTGATTTCCATGGAAACCGCATTAAGAAAGCATGTAGTTATTTACTTTAAATATATAACTTATAAAATACAAAAATTTAATTTGTTTTAAAATTTAAATTTCTTGTTACGATCTCTTCTACGTCTTTCACACTACTTTCATTCATTTTGTGTTGTAGTCGTTCCTTTTTGCCTCGGAGGAACTAAAATTCCTACTTAAATAGGGGTTTAAGAGGATACTTTTTTGGTCGCTATTTTGAAAATCCATGCTGCTGTTTCACAAGTGCTTCGGCAATTGTACTCTTCTGTCCATTTAGGCAGCGCCGAAGAAATTGCAATTAAAACATTATTGTTTCGAAAGCGACTAACACGAAAACGCAACTGTAGATGAACTTCTGGTCCCCTTATGTCCCTACCTCATAAAAAACAGCTGAGAAAAACCCTCCACTGAAGCAGGGTTCAAAAACCACCGACTTCGCCATCGTTCCCTTTCCACCCCCAAACCCGTGGTTTCTTTCGATCAACACGTGTAGGATATGTTTGTGAGTACGGGAGTATTCTTTGCTTTGAACCGACCACCCGACGATAAATTTTATTCTCCCAGACGTGACGTTCTCCTTTGCCCTGCAGTTGCCGCAGCTGTCAGAAAAACCCGCCGCTGCAGTTTACACGACTGTAGTTCAGGGGAAGCCCAAGCATCATGGGTGGTAAACGGGTGAAAAACTCACAGCTATGATCTTTCCAGTTATCTCACTGGAACTCGTTCCGTTTTGGAAGGAAAGATCGCTGAAGCAGGCTTTTTAAAGAAGACTGGGTACTCGTTTAAAAATGATCTATAATTCTTTTTCTAGAATCAACGGTTTTCATTCATGGGTTGCCAGGATTCCAAACGATTTTTTGATTTTCCGTGGATTGTCGATTTCCAACTTGTGCTGCCTCTCCAAGTGATTTTTGGCGGTGGTTTCATAGAAAACCTCTTGCTTGTTGAGTGCGTCGTATTAATCATAACTCGATTTTGGTACTCTTTCAACAACGCATTCCGTTCTCCATTTCCGTTATTCATTTTTGGTATTTTGTTTTTATCTATAATCGCTTAGCTGCCAAGGTTAAACACAGTTGCGCAGTTGGGATTTTAGTTCGGAGAGGGACAGCGGTTTGTGTGAAGTTGAGTTTTTAAAAGTCGTTGGAAGCCTAAAGGGAAAGCTGAATCAAAAACAGGTAAACAACTCCCATTTTTTAAAGTATTTGTAAAGTATTGATAAATAAATCGGTAGGCAGGTGGGTACTAAAAAAACATCGCTCTGGAGCAGCACAAAGGCTTTTGGTTACGGTCCGGGATCAAACCCCGACGTTAAAGATACAAGGACAACACCAATTGATTTTTAACCACGTTAAGAAGACGATAATTCATTTCGTGAAGTGCCCAGTGGAGATATCGCGTCAATGAAAAATATATATGTTGATATTATTTCGGAGAGAACCCAAAGGTTTTAAAATTATAAAGATAAGTTGAGGTATCGCGTTTATATAAAAGTACAAGGGTTGAATGGGAATGCCTTTATGTGCATTTTTCGTCAGTATATGGCAACACAGTCGGGAAGCAGTTTTTAGTAATTCTATAGTGTTCCCACTTAAGCCGCATTTACACCGGCATTGTAGACTAGGGATGCGACATCGATGTCAATGTTTTCAAAACATCGATGTATTGGAGTCGATGTTTTTGTAACATCGATGTTTATACTTGTCGATGATGAAAAAAGTACCGTTATAAAATTTTTAAAAATAACCAAGTAGTATAAATTTCATAGTCAGCTAATTGAACATACTTTTAGACCAAAGCGGCCAAGGGTGAAGGGTCTGAAAAGTAGGGATGCGACATCGATGTCGATGTTTTCAAAATATTGATGTTTTAATGGGGGAAAAAGTTTAAATACACTGAATTTTAAAAACATCGATGGTTTTGGGGCGATGTATTATCAACATCGATGTTTTAATTTTGAGCATCGATGCTGTCACTGTGGCATCACTAGTTGCAAAACTGGTTTTTAGAAATTGGGGGAAAAAGTTTAAATACACTGAATTTTAAAAACATCGATGGTTTTGGGGCGATGTATTATCAACATCGATGTTTTAATTTTGAACATCGATGTTTTGCTGTCGATGTCGCATCACTATTGTAGACACGTCTCAAGAACTTCTGACATTTGGCGTCGACTAAAGTTGCAGTGCTTTTCCGATGTTGCAGACATTCCACAGCTACCACCTCTGCTATCAAAGCCTCACAAACCTTTGGAACAAACAATGATATTGTAATTTTAGATATTTTGAACAAACTGAGACTAGTGTATGAATCTCCACTTGCTTTAAAAGCGCAACGGAACTGAAAGTTTTTCTTTAACCGGAATAGATGCTCTAAAATTGGTGTTGTAAGAGGTAGGGGTGTTTAGTTTACAGTTATAGCTGCTCAAAATACATGAAGGAAAACAGGACTTTAACCTAAGCATTTATTTGAAAAGTTATTTACACGAATTATATTTACAAAACAAGGAAGACTATTTACAGAGGGGTTCCAAATTAACACATAGGACATAGCACATGCTACTCCGTTGGCAGTTCATCGCAGACTAACTAATTGGAATGCTTTCCGCTAGAGGCGCTACAGGGAACGAGAGGGGAAAGCTTCACTGTCCGTTACAGTGTCCTGTTTCACAATCTTATGCCCTATCATAACAATCAAATAAATATTCAGAATCGCAGCTGGCCATTCTAAAAATATTCTTAAAAATTTTGATGCGATTTTACTTTACCCTTACATAGGGTCAAAGTAATCTTAAATTAAATCTTTTAACAGATCACTTCCACTGTACTGAGCTATCGCTTTTAACGATGGGTGCTCGTTGTTTTGTCTAAAATACGCAGGCTGGTGCAGTAAGCACAACATCCTCCACACTCGACATCTTGACAAATGAAGTGAGAAGAGTACTCATCCCTTTGAGTTGTCGATAAAAGTTGCAAGAACCTACTAATATTTTGTCTACATCCAAAAGTCGTCAAAAACGTCTTTGACACAAAAATTGCAAAAAAATGTCCGCAACACTCGGTGTAAACGTGGCATTAGAGAGATTGTGCAGGAAACAACTACAAAACGTACTAAAAGCAGTTTGCCGACTGTGCTGTCACGTTTAGACGAAAAATGCACATTAAAGGTAATTTTCATTAAACCCTCGTTTTACAGAAGAGGGACAGTCTAAAAACTGTCAAAAATTTTCAAACAATATTCATTTGAAGTTTTTTATTTGGAATGGAAAGCAAGAGATAAAAAAATTGGTCTCCCTCCAAAATTATATTTTAAATACGTACCTTATAATAATTTTGGCTATAATACTTGGCTGTTAAGTTTGGCCAGTTCTACAGAAACCATCTAATTTCCTATTATAACAAAGCTTATGGCTCCTTAAGATGAAAAACACTAGACACACACACAAATTGCGATGTAAAACTGCCTAAATCATCAACGCGAGAAAATTGCACGTCTTTATCTTGAGATTGTACACTGCAAAAAGTACTAAAACGTACTGTGCTGTCACATTTTGTCGTAAAATGCCCGTGAAGGTTAATTTTAATTCAACCCTCGTATTGTGGGCAGGGGCCAAAGGAGTAAACAGTCTGAAAACTGTCAAAAATCTTCAAACAATATTTATTCAAATCTTTTCAATTAGAGTGGAAAACAGTGACATAAAAAATTGGGCTCCATCCAAAATTATTTTCGAAATACTCAACTGCAATAATACTCGGTTGTTAAGTTTGGCCAATTCTAAGGAAGCCGTCTAATTTGCTGTGACAGCGAAACTTATGGGTTCAGCGCTATCCTCCCCCTTCAAGGTCCCCGAGATGAAAAAAAAAAAAAAAAAACGAACAAATTGAGATGTAAAACAGTGACGAATTCAACAACCCGTGCAAATTGCACGTCTTTATCGTGAACTCGTTTCTCCCAGTAGTCAGCTGACAAGCATAATTGCTTTTTTTGTGCTGCTTGTTTTTTTTTCACTCTCTTTTTTGAAGTTGGATATTTTTTTGTACTCTTTTTTTGAAGTCGGATATTTTTTTGTACTCTTTTTTTGAAGTCGGATATTTTTTTTGTACTCTTTTTTTGAAGTCGGATATTTTTTTTTACTCTTTTTTCGGTTGTTCACTTTTTGTTCTCTTAATTCATTATTTCGGATTGTGACAAAAAATATATTTCACATTTCAACTTTTACGCGTTAATATATTCACATTGCCTACTATATCGTTATATAAATCACAGCTATTCAAATACGTACTAGATCTAGTACATTGTACGAAAATCGTTCGCATTATTAAAACACCATCAACGTAAATATGAAGTTCAACTCTAGTGTATATTCGGCTCCATGTTAAACGTTTCATAAGGAGATAAAATAGACAACCAATGAGAATTTAGATTCGTGTTGGAATAGTAAAAATCAGAAATATGTTGTTCTTATGTCAGAATGAGAATAAGTTCTGACTGTGACTGCAACTGAAGAATATCTGTTATTCAAAACTGTGATTGTTTTTCTAAACTGTGACTCAAACTGATTGGCTGAGTGTAAAGTACCTCTTAGCTACTCGTAGCAATGATATGCTCTTAGTGATTTACTTACGTTTTAAAATTAATTTGTAACAAAAGTAGTAAAGTTAATAAACAGCTGAATCAGAAGCGTCGTGACTTATTACGCCAGAGAACCCAGTTGAAACACCAAAATTTCTTTTAAAGCAGAGTAATTCACAAAATTATTTTTGATTTAATCAAAAACAATACCATTCAATTAAGAGAGTAAATTGCTCATTAGAGCTCTCTTAAATAATTATGTTACCATGGAAAGCATATTTTTTTTACATAAAAAATGACGAATTTTTAAAATTATTATGACTGCTTTTCTATCACATTACCTTCACACACTTTTGAAATTCTTTCTTCACTTCATCAATACCCATAATTCATCTTTGAATTCTTAAGCAACACTGTAAGCTGGCATAAGTAATGAGTGAAATCGTATCACAGAATCAAAAAAAATTTCTCAGTGTAAAAAATCAGCATGCAGCCATGTTCTTCTTCTATCCACTAGCGAAATCAAATAGTCATCTATTCCCCCCCCCCTCCTTGATTTAAACTCATTTAATTAAAAAAAAATATTTCAGAGGCACCTACTTTTACACGTTTTACTTTTTTAGAATGAAAAAAAATTTATATAAGAGGTTCAAAAAAAAAAATTTTTGTTTTAACAAAAACTAAAATTTTTTTTTAATTTTAGCTCATGTGTCTCCTATAAAAATGTAACTAAATAAACAATCAGAGACAGTTGAAAAACAATAATTAATTTCTCATTTAAAATAGCGAATTTCAAAAAAAATTTCTTCTGAACTTCCTTTGAACTGTTGAGTTTCTTTTTTAGTCTGGTGTGTCATTAAGCCTACTAAAGCATCCGTTTGAAAATCATATAGAGAAATCCGAATCCGTCACAAACCAACTGTCACCCCTACCAAATCACCGATACTCAGTACCAATATCAGCCCCAAAGTATCAGCTTAGCGATATCACTTTAGTCACTGTAACCGTCACTTCGCTTAAGATCTCTAAATGAGAACAGTAAGACGAACGCAAGAAATCACATTAAACGTAATTCCATAACTATTATTACTGCACAGAATTAGGTGAGTTATAATTATGTGTTGTTGTATTATTGTTTGTTGTAATTATGTGTTGTTGTATTATTTGTTGTCCGAATCCGTCACAAACCAACTGTCACCCCTACCAAATCACCGATACTCAGTACCAATATCAGTCAAAGTATCAATTTAGTCACTGTAACCGTCACTTCGCTTAACATCTCTAAATGAGAATAGTAAGACGAACGCAAGAAATCACATTAAACTTAAGTCCATAACTATTATTACTGCACAGAATTAGGTGAGTTATAATTATGTGTTGTTGTATTATTTGTATTGCTTATTAGTAGTATTTGTGTTAATGTTCTGCGCGCATTGTTAAATTATGATTTCTCGTGTTTGTTTATGTCATCAAGTTAACAAAATATAACATTGGTTGCAGTTCATTTATTAATCGAAATTCTAAACAGGCGGTAAATTTGGATATAGAATTGTATAGGAGTCTCATCCCTATATTTTGAGACATAATCTTGTCAGTACTTTTTCCGGCAAGCTTTTCAAATGATCGAACACTCATTCGGAAGTAATTAAATATAGTTTTCTCAAAATAGTTTCAAGGGGACACTTACAACGAAAAGATTTTCTGCAGTATCACAAAAACATTCCAATTTTGCGCACAAATCTGCATAGTTGTCAATTTAAATAGTTTCATTTTGCTTTGTGTAATATGTTGGTTAATTTTTATTTCAATTTATTGGGAGATTTAATGCATTGCTCCCGAAGAAATTTACCCTGCTAGAATACCTATTCAGTATTTATAGAATTGTTGAAATATGGGACTTATAAGGTAATTCACTCATCTGATAATTGAGCATGTTGAGAAATGATTTTGTGTTGAAGCAGAAAGCTATTGGAATCTATAAATTTTTTATCGTAAGCTCAAAATTCCACTTATTGGCATGTTCTGGAGGCTGCTATTACACTTGTTCTATGCTGTTTAAAGAGAAAAGCTTAATTATTTTTGTTTTAAATATAAATCCTTTTGTGTGCTTCGAATGTACCTATGCAATATTTGCCAATGCTCAAAGAATTAGAAAAACAGACATATTTGATTTCAAATTCATGTATTTTCAATACGAAAAATAACAATACTGTCATCAATAGCTCATTTATACAAGCTAATTAATGAGAAGTTGAAATTTTTTCAAAAAAGATGCAATTATTTTAATTTTTATTGATGACATGATTTTTTCTCAAAAGCAAGTCTTGAAAGAATTCATTATTTTACATCAAAATAATTATAATACAATTAATACATTTCACAAAATAATATTAAGGCTTTTTAATTTTCTTTGCTTACATATTTTGGCAAACATATGAGTAATTAAAATACTTAAAAAAATAATACTTTAAATAATATACTTAAAATCAGGGTGTCAAGATTTAAATCACTTGATTTAAATCAACCATTAAAATCATGATTTTAATCAAATCATTTTTTTAAATCACTGCTTTAAATCGCAACTGTTCTTACATTTTTATAATTAAGTAAACACACCACTGACAAATCACATAAGTGGTAAAATGCTTTAATTTTTTCACATTCATGGTGATTTCAGCACTAATGGCTACACCCAACTCAGAGGGAACAGGGTCAATTATTACATATTATAAAAAATTGCAACAGTCAGTTGTAACTTATTAGAATATACTGTATACTGGAAACAGTAATGTCAACATACATGACATCATAAATCTAAATGCCTGGAAGAGTAATGTATAAACATTCCTGATAAACAGTGCTCATAATATAAACACTTATAGGAAGTATGTAACAGTTTCATTCAAAATTATTAACTAAAGGAAGTATGTAACAGTTTGATTCAAAATTATAAACTAAAGAGTTGACTAATCTTATTAGCTAAAAAAAAACACACACAAGTGGGAAGTAAAGTATTTTGAGGCATTTGTCAATTAGCTTATTCTTGCAAAAGAGATTAAAGAGTAGAAATAAACATTTTCACACACACAGCTATTAAAATGTCAGCTGGAAGAAAGAAAGATCCAATATGAATTAAAACTAAGTGAAAATTCATTTATTTATTGCTGCTCAGCAGTTTTGTTATTAGAATTTACTATGGTCTGATTATTTCTCTCTATCCTCTATTCTACTTCTCAGACTAAGTTTAGGTCTGTCACTTACACTTACTGATAAATTTGGTAACATGATGATGTAATTTGCTCAAGAAAAACTATATAGGATGTCAACTTGTGTCTTAAAGTTAAACAAATGTTAAGTAAATATTGATGATTTAATATGTCACAAATTCTGATAGTTTACTTAAAATAAATGTTGGTTTACACATCATGTCACAAACTCAACAAATTTAAACATAATTATTATAAAAACAGTGTATAGGGCCTACAGAAATTTAAATTAAAAAAATCCGATTAATTGATTTTTTTTAAATTATTTTTTTACATTCTGCTTAAAATCCAATCTCAATTTGTTAATTTTGGTGTAGCTGAAAGGTATATTGAGCATTACAAACACTTGGATTGTTGCAATCCAAGTGTTAAATCACTTGATTTAAATCAACGATTAAAATCATGATTTTAATCAAATGATTTTTAAAAAATAATCACTGTTTAAATCACAACTTATCTTACATTTTTATTACTAAGTCAAGACACCAGAGGAAAATCACCGAAATGGACAAATGCTTTAAACTTTCTGCACTCATGGTGATTTCACCATGAGTGCAGAGTTTTTTTCAGTGCTACACCCAGCTCAGAGGGAACTGGGTCCATTACTGCATATTATAAAAGATGGCAACAGCCAGTTGTAACTTATTAAAAAATACTATATTCTGGAAACAGAAATGTAAACACACATGACACCATAAACCTAAATGCCAGCTAGAGTAATGTATAAACATTTCTGATTAACAGCACTCACAATATAAACACTTAAAGGAAGTGCAACAGTTTGATTCATAATTATAAACTAAAGGGGTGACTGGTTTTATTAGCTAAAAAAACACAAGTGGGAAGTAAAGTTTTTGAGGCATTTGTCAGTTAGCTTATTCTTGGGTTTTGTGCAACAGAGATTAAAGAGTAGAAATGTACATTTTCTCACACACACAGACATTAAAATGTCAGCAGGAAGAAAAAAACATCCAATATGAATTAAAAGTAAGTGAAAATTCATTTATTATTGCTTCTCAGCAGTTTTATTATTAGAATTTACTATAGTATGATTATTTCTCTGTCCTCTATTCTGCTTCTCAGACTATAGTTTAGGTCTGTCACTTACACTTACTCATAAATTTATTAACATGATGATGTAATTTACTCAAGAATAACTATGCAGGATGTCAACTTGTGTTTTAAAAGTTAAACAAATGTTTTACCTTTTGCTTTTAAAATTCATTTTTTAATGTATTACCATGCAACAAACTATGATGTTTAGGTAAGTAAATATTGATTTACCATGTCACTAATTCTGATTGTTTACTTAAAAAAAATATGAGTTTTACATCAGGGTGTCAAGATTTAAATAAGTTGATTTAAATCAACGATTAAAATCATGATTTTAATCAAATGATTTTAAAAAAATCACTGATTCAAATCACAACTAATCCCACAATTGTATAACTAAGTAAATGCACCACAGATTAATCACAGAAGTGGTGAAATGCTTTAATTTTTATGTTTTCGTAGTGATTTCAGTACTAATGGCTATACTCAGTTCAGAGGGAACTGGATCAATTTCTGCATATTATAAAAGATTGATACAGCCAGTTAGTTGTAACTTATTAGAATATACTATATACTGGAAACCAGGGTGTAAAAAAATCATGATTAAAAAAAATCAATTAATCGGATTCTTTTTACTTAAATTTCTGTGGGCCCTATACACTTGTTTTTATAATAATTATATATAAATTTGTTAAATGAAAAATTGAGTTTGTGACATGGTAAATCAATATTTACTTAACATTTGTTTAACTTTAAAACACAAGTTGACATCCTACATAGTTTTTCTTGAGTAAATTACATCATCATGTTAACAAATTTATCATTAGGTGTAAGTGACAGACCTAAACTATAGTGTAAGAAGTAGAATAGAGGACAGAGAAATAGTCAGACTATAGTAAATTGTAATAATAAAACTGACGAACAGCAATAATAAATGAATTTTCACTTACTTTAATTCATATTGGATCTTTCTTTCTTCCTGCTGACATTTTAATGGCTGTGTGTGTGTGTGTGAAAATGTACATTTCTACTCTTTAATCTCTATTGTACACCACAAGAATAAACTGACAAATGCCTCAAAAAACTTTACTTCCTACTTGTGTGTGTGTTTTTTTTTAGCTTATGAAATCAGTTACCCCTTTAGTTTATAATTTTGAATCAAACTGTTGCATACTTCCTTTAAGTATTTATATTATGAGTGCTGTTAATAAGGAATGTTTTCATTAATCTTCCTGGCATTTAGATTTATGATGCCATGTGTTTACATTACTGTTTCCAGTATATAGTATATTCTAATAAGTTACAACTGGCTGTAGCAATCTTTTATAATATGCAGTAATTGACCCAGTTCCTTCTGAGCTGGGTGTAACCATTTGTGCTAAAATCACCATGAGTGCAGAAAAATAAAAATTAAAAAAAATCATTTGACAATTTCTGGGATTATTCTGTGGTGCATTTACTTAGTTATAAAAATGTGTGATTAGTTGTGATTTAAATCAGTGATTAAAAAAATTATTTGATTAAAATCATGATTTTAATCACTCATAACATAAACACTTATAGGAAGTATGCAATGGTTTGATTCAAAATTATAAATAAAGGGGTTACTTATTTCATTAGCAAAAAAAAACCACACAAGTATGAAGTAAAGTTTTTTGAGGCCTTGTCTGTTAGCTTATTCTTGTGGTGTGCAATATAGATTAAAGAGTAGAAAAAAATATACATTTTCATACACACACAGCCATTAAAATGTCGGAAGGAAGAAAGAAAGATCTAATATGAATTAAAAGTAAGCGAAAATTCATTTATTATTGCTGCTCGGCATTTTTGTTATTAGAATTTTCTTTAGTCTGATTATGACCAACTTTAAATTGCTCAAATTAAAAATAATATAGATATGACAGTTTTAACAAAAAGTAGCGAAAATATCCCAATATTCCAAAATTTGTATGGCATCGAATTATATTTATTAACCATTTTCCAAAATAATTGTACCGTAAGAAAGAAAATGTCCGATTTTCCCCGAATTTCAAAAAAAATGTTATCAGGAACCAAATTGAAATTTCTAAAAAACTTGACGAGCTGCAAAAATTTACCTTGAGAGGTACTCTGAAAAAAAACTCACTCGCGTTAGAAATTTAGCTTTTTCAATTTTGACACTTAATGAAATAAACCCTAAACTAATAGCCGCATCGGAAAAAAAAATCTTTACATCTTCTTTTTCAATTTTCTTAAAATTGTCCAGGGAACACAATGAAGAACAAACCGTGTTAATTATGTATTTTTCTGATCCGTACTTTCTCTGGAAACCGCCTAAGAATCGAGCCACAGTTTTCAATCCTGCGGCGGTAACTTTTTTTAAATTTTGAGAGATATTTTTATTTTTATGTTTTTCAATGACTTTGAAACAAGAAATGAAATAAAATAATTACTTTTGGACATTAATTGGTTTTAGTTTACCTGCACAAACATTTTGTTTGCATAAGAGCCGCACTATGGCCACCCCGGTATAAAACATGACAAAATGACTTAAAAAATGCAATTAGGTGAAAATCGCCGAAATGCAGATTGGCGCCTTTGGCGTGATGGAACGATATATCTGGGGACGTATCCCTCATAGACTTCTACACGCTAGCACAGAATAACGTTAACATTGAATACAAAAAGGAAAGGTAATTTAACGTCAAAGAGAAACAATGATAGGATTCAACTTTAGGAGCAATTGTTCCACTTATTGGTCTCATCGAAACCCTTATCCAAACCCTTATTGTTGGTGTTCAGATATAAAGTAAACAAGAAAGTTAGTGGATGGAGAGAATGGAAAGGGCGAGAAGTCGTAAACTTCAGGGTCCAAGCGGAAAAAAACCTCGCCTCACGGCGTGTGGGCCTTTGTGGAAGGATGGTAAACTCAAGTGATGAGAGGGCATGATAAGATACGTGCATCTTTCTTGCTTTATTGCAAGTGGAAAGGAGTAGGAAAGATTGATGGTCTACGATTTGGCATTTTTATGATCAGAAGGTCCCCTCCTTAGCTCTGTTGTTGACATGTTGAAAGATAAGAAGCAGTTAGATCAGCTAGCTATTCACAGCTATCCGTGTCATGTCATCAGTTCTAAATGGGAATTGCTTCTATTTCTTAACTGCTTTCATGTTAAGCCCAACGGTTGATGCAATAGCGAAGTAGTATGTTCACTTAAACGTCTTGGTTTCTGGTTCAAGTGGCCACTGGAGGAAAATAAATGGCATTCGTTGAAAGGAAACACATTGCCTATCTGCTTTCTGATTAAGAAACACGCATACTCGAATAAAAAAATATATATCTGCTTAAATATATGTTCGCTGAATTGATGTGAAGAGTTTTATTTATATAACTCATTAGTTATTAAAAGTGACATCTTCAGGAAAATAAATGGCATCCGTCGAAGGAAACGTTATTTCCTGACTGTTTTCTTTTGAAGTAAAACTCATAGAAACTGTTGGGTTAAATACTGAACCTGTTCAAATAAATGTTCCCTCTAATGGTGGTGAATATTTATATTTATTTTCTCATTAGTTTTGGGTTCGATTCGATTTCTCAGTGCGTGTTTTTCTCTCTTTTTTGTCAGTAAAGCTTTAGGTTTGTGTATGTTCATTTATTTGACGTTGTTTCACGCATTTGGGCCAAATATGTCTCTTTTCTAATAGTATAAAATAAAGTGTTTGTTTGTTTGACCCTTGCAGGCAAAGTCCTGATGTATCTATGGCACTTACAGCAATGGGATATGGCACACAAGTAGTCCAAATTTTTTGCAATTTTAGGGTCGAATTTTAAAATTCAATAGAACATTTTAAAATAAATTTAATGAAATTTAATTATTATTGTTTTCTTTGGAATGACAACAGCTTTAAAGATCAGTTTTTAAATTTATTTTTTTCCGTTTTCATTTTGCGAGGAGAAATGATTTTCCAGCAACCGATAAAATACAAAGTTTTAACCTAGTTGTGTAGTTCTTTTTTCAATCTCTTACACCGTTAAAAACACAATAAAAATTTCAACGGATTTGAAATCTGCTGAAAATTTTACATAAGAACAATACCTGTATGATTTTCCTTAAATAAATATAATTTTTAAATTTAATATATTTTATATTTTCGCAAGAGAATGTGACGTAACGCCAAAATTCGTGTTCCAAAAATAAACAGATTACATTTCCTGCCCTCTTACGATTTGAGCGAAAGAGAAAAGAAAAGAGCTTCGCAAACCACGGACAACTGTCGCGGACAACGCCGTGCTGGCCACGCAGTGGCTAGCAAAAAATAAATGCTAATAAATTAATTTTAAAATATTTGTTATTAAAATTTAAAAATAGGGCTGGACACATTGAATTCGCAAAAAAATATTCCTCATTCCTTCCACCACAGCGCTATCTGTGAGAGAAAAAACATTAATTTAAAGAATCAGGCCCACTTCCACCCGATATAAGATGTCGATGGACATGTCAGACGGAATAAAAACATAACCAGAGTTTAGAAACGCTAATTTCACAAAAAATAACTTTTCGACGAAAACCAACATAAACAAAGACGAAAGATTTCAACTAATTTTCAGCTCATTATAATTTTAAAAAGTAATGATTCATTTGTAACTAATACAAAGAAGAGACATAAACTTACCAGGTTGTTGAATGCAAGTTGCTTCGATCCACTCTATCGTCAGAATGAAAATTTTCCGAAGTGTGCCATATATGGAAACAGGATCTCAATATTAAGGTGAGGTAAAATTCTCACGATCACAAAAAAAATTCCCAGTAGGATTTTTTTTCATTTGAGATTTATATGATTGTTACGATGAAAAATGTGAGATATAATATCATCACTAGCGAGAATCCAGATCGTTGAAAAGGTTTTTAGAATAATAGATTCCCTTCTTTTTATGCATACAAATTGTCCAACTCCTGACGTATGGCTGGATATAACTAAAGCTATTCAGAACAAAAGTGGCCTAACCCACAAAGAAAACCTGAAAATTTTCTTATTACCTTTTATAAAGACCTTTTATTATTATTTTTTATTGTGCAGGTTCATTTCTTCTAAAATTACAAAATAATTTATTGCTGATCACTGAAAACAAATTTTTAGAATCTAGTCCTACTGTGGATAAATAAAAGAATATAAAAATATTGCCAAGAAAATCACATTAATCTTCATTGGGTAGTTGATGGGTTAGGCCACTCTTTCTGTGATAGCCTCAGTTGTTGGGTTTCTGTGTTGTTGCTTATGCTTTGACATTAAAATTCACCCTTTGACCGATAGCAAATATTTTTTTACGAGAAGTAAGCATTCGAAGCACTTCACATAACTTTCATTGTCGTCTTTTTGTGTTCTTGCTTATGCTTTGACATTAGAATTAACCCTCTGACCGATTGAAAATATTTTTTGGAGGAGGTAAGCATTTGAAGCACTACACAGAACTTTTGCTGCTTTGAGGCAACAAGCAGCAGAAATATGTTTAATGATGAATTGGCCAATCCACACCAAATTTGGTTCTCTTATTTTTTGGAATACTGCGGAAAACATAGGCTATTACTTTTCAGTCTTCAGACCTAAAAGTGCCTTTCGAAGCTCCAATTTTACTATCTAAAGTTTGTTTTCCTGCAATAATCAAATGGAAAAGGAAACGCGTTCTACAGGAAACTGAAAGGATACAATGGTTCTGTTGTTATTTTCGACGCGCGTTTTTCTCTTTTAGCATAACTTTGTCGCAAGAAACGCCGTGCGACTTACATTTTGTAGTGGAACACGAAAAGCCCAAACGAAAAACTCATTCATCGTAAAAGCGTAATTTTGCTATTTGAGATATGGCCAACCAGAATTAATACTTTTCTAATATTATTAAAGGAAGTGTTTGTATGTTTGTTTGTATGTTTCTTGCACGCAAAGTCCTGACGAATCTATGCTATTTACAGTAATGGGATTTGGCACACAAGGAGTCCAATTTTTTTTGCAATTTTAGGGTCGCGGCGAATTTTAAAATTCAATCTAGAACAATTTAAAACGAATTTCATGAAATTTATTTATTTTGTTTTCTTTGGAATGGCAACAGCATAAAAGATCATATTCTATAAGGTGTACAACTTTGCTTCCGCCGTTTTCCTATAGATGGCTTTAGCGGTAAGTAGTGGTCGAAATAAATAGATCATAGACGTCATGCAATAAACTTGGAAATCTGGCAACATAAACCCATAGAAACATTAGTCGATTTGTGTCTGCATCATAAAGTTATTCACGATTGAAAATGTCAGCTTACGAGCCAAGTTCTCGTCATTTGCGGGAGGTTTTCATTTCTGCTTCGATATGTAGAAACTTGCATCTGAGGCTCATCGAATGCTCTCAAATACTTATAGTGAGGCCGCTATTAGTAAAAGAACGTGTCGTGAGTGGCTTCAACGCTTCAAGAACACTGATTTTCACGTCGAAGACCAGCAAGGAAGAGAGAAGGTTTTTGAAGATGCAGAATTGGGGGGGGGGGGGGGGCATTACTTAATGAAGACTCGTGTCAAAGTCAAAAAGATTTGGCACGATCATTGTGAGTGACTCAACAAGCAATTTCAAACCGCCTCAAAGACATGGGAATGATTCAGAAGCAAGGAAATTGGGTGCCGTACGAGTTGAAACCGAGAGATATTGAACGGCGTTTGTTTGCTTGTGAACAGCTGCTTGAAAGGCAAAGACGGAAGGTGATTGTGACTGGGGACGAAAAATGGGTTCATTACGATAACTCCAAGCGCAGAAAATCATGGGGACATCCCGGCCATGCTTCCACGTTGACGGCCAAACCGAATATTCACGGTTCCAAGGTCTTGCTTTGTATTTGGTGGGACCAGCTTGGCGTTGTGTGTTATGAGCTGTTAAAACCGACTGAAACAATCACAGGCGATCGTCATCGAACGCAATTAATGCATTTGAGCCGAGCATTGAAAGACAAAAGGCCGCAATACAACGAAAGACACGATAAAGTGATTTCGCAGCATGACAATGCTCGACCCCATGTTGCGAAAGTGGTCAAGACATACTTGGAAACGTTGAAATGGGAAGTCCTACCAAACCCGGTTGGGCCGTTATATAATTCTCTGTAAGAGGCTGTCAATAACTTCAGTTCAATGCAATCTATTCGTGTGAGTAAAATATAAATGATACTACTATGCAACAAATATATAAGAAAAGATTTTCTTAGAATTTAGGCAAAAAAAATTCTTAGAAATTGGACTGGCCAGTTCGTTTTCAATCAAAATGACTCACGTAAAAAGAGAAGGAAATATTTATTTTGAATTCGTATTAAATCAAATTCGTGTAAAAAATGTTCGTGCAAAAACAGAATTAGGTGTCTATAAAATATAATTTTGATAACAATACAATCGTCTTGACGTATATATAAGACTTATTTTCTTAGTATACAATTCATTAACGTTGTCAATGTGAATGATGTTGTATTCAAAAACAGTAGGTTTCAGCCTTAAATCGACACGGAATTCTACATCTAGCTTATTTCTTTGTTTTGTTAAAATGGAATGACCATGTCTGAAACCAGTTCAACCATGTACGAGCTTCAGAAAGTTTTGGATATTGTTGTCATATATTTCTATCGAACAATGAGTCTGAATCGACCCTTAACATTGTTATATCGAAACCTAGGAGTCGACTTCGACCTCTTAGTCGACCACTGTTCTAGAAGGACAAACATCCATCCATGTAACTTGGCCCTGGTGCTATTCCTCTAAACGGGTACCACCGGTTGTCATTTATCTTAGCACTGGTGGTCATCGTCTAAACTGGGTACGAAAAGCCGTCATTTAACTTGCACTTGTGCTAATACTATAAAATGGTACTGGGGCTCGTCTTTTATCTTGGCACTGGTGCTCATAGTCTAAACTGATATGTGTACATATATTGACCACTTTGGCGACCAGTGTTCTAGACCTAACTCCAATTGGCCTAGCCAGAAATATTTTTTTGTACTCATTGTTAAAAGGGGAAACGCTTTCTCTATCCATTGGCGAGGAAAAACATTTTCTCTTCTTTCGACGGTTGCGCTGGTATTTCTTTAGTGTACACAACCAGTCAAAATGTTTTATGTCTTGAGGTGACGATCCTAAGCCTCTTTCCTTCTTTGTCCCCTTTCTAACCCCCATCTGTTTCACCCGTCAACTTGTGCCGATGTTTACTCATTAAGCAGAGCGTCGGCTCCTTTCTTCACAGCTGTTTGTCCAGAGCTGTGACTGAAATTTTTTGTCCTCTAGATTCACAGGAAAGTATTAGGTAAACAACGTGTCGTTTTTCACGGTCTGAACCCATAATTCTTGGGGAGGAGTATCTTGATGGCCTCGTGGTCGCTTCTGTTGCCTTGGGAGCAGCAACATTTTTTTTGGAGAAGATTAGAGATAAGAAGTTTTGAACGAAGTATTGATCCGTTCCGAAGCACACCTAAAATATTGAAAAAAGAATCGGTGATCGGACAGAATCGAAACGTGAAGTTAGATTGTCGATATCAGCAACAAGCTTTCGTTTCACATCGATTTTAAATTAGTTCTTGCGACTCGCAGGAATTTGTAAACAGCAGGGTCTAAAAAAATCACGATAAAAAAAATCAAGTAATCGGATTTTTTAAACTTAAATCTGATTAAAAAAAAATTTTAATCTGATTTTTTGATTTGAATCAGATTTTTTTAATTTACATTTCTGTAGGCCGTACACATTGTTTTTATAGTAATTATATATAAATTTGTTAAATGAAAATTGAGTTTTTGACATGACATATAAACCAATATTTATTTTAGTAAACAATCAGAATTTGTGACGTGGTAAATCAATATTTATTTTACTAAAAATCATAGTTTGTTACATGGTAATACATTTAAAAAATGAATTTTCAAAATAAAAGCAAAAGGTTTAACTTTGAAATTAAAGTTGACATCCCACATAGTTTTTCCTTGAGTAAATTACATCATCATGTTAGCGAATTTATCAGTAAGTGTAAGTGACAGACCTAAATTACAGTCTGATTAGATAAATATTTGTTATGGGTCTATATTCTTAAAGTGACAGGTGACTGTTTCAGGGTGCATTTTGTAAAATGAAATATGTTCATAGCTTAAACTTTCATCCTTTCAAATAGAAAGCTCAGTTGTATTTTTTATTTAATAAATTATTAATCACATTAATCAAGATATTTTTTTTGTATTTATGTCTCAATTTTTAAAAAAAGTAGTTGATAAATCACTATAGCTAAGCCATTGTCCACAGTCAATTAAAGGGGTAACAATTAGTTTTGGCCTACTTCGTGGTTTTTTTTTTGACTGCTTTGACATTTAGAAGTCACTGGTCATGGACAGTATAATTTTTTAATGGTTTTTAAGTATAACATTAATGTACAATATTTTCCCATGCTTCACACACTTGACTGAATAAATGCTTTATTGTTCGTAACATATTATACAATTATGCCTGAACAGTGTCAAAACTTTTTCAAATAGATGTCAACTTGTTTTTTAATTTACTGTTTGGCAGAATCGCTGACTCAACACTCAACAGATTACTTAGTCCATAGACAGCTCAGATTATTTTCAAGTATCCAGTTCCAAACATTTTTTCAAAAGCTGATCAATACTAGATGTAGCCATTAGTGCTGAAATCACCATGAGTGCAGAAAGTTTAAAGAATTTGACGAGTTCTGTGAATTTCCTAGGGTGTATTTACTTAGTTATAAAAATGTAAGATTGGTTGTGACTTTAAAAAAAATATCATTTGATTAAAATCCTGATTTTAATTGTTGATTTAAATCTTGACACCCTGGAAAACAGCGTGTCGTTTTTCACGGCCTGAGCCCATAATTCGTCTGGAGGAGTGTCTTGATGGACTTGGGGGCATTGGATGACGCTCTTATTTTCATCTCCTTCGGAAACCGATCGTTTTTAAGCACGAATTGACACTTCTTTTTGCTGGCCGATTTCCGGTTTTTCCGTCTCTTGACACAGTTCGTTAAATTAAATTACATTTCTGCTGCGATGACAATACGCAAATTATATGTATACAAGCAAGTTCAAAAATGTCATTTGATTCTAAGAGCATATGTGGAACCTTAATACCTTGCATACAACTTAAAGCTGGATGCAATACTGCTCTCTGATTATTTTTTCAGACTACGTACATGTTCACACCCACCATACCGCTATCCATTAATGTACTAAGGAACATAGTGATGGGGGGTGACGTACTGGAAAAACGATGAAACTCTCTTGTCTATTCGTCTAGTCATGAGTGGTCAAGGATGTATGTATTTAGTTAAAATATCGTCAAGGGATTTGAGTTCGTCCCCAAATGTTTTAAATTTTAAGAAACAATCGAAAATGCACACTGATTCTGATTTAACCCTCCCACTCGACGAGGTATCTCGTCATTAGCTGAAAACTGACCATATATTGGATCTCGTGATCTTAAAAAAATCGAGTAAACTGTGTCGGTAGGTAGTTAATTAACAGCGCACTGAAACAACACAACGGGCTCTTGGCGACGATGCGGGATCAATCCCTAAGGGAATAATCTGGAATCCCTAAGGGAATAATCTGGAATCCCTAAAGGAATAATCTGGAATCCCTAAGGGAATATTAATTACATAATTCAAAAATTATTTTGAACCATGGTCAGATGACGAAGAGAGCACCTGAGCTTGCACCCCACTCTCCAATTTTCCACATCAAGTCTTTGTTCCCTCAGCTATCTAGTGAAACTGGGTTGATTTGGTTAGAATTGATAGTGTAGAAAATTATTTGACCGATATCGAAGCGCATTTTTTTCGTAACGCTCAACTATCTTTACTGGTCACCTACTGCTTAAAGACGTATTCACATCAAAATTGGCAATATCTCGTCATTAATGAAATTGGTAAGATGATGATGGACGAAATATCTCGTCGAAAAAAATGAGAGAAATCAGCGTAAATCAAAGTTTCGCTCATCAAATTCGTCTGACTGTGGTTTCAAATTACGTGTTGTCTTCGGATCTTTCTCTTCGGGTTTGATCCCGGACCGTCGTCAATAGCCTGTTGTGTCGCACCAGTGCGACGTCTATAATACAAATGTCTGAAAACAACACCAAACTCGACAAACATAACGTTAAAATAGCACTAAGGCCTCTCGATTGTAGGCCTCCCAGAGGCAACTAAAAATGCGACTATTTTCAAGGCAAGGCGACTATGGCGACTTTTTTCAGAAAATTAGCATTGAAAATCGTCAAAAGCAACTATTTTGGCAAAAAACGGGAACTATTTTCATCGCAAGGCGAATTTTTTTCGGAAAATAACCGAAATATCGATATTTGTGTTATGGTGAAGTGGCCAAAGAATTAGCTGTAGATATTCATACTTTCTTAAAGAATTCTCATCAAGATGGGAAGATTTTAGAGCTGTATAAGAAAAACCAAATGCGAAAACAAAAGCTTCGTCAAACATACATCAACACGTTGGTTGACAATGTGACCAGCTGCCGAAAGGCTATTAGCTCAATGGCCTGCAATTGTTGATTACTTTTTGGACTTCATTGCATTTAAACAACCAACACTGACGCAGTCTGAGAAATACAAAATAATTTCAAGATATTTAAAATATGCAGATATTAAAAGTTACAGTTTGTAACTGAATGTGCTGAGCTATTTGAACCTTTTCTAAAGTTTTTTCAAACATCAGCACCATTTATCCACATTTTATACGCCGAATTAAGGGTATTACTGAAAATACTTGGCGGCAGAATTTGTAAGGACACAAATGTGAATAAAGTTATTTCTACTAAGCAATTGTTGCCTTTTGCAAAGGTATATTGTGGGTAAAAAATCAGGGACTAGATCGTTGATCTAAGAATTTCTGATCAAATTACGTGTAAACATAAAATGCGGGCAGACTATTTTAGCAGCATTTAACTATCTTTAAAAAAAGCTTCATTGTGTCAGCGGAAAATTCCTCACATATTTTCAATGTTTACAACCAGTTGTTTTTAAAGAAAAGAGTGTGAGGTATACATGCAATATGCAAGAGCCCTGTCATTTCTTGATATCGATGAAGTAAAAGTAAGATACGTGTGATTTGTTTTGCAAACTGACTGTACCTCCTAATCCAAGTATACATCAAATGCAACATCACTACTAAAAGCTTGTCTTACTTTCGGTCATGGTAATAGTGACGTTGAGAGAGGATTCTCGATTTCACAACGTGTCCTCTCAGAAGAGAAGCCGGCGAAGTCTGAAAAAATGTTAAATGCCAGATTGAATATCCGAGATGGAATAAATTAATTTGAGAATATTTCGAAGGTGTCAGTAACCAAAAAAACTTTTCAGTTGGGCACACACTTCTTCTAAATCCTACTTCAAGTTTTTGGAGGAGCAAAAGAAATTAAAGTAACAGAAAACAAAAGACGATAGAGACAGAAAAAAACTAGAATTGATAGAAAAAAAATTACACGAGAGAAAAGAAACAATTTTAAATATGGTATCTAGAGTAAAAGCTCTCTCACAAGAGCAGAAGGAGATGCAGTCTTCAGCCAATTCGTTATTAAAGGAAGGAGGGGGGGGGATGACCGCTTTTAAAAAAGCTACAGAAAAGCAAGACCCAGTTCAAATGTGCATTGCTCAAGGAATGCTTTACACAGCTGAACAAATGCGTCAAAAAGAAAGAAAATCTACCCTTATTGTGTGTCATCTTTCAAAAAATCCTAAAAACTTAAAAACAATTTGCAATGAAAAATGTTCCTACCACCTGTAATTATGTTTACTATTTGTACTATAGATCGCAGAAAGTGGAAAAGAAACTTCTGTGAAGTTTGCACTGTCGTTAAATATATTATATCCAGTCATGTAATTTTAAGGTTTAGTTAGAATTAATTATTATTTTTTGTTTATTTTACTTCATTAAGCATTTTTAATGAAATATTAGCATTTTATTTTAATCGTTTGTAAAGGTTCCATTTGTTGTTGCCCTGCAGAAGCTTTCTGCGTTTAATATAGTGCTGAATTTTGTATAATTTAAGAGACCATTTTGGCTACTATTTTTCACATATGAGGCAACTAGAGCGACTATTTTCAAAGGTAAGAACCACTGGGAGGCCTGCGATTGGAATAGAAAACCTAGAGAGGAGATTGGGCACCGTTTCGAATTTGTTTTCAAAACACGTCTCCAGTTGACAGGCGGTGGGATGTTCTGAAATCATTTGGTTGGTGGTGACCTCTATCGGGAGGGAACACGTCACTCGAAGTGCTTAAGGCCGTCAATAGCAGGTTGAGGCTGAACTCAGGGCGGTACCCAAACAATGGAGCGCACGCTCTCCTATTGCTCGGGGGATATGTATGTGTTGAAAATTGTTTTCGGACTGAAAATTTTGCGGTCGTCTCTGATCAAGACCCCACATGAAAGTAGAATATTTAAGAAAATTTATCTATTGATTGATGGCGCCGAACAGATTACACTAGTAAGATGACATCGAAAGCAAACCAGAAGTGCATTCGGTTGGGGCTACCACTAGCGGGTGTAGACACGTCACTCAAGTGCTTAAAGGCGGTCAATAGCAAGTTGAGGATAAGTCAGGGCGGTACCCAAATAATGGTCCGTTCTCCTATTGCCCGGGAATATGTTTATACATCGAAAATTGCTTTTGGACTGAAAATCTTGTGTCATATTGATCAAGACTTCACATTAAAGTAGAATTTTTAAGCAAATTTATTCATTTTTGATACCGTCAAACAAGTTACTCCAGTCACTCAAAGTTCTTAAAAGGGGTACTCAAACAATTGAATGGGTACCGCCCCTATTACTAGGGAATAAGGATGGGTTAGAAAATGCTTTTTGACTGAAAATTGTATGTCGTCTCTGGCTCTGCTCTAGACTAAGCTCCACACTAAAGTAGAAGGAGCTAATTTTATTTATTAAACGATATGCGAGAAAATGGTTGAGTCAGCTCAAGCAAAAACAATGCTCACAACCATACGTTTAACAGATCACAACGGATATTGAGTGAATTCAATTTTTTATTATGTTATAAATATTTGTGTGTTAAAACTATAAAACTAATCTAAATAAAAAAAATAACTATTTTTGTTTTTGTAACTATTATAACTATCTGTAACTAAATATAATAGTTTTGTAAAATATCAACAATTATTTTCAAGAAGCTATTTTAAAAATAACTTATTTTTTAAACAACTTCACGCTAGGAACATAAAATAACTATTATTTTTAAATTACTTCATATAAAGCACATAAAATAGTTTCTATATAATTTTTTTTTAAGTAGTTATTTTAAATAAAAACTAACTGTTTTTATTTGAAAAACTTAAAAATGTATTGGATGTATTTTTATTGTTTTATTCGTAGACATAGGGGAGACTGGGGACGGTTGAAACATTTTCGACAAAATCGTTCTATGTGACAACATTTTGACCTCAGCGTATATGACAGTATGCCTTAATTCAACCTTAGTTATCACTAGAGCTCGGATTTTGCATATCTTCTTTTAGTCCCTAATGTTGATAGAAATCCGTACTGAGTGTTTTTTAGCAATTTGTAACCAAAAACACACGAATTTATTTTGCATGTTTTGCATATTTGGGACCATTCTGCAAATTTGTGTTTTTTTTTTGCATGTTTTGTGCATATTTAGACAATTTTTCTCGATTTTAAAACATTTTTACACACAAAATTTTTTTTTCAAAGAACTTTGCTCAGTGCGTTTGGAAGGAAGGTTTTCAGAAGCAATCAAATTCAAATCAATTACGACTCACAAACAAAAAAAAGAGGAAAATACGCAAAAAGATAAGCATATTCAACAGCCTTTCATCGCGTCAAAGTTTGAGTCAGTGTACCAATCTTCCGAGAAGGACGAGATGTACCAAAATCAAGGCAATGTTGAAATCCAATATTGCTCTTTATAAGTAGGAGAATGAACATTTTAGAGCCTTCTTGAAGTACACGGTAAAAAATCCTCTTGAATCGACACTCAGAAAGAACTATATTACGCCAGTGAACGAGAAGGTGATACAAAGAATACAAAATGAGATAGGTGATTCCCTCATCTTGATGACAATGAAATGATTGACCCCTCCTGGCGATATCAAATTTATGTAAAGAGTTGGAAAAAAAAACAAATCAATCCACGATGGCCAGGACAGGGTGAAGCGATTAATAAATAAAATTGTCAATTAATTAAATAAAAGTGTGTCTCATATTTTCACTTTATCGTCCTCCCTACCTTTTTTGAAGTAATGAAATTTTTTTTTACAATTTCGCAGATTTTGGGGTTTGAGTGCATGTTTTGGGATTTTGTAATGCATATTTCAGATCACATTTTTGCATATCGATCCGAGCTCTAGTTATCACTCTACAAATGGATGTGGTTATTGTGGCATTATCTGCATTACAAAGACATCTGGAGGCATTAAAAAAAACAGGGAAAATGTTTCAATCTACCCCATACGTTGTAACAATGATTGGGGTCAATTGTAACACTAAAAATATAATGATAACTATGTTGTTACATATTTATTTATTGAGTCAAAATCACAGAATATGGTCATTTATCGATATTACTATTGATAAGAATCAGTCTCATTGTTATTCGAAAAAATAACTGTCTAAACTAGATATAAACCTCAATTAAAAACTTAACTTCAGCAGTACAAGCTTAAATAAAATTGAAAACTTATGAAACTCGATAAAAGTAACAAAATTAACTTCTGCGAGAAAAAAAATTAAATAAAAAAAGAACAAAATCTTACATTAATCAGTTATATTCACAATTATGACATAAATAATAAGGATCACCAACTGTATAAGCCTCATGGGCCCACATTCGACAGCCTGTGCATTGTACCCAATTGTCTTCTGGCCTGCTAGTGCCATAACTTTCAACGCACACACCAAGCATTAATACTCCTCCTCTTCTTCATCTGATGACATTTTTGCCTTTTTGGTCATTTTCTTGTCACATCTTAGGACTTAGAATATTTTGATTTCTTGTTTAAATTGACTTTAATTCCTTTTATCTTCTTTTTTCGTTCTCTTCCTCAGTTTCTTATCGTATTGCCTCTTTTTCTGTCATATCTATGTATATTGCAGATTCCCCCCCCCCCCCTTATTTATCGTTAGTCTGGGTGGTACCTTGGGGTAAGGTCTCACTATTTCAGGTGAGAAGACATCAGTGCTGATAGATGGTTTCGGCGAATCTGCTCGACTATTTGCATTACTTTCCTTTTCATGTGTTGGAGGATTTTTTGGTGGAACTAGAGAAGGACTGAACAAACTCTAGTGTTGGATTTGCTTGAGCGACTTCTTCAGTCTGAATAGAAAATGCTTCATTATTACTTTCATACCTTGCATCATTGAGATTTGGCGTGTGTTTATCATCGTCTACATAAGAAGTTTGACTGTTCATTCAAAATGAAAGGACTAATAGCCTGCGTAAGATTGTCACCTACCGGATTCGTTTCATTCGAATTTGGCCGGTCAGTCACATAAGGTGACCCGATATCATGGTCAGTGAATATGTCGCGGATATGGATAAAGGCCTGTTTTCTTAAAACCAACATGAATATTTGTAGGAGGGAGAGCTAATGGCATAGTAGCAGCCACAATACTAGGTATGTTATAGGTACTCTTTGTTTTGTCAGGGCGGTTCCGCATCCAAGCGTCACACTGTGAATTTAGATTTTTTTTAAGGTCCCCTATACCGATCGATCAAGTGGTTGCAACTTGTGCGAACAGTGTCGCGGAAACGTGACATACGATTCCTTTTTTATTTACAGAAATCCAGAGCAATAATATGAAAGTGAGAAGAATGATTGTCTAACACAGTGATTTCTCAACCTTTTTTTTTTTTGTCGTGGCACACTTTTAACGATTTTAAAATTTGTCGGCACACAAAGAAAAAGATAAGTTTAAAAGTTGTTTACTTACATATAATACACTGTGTAAAATAGCTTTACTCGTAATAAAAAAAAGCAATATAATTTCTACTATATGCATTTCTAAAATTTGGCGGCACACAAAAGTGCCGCTGCACAGTGGTTGAGAATCACTAGTCTGACATAAGGTAATACTTTATGGGCAGTTGAAGAGTGTCTTTTCGAAATTTTTACAAAAATATTACAAAACCTTTGTCTTGCATCTAACCTGAAGAGTTTGCTGTGTTTTTTGGAGTCGGTTAAAACGTTCCATCTGACACAGAAAAATTTGTTACAACCGTACTCGGCACATCTTTCAGAAAATTTGTCGTCAAAACCTCCAAAATAAAAAATTTAGATAGAAAAGAATTACACCAATTTGAACTCCGATAACCTAAGTTCTTCGGTAAAAAACAATACTAACCATAACAAGTACAGTTTTGGATTAAAAAAAGAAAATAACAGCAACAAAAATACTTACTTTTGCAAGCAAAAATACCAACCCCTCTCATACACGTGTGATGCACTCAAAGAACACCGAACAAAAGCGGACAGATTCAGACACGAAAGTCACGCTCCTTGCACTTTCCCTACTATTGATGATTTCCCGCCCACTGTTAAGAGTTGTTTCAACCGACCTCGGTCTCCCCTATATATTGATAGCGAGAAGTCAAAACGCGTTCGGAGGCCCCTGATTGATTCCATTAATTGAACCAAGTATTATATAAAGCTTCGAGTTAATGTGTTATTTCTACATTTCCTTCTTGGGGTATTAAATCAATCCTATTAACTAAACTCATTTAGGTCGTTTTCTTTTTGTATCGGTACTCAAAAATGTTTCTTTTTTCAAAAGCAAAGAAGACATTTCAGTGAAGACCTGCATATTTTTTCATCTGCTTGAATATTAGCCACAAGAGCGAGAAATTAGATAAAATGAGTGCCTAGTTAGGTGCGGCAGTAGGATTTAAGGTTAACCTAAAGGCTGCCTAATTGAGCTACGGCCCATATCAGCTTGTCTAATTCATATTTCTTATTTTGACGGGCCATTATTGCCGCAAATACGGGTGTAGAGTTGAAATTACTAGTTTTAGCGCCCGAGATCAATAATTTTTATCTGAATTTTAAGCACAATTAATAAATTGACGTTAAAACACTTTTTTTGCAATCATTATTTACTTAAAGGATTTTTCTATATTTGGATAGAAGCATAGGGAATTTTATGTGCTTTCTAGATTTTTAATTACCAAGATCCTGGTTATTGTAATTTGTATCTTCGTTTTTGTATAAAATAAGCAGCAAATGTAGCCACGTGTCTTTCTAGTGAAACATTTTAAAGATATACCATTATCAAAAATCGACAACAACCATTGTTGATAACGGTAGACCTCTCAAATGTTTCGCTAGAAAGCAGGTCGCTATTTAATTAAAGTCGCACAGGAGCTACACAACTGGATTTTAGCGACGGTCCGGGATCAAACCCGAAGGGAAAGATCCAAAGACAACCGTTCAAGTTTATCGTTCAAGTGACGAGTGATCTGCCATTTGCTTTCAAGTTGAAAATTGTCTTGAAACGTGTGAACTATGGTTGACTGTCAAATTCGCTTTCAACTGGTCACGTCACACGTGCATGTGTTTTGTTTTTAGATTTAAAATAGTGAATATAAAATAGTTAATACAAAATAGTTAATAATACAAAATAACTGTATCATAAGCACACACACACACACACACACACACACACACACACACACACACACACACACACACACACACACACACACACACACACACACACACACACATGATGGTCGTTGGAACCAACGACTGGGGATACATAGAAAAATTAAGAGGCAAGAGAAAATGCTCTGGATTCTATTGTCAAAGAAATGGAAATTGCTGGCTTTACTGCTGATTTTGATTTGTGAGAACACGCCTTTAGGGAAATGCTAATTAAATTGTCAGGTGCTGAAAAGTGTTTATCGTTGTTTCTTTTGATGCCAACTGCGAATTGTAAGCGCAAGTTACTAGTTCAATTCCTTTCCCTGTGTGTATTTCTCTCTTCTGAGTCGCTTTGGATTGTGGGTGCCAGCTCAGGTGTTACCTCGTCATCCAAACGTGGTTCAAAATTACGAGGTGTTGTCCTCAAAATTTTCCCAACTCGATCCCGGAGCTCCAGTGCGACGTTACTTAACTACTTTCCTCTGATGAGAATATTACAACCACAGATAGCCATGCTTTTCATTCATAGTCGTCAGGGCTTGGAGCAAAAACTTTAAAACGGGCGTCTTTTACAAAAATTTCTCTAAAAAAATATTATTTTTTCAATTATTTAAAATTCTTTTATAAATGTTCTTAGTAGAACAGGGGATACTTTATTTCACGTGTTCTATCACGTCTCCAATGGCCCGTTGTGTTGCTCCAGTGTGACGCTAATAAATACCATACCTATTAATCTTGGTTCATTGGGGATTCGCAGATTCACCACAAGAATAACTGCTTTTACGAATTTTAAAACAGAAATAGTTTAATAGAGCGACTAAGGTGCGCATGAGAAATCAAAGTTCACGCCCCTGAAGATTTGCCCAAAATAAACTTCCTTTTTTATATGAGATTATCTTGGCAGGAAGGAATTTAATTAACGTTGCACTGGAGCAACATTGGCGACGGACGGGATCAATATGCAAAGGGAAAGATCCGAGGACACCACCACGTGATTTTGAACAACGGTCAGATGACGAGGTCCTGGCACCCCACTCTCCAAACTTCCACACCACGCCAACGCGAGGACATTTGATGCCAAGGAAGATTTAACGTGTACCAGCCCCTTTGTACACAACGGTCTTTGGTTGCATCCGAACTCTCAACCCTCCGTTTAATAATTCGTTACTCTTCAAACCGGACCAGGCCGCCCCTGTGTCCATTTTGTATCGGCTGAAATTGATACTGGTAATTTGGTAATTTTTAACTAACGCCGTACTAGAGCAACACAACGGTCTATTGACGGTCCGGGATCAAATCCCTAAGGAAAAGATGCAAGGACAACACCACATAAAATTGATACTGAAATACTGGTTTGGGAAGAGACGTTTTTGCTGCTGTTTAAAACAAAATATGCTACTGTTTCACGAGTGCTTTGACTTTCCCTACAATGATACACCGTGGCACTGCTTTCACTTTTGTTTTTTTGTATAGTTTTAATTTTTGTTCTTTTTTTCACAGATTCCTGCATAAAATATGGAGCCAGGATGTTCGAAGGATACCAACGATTATTACCCTCCAGCAAAAAGTAAGCAGATACTTACATTTTTGTTACGAGTCCACTAACATCGAGGTTGGTTTGCGAAACAAAGGAACACCACGGGCACGGGCAACGCCGGGCTAGTATATATATATATATATATATATATATATATATATATATATATATATATATATATATATATATATATATATATATATATATATATATATATATATATATATATAACTCATTTTCATTTAAGAAACATTGCTTTATATTCTATTTATTAACAGGTACGCCCTCCTTTCGCATGCATTACAGCTGCAACACGTCGAGGCTTACTTCACACAAGTTCTCTGTACGTCTGGGCAGTAATAGGTCGCCATACCTCTTGCAAGGATGCGAGAAGAGATTGTTGTGAAGATGGGCGTGCATGACGATGTCGTACTCGTCGCTCCAGTTTGTCCCACAAGTGCTCAATCGGATTAAGATCGGGGCTCTGAACAGGCCAGTCAAACAAATTCACCTAATTTTCAAGATACCAGTCCAGCTCACGTTTTGTAGTAAGCCATGTAGCTCGATCCTGTTGGAAGCAACAACCATCATCGCCGTAGTATTACCATAGTGTAGTCAAGGTCGAATTCTTCAGACCGTTTAGGTACACGTCAGCGTTCATGATACCAGGTACATAAAGCCCAACCAGGAAAAACAACCCCACACTAAGAGGGATCCTCCGAATTTCTGCAGTGTCCAAATACTTTTATCCATATAGTGTACTAGCCACTGCGTGTCCAGCACGGCGTTGCCCTTGACAGTTCTTTTCGTGGGGTCAGGTGTGACCACTGCTAGCTAACCAACGGTGATTGCTACGAATTCCCATTTGTAGCCTATTGGATAACAGCCATCATGGCGTTGCCGGGCAACGCTCATTACCAAATGCGGCCAAGTTTGAATTGCGAAGAGATCCAATCGGCGTGACGTCACAATACCTTTTGAAAACCGTCGACGGCTCTGGCAAGTAGATGATGCGGGGTGGAACGTCCTTCGAGGCCGGTAGAAAGGAGCTCGTTTTACTTTCAGCTTGGCAACCCTCGCGTAATCTGAATTATAAGTTCCCCCAGTTAAAAATTAATTTTAAAATGTTCGAGATTGATTTTTAAAATTCAGGCAAAAAATTCGAACTACCTGTGTGTAAAATCCCTTTATTGTAAGTGCTATAAATTCGTCAGGACCGTACATAGAGACACGCA
The DNA here is from genome assembly GCA_947359465.1 of Metellina segmentata. Lineage (NCBI taxonomy): Eukaryota > Metazoa > Arthropoda > Arachnida > Araneae > Tetragnathidae > Metellina > Metellina segmentata. Next base: position 137,772,388 of record OX375872.1, on the reverse strand, counting down.
GACATTGTGGAAAACACTTACTTTTATAATAGTAGCAATAGTACAGTCAGTATCGGTGATATGGTCATCTCAACGGTCCAGAAAAATCAGACCATATAGCGGGGTGACCATATATGCGCAACAATACTACACTATTTAATTGTGGCAGGATTATATTCACCTATCAGAATATAGTGCTCATAAACAAATAATTAAACTTTTAAGAAGATTTTCAATATTAATTCGCGAAGTAAAAACTACAGTAAAAAATATGCAATATTTTTTTCGTGAAATTTATTAGCTTACTTTACTAAAATAATTACAGTACGCATACGTACGTGCATCCATATTCAATGCACTTATCTCTACTATTATTAAAGGAAGTGTTTGTTTTCTGTTTTTCGTTACCACAGTCCTGACGAATCTACGGCAATTTAAATAATGGGATTTGACACACAGGTAGTCCGAAGTTTTCGCAATTTTTGGGTCACGGTGAATTTTAAAATTCAATCTAGAGCATTGTAAAATGAATTTAATGAAATGTAACTATTATTGTTTTCTTTGGAAACAGCATAAAAGATCGCAGATTAAAAATTTATATTTTTGTTTAACGTTTTTATATTGCGTAGATGAATGATTTGTCAGCAGACTAAAAAAATAAATAAAAACTTAAAACATAAATGAACGTTCTTATTCCCATGAATGATCCAAATGAAACCAAACTTTTCCTTAATTCTTTTCTTTTCAATTTCAACGTACTTTTCAAACAGGGAGAGATAACTTCAACCAATAAACAGACAGATGCAACCAGACCTGTTGTAATTGGGAAGGAAGAGAATTGAGAAAGGGGATTTAACACTGAAGATGATTCAACGCCAAAGATAAATGGGGGGAAGGGGAGGGAAGTAAAGGCGTAAATTCAGCTCGTCTCCGGGGTCGTCGCAGATACTTTTTTTCTTTTGGTCATTCCCTGAGTTGCTCCCCTACTCAAAAAATGTTACAACCCTTACTATTTTCCAAAAAAGAAAAATGATAACCACATCGAAAAGATAAAAAACCGACCATATAACCGATAACCAGGAAAATAAAATGACTATATAAGCGGTGCGCTTTAACACATATTCACCTATTAATTTAGACGAGACTTTAGAAAACTGACCACATAAGCGGGGAGACCTTATAAGAGGGTGAACATATAGCCTGTACTGACTGTATATATTTATTGTTTCCGTACTGTCACCACAACAGACATACCATTTCATTTAACTAATTGTACCAAACAGGGTAGCGAAAAGACTAGAAATTCTCACCCCCAACCATATAAAGAGTTAATTCTAGTCTAAAAACTGTCATATGTGCCTCAAAAGAAAGTTGAGCTGGGACTATGTTTCAGTTTAATGTACGAGTCCTAGGATCAGCTGAGATAAAGAACTCTGTAAAAAAATCGTATAGGAAGTACCTGTAATGTCAGGGAGGTGTAGGATGTGATTCGAGGATACCCTTTTCTCTACACAGTACAAAATGCACAGTTACAAGAAATGCTTAAATTGTATAGCTAGCGACGGTATCGAGGAGCTGAACTAATTGATCTTCGACAAGGTTACATGATCTTAATTTCAGAAGAAAAATAAACTAATATCACTTATCTAAGTTCATGTTCAGCTTCTTGATATCAACAGTAACATGTTTTCCTTTTTTTACAGGACCAAAACAAGGAATCAGAAAAACTGTAGAATCAAAAACGGAAACTTGCAGCGAGTCTTTCCGCTCCTCGGCTGCACGTAAGTACAGACTTGGCATACATTAGTTCGCTTGTGATGTCCAGATGATTCTACCAGGGCTCACCCCCAACACTATGCAATTGCATTATTTCTTCAATTGTAATGGAAAATTTAACGTATTTCTTTTGAAATTTGTATTCTGGTCCTTTTTTGTAGTTGGGTCTCTGGGTTTTTACCATTTCTTGCTAGCAAGTTTTCTGTAGAATTAGTCATATAAAGAGTTCATTCTAGTCTAAAAACGGTCTGTGTGTGCCTTAAAAGAAATGTTTCAGTTTAATTTACGGGCCCTAGGATCAGCTGAGATAAAGAACTCTGTAAAAAAATCGTATAGGAAGTACCTGTAATGTCAGGGGGGTGTAGGATGTGATTGGAGGATTCCATTCTCTCTGCACAGTACAAAATGCACAGTTACATGCAATACTTAAATTGTATAGCTAGCGACGGTATCGAGGAGCTGAAGTAATTGATCTTCGGCGAGGTTACATGACCTTAATCTCAGATAACTAATATCACTTATATAAGTTCATGTTCAGCTTTTTGATATCAACAGTAACATGTTTTCCTTTTTTTACAGGACAAAAACAAGGTATCAGAAAAACTGTAGAATCAAAAACGGAAACTTGCAGCGAGTCTTTCCGCTCCTCGGCTGCACGTAAGTACAGACTTGGCATACATTAGTTCGCTTGTGATGTCCAGATGATTCTACCAGGGCTCACCCCCAACACTATGCAATTGCATTATTTCTTCAATTGTAATGGAAAATTTTACGTATTTCTTTTGAAAGTTGTATTCTGGTCCTTTTTTGTAGTTGGGTCTCTGGGTTTTTACCATTTCTTGCTGGCAAGTTTTCTGTAGAATTAGTCATATAAAGAGTTAATTCTAGTCTAAAAACTGTCATATGTGCCTCAAAAGAAAGTTGAGCTGGACTTATGTTTCAGTTTAATTTACGAGCCCTAGGAACAGCTGAGATAAAGAACTCTGTAAAAAAATCGTATAGGAAGTACCTGTAATGTCAGGGAGGTGTAGGATGTGATTCGAGGATACCCTTTTCTCTGCACAGTACAAAATGCACAGTTACAAGAAATGCTTAAATTGTATAGCTAGCGACGGTATCGAGGAGCTGAACTAATTGATCTTCGACAAGGTTACATGATCTTAATTTCAGAAGAAAAAAAACTAATATCACTTATCTAAGTTCATGTTCAGCTTCTTGATATCAACAGTAACATGTTTTCCTTTTTTTACAGGAACAAAACAAGGAATCAGAAAAACTGTAGAATCAAAAACGGAAACTTGCAGCGAGTCTTTCCGCTCCTCGGCTGCACGTAAGTACAGACTTGGCATACATTAGTTCGCTTGTGATGTCCAGATGATTCTACCAGGGCTCACCCCCAACACTATGCAATTGCATTATTTCTTCAATTGTAATGGAATATTTTACGTATTTCTTTTGAAAGTTGTATTCTGGTCCTTTTTTGTAGTTGGGTCTCTGGGTTTTTACCATTTCTTGCTGGCAAGTTTTCTGTAGAATTAGTCATATAAAGAGTTAATTCTAGTCTAAAAACTGTCATATGTGCCTCAAAAGAAAGTTGAGCTGGGACTATGTTTCAGTTTAATTTACGAGCCCTAGGATCAGCTGAGATAAAGAACTCTGTAAAAAAATCGTATAGGAAGTACCTGTAATGTCAGGGAGGTGTAGGATGTGATTCGAGGATACCCTTTTCTCTACACAGTACAAAATGCACAGTTACAAGAAATGCTTAAATTGTATAGCTAGCGACGGTATCGAGGAGCTGAACTAATTGATCTTCGACAAGGTTACATGATCTTAATTTCAGAAGAAAAAAAAACTAATATCACTTATCTAAGTTCATGTTCAGCTTCTTGATATCAACAGTAACATGTTTTCCTTTTTTTACAGGACCAAAACAAGGTATCAGAAAAACTGTAGAATCAAAAACGGAAACTTGCAGCGAGTCTTTCCGCTCCTCGGCTGCACGTAAGTACAGACTTGGCATACATTAGTTCGCTTGTGATGTCCAGATGATTCTACCAGGGCTCACCCCCAACACTATGCAATTGCATTATTTTTTCAATTGTAATGGAAAATTTCACGTATTTCTTTTGAAATTTGTATTCTGGTGATTTCTTGTAGTTGGGTCTCTGGGTTTTTACCATTTCTTGCTGGCAAGTTTTCTGTAGAATTAGTCATATAAAGAGTTCATTCTAGTCTAAAAACTGTCTGTGTGTGCCTTAAAAGAAAGTTGAGCTGGGACTCTGTTTCATTTTAATTTACGGGTCCTAGGATCAGCTGAGATAAAGAACTATAGTAAAAAAATCGTATAGGAAGTACCTGTAATGTCAGGGAGGTGTAGGATGTGATTTCAGGATTCCATTCTCTCTGCACAGTACAAAATGTACAGTTACAAGAAATGCTTAAATTGTATAGCTTGCGACGGTATCGAGGAGCTGAACTAATTGATCTTCGACAAGGTTACATGATCTTAATTTCAGAAGAAAAAAAACTAACATCACTTATCTAAGTTCATGTTCAGCTTTTTGATATCAACAGTAACATGTTTTCCTTTTTTTACAGGACCAAAACAAGGAATCAGAAAAACTGTAGAATCAAAACCAGAAACTTTCAACGAGTCTTTCAGCTCCTCGGCCGCACGTAAGTACAGACTTGGCATACATTAGTTCGCTTGTGAAGTCCAGATGATTCTACCAGGGCTCACCCCCAACACTATGCAATTGCATTATTTCTTCAATTGTAATGGAAAATGTCACGTATTTCTTTTGAAATTTGTATTCTGGTCCTTTTTTGTAGTTGGGTCTCTGGGTTTTTACCATTTCTTGCTGGCAAGTTTTCTGTAGAATTAGTCATATAAAGAGTTAATTCTGGTCTAAAAACTGTCTGTGTGTGCCTTAAAAGAAAGTTGAGCTGGGACTATGTTTCAGTTTAATTTACGGGCCCTAGGATCAGCTGAGAAAAAGAACTCTAGGAAAAAAAATCGTATAGGAAGTACCTGTAATGTCAGGGAGGTGTAGGATGTGATTGGAGGATTCCATTATCTCTGCACAGTACAAAATGCACAGTTACATGAAATACTTAAATTAATTGTATAGCTAGCGAAGGTATCGAGGAGCTGAAGTAATTGATCTTCGGCGAGGTTACATGACCTTAATCTCAGAAAAAAAAACTAAGATCACTTATCAAAGTTCATGTTCTGCTTTTTGATATCAACATTAACATGTTTTCCTTTTTTTACAGGACCAAAACAAGGAATCAGAACAACTGTAAAACCAAAAACAGAACCTTGCAGCGAGTCTTTCCGCTCCTCGGCCGCACGTAAGTACAGACTTGGCATACATTAGTTCGCTTGTGATGTCCAGATGATTCTACCAGGGCTCACCCCCAACACTATGCAATTGCATTATTTCTTCAATTTTAATGGAAAATGTCACGTATTTCTTTTGAAATTGGTATTCTGGTCCTCTTTTGTGGTTGGGTGTCGGGGTTTTTACTATTTCTTGCTGACATGTTTTCTGTAGAATTAGTTTTCAATGTTGAATGGTAATAGCAGGGCTCCTAACACGTCACCTTTTGTCACTTTTCGTCACCTTTTTATTTTTTGTCACTTTTTGTCACCTTTTTGACATTTTGTCATCTTTTGTCACCTTTTCAGGGGTTTTAAGTTCTTAAATCTTATTTAGAGAAGAAACATTTTTGGTGCACAGTTAAAAAAATTCATTTCCTCTAAAAAAAAACAGGGTTCGTACGAATTCAATTTCGAAATGCGCGCTACATTCCACCGCAAGAATGGATTCAAAAGCGTACCGTTTCAATTGTAAAAGGATACTTCATGTTGCTCGCGGTGTATTAGCAGCTAGTTCTGGAAATTTTCCCACAGAAAAAGGCTATCAGTAAAACGAAGCGGCGAAGTTTAAGGGAAGCAGGGCCATCTGCATGTCCGACCCTTCTTACCAAATTACCTAACTTGAGTGATAGAACTTAAGTGGCATTTACGACTAACGTTTTCCTTTCATAGAATTATGTGGCGTATCATTTGGCGCAAGATATATATCACCTTTCGACAGGGTCGAACAATAGGAGTAACCCTCCAGGATGTCAGACGCTGACAGTTCGTAAATGGTGATCAATGCCAGTGGACACTTAAAAGGGGGGATAACATCCTCCATACACAAATCTGAGAGCGGTTTCAAGAGACCCATTTTTTTTTTCGGATTCTGGAATAAGACGAGAATGGAGAGGTGAAGAGGCCGGACGGATCAAGCTGATATTAACGCAACATTAACCCAGGAGGATCCCAGGTATACTGTGGGTCTGATTATGGTCTAGAAGGTATAGATACGTTAGGGTAAACTCTGAAAGGACGGTGGAAGCTTCAATATGTATGATAATTTACACTCGAAGGTATCCTCGGCCAAGTTTTTAATTGGATACATCATCAACCTCTCACACATTCTAAACGCTCAAAGTTCCCCATCGAGAACACCGACGTTCCTGTCTACGGAACGGAGGCTATTCACACGCTGCTCTCTTTGTGGCACAGAAATGAGGGCATGGAAATCTTAATGGACTTCAGTCGTTTCTTCAGGAGCTTGAGGTCTGAAAGATTCCGAACCCCTCCGTAACCAGAGATTGCAAAAATTTCGTCCGTCTCTGTATCCAGAGGGTTAAATATTAAAAGAGCGTTGCAAACATATTGAAAATCATTCTTTGTTATCATCGGAAGTTGATTATTACAAATTCTTGAGTTTTTTTAGTAAAAGTCAGAAACTATTAATGACTCATTACTTTCTACCCGAAAAAAAGAACTAATTAACATTGGGACATGTAATATTCACATAATACATAATGCTTTTCTTAAAGGTCTAAAAGAGTTTGGGGAAGATGTGTCTGAACTAGTTTTAACTATTCACATATTTTTTAATCAGTGGCCTAAGCGTTGGTCAACATACAAACAAATTCAAGAAGACTTGAAACTTCCCACTCACCATTTCATAAAGCATTGTTCAAGCAGGTGGCTAAGCCTAAAGCCAGCTGCTGAAAGGTTACTTGAACAGTGGATTGCAGTGTGAAAGTATTTCCTTGACTATATTCCAATAAAGAAGCCAAACATGATACAAAGATCAGGCAATAAAAATATTGTTCATTTACTTAGAAGAGAAACTATGAAGGCTGAAGTGATATTTGTCGTATCAAGTACAAGTATATTTAATCGTGTGACCGAATTTCTTCAGAAAAAGGAACCCCTAAAACTTAAACCCTGCATTCTCAACTTGAATTGTTGACAAGAACAATTTTGGGTAGGATCTACAAAGAAGAATTTATTTGAGGTTTGAAAATGGCTAAATTGGAAGATAATGTCCTCAGAAACTGTTGCCTTTGGCAGATATTGTGATTGGAGATCAAATTTCTAGAGCGCTACAGAATGTGAAAGAGAAGAGAAGGAAAGGAATTTATTTTTTCTAAGGGCTCAGAATCATTACAGTGCCAGTGTTAAATATCTTTTGAAGAAGTCCTACTTCAGTTCATCTCTCCTTAAAAGTTTATCCTGTCTTGGTCCTCTTGAGAGACTCAGTAGCGAGAGTGTTCGACAAGTATTAGAATTTGCAAGAGCAATGCTATGGGATGTCCCAACAGACATACTACTGGATGAGTGGAAATTACTCAAGAGAATTTGAGGAAGAAGGATTTAGAATGAAGCATATTGATGTTTACTGGAACCATTTCTTCACTGCGAGACATTAGCAGAGTTGCCAAGTGCTCCGAAACTTCCGGAGTTTCTACGCTAAAGAATCGAAAATCCGCAATTCCGCGTAATCATTGGTTCACTCCGGAAATCGCTTTGATGCAGGGAAAAGAAATAATTTGTAAAATCCTGTAATTAATAATTCGTATAATTAATAATTCGTATAATCCTGAGTTGACTTTCCGGTCCGTGACGTCACAGCGAGGGCTTTGCCCCCTCTTCGGTTATGCTTGACCACCCTCGGGGATTGCTACGTAGTCCCGTTTGGTTTGCTTCGCAAACCAATACTCCTTTCGCAAGTGATTTGATTTTTTTTACTTTACACTTATTGCACCCTAAACTAATATCCGCTTCAGTAAAAAACCTTCTACATCTTTTTTCCTGTACAATTGTAAGTAAACCGTGTTAATCTCTTAACTTTACAATCTGTACTTTGTCCGTAAACCGTCTGAGAGCAGAGTGAAAAAAGCGAGCCATTTTCCTCGCCAAATGAAAAGAAATCGTTTTATGGCAATTGTTACTACGATAAATTTGATATTTGGCAAACCCGATAGTCAAAAATACAACCCACACCTGACTGCGAAACCTTCTCCGCGAACTAAAAAATATGAAATTTCTGACTAACTTTTGACTGCATCAAACTTATTTATGAACCAATTTTAGAAATAATTGTACCGTAAGAAAGAGTACATTCTGAGGTATACTGCGATATTTTCAGAATTAAAAAGTAATAGTAATAAGATATAGATATGATAGTTTAAAAAAAAGTAACGAAAATGTTTCGATTTTTCACGAATTTCAAAAAAAAATATTATCAAGAACCAAACTGGAATTTTTAGAAATATTCAACTAGCTGCAAAAATTTACGTTGAGATGTACTTAAAAAAAAAAAAAAAAAAACTCATGGCTTAAGACTGAAAATTTGTATGTGTTTTGCTCACTCGCGGAAGAAATTTGGCTTCTTCAATTTTGACACTAAAAAACCCTAAACTAATAGCCGCATCAGAAAAAAAAATCTAATCTTAATAATCGTCCAGGGAATACAATAAAGAACAAACAATGTTAATTTCATATTTTTCTGATCCGAACTTTCTAGGGAAACCGTCTAAGAATCGAGCTAAACAGCACAGTTTTCAATCCTGCGGCGGCGGAAACTTTTTCTTAATAAAGAGAGATATAAAACGTAAGGCACAAGAAAATTTAGAGATGGACTGGAAAGAAAAATATAAACTGGAAGCAGAGAAAAAAATTTAAAGCAGCTGTCAAAGAAAAGAATGGTGATAGAAGAACAATAATTTAAAATTATGCGTAAGGAAGAGGATGAGCCGTTGGATAGTGCTTCAAAATTATTAAAGGAAGCAGCACTTGTTCAGGCAATGATTGAAGGAACGGCTAAAGTCTCAGATGATGCTGGTCAGCAAAGACAGAGTTTAAAAAAATGCACATTCTTCTATTGAGAAGAAAAAGACAAAATTAATTTTAGTTTTTTTCAACAAAAAAAAATTAAGACATAATTTTTTTAAGAAAAAGAAGAAATTCTTCAAGCTGTGTCAAAAATAAACAAATTAAAAAATCATAATTCCGTTGTTTAAAAAAAAATTCTGTTAATATTTTAGAATGATGTAATTTTTAAATGAAGAAAATAAAAATATCCTTCCAAAGGAAGAAAAGATAGAGGTAGCTTGGGAGGATCTTTTTATTTTTTATCTTTATACTAGAATATGTTTAGCATTATTGTTATTATTTTTTTTTTGTTCGATTAGTCACTTTTTGTCACCTTTTTCTACTTGATTAGTCACTTTTTGTCACCTTTTTGGACCTTGAGACCTGTTAGGAGCCCTGTAATAGTATGCTGCGGATACAAATTTACTATAAATGGTAATTAGATCATAAGGTAAAAACAAAATTAATTAGAGAAAAGAAAAAAGATACATTTAGGGTAATTGTAGGAGATGAGGTAAATGTTTTGGTATATTCGAAGACTTCTTTTAGATTTAAGTTTGCTGTGTATTGCTTTGTTAAAAAGTTCAAGTTAATTTTTGTAACATAGGTTTGAATGGCGTCTTATGTTAAGATTATTGTGGGTTTGTTAATTTCTTATGTAATATGTGTGTGTGTGGGGGGGAAGAGAGAGAGCATTTTAAAATTTCTCATAAAATTTTATTTTTTGTTGTTGTTTCTCATGCCTACACTGGCAAAACGGATAAGTGCCAGGCCCGTCGAATACGGCAAGAGGTGAGGGTGTGCGTCTTCTATGTTATTGAGCCCAATTGGGAGGAAGTCCGATTTTGCTCGACATACATGACACATTCGTTTTACAGGAAGACCCCTTTCATACATCCATTCACTTACACATATCGTAATTTAGATACCAATCAGAGGCCGATAACCCCTTGATCAGTTACCCCCAGAGGTATTGATTTGGTATGATAACATGGGGGAATTTGTGTCCGAGTTCTGTTTGTCTAATGATAAGTTGGGATTTTTGTGCAATTATGACTACATTCCATACTGTTTCCATCTTATACATTAAAAATATAAGTAACATGAATCAAAGCTACTTAGAGGTTACACTGATTTGCCTGTCACAGTTCACACTTGAACGGGAAAGAATTAATTAAAATAATAAAAATCTGATCTAAGTTAAACAAATCCATTTTTTTTAAAAATCATGATTCTTCATACATTGGGAGATAAGGGTACCAGCAGTACAATGTTTGATGTACTTGGACATGATATTCTCCCCCCCCCCTCTCTTACTGTACAAAATCCACGGAAAAAAATTAGGAGACAGGTCGCAGTACTTGTTCAGCTTCTTAATAATAATAGCAACATATTTTCCTTCTTTACAGAAAGTCAATGGGACAAGGCGATGCTCGAGCGGCATAAGAACTTTAGCGAGCCTTGGTGTCCTCGCAGTATTGCAAGAATACCTAGTAAGTACAAACGTGAAATATAATAGGCGTTCGTAAAGTCCAAATGATTGTATTTACACTCATTGCCATAAAAATTTGCGCTCCAAGAAAAAGTAGTCGAAATGAAACGAAATTTTACTCATGTAAGTACTATTTTGGTGCACATGAAAGTGATTAGAAAATCAAAGAAAAAGGATCTTTTATCGCAGAAAAAAAGTACAAATGAACGGAAGCTTTAGTACTCTGCTGGACTCCCCCCCCCCTAGCGCGAATGCACGATGCGATACGAGCGGGCATTGAGGCATACAAGTTCCGTATGATGTCCTGAGACATCTCGTTCCACAGTTGCTGTAAACCAACTTGCCGTCCCAAATGATCCTAGATATGCTCAATTGGTGACAAATCTGGGGATTGAGCAGGCCAGGGAAGGGTGTTAATGTGGCAGAGGTAGTCTTGTGACATCCTTGCTGTGTGTGGCCGAGCACTGTCTTGTTGAAAAATGGCTCATGGGAGGCCTGCCATGAGTGGCATCACATGTGGCTGAAGGATGTCATGGACGTACTGCTAGGCTGTCACTGTGCCATGGATCAATATTAGGGGTTGTACATGAATCAAAGTATTGATGAATGAATTGCCATTGCTTACGATACAAGCAATGGCACCCCATACCAGCTGTGGTAGCGGTGTGTCGCTGTAAAGCGAAGGCAGGATTGAGGCTTTCACCACGTGGCTTCCACACACGAACACGATTGTCATCACTGCTCAAATTTAATCTAGATTCGTCGCTTCAGACGACCTGGTTCCATTCCGTTGCAGTCCAATCCCGTCGTGCGCGACACCACTCCAAACGGAGGCGTCGGTGGGTGGGTGTCATTAGCAGCACACGTAATGGCGCCGCGATACCAGATGTCCTTCAGCCAGGCACCTTACGATGGTTCGGGAAGACACAGGGGCAAGTAGTGAAGATGCTGCCTGTGACTGAATAGCGGTCAATGAGGCAGTTGGCTCTGCGCTTGCGTTTCGTATGATGTGACGATCTTCTCGACGACTGGTCTGTCGAGGGCGTCCTGAGCCTCGTCGCCGTGTAAATGACGTCTCTTCTGTCCACTGGTCCCAACACCTCCTCACAGTAAAATCAGAACGGCCTACTTGACGAGCTACTCGCCCAGCTTCCATCATCCCGATGATTCTTCCCCTCTCGAACTCTGACAGCTGCTCATATTGTCTTCGATGGTGGCGTAACGGCATGTATACCTCAGCGTTTCCTTTGCAAAAGATTAAGTACACTCAAACAAGCTCTGCTTACCTGTTTTATACTCCAAGGAGAACGAAGTTCAACGCCCTCTAGTGGCATTACGCAATGCGCAATCACGTTGCATTTCTAATCAATTGCATATCTGGCCGACATGTACCTTCATGCCTCGTTTCGTTACGATCCCACAATTATTTCTTTGTGCTCATATTTTTATGGCAATGAGTGAATTTTCTTTAATTTATCTAGTAAACTTCCATGCATTTCTTTCGAAATTCGTTTATTAGATGGAAAAAACTGGTTCCAAATCGGTACCTCAGTTCCAAAGGGTAACAACTCAAACCACACAATTTTTGACTTAAGTGTACTAAACGATTACTAAAACGATTATGGACCTCAAATATATCTAGAATGATCAAACATTTTTGATGTAAGAACTACATAGCATTCAGATATCGAGTTGTTTCTCTTCGAGACTGGTAACTAATCGTTTAAATAATCATTTCGTACACTTAACTCAAATCACAAAATTTTGACTTGTTACCTTTTGGAACTGAGGTATCGATATGTGCTCTTTTCTCAAATGAATTAGCAATTTTTAATGAATTGCAACATTTACAATTTTATTAAGCTAATTGTGCCACACAGTGGAAAAGCCGAAATCCAACGTCAGAAAAGTGTGCATGCTGGTTAAAAATTGCAGTGTTCCCACGGTTCAGGGAAAACCTGGAACTGTCAGGGGATTTAATTTTGTATAAAAAAGTCAGGGAAAATTACGCATTTTCGTCCAAAACCTGGAAAATCGTCTCAATGACCTGGAAAATGATTGATCACAGCGTCTCGGACACTTTGGAGTAAAGTAGTCAGTAAGAATCGTATCACTTAATTTTATTAATATAATTTTTCAACCGATTTTAAAAGAAACAGGTAATATTTAACAGGTAAAGAACTGTGTTTCGTCCACTGGCTTAAGTTGAAGAATTTCCTGCTTAGGATACATTAAATCACAAATTGATTCAAGTCAAATATTGTTGTCAAGTGTTGGATTATTTGAATAAGTTTTTTTAATGCAAAATTAGTTGTGCTTTGTGTATTAATTTTTACAGTGTATTATTGACTATTAAATGCTGAATTATTTCTTGGTGTTTCATTTTTAAAATGTCGAATGAATTGCTTAAGTATGACCTGGAAATTTGTAAAAATTTGTGTGGAAAACCTGGAAAAGTCAGGGAATTTTATTTCTGAAATAGAGTCATGAAATCAGCTGCTTGTAAAGAAGCTGAGGAAGAAATTAAACATGCCTCAATTCTATCTGGTGTCTGGAACTCGGTATCAGTTTAGTTGAAAGATCCCAGTAACATGCTGATACACTCCAAGACAAAAAAAAAAGTTGTACCTGAAAGGAGTAAACCAGAATAAATAAAATTTGGAGGAATGGTACATCTGCATTGGAGATGCAAATGATCAGATTTTCAGAATCGTTTGAGCATGAGACACGCGCAGGGCAGCACTCAAACTTACCGGGGCGCGTATTTAGAAACCCTGGCGCTTCCAGCACAAAACGGAAATACGTCACATACGTAGCTGCGCAGACGCGTCCGTGCAAACACAGCGAGCCGAAAAGTTATTATTAAAGTTAGCAGTAAAAAGTTATTATTATTTATTGCTTTCACTTTTCACCAAGAAAAACATTGATAGTTCTAATTTGCTAAAAGATGAATAAAGAGTCCACGGTGAAATCCTTCGACAAAGCTGCACACACATTTTCACACAGCTTGTTTAAAAATGCTTACTTCTTTCTAATTTTGACATTAAGAAGCTCGAATTAGTTATTACTTTCACTTTTTCCCCAAGAAAAACCATTAGTAATTGAAATTTACTAAAAGAGGAGTGGGAAAAGTCCATGGTGAAACCCTTTCACAAAGCTGCATACACATTTTCACACACAACTTCTTTAAAAATGCTTACTTCTTTTTACTTTTGGGATGAAAAAGTTCGTTTTAATTAATGGTTTCACTTTTTTACAAAGAAAAAACATTAACACTTGAATTTCACTAAAAGATGAGTGTCAAAATGTTCACGGTGAGCTGGGTCAACAAAGTACTTTCAGAACCAATTAAAAAAAAAGAAGCTTCATTCATGTTTCTTTTTGCATTTATAAATTCGTATCTGTGTTTACTTTGAATTATGTACCAAGAAATAAGTTTAATTGTAGGAAATAACCAAAAGTTGCATGAAAAAACTACACAGTGAACTGCTTCGACAAAGTTGAACAGACACATTCATACCCAAAATTTTTATAAATGCTTTTATCCATAATATTTTTGCATCAGTAAGTCTCTTTAATTGTGTACTTTGTTTTATATACCTTGTAAATAGTTTATTAATTAGAATTAACACAAAGGTTCATGGAAACATGTCAGTATGAGCTGTCTTCATGATGTTAACACAGCATGTTAGAAAGACACACAAAACATTAAAAAAGTGCCAATTTCTTGATTTCTTTTGCTTGGACAGGTTGCAAATGATAAATACTTTCTGTTTTTCACAAACAAAACGGTTAAAAAGTTGGAATTATGTAAAAAATACATTAAACAAGTTAACTGTGAAATGCATCGACAAAGCTGAACACACACACATTCAGACCTAGAATTTTTATTAATTGCTTTTTCCAAAATATTTTTGCATCAATAAGTTGATTTTATTATTTTCTTTCTTTTGTATATTTTGTATATAGTTTATTACATAGAATTAGTATAAAGTTTCAAGGAAACATGTCAAAAGCAGGTGTCTTCATAATGTTAACAAATCCAATTTAAAATACACACAAAACCTCTAAAAACGACTACTTTCCTTATTCCTTTAATATTTATACGTTGCAATTATCCAATAGAATGTGTTTTTGACCAAGAAAAACATTTAAAACTTTGAATTATTTAAAAATTGCATGAAAACAAGTTCACAGTGAAATGCTTCGACAAAGATGCACAAACACTTTCACACCTAGAATTTTTATTTATTGTTTTTTACACAATTTTTTGCATGAATAACTTGGTTTTATTGTGTTCTTTGTCTTGGAAAGAGATTATTACATAGAAAGTTTCATGGAAACATGTCAAAATCATCTGCCTTGACAATGGTAACAGAGCATATTAGAATCAAACACAATACTCTAAAAAGTGGCAATTTCTTGATTCCCTTTGGATTGACAGGTTGTAAATCATAAATGCTTTCACTTTTTTAACCAGAAAACATTCAAAAAAGTTAGAATTCATTAAGAAGTACATGAAACAAGTACTCAGTGTAAATGCATCGACGAAGGTGAACAGACACTTATGAGACCCAGAACTTTTATTTTTTGTTTTTTTCCTAAATATTTTGGCTCTAATAACTTTCTTTTGTTGCGTTCTTTCTTTTGTTTAACTTGAAAGGAGTTTATTACAAAGAATTAAATGAAAGTTACATGAATTGTATGTGAATGAGATTGTATTTTTCACCAAGAAAAGTAATAGTTAGAATTAAATAAAAAGTGCATGAGACCAGTTCACGGTGAAATGACTCGTCAACGGCGTGGCGTCGTATGCCGACTCGCGGTGTTTGCTTGCGCGTGCGCGTCTGCGCATCTATGTATATGACGTATTTCCTTTTGTGCTGGAAGCGCCAGGGTTTCTAAATACATACAAATAAAATGACATCCAATAGCGAAGCAAATTAATTTCGACTCGTGCTGTTGTGTTGGTCACATCGTTCCTCATTGCGTTCTACCTCGGAAAACGTTCGCAAGCAATTTAAGCAACTGGGATAGTTTAACAGAGTCCGAGTAATTGGCCCTCGAGAAGATGGATGGTCTAATTGACGGATTGTACAACATATTGGTTGTACTGATGTTACTATTGCACTCTGTTGGCAGCGGTGGATAGAACAAGGCACATGCCAGCTTCAACCAGTCTCAGGAAGGCCTAGAGAAACCGGGCTCGAAAGAGGATCGACGTGTTATAAGACACGCGCGTACTGATCCAACAGCCGACATCAACGGGTACTACGAACCTCTCTCGATCATCCAATAAGTGATCGCACCATTTGTCGACTGCTTCACGATGTGGGACTAAACTCACATAGACCTTTACCACGATTGCCTTTAACAGCATTGCATCGCCGTCAAAGACTAGAATGGTGTCGTGGAGACAGACATGGGGCATCGATGGTCTTCACTGACGAATCCCGTTTCTGTCTGGGTGGAGACAACAATCGAATCCGTGTGTGGAGGCAACGTGGTCAGCCACAAGATTCACTGTTTGTTGTGCAGCTTCGCACATCGAGACCTGGTGTCATGGTGTGGGGTGCAATTGCGTATGATGCCAAATTTGGTATTCGTTACGGGCTCTTTAAAGAGATTTTACAAGAGAGACAAGAAATTTTACAGCCAGTTAAGCTCCCATTCCTGAACTCCCAGGTTTACCCGCTTTTTCAACAAGACAATTCTCGACCCCATATTGCTGCCGTCTAGAGCTTATCTACAACACAACGATATCTTACCATGGCCGGTATATTTAAAGTATATTCTCCTGTCCCCGATCGAGAATGTATGGAATGCCATTGGACGAGATGTCACCACTCCACCCGTACCATGTAATCTGCTGGAACTACGTGACAGGGTTCAAACAGCATGAGATGGACTGTTGCAGGACTTCATAAAGTACTTGTCTGACTCACTATCAATGCGCTTGGCATGCTGCATTAAGAATAATGGCGGTCATTCACCATACAGAATGTTACCACTTTTTTAATTTTTCTCAGTAATCTTTGCATATTTCAGTCTCAAGTTTTTACCCATTTATAAGCGCCTTACCAACCTTGTAAATTTCATTACATTCTAATAATTCCTTTTAGGTGCAACTTTTTTTTGTCTTAGAGTGTACAACGGACCCTAGTTGAGATCAAAAACCCCAGAAAAAAAACTTGAATAACATACTAAATGAAAGCCATCTAGAAGCTACGCTGCCTCGTGTGTCTCACGTTTGACGTCCTACAAGTTCAGGCATCTACGGCTAGAATGAATTAAAACAATAAGATTTGGATTTAAACAAAATAAATTCGATTTTAAATCATGTTTTTTTCAAAACTTTGGGAAATCAGTATTGTGGGGTGTACTTAGATAATGCTATTCTCACCCTCACATTGTACAAAATCCACGGAAAACGTTGAGTTGACAGGTCACTGTACCTGCTCAGCTCTTCTTGATATTAATAGTAATATATGTGTTCCCTTTTTTTTTTACAGCTGAAGAGATACCATTGAAGAAGTGGTCATCGCGCAATTTGAAAACCACATCCGCATCGGCTCTCCTTTCATCATCGTCAGGTAAGTACAGACTTGACGTACATTAGTTGCTTGTGAAGTAAAGATATTTCTATCAAGGCGCACCCTAGCAATTGTATTACCTTCTTCAAATGTCCTAGTAAACTTTCATGCATTTCTTTCGGAATTCGTATTCTCGTCTTTGGGGATGGTTGGGATTCTTGGTTTTTACCGAAATTTCAGTAAACTTGAAGCTGAAACCAAAGATGCTAGGATTTTGAAAGTATATGAAATTTGCGAGCCAGTAATTGTTACTGATGGTCCGTTTTAGACTTTTACAGGGGTTATAGAAGAAATTGATTATGACAAAAATAGATTGCTTGTGTATACATCTATTTTTGGAAAAGATACTCCTATAGAACTAAATTTTATTCAGGTTAAAAAATAATTAGGCTTAATTACTTAATTTCTATCTGCCATTTTTTCTGTGGAATTAGTTTTCCAGTGATGAATGATAAAAGGTGGTTTTTATTACTGGGAGGGTAGTCGGATGACAGTTCGTTTAAGACATTTACTATAATAGAGGTATGTTTGCGATTGAAATGTCTAACGTGTCTGACTTGTGGGTTGTGATTCTAGATATATATGTAAGATGTAGTGGTGCTCAGAGAGAAAAAAATAATATGTCCTGTCCAAGTTCATATGCAGCTTCTTAATATTAAAAGTAACATGTTGTCCCTCATCTTACAAAATCAACAAAAGACATGTCGTCTTGCCACTCCTCCTCAACGCCTGGTAAGAACAAACTTGAAATTTCTTAGTCGCTTTTGAAGTCCAGATGATTGTATCAGGGTTCACATCCTACTCTACTTCGTTTATTAAATGGAAAAGCTGGTTCCACATAGGGGTGCTTTTAGATTCAACTGAGTTTTCAATTTTGATGAATTGCCATATAATTGCAATTTTATTAAACTAATTTTGGCACTCGATGGAAAAACCAGAATTACCCAAAAGTGTGAATTTTGGTTTAAAAATTGCCTGTTTGCAAATGAAATGAGGTTCAGTTATCTAATAGACTCCAATTCTATGTGGTGTCAAAGTTTAGTTGAAAGGTCTCAGTACCATGCTTATACAACGGGCTCTAAAATCAGTTGAGAAAAAGAGCCCTAGGAAAAAAAAAAGCTTTTGGTTGGTTTTGAATAACACTTTATGAAACGTACATAAAAAAGATATTTGAAAAAGAACTAAAATTTGCAGACGTAGTAGGAATTTTTAACTATCGAAATATTTTTTTAAAGACGAAATTCGTTTCAATTGGTGTGAATGTAAAAATGATTTTTTCCATTCTGTAATGTGTATTTAATGTAAATTTTGGAATCAGGTCCACTGTAACATTTTATTGCCTATATGAAAACACACAAAAAATCTCCAAAGGATATCACGTCCCTTTAACATTTTCCTTTTTTCCAGAAGTATCCAAAGAAGCTGAAAATATTTGCATAGAAGACAATAAAAAAAAAGGTAATTGAAATTTCTGAGTTCCATAGCTGAGTCAATCCTGAGTTCCATGACAATATATTTGACCAGTGCAACATTAGCAGTAACATTTCCCCTCTTTTCAGGGTCTATAGATCCCATTGAATACAGAACCATATCCGATTCAACATCTTCATCTTCAACAACAGAAATATCCAAAGAAGCTGAAAATATTTCTGTAGAAGACAATAAAAAAAAAGGTAATTGAAATTTCTGAGTTCCATAGCTGAGTCAATCCTGAGTTCCATGACAATATATTTGACCTGTGCAACATTAGCAGTAACATTTCCCCTCTTTTCAGGGTCTATAGATCCCATTGAATGCATAACCATATCCGATTCAACATCTTCATCTTCAACAACAGAAATATCCAAAGAAGCTGAAAATATTTCTGTAGAAGACAATAAAAAAACAGGTAATTGAAATTTCTGAGTTCCATAGCTGAGTCAATCCTGAGTTCCATGACTGTTGAAAACAATACTTATTAGGAAAGGCAATTAATCTACCTTACCTTCTTTTTCACTTGTCTTGCTTCAACTTCTACTTTAACCCGGGTCGTTGAATGAGAATAACTTCTGTTTTATACTTTACAGCAATCTATACTCACAAATTAGCAATGAAAGTAAAAGGCCTTTTTATATTTACAAACTTAAAACATTTATTGCTATCATTAAATATTTACACAAGAATATGTACATGTTTAAGCATTATCATGTTGGCAAGCATCAGCTCTCGTGACATAACACAATCTGCCGCCAAAAGGGAGTTCAAAAACAAAGGTTAGTTTTCGCAGCAGTGCCGCCACCTACAGTCAGCAAAATAATTAGTCTAGTTTCGCAGTTCGCGACATTCTCCCACCTTGAGTTTCTCGAAGGAATATGAAACTCAAAGTCACAAGTTCATTCTTTTAGGTCTCTTGAGGAGTCTCCCGAAACGAGAATGACGATCGTCACATTGGGCACGGTGTTGATAGTGTGTTGCATCTGGCGAATCCTTTTCGCGAACCTCTAAAGGGTACAGTCTCTGTACAGGTCTCAAGAGAGATCCACCCCTGGTCTTTACTTCAGCAACTCTCACTTTACCATCTTTTCCAGGATAAAGCTGAAGTACCTTTGCTAATGGCCAATTCACTCTTTTGATATTAGTATCTCCAATGAGCACGATGTCTCCTTCTTTGATATTTAATTCCATTTGAGTTTTAAAGGCTTCTCTAAGTTGACCGAGGTATTCATTCCTAAATCGGGTGCGTAAATTTTGACGCAGTCGTTGCTTGTAATTGAATCTTTTGTTTAATTTCCTTCCATCGATATTGTCCAGGTCAGGAACGCCCACTTCCGCGATCTCTTGAATAAACATTGCAGGTGTCAAAGCTATGAGGTCCTCTACGTCCTCAGAAAGATAAGTCAGTGGTCTGGAGTTGATTATAGCTTCAGCGTCGCAAATGATGGAATATAATTCTTCGTAATGTAAGAGGGCATTGCCAAGAATTTTCCTTAATATTCGCTTGAGCAATCCAATTAATCTTTCCCAGAATCCACCCCACCAAGGAGCAGAAGGAGGATTGAACTTCCATTTAATACCTTTTATGGAAGCAAATTTCTGAATTTCTTCCCATTGAATATTTTTCAATTCAGTATACAATCCGACGAAATTCGTTCCGTTATCAGAATAAATCGTGGATGGTCGTCCTCGGCGAGAAATAAATCTTCGCAAAGCCAAGGTGAAACATTCAGTCGATAATGAAGTTATTAACTCGATGTGGACAGCGCGGTACACCGCACAAGTACATAATACTGCCCAACACTTTGTTTTGTGTTTTAAGTAAAGTGGACCACACAAGTCAATTCCGGTTATTTCGAAAGCCAAAGCTTCTCGAATCCTGTCCTCGGGTAGGGGTGCACTTGATATTTCGATCGGCTTACAGTTAAATTTTTGACATTTAATGCACTTTCTTATTACTTGGCGTATCGTTTTCCTACTTTTGATAATCCAGAATTGTTCCCGTAAAGTTGACATTAAGGTTTGTATTCCTGCATGGCACAGTTCAACATGTTTCTCAAATATAAGTTTATTTACCATATGATGTTTAGAAGGTAATAATAGAGGGTGACGGAAAGCTTCCTCATCTTTTCTGAGTGAGATTCTTGTTTTAACACGTAACAATCCATCAGAGTCCACGTATGTCTGTAATTTGATATTTATGTCTTTTCTGAAACATTGTTTCTGAATATCTTTCAGAATTACTTTTTCAGCAGCACATATTTCTTCGATCTCTAATTCTCCTACAAATTTGTCACTTCTTTTGTTCTTGATATTTCTAATAAATCGGAGTATCCAAGCCATGATTCTCACAATTTTTCTATAAGAAGAAAATTTTGAAAAATCAAAATTTTCAACAACTGTGTCAATGGCAGAAATGACAATTTTTCGCTTTTCAGCATTTACTACCTCTAAATTTGGACAAGCCTCAGAAACAGGCCATTCTTCTTTTGAGCATTTTAGCCAATTTGGGCCTTCCCACCATCTAGATTTCACCAATGTTGTCGCATTGCACCCTCTGGATGGTAGATCAGCAGGATTCAAAATTCCTGCTATATGTCTCCAATCCTTTGGATCAGTCAAACGCCGGATCTCTTGTACTCTGTTGTGAACAAACGTAGCCCAATTTTCTTCTTTCGTGATCCAGTAAAGAGCATCTACCGAGTCTGACCAGTAATAGGTCGGGACATCTTCGAGACCCAAATCACCTTTAGTAGCACTAGCTAATCTGGCTCCTATCAAACAGGCTAAAAGTTCCAATCGTGGGATGGAAATCGGCTTTAATGGAGAAACTCTGCTTCTAGCTTGTATCAATTCGCACTCTATTCTTCTCTCACTTTCAGTTCGTAGAAATATGCAAGTCGCATAGGCCGACTTACTGGCATCGCAAAATACATGCACAGATGATGCAGAATCTAATGAAGAGTCTTTAAACAAACATCGAGGAATTTCTAATTCTTTCAAGTTATTTAATTCATGTTTCCATTTATCAAATTTTGTACACATCAAAATTGGTAGTTCTGCGTCCCAAGTAATTCCTGCTTTCCAACAATCTTGCAGTAAAATTTTTGGTCCCAAGGTTACAGGACACGAAAAGCCAATAGGGTCAAATATGCGGTGGACAGCAGATAATATTTTTCTTTTTGTTGTGGGTAGCTTGTCTTCTTTCGGAAATTCCTTCAAGTCTAAGGCTAAAGTATCCGTCTTCAATTTCCAATTTAATCCCAAAACTGGAACGGTTTTTGTAGATTCAGGAACTTCTACTGAACAGTTGGTCAGAGTATGCTCCCACCCTCGAAGATCGAATTTTGCCGTGCTTAATATGGTGCGAGCTTCTGAGATAAATTTTTCGACTTCTGTTTCCGTGTTGACACTACAGACGCAATTGTCAACGTAGAATGATTTCAATAGCATTTGAGCTGTTGCTTGCAGCTGGGGTGGAGCATTTTTCAAATGTAATTCCAAAGTGGCTCCCAGTAAGAACGGACTGGAAGTGATTCCAAAGACAACTCTCTTATGTTGATACATTTTAGGTTTACTTTTCTGTCCATTTTTCCACCATAAAAACTTCAAATATCGTCTATCGTTCTCTTGAACTTCAATCTGCAAAAATGCCTTTTTGATATCTGATATTATTCCGAACTTCCCAAAGCGAAATCGATTCATTATTGACGGAATAAGTTCGATAATATTTGGTCCTTTCTCAAGACAATCATTAATAGAAGGAGCATTCTTCTCTTTCACTGAGCCACAAACGCTGGTCTAACACTAGTGGTCGAATTTGTCTTGAAAACGGGATGATGAGGTAAAAAATGTTCCTCTGTTTCAGATTTCTGGTTCAAGGAAATGTCTTCAATAATATCTTCATTCTTCCAGTCTCTAAAGACATCTTCATAATCATTCAACCTCCCTTTTCTTTCTAATGCTTGGACACAGCTACTTAGACGTTTCTCGGCTATCTTCCGACCATCTGGTAAAGTTGGATGATCTTTGATCCATGGCAAGCTGACAATATACCTACCTTCTTCGTTTCTCATAACTGTACGGAGAAAATGTTCCTTTGTAGCATCTTCAAGTTCTTTTCTTGTGACCTTTTCACCCGGATCAGTAATTCCAAGAGTGTCAAGTTTCCATAAATTAGCTATACTAGAATCATTAACGTGTAACGTTAATAGAGTATTTGAACAACTCGTTTCCGTTTCTTGAGTTTTCCCCATAATCGTCCATCCTAGACGTGTATTCATCGCTATAAGATCCGTTGATAAATCTGTGATTTCCCCAGTAAATAATTTTCCACAAAGGTCAGCTCCGATCAAAATTTGAATTTCGTTTGGATCCTTTTCGTATGAACAAACTTCTTCATTAACCGAAACATCACTCAAAAGTATTCCCGATAATTTTAATTTATTTATGATATCATTATTTTCCAATTTAGGAATGGAAGTACAAATCCTTTTTTGATCCATAACTTCTAATTTACAAGTGAAAGTTTTATTTATGTTACATAATTCAATAGAATATCTTTTATGTTTATCCTTTCTTTCTATCCCGCCAAAAAGTCCATGAGTAACAGTTTCTTCCCCTAAGCATTTTAATTTCATTTTTTCTGCAAGAAATTTAGTTATATATGATCGTTGACTTCCAGTATCATAGATAACCCTCACAAAATGGTTGCTATTATTTTCTGAAACGCAGACAATTAATGTTTGTAAATACACTTCCTTAGAACAAGAACTATTTGCCAAGGCTTTATTTTTAATTGATTTATCATTTTCAGTTTCATTTCTGTCGGAATAAGTTTTAGAATAACACATTATAGATAAATGTCTTTTTCCACACATAGAACAAATAATCTTAACTTTACAAATGCGAGATACATGACCTATTTTCAGGCACTTAAAACAACCTCCCTGTTTAATTAAAATATTTTTTTTCTCATTGAAAGATAAATTAGAGGCATATACGCATTCGTTTGGATTATGTGTTGATTCATTACAAAAAACACACATCGCAGAATTCCTCTTCTTTGTATTTATTTCCGAGCTCAAAAGCTCTGCAGCTGTAGATGAAAAACCTTTATTATTTTCGAATTTAGTTTTTTCTTTACTCTCCGCGTTGTAATGTCTACGATGAAACACCTCGTCAGTGTGTCGGCGGTGAGGTAGGGGGGAAAGTTCATTTCTTCTACTCAATGGTATATTTTGATTACGAAATGATTCGGAAATGCTAGCGTCAGCTCTTTCCAAAGCATTTAAATGCTTACCCAAAAATTCTATTAAATTGTTAATGGTATATTCTCCGCAATCATATTCTTTGTTAAATGCGAAAACCAAATCATGTGGGAGTAATTTCAGAATCATAGGGCACATTAAATTTTCGAATGTTTGCGTTGAACATGAAACACCTAAGGTTTCTAAGCTTCTTATTTGGGTTTGACAGTTGTCGAAAAGTATTCGAAAACCTTTAACATCATTAGTACGCTTAAGAGGGTACATATGCATCAAATTACTCATATGAGTGTTTATCAAAATGTCTTTTCGGGCAAAACGATCTTTCAAAACATCAACAGCTTTCACATAATTTTCTGCTGAAATAGCAAATCCTTCAACAGTATTTAGAGCTGTTCCAGCTAAATGTGCTTTCAAATAATTGAATTTGTCTACTTGATCTAAGTTTTCATTTTTGTGTATTGCTGTCTCAAATGAATTCCAAAAAGTAAGCCATTGGCTTACATTGCCAGAGAATTTCGGAATAGTAATTTTAGGCAATTTAACACTTATCGACTGTCGTTGTTTAACGTTCACTTCATCACTATGAACATACGATGATTGTGAAAGTGAAACATCTCGAACTAAAGCCAATTTTTGTAGACACTTCTTTGCTTTAAATTTACAAGTGATTACTCTTTCACTATACTCTTCGGCAGATTCAATTTCTTTTTCACACACAAGATCATCTATATTTAAAACCTTTTCTAAATCACTGTCAACTAATTTGAGAGCTTCGAATTTATCATGCAACTGTTCTAATAATAACTCAATATCATTCTCATCCGTTTCTAATTTATTAATTTCATCATCTAATCTAGTAAGAAATTTACTAACGGATGATCTCAAAACAGTTCGCTTTTTCTTAAAAGCATTTATCAAAGCTTGTGTTTGTTCATTGGCCATCGTTATTGCACTTTTCAATTGCTAATAATTTACTGTAAAGTATTTAACGTTACTTTCGATTTCAGATTCACAACTAATTCTGATCAATTTATGCAGTTATAAATTCAACTATCCCGGCAGGGATGCCATTTAATGTTGAAAACAATACTTATTAGGAAAGGCAATTAATCTACCTTACCTTCTTTTTCACTTGTCTTGCTTCAACTTCTACTTTAACCCGGGTCGTTGAATGAGAATAACTTCTGTTTTATACTTTACAGCAATCTATACTCACAAATTAGCAATGAAAGTAAAAGGCCTTTTTATATTTACAAACTTAAAACATTTATTGCTATCATTAAATATTTACACAAGAATATGTACATGTTTAAGCATTATCATGTTGGCAAGCATCAGCTCTCGTGACATAACACAATCTGCCGCTAAAAGGGAGTTCAAAAACAAAGGTTAGTTTTCGCAGCAGTGCCGCCACCTACAGTCAGCAAAATAATTAGTCTAGTTTCGCAGTTCGCGACAATGACAATATATTTGACCTGTGCAACATTAGCAGTAACATTTCCCCTCTTTTCAGGGTCTATAGATCCCATTGAATGCATAACCATATCCGATTCAACATCTTCATCTTCAACAACTGAAATATCCAAAGAAGCTGAAAATATTTCTGTAGAAGACAATAAAAAAAAAGGTAATTGAAATTTCTGAGTTCCATAGCTGAGTCAATCCTGAGTTCCATGACAATATATTTGACCTGTGCAACATTAGCAGTAACATTTCCCCTCTTTTCAGGGTCTATAGATCCCATTGAATGCATAACCATATCCGATTCAACATCTTCATCTTCAACAACAGAAATATCCAAAGAAGCTGAAAATATTTCTGTAGAAGACAATAAAAAAACAGGTAATTGAAATTTCTGAGTTCCATAGCTGAGTCAATCCTGAGTTCCATGACTGTTGAAAACAATACTTATTAGGAAAGGCAATTAATCTACCTTACCTTCTTTTTCACTTGTCTTGCTTCAACTTCTACTTTAACCCGGGTCGTTGAATGAGAATAACTTCTGTTTTATACTTTACAGCAATCTATACTCACAAATTAGCAATGAAAGTAAAAGGCCTTTTTATATTTACAAACTTAAAACATTTATTGCTATCATTAAATATTTACACAAGAATATGTACATGTTTAAGCATTATCATGTTGGCAAGCATCAGCTCTCGTGACATAACACAATCTGCCGCCAAAAGGGAGTTCAAAAACAAAGGTTAGTTTTCGCAGCAGTGCCGCCACCTACAGTCAGCAAAATAATTAGTCTAGTTTCGCAGTTCGCGACATTCTCCCACCTTGAGTTTCTCGAAGGAATATGAAACTCAAAGTCACAAGTTCATTCTTTTAGGTCTCTTGAGGAGTCTCCCGAAACGAGAATGACGATCGTCACATTGGGCACGGTGTTGATAGTGTGTTGCATCTGGCGAATCCTTTTCGCGAACCTCTAAAGGGTACAGTCTCTGTACAGGTCTCAAGAGAGATCCACCCCTGGTCTTTACTTCAGCAACTCTCACTTTACCATCTTTTCCAGGATAAAGCTGAAGTACCTTTGCTAATGGCCAATTCACTCTTTTGATATTAGTATCTCCAATGAGCACGATGTCTCCTTCTTTGATATTTAATTCCATTTGAGTTTTAAAGGCTTCTCTAAGTTGACCGAGGTATTCATTCCTAAATCGGGTGCGTAAATTTTGACGCAGTCGTTGCTTGTAATTGAATCTTTTGTTTAATTTCCTTCCATCGATATTGTCCAGGTCAGGAACGCCCACTTCCGCGATCTCTTGAATAAACATTGCAGGTGTCAAAGCTATGAGGTCCTCTACGTCCTCAGAAAGATAAGTCAGTGGTCTGGGGTTGATTATAGCTTCAGCGTCGCAAATGATGGAATATAATTCTTCATAATGTAAGAGGGCATTGCCAAGAATTTTCCTTAATATTCGCTTGAGCAATCCAATTAATCTTTCCCAGAATCCACCCCACCAAGGAGCAGAAGGAGGATTGAACTTCCATTTAATACCTTTTATGGAAGCAAATTTCTGAATTTCTTCCCATTGAATATTTTTCAATTCAGTATACAATCCGACGAAATTCGTTCCGTTATCAGAATAAATCGTGGATGGTCGTCCTCGGCGAGAAATAAATCTTCGCAAAGCCAAGGTGAAACATTCAGTCGATAATGAAGTTATTAACTCGATGTGGACAGCGCGGTACACCGCACAAGTACATAATACTGCCCAACACTTTGTTTTGTGTTTTAAGTAAAGTGGACCACACAAGTCAATTCCGGTTATTTCGAAAGCCAAAGCTTCTCGAATCCTGTCCTCGGGTAGGGGTGCACTTGATATTTCGATCGGCTTACAGTTAAATTTTTGACATTTAATGCACTTTCTTATTACTTGGCGTATCGTTTTCCTACTTTTGATAATCCAGAATTGTTCCCGTAAAGTTGACATTAAGGTTTGTATTCCTGCATGGCACAGTTCAACATGTTTCTCAAATATAAGTTTATTTACCATATGATGTTTAGAAGGTAATAATAGAGGGTGACGGAAAGCTTCCTCATCTTTTCTGAGTGAGATTCTTGTTTTAACACGTAACAGTCCATCAGAGTTTACGTATGTCTGTAATTTGATATTTATGTCTTTTCTGAAACATTGTTTCTGAATATCTTTCAGAATTACTTTTTCAGCAGCACATATTTCTTCGATCTCTAATTCTCCTACAAATTTGTCACTTCTTTTGTTCTTGATATTTCTAATAAATCGGAGTATCCAAGCCATGATTCTCACAATTTTTCTATAAGAAGAAAATTTTGAAAAATCAAAATTTTCAACAACTGTGTCAATGGCAGAAATGACAATTTTTCGCTTTTCAGCATTTACTACCTCTAAATTTGGACAAGCCTCAGAAACAGGCCATTCTTCTTTTGAGCATTTTAGCCAATTTGGGCCTTCCCACCATCTAGATTTCACCAATGTTGTCGCATCGCACCCTCTGGATGGTAGATCAGCAGGATTCAAAATTCCTGCTATATGTCTCCAATCCTTTGGATCAGTCAAACGCCGGATCTCTTGTACTCTGTTGTGAACAAACGTAGCCCAATTTTCTTCTTTCGTGATCCAGTAAAGAGCATCTACCGAGTCTGACCAGTAATAGGTCGGGACATCTTCGAGACCCAAATCACCTTTAGTAGCACTAGCTAATCTGGCTCCTATCAAACAGGCTAAAAGTTCCAATCGTGGGATGGAAATCGGCTTTAATGGAGAAACTCTGCTTCTAGCTTGTATCAATTCGCACTCTATTCTTCTCTCACTTTCAGTTCGTAGAAATATGCAAGTCGCATAGGCCGACTTACTGGCATCGCAAAATACATGCACAGATGATGCAGAATCTAATGAAGAGTCTTTAAACAAACATCGAGGAATTTCTAATTCTTTCAAGTTATTTAATTCATGTTTCCATTTATCAAATTTTGTACACATCAAAATTGGTAGTTCTGCGTCCCAAGTAATTCCTGCTTTCCAACAATCTTGCAGTAAAATTTTTGGTCCCAAGGTTACAGGACACGAAAAGCCAATAGGGTCAAATATGCGGTGGACAGCAGATAATATTTTTCTTTTTGTTGTGGGTAGCTTGTCTTCTTTCGGAAATTCCTTCAAGTCTAAGGCTAAAGTATCCGTCTTCAATTTCCAATTTAATCCCAAAACTGGAACGGTTTTTGTAGATTCAGGAACTTCTACTGAACAGTTGGTCAGAGTATGCTCCCACCCTCGAAGATCGAATTTTGCCGTGCTTAATATGGTGCGAGCTTCTGAGATAAATTTTTCGACTTCTGTTTCCGTGTTGACACTACAGACGCAATTGTCAACGTAGAATGATTTCAATAGCATTTGAGCTGTTGCTTGCAGCTGGGGTGGAGCATTTTTCAAATGTAATTCCAAAGTGGCTCCCAGTAAGAACGGACTGGAAGTGATTCCAAAGACAACTCTCTTATGTTGATACATTTTAGGTTTACTTTTCTGTCCATTTTTCCACCATAAAAACTTCAAATATCGTCTATCGTTCTCTTGAACTTCAATCTGCAAAAATGCCTTTTTGATATCTGATATTATTCCGAACTTCCCAAAGCGAAATCGATTCATTATTGACGGAATAAGTTCGATAATATTTGGTCCTTTCTCAAGACAATCATTAATAGAAGGAGCATTCTTCTCTTTCACTGAGCCACAAACGCTGGTCTAACACTAGTGGTCGAATTTGTCTTGAAAACGGGATGATGAGGTAAAAAATGTTCCTCTGTTTCAGATTTCTGGTTCAAGGAAATGTCTTCAATAATATCTTCATTCTTCCAGTCTCTAAAGACATCTTCATAATCATTCAACCTCCCTTTTCTTTCTAATGCTTGGACACAGCTACTTAGACGTTTCTCGGCTATCTTCCGACCATCTGGTAAAGTTGGATGATCTTTGATCCATGGCAAGCTGACAATATACCTACCTTCTTCGTTTCTCATAACTGTACGGAGAAAATGTTCCTTTGTAGCATCTTCAAGTTCTTTTCTTGTGACCTTTTCACCCGGATCAGTAATTCCAAGAGTGTCAAGTTTCCATAAATTAGCTATACTAGAATCATTAACGTGTAACGTTAATAGAGTATTTGAACAACTCGTTTCCGTTTCTTGAGTTTTCCCCATAATCGTCCATCCTAGACGTGTATTCATCGCTATAAGATCCGTTGATAAATCTGTGATTTCCCCAGTAAATAATTTTCCACAAAGGTCAGCTCCGATCAAAATTTGAATTTCGTTTGGATCCTTTTCGTATGAACAAACTTCTTCATTAACCGAAACATCACTCAAAAGTATTCCCGATAATTTTAATTTATTTATGATATCATTATTTTCCAATTTAGGAATGGAAGTACAAATCCTTTTTTGATCCATAACTTCTAATTTACAAGTGAAAGTTTTATTTATGTTACATAATTCAATAGAATATCTTTTATGTTTATCCTTTCTTTCTATCCCGCCAAAAAGTCCATGAGTAACAGTTTCTTCCCCTAAGCATTTTAATTTCATTTTTTCTGCAAGAAATTTAGTTATATATGATCGTTGACTTCCAGTATCATAGATAACCCTCACAAAATGGTTGCTATTATTTTCTGAAACGCAGACAATTAATGTTTGTAAATACACTTCCTTAGAACAAGAACTATTTGCCAAGGCTTTATTTTTAATTGATTTATCATTTTCAGTTTCATTTCTGTCGGAATAAGTTTTAGAATAACACATTATAGATAAATGTCTTTTTCCACACATAGAACAAATAATCTTAACTTTACAAATGCGAGATACATGACCTATTTTCAGGTACTTAAAACAACCTCCCTGTTTAATTAAAATATATTTTTTCTCATTGAAAGATAAATTAGAGGCATATACGCATTCGTTTGGATTATGTGTTGATTCATTACAAAAAACACACATCGTAGAATTCCTCTTCTTTGTATTTATTTCCGAGCTCAAAAGCTCTGCAGCTGTAGATGAAAAACCTTTATTATTTTCGAATTTAGTTTTTTCTTTACTCTCCGCGTTGTAATGTCTACGATGAAACACCTCGTCAGTGTGTCGGCGGTGAGGTAGGGGGGAAAGTTCATTTCTTCTACTCAATGGTATATTTTGATTACGAAATGATTCGGAAATGCTAGCGTCAGCTCTTTCCAAAGCATTTAAATGCTTACCCAAAAATTCTATTAAATTGTTAATGGTATATTCTCCGCAATCATATTCTTTGTTAAATGCGAAAACCAAATCATGTGGGAGTAATTTCAGAATCATAGGGCACATTAAATTTTCGAATGTTTGCGTTGAACATGAAACACCTAAGGTTTCTAAGCTTCTTATTTGGGTTTGACAGTTGTCGAAAAGTATTCGAAAACCTTTAACATCATTAGTACGCTTAAGAGGGTACATATGCATCAAATTACTCATATGAGTGTTTATCAAAATGTCTTTTCGGGCAAAACGATCTTTCAAAACATCAACAGCTTTCACATAATTTTCTGCTGAAATAGCAAATCCTTCAACAGTATTTAGAGCTGTTCCAGCTAAATGTGCTTTCAAATAATTGAATTTGTCTACTTGATCTAAGTTTTCATTTTTGTGTATTGCTGTCTCAAATGAATTCCAAAAAGTAAGCCATTGGCTTACATTGCCAGAGAATTTCGGAATAGTAATTTTAGGCAATTTAACACTTATCGACTGTCGTTGTTTAACGTTCACTTCATCACTATGAACATACGATGATTGTGAAAGTGAAACATCTCGAACTAAAGCCAATTTTTGTAGACACTTCTTTGCTTTAAATTTACAAGTGATTACTCTTTCACTATACTCTTCGGCAGATTCAATTTCTTTTTCACACACACAAGATCATCTATATTTAAAACCTTTTCTAAATCACTGTCAACTAATTTGAGAGCTTCGAATTTATCATGCAACTGTTCTAATAATAACTCAATATCATTCTCATCCGTTTCTAATTTATTAATTTCATCATCTAATCTAGTAAGAAATTTACTAACGGATGATCTCAAAACAGTTCGCTTTTTCTTAAAAGCATTTATCAAAGCTTGTGTTTGTTCATTGGCCATCGTTATTGCACTTTTCAATTGCTAATAATTTACTGTAAAGTATTTAACGTTACTTTCGATTTCAGATTCACAACTAATTCTGATCAATTTATGCAGTTATAAATTCAACTATCCCGGCAGGGATGCCATTTAATGTTGAAAACAATACTTATTAGGAAAGGCAATTAATCTACCTTACCTTCTTTTTCACTTGTCTTGCTTCAACTTCTACTTTAACCCGGGTCGTTGAATGAGAATAACTTCTGTTTTATACTTTACAGCAATCTATACTCACAAATTAGCAATGAAAGTAAAAGGCCTTTTTATATTTACAAACTTAAAACATTTATTGCTATCATTAAATATTTACACAAGAATATGTACATGTTTAAGCATTATCATGTTGGCAAGCATCAGCTCTCGTGACATAACACAATCTGCCGCTAAAAGGGAGTTCAAAAACAAAGGTTAGTTTTCGCAGCAGTGCCGCCACCTACAGTCAGCAAAATAATTAGTCTAGTTTCGCAGTTCGCGACAATGACAATATATTTGACCTGTGCAACATTAGCAGTAACATTTCCCCTCTTTTCAGGGTCTATAGATCCCATTGAATGCATAACCATATCCGATTCAACATCTTCATCTTCAACAACTGAAATATCCAAAGAAGCTGAAAATATTTCTGTAGAAGACAATAAAAAAAAAGGTAATTGAAATTTCTGAGTTCCATAGCTGAGTCAATCCTGAGTTCCATGACAATATATTTGACCTGTGCAACATTAGCAGTAACATTTCCCCTCTTTTCAGGGTCTATAGATCCCATTGAATGCATAACCATATCCGATTCAACATCTTCATCTTCAACAACTGAAATATCCAAAGAAGCTGAAAATATTTCTGTAGAAGACAATAAAAAAAAAGGTAATTGAAATTTCTGAGTTCCATAGCTGAGTCAATCCTGAGTTCCATGACAATATATTTGACCTGTGCAACATTAGCAGTAACATTTCCCCTCTTTTCAGGGTCTATAGATCCCATTGAATGCATAACCATATCCGATTCAACATCTTCAGGTATTTAATTTCTTTTAAATTTCAACACCCCTTTCTTAAAAACAATTATGTAGATTTATTTTTATAACAATATATTTGACCTATGCAACATTAGCAGTAACATTTTCCTTCTTTTCTGGGTCTAGAAGATATGCAGGAATATGATGCCATGTTGGATTCAACATCTTCAGGTGTTTAATTTCTTTTATATTTCAACACCCCTATATTATTCTGTTTTTTTTTTTTTTTTTTAATTTTTTTTTTTAAATTTTCAACTCCCTTAAATTCAAACTAGTTATGCATATTTCTATGCGTTGAGAAATGAAAACTTTTTTAGCGTCCTTATATAAACCCTACGATTTCTCTTCTCTTCCAGAAAAGAAGAATTCCAAGAAAAGATGTCATACAAAAATAATCACTTATTGTTTAAGATTAAACTTACAAATGTTTTCTCAAAATATCTAGGAGCTTGTTAGAGAGCCAAATGAAAGATATTGTGAATCGTTTAAAAACAGAAGTTAACAAACATTTTTAATGATCAATCATTTAGAATTACTTCTAAGAATGTGTCTCAAGAACGTCATATGTACTTCAGCAAATTATTTTAGGTTATAAATTTAATAACAGAAAAAAAAATGAGCAATAAAGATGAGTATCGGAAATTTTAATGATATCAGTAAAATTAGAAATAAAAATTACAGCGTCAAATATATTTAGTATTAAAATTTCTAAAGCATAAACAATAGTTATATTAATGCTTGCTAATGCATTGGCTGATACTGAATTTTAATAACTAATTTAGGAATGTTAGGTTCAATACTGCTAGTATAAACTCTTAAGACTGATTCTAAATGTTTGTCAGTCAATTTGCTTCTAATCTTAAATCATCTTGGAAGTTTAGTCAAAATTAGTTTGCGGGCCTCAAATTGATGATTCGCGCGCCGCATATGGGCCGCAGGTTGTGCACCTCTACCTTAAATTAAACCTAATTATGCATATTTCCATGCGTTGAGAAATGAAAACTTTTTCAACGTCCTTATACTAGCCTTATGATTTCTCTTCTTTTCCAGATAAAAAGAAACGTAAGAAAACTTCGAACAAGATCGAACAGATGAGTAAGAATTTTTTTTTAATTTTCAAATCCTTTAAATTCACCCTAATTTTGCATATTTTCATGCGTTGAGAAATGAGAACTTTTTCAGCGTCCTTATACTAGCCTTATGATTTCTCTTCTTTTCCAGATAAAAGAAGGAAAGAACTATGCATCAGGATCTCAGACATAAGTATGAATTATATTTTCAATTTCTCTTAATTTAATGTGTCGCACTAGCCCAGTTGGAAGAGCAACGGATTCGCAACCGGAGGGTCGCGAGTTCTTAGCTAGGCTTAGTCAAAGACCTTCGTGTACACGGGTGCTGGAGCACGTTAAATCTATCCTGACATCAAATATCCTCAATTTGACGTGGTGTGGAAATTTGTGGAGGTGGGGGTGCTTACTCGGGTGTCGTCCACTGTCATCTGACGGTGGATTAAAATTACAAGGCGTTGTCGTTGGATCCTTCCCTTAGGGATTGATCTGTAACGTTGCCAATAGCACGCTGCTGTGTTTCATTGCAACGTTAATCAGCTCCTTGCCTTTTAATTCAATCCAATTGTGTTAAATTACATGACTTCCATAACAATATATTTGACCTATGTAACATTTGCAGTAACATTTCCAATCTTTTCCAGGGTCTACAACGATCGAGGAATATATGAACATACCGGATTCAGCATGTTCAGGTGCTTAATTTCTTTTATATTTTAACACCCCTTTATTAAAAGCAATTCTGTAGATTTCTATGAGTTCCATAATCAAAACTTTTCACACTTGTTATATTAAACCTGAGATTTCTCTTCTTTTCCAGCACAACCTGTCTCTGTGGAACCAAATAGTTTGGATGGTAAGTATTTAATCAACGTCAATCTAGAGCAACACACCCGGCTATTGACGACTGTCCGTGATCAACCCCCAAAGGGTAAGATTCGAGGAAAACACCACGGGATTTTGAAACACAGTCAGCTGACGAGGCAAGCCAACGTGAGGACATTTGAGGGAACGACAAATTGAACGCGCACCAGCTCCCTTCATACACGACTGTCCTTGGTTTGATTCCAACTCACAACCCTCTGATTGCTAGTCCGTTACTCTTCGATTAGCAATAAGTTCGAATCCAACCAAAGACCGTCGTGGACAAAAAGGGCTGGTGCGCGTTAAATCTGCAGAAAATTTTTTTCAGTCTCAACATTAAAACATTCAGTCGGGTTTTACATAACAACATCGGGTTACAAACATTCAGTCGGGAGACCGTTAATTTTCACCTTTACCTCGGAGCCAGCACAGGAACATCGTGACCTTGAGACCATCTAACCCGCGGTGTTCAAAATTACTTGGTGTTGTCCTCTGATCTAAACATTAGGGTATTGATCCAGCAACGACGTCAATAGCCCGTTTTGTTGCTCCAATACGAAAATATACTTACCTATCTCCTTTTAGGTTATTAAAATATATAAAAACTCAACCAACCCACTTCTTTCCTTGTTCTCCTTATCTTCAAAATACTTATTACAAAGCAGACATCTTTCCATGCATTTCTGGTAGGATTTTTATCTTTGAACAGTTCTTATATTTTATCCCATAGCACTGGTCTTATTTGTACCAATTTCGAAAAGTTAAATCTATCAGTACCCTACAGTAATGGACCGGACGCCAGCAAATTTGCATAAAATACGACTTTACAACGCTTACTACCAGGGAATCACGTCCGAAATCTAGAGTTGAGTTAGCGACATTCTTGCATCAGGAATGGACACAAATACCCATATCTGTGTATCAAAACCTTTTTGAAAGGTTGCTAGTGTAATTGCAGCACGTGGGGACCATCCCCCTATTAAAGCATGTATTATTTTCCTAAAACCATCACATCTTGCTGTCCTGTCCATTATTGTTGTGTAATGTATATTTTCAACATTCAGTAATGTCAACAAAATTTTTAATTCTTACTTAATCAAATTTTTTTTTGTTTGACAGGTCGTTTAAAAAAATCCTCCATTTCCATGTGTTTAATTTCTTTTATATTTCAACACCCCTTTATTAAAAGCAATTCTGTAGATTTCTATGAGTTCCATAATCAAAACTTTTCACCCTTGTTATATTAACCCTGAGATGTCTCTTCTTTTCCAGAACAACCTATCCCTGTGGAAGCAAATAACTTGAATGGTAAGTATTTAATCAACGTCACACTAGAGCAACACACCCGGCTATAGACGACGGTCCGTGATCAACATGCAAAGGGAAAGATTCGAGGAAAACACCACTGGATTTTGAAACACAGTCAGCTGACGAGGCAAGACAACGTGAGGACATTTGAGGCCACGACAAATTGAACGCGCACCAGCTGCCTTCATACACGACGGTCCTAGGTTGGATTCCAACTCGCAACCCTCTGATTGCTAGTCCGTTACTCTTCCAACCGGGGCCTCTGTGCCCCGGTTGGAAGAGTAAAGGATTAGCAATGAGTTCAAATCCAACCAAAGACCGTCGTGGAAAAAAGGGGCTGGTGCGTGTTAAAATTGCCGAAAAAATTTCTCCACATTCAAACATTCAGTCGGGCGTGTGGCGACCGTTAATTTTCACTTTTACCTCGGAGCTTGCACCGACCGTTAATTTTCACTTTTACCTCGGAGCTTGCACAGGAACCTCGTGACCGCGAGACCATCTAACCCGCGGTGTTCAAAATTACGTGGTATTATTCCTGAGATCTAAACCTTAGGGTATTGATCCAACACAGTCGTCAATAGCCCGTTGTGTTGCTCCAGTACGAAACAATACTTACCTACCTGTTTTATGTATGAAAACTGAACCAACCCATTTCTTTTCTTGTTCTCCTAATCTTCAAAATATTTACTGCACAGCAGACATCTTTCCATGCTTTTCTGGTAGTTTTTTTTTTTTAATCTTTGTACAGTTGTTATATTTTATCCCATAGCACTGGTCTTATTTGTACCAATTTCCAAAAGTTTAATCGAAATACCAAATTTTCTTATTGCTTTGGAACTACACTATCCTACAATAATGTACTTGACGCCAGCAAATTTGCATAGAAATCCGACTTTACATCCGGTTTACATGCTGTTCCTGGTCAATTGAACGCCGACGTCTGCATAAACATTTTGGACAATCGGGTTCTTCCTACGCTCCGGCAATTTTATGAAATGAACGAATGTTACTTCCAGGACGACAACGCTCCATGTCATGTTGCAAACTCTGTCAAGCAGTGGTATTAAGATATGGATGTAAAACGTAGTGTAAAATTTATAATTATCCCTAGGCTGCTCAGATTTCCGACCTAAGCCCTGTAAATTGGTATCTGCTGTGATAATATAGTGGCAT
The DNA here is from genome assembly GCA_947359465.1 of Metellina segmentata. Lineage (NCBI taxonomy): Eukaryota > Metazoa > Arthropoda > Arachnida > Araneae > Tetragnathidae > Metellina > Metellina segmentata. The sequence continues at coordinate 137,735,473 of OX375872.1, read as the reverse complement.
ATGAATGAACAGTTCAAAGGTTGGATTAAATATATATTTATATTATATAATATATAAAACAAATACATACATACAATTTGGTTCAAAATCTTAAGGGGGAACCCTATTCAGTTTATGCAAAAGTAATCATATGTATTGAGTAGGCATGATTGAGGTTTATATTGAATGACTAACGTGTGTGTGTGTGTGTGTGTGTGTGTGTGTGTGAACACGTGCGCATCGTCAGGACCCCATAGCATCCTAGGGTGTTTACTGGTTCCGAAAATATGCCGAAAACGGAAAACTGGTCCCTAAATGTTCAATTTTGTACCGAAAATGTATCACATTTTTTAAAGACGAAAACAAGAGGTGGCTGCTGCTGAACTTAAAGAAAATTTCAAATAATACAAACTGCAAATGATTATATTGAACAATTAGGCAAAGAAATTATGAAAACTGAAATGAAAATTACAATGGTGTAACTCCCCAAATCCAACGTCATCCATTCAACATAAAAATAAAAAATTTACACGACGAAATGTTTTTATATAACATATGTATAAACATCAATTAAGTCGCACTATGAAGATTCAAGTACTCACAAAAGAAGCTCAATTTTATCTACACTATTTTTACACAAACATAGCATTTAGGTTTTTCTGTATCAGTAGATTGCAAAGATGTGTATTTTTTGTCTGATCACAAACCCCATCGAACATTTGTGGGACGAGTTATAGCAACGCTTACTACCAGGGAATCACGTCCGAAATCTAGAGCTGAGTTTGCGAAATTCTTGCATCAGGAATGGACACAAATACCCATAGCTGTGAATCAAAACCTAGTTGAAAGATTGATAGTGTAATTGCAGCACGTGCGGACCATCCCCCTATAAGGCATGTATTATTTCCCTTTACCATCACATCTTGCTGTCCGCTCCATTATTGTAGGGTAATGTATGTTTTCAACATTCAGTAATGTGAACAAAATTTTAAATTCTTACTTAATCAAATTTTTTTGTTTGACAGGTAGTTTAAAAAATCCTCCATTTCCATGTGTTTAATTTCTTTTATATTTCAACACCCCTTTATTAAAAGCAATTCTGTATATTTCTATGAGTTCCATAATCAAAACTTTTCACCCTTGTTATATTAACCCTGACATTTCTCTTCTTTTGCAGCACAACCTGTCCCTGTGGAACCAAATGGATTGAATGGTAAGTATTTAATCAACGTCACACTGGAGCAACACACCCGACTATTGACGACGGTCCGTGATCAACCCCCAAAGGAAAGGTTCGAGGAAAATACCACGGAATTTTGAAACACAGTCAGCTGACGAGCCAAGCCAACGTGAGGACATTTGAGGCCACGAAAAATTGAACGCGCACCAGCTCCCTTTATACACGACGGTCCTTTGTTCGATTCGAACTCGCAACCCTCTGATTGCTAGTCCGTTATTCTTCCGACCGGGCTCCGTAGTCCACTGCAAGGATATAGGTATTAAATTTGTGCTATTTTCAACTTTTAATTGGAGGGGCTGCTGTGCCCGGTTGAAAGAGTAAAGGCAATAAGTTCGAATGCAACCAAAGACCGTCATAGACAAAGGGGGCTGGTGCGCGTTTAATCTGATTAAAAAAAAATTTCAGTCTCCACATTGAAACATTCAGTCGCGCGAGTGGCGACCGTTAACTTTCACCTTTACCTCGGAGCCAGCACAGGAACCTCGTGAACGCGAGACCATCTGTCCCGCGGTGTTCAAAATAACGTGGTGTTGTCCTCAGATCCAAACCTTAGGGTATTGAACCAGCACGGCCGTCAATAGCCCGTTGTGTTGTTGCTCCAGTACGAACCAATACTTACCTATCTGTTTTATATAATTGAAATATAAAAACTCAACAAACCCATTTCTTTCCTTTTGTTCTCCTTATCTTCAAAATACTTATTACACAGCAGGCATCTTCCCATGCATTTCTGGTAGGATTTTTATCTTTTGTACAGTTGTTATGTTTTATCCCATAGCACTGGTCTTATTTCAGGGTGGTAACAGAACCGGGAAATCAGGGAATTCTCAGGGAACTTTTTAATTCTGGAAAGAACAGGGAATTCTCAGGAAAAATTTCAAAATTTCACAAAAATCAGGGAATTTTTAAAATTTTTATGAAAACGGTAACTATTGTCGTTTGTGGCCTATTTATAGATGTGCGATTACAAGTACTCGAATAAATCGTTTTCGCCGAAATTGTAATTCGAATAAAGAACACTGTCCTCGTAATTTTCGAAACAAGCGAAAACCGCCGCTGTGGTTTTGGCTTCCAGAGCGTCCAGCGATACAATTGTGGTATACAATTTTAAATTTGTGTAACAAACGATGTTTTTTTTTTGTGCATTAAATTAATATTTTTTGCTTGTAATTACATTTTTGTAGAATTTTTGATTAAAGCTTCAGTGTACGTTTATAGCGGTGTAACGGCCTTGGCGCTTTTATGGGGCACTTCTCAATTTGCCAAGGAAGGAATTATTTCAAATGCACCAATGAAATCAACCGACAGTTCAACGAATTTTGAAAGAACTTTAAAGAATACTAGTCACATACTGCGTGGCCAGCACGGCGTTGCCCGTGACATTTCTTTTCGTGGGGTCAGGTGCTAACTAATTAGGTACTGCTCGCTAACCGACGTTCACACACACAAACGTATAATGCATCTATCTGGTGTCAAATTTCAAATCCGTTGAAAGTTTCAATCTTATCTTTAACGATCCCGATTTTACAAAAAAGAACTAAACAATGCCAGACAAAATGTTTTTTATTTTCCTCTTGCGCTGAAAATCTCTAAACATCACAATCTCTTGCGAAAATTTTGAAGATATTCAATTTAAAATTTTTATTTATTTAAAAAAAAACCAAATTTTTAGGCATTGATCTAATGTGAAATGTTCCGCATATTTCAAATCCGTTGAAATTTTTACTCGATCTTTAACGTTCTAACAGATAGAAAAAAGAACTAAATAACTCCAGTTAAAAGTTTATTTGTATTTTATAGTCTGCTATGGAAAATCATTCCTCAGATCGGATTTTTCCCTTAAGGGACTGATCCCGGACCGTCGTCAATAGCCCGTTGTGTTGCTCTAGTACGACGTTAACTAAAATTACTATTACCATTCCTCAGCGCAAAATGATAACGGAAACGAAAAAAATAAATTTAGAATCTGTGATCTTCTATGCTGTTGCATAGAATAATAATTACATTTCATCAAATGCATTTTAAAATGTTCTAGATTGAATTTTAAAATTCGCAGTGACCCGAAAAATATAAAACATTCGGACTACCTGTGATGTAAGTGCCATAGATTCGTCAGGAGTTTGCGTGCAGGAAACAAGCAGACTGACTGGCAAACACTTCTGTTTATAATATTAGAGATTCATAATGAAAATTTAACTTTTTGATTACGACTATCGATGTAACAAGCGCGATTCTCATAACTTTTAAGGTACAACTGATGTACTGGCCGTTGTCTAAATTCTTCCTTGGCGCGATCATGGCACAACTGCTGTACCGGCCGTAGTCTAAGGCCCGGTGAACACATCCGTTTTTTCAACATGTGGCACCGAAGCCCAACTATGCACACATAACAGTGAAATGACGCAAGTACTCATCTAGCGCCATTTGCGATAAATATTCTATCGAAGAAAACGTGTTTATTTCGCTAACTTAGTGTAAAAAAAGTATGTTTTGAAACAAAATAAACGTTACTGTGGATCAACCATTTATAAATTACTTCAGACCGGAGAAGCGTGTGCGGGAGCTGCTGCGCCGTGGGGAACTGCGGTACAAATTGCACACACGGTGGACGTACATCGCCGCAGTGGCGTCGGAGGCAAGTGTGCACTACTCCATTGGATCTAATGTATCTCAGACCGCATTTGCTTTGCGGCAGCGGCGCCGTACGTTGAAAAACCGGATGTGTGCATCGGGCCTAAAGGTTTAACTTTTCGCTTGCCGAGATTGCCATGGAAACCATAATAATCGTAATGCAGATGGGTTGCCTTAACCTGCCCTAACTCGCTGCTAGGAAGGTGCGCCAAGATCGTTGCCACCGATTTAAATGTAGACTGAAGCTGTACCAATTTTTTATTATATTTGCATTTGATTTTTATGTATATTTGGATAATGTAAGGATAGGTGTGAAAAGTTCATAATCAAAATATATTTATTTTTTTCCCATTTTTTTCTATTGCTATTGTTAGAGTTCCAACCCTTACAATAACGATTAAAAAATATCTGATGAGAAAAATACAAGATATTTGTGAAGATCCCGACATTTCTTAAGATTTTTGTAAAATCAGGGAAAATTTTGTTACACTATCATAGAAATCAGGGAAATATCAGGGAACTTTTTTTCGATGATTTTGTTGCCACCCTGTATACCTATCTGTTTTAGGTAATTAAATTAAGTTAAACCTCAACCAACCCATTTCTTTCCTTGTTCTCCTTATCTTCAAAATACTTACTTTTCACCCTTGTTATATTAACCCTGAGATTTCTCTTCTTTTCCAGCACAACCTGCCTCTGTGGAACAAATTAACTCGAGTGGTAAGTATTTAATCAACGTCAAACTGGAGCCACACACCCGGCTATTGACGGCGGTGCGTTATCAACCCCCATAGGGAAAGATTAGAGGAAAACACCACGGGATTTTGAAACACAGTCAGCTGACGAGGCAAGCCAACGTGATGACATTTGAGGCCACGACAAATTGAACGCGCACCAGCTCCCTTTGTACACGACGGTCCATGGTTCGATTCGAACTCGCAACCCTCTGATTGGTAGTCCGTTACTCTTCCAACCGGGCTCCGTAGTCCTATTGCAAGGATATAGGTATTAAATTTTTGTTTTTTTCAACTTTAATTGGAAGGGCTGCTGTGCCCGGTTGAAAGAGTAAAGGCAATAAGTTCGAATGCAACCAAAGACCGTTTAATCTGCCAAAAAAAAAATTTCAGTCTCTACATTGAAACATTCAGTCGCGCGAGTGGCGACCGTTAACTTTCACCTTTACCTCGGAGCCAGCACAGGAACCTCGTGACCGCGAGACCATCTGTCCCGCGGTGTTCAAAATAACGTGGTGTTGTCCTCAGATCCAAACCTTAGGGTATTGATCCAGCACGGTCGTCAATAGCCCGTTGTGTTGTTGCTCCAGTACGAACCAATACTTACCTATCTGTTTTATGTAATTGAAATATAAAAACTCAACAAACCCATTTCTTTCCTTGTTCTCCTTATCTTCAAAATACTTATTACACAGCAGGCATCTTCCCATGCATTTCTGGTAGGATTTTTATCTTTTGTACGGTTGTTATGTTTTATCCCATAGCACTGGTCTTATTTCAGGGTGGTAACAGAACCGGGAAATCAGGGAATTCTCAGGGAACTTTTTAATTCTGGAAAGAACAGGGAATTCTCAGGGAAAATTTCCAAATTTCACAAAAATCGGGGAATTTTTAAAAATTTTATGAAAACGGTAACTATTGTCGTTTGTGGCCTATTTATAGATGTGCGATTACAAGTAATCGAATAAATCGTTTTCGCCGAAATTATAATTCGAATAAAGAACACTGGCGTCGTAATTTTCGAACACAGCGAAAACCGCCGCCGTGGTTTTCGCTGCCGGAGCGTCTCGTCGCCGTGAGGCCAGGGATACAACTTGTGGAATACAGTTTTAAATTTGTGTAACTAATTATGTGTTTTTTGTGCATTAAATTAATATTTTTTGCTTGCAGCTATATTTTTGTAGAATTTTTTGGTAAAGCTTCAGTCTACGTTTTTAGCGGCCGTGGCGCTTTTTTTTTGGCGCACTTCTAAATTCGCCAAGGAAGGAATTATTTCAAATGAGCCACTGAAATCAGCCGACAGTTCAACGAATTTTGAAAGAACTTTAAAGAATACTAGCCACACTGTACGTGGTCAGTACGGCGTTGCCCGTGACAGTTCTTTTCGTGGGGTCAGGTTCTAACTAATTAGGTGTTGCTCGCTAACCCCCGGAGATTGCTACGAATACAGTTTGATAAACAAACGAAATGAGAATTCGTAGCCTATTGGATAACAGGCATCATGGCGTTGCCCGTACTGTTGGTTTGCGAATGGAATGGAAATTCTCGTAGCCTTTTGGTATTAATTCCCAGCGAATTTCCATATTTGTGAATCCATGAATATTGTGAACTATGATTTGCTTCGCAAATTGGATAACAGCCTAACGGAGTTGCCGTGGTGTTTGTTGGTTTGCTTCGCAAACCAAATGGGATTTCGACGTGACGTCACCATTTCTTATAAAAGTATAAATATTTAGTTGAAAAATGATTTGTTAAAATAAAATCAAACGTATAAGGTATCTATATATCTGGTGACAAATTTCAAATCCGTTGAAATTTTCAATCTGTCTTTAACGATACCGATTTTCCAAAAAGGAACTAAACAATGCCACCAAAATGTTTTTTTTTGTTTTTTCTTTCCTCTCTCTAAAAATCTCTAAACGTCACAATCTCTTTCGAAAATTTTGAAGATATTCAGTTAAATTTTTTTATTTATTTAAAAAAAAAACATATTTTTAGGTATTGATCTAGCGTGAAATTTTCCGCAGATTTCAAATCCATTGAAATTTTTACTCTGTCTTTAACGGTCTAATAGATAGAAAAAAGAACTAAATAACTCCAGTTAAAAGTTTATTTGTTTTTTATCGTCTGCTAGAAAATCATTCCTCCATGCAAAATGATAAGGGAAACGAAAAAAATAAAATTAGAATCTGTGATCTTCTATGCTGTTGCATTCAATAATAATAATTACATTTCATCAAATTCATTTTAAAATGTTCTAGATTGAATTTTAAAATTCGCCGCGTCCCAAAAATTGCAAAACGTTCGGACTGTCAGTACTTTGCGCGCAGGAGCAAACAGACAAGTGACATGACAAACACTTCCGTTTATAATATTAAATATTCAAAATGAAAATTTAACTTTTTGATTACGACTATCGGAACGGACGTATCAATTACGGATTACCTTGCAGAGAACTGCGAACCTTCACATCAGAATTAATGAAGAGTTTATTGATTGTAAACTTAAAAATAAGGGAAAGTTAAAGGTAGTGACAATGCACTATGAATAAGGTGAATAATTTAGATAGACGATAGAGTTTAATAATTGATACAATTAGGAGTCCAATTCACGTTCCAAAGGGGGAGGAGATAATGAGGAGGGGCGAGCAATCAGTACCGAAAAGAGTGGCAAAATGCATGAGCTGTGGTGGTGATTTAGGAGTTTGGTGATGATTTAGGAGTTTGGTGATAAGGATGGGAGGAGTGAAAAAAAAATGTCAGTGTGGTGGGTCCAGGAGACTCAGCAATTACGACTATTGATATAACAAACGCGATTCTATCTTGGCGCGATTCTTGTAACTTTTAATGTACAACTTCTGTGACTGCCGTAGTCTAAATTATTTCTTGGCGCGATTCTTATAACTTTTAAGGTACAACTGATGTACTGGCCGTTGTCTAAATTCTTCCTTGGCGCGATCATGGCACAACTGCTGTACCGGCCGTAGTCTAAGGCCCGGTGAACACATCCGTTTTTTCAACATGTGGCACCGAAGCCCAACTATGCACACATAACAGTGAAATGACGCAAGTACTCATCTCGCGCCATTTGCGATAAATATTCTATCGAAGAAAACGTGTTTATTTCGCTAACTTAGTGTAAAAAAAGTATGTTTTGAAACAAAATAGACGTTACTGTGGATCAACCATTTATAAATTACTTCAATGTTTACATCAACGATCTTATCTTGGCTTTGAGAACAGTTGGAGTGGAGTGCCTTCTCTATGCAGATGACTTGGTTATTTGGACACAAGTTGCTAAAACGAACGCAAAGTCCGAGATAGAGAGGTTCTTGAACAGAGCACTTGAGGTTCTTTACAAGTGGTGCGAAGAAAACAACATGGCCGTGAATATTGAGAAGTCTGCGGTGCAGACTTTTTCACTGATGCACCAGAATATCCGGCCAAAGTTGGTTTACAGAAATGATGAACTGTCTAATACGGACAAATTTACTTACTTAGGAGTAACCTTTGACAATAAGTTAAGTTGGAAATTACAAATCGAAAGTATAGTTGAGAAGGTAGAAAGGCGTCTACATATTCTTAAACGTTTGGCTGGCTGTCTTTGGGGATGCGCACGAACAACCTTGGAAAACACATATAAAGCATTCATTTTGCCTGTTATTACTTATTGTTGTGAAGTTTTGGTAACTGCCCCAAAGAGCCTGATTGAAAGGCTGGAGTTACTTCAAAACCAGGCCCTCAGGTTGATTGTTGGTGCGGTAAAGACCACCCCAATTGACTCTATGCTACTTTTGACAAATAACAGACCCATTCAGGAGATTATTGAGGAGAGAGCTCTCGTGTTGTATGAAAAGTTAATCAGAATTGAAGTGCCCTTTTGGGACCAGTATGAGAATGGACAGAGACAACTGAAGACACAACGAGGCTTTCTTCAGAAAGCTCTCGATTTAAGAGAAGATCTGGAAATTGATGAAGGAATTGTTCAGGGATTTTTAAATCCTCGTAATCCCTTGAATCGCGTTGAGACAATTATTAACCTGAATCTTGCCCAGCCTATCCTTAAGAGCCAGCTCCCTCCAGAGAGCTTGAAGATTTTAGCCCTTGAGACCATCCACACCCTCTATCCAGAGCCTCAATGGTTACACGTCTACACCGACGGCTCCTTTACTGAATGTTCACCAAATGTTGGAGCAGGAATTTATTCCTCCATTTTCTCCTTCTATGTCCCTGTCGGGAAACAAAAAACCGCCTTTGATGGAGAAGTTATGGCCATCTGCGTGGCATTGCGGCAACTTGTTCCCAGACGTCTCTACAACAAAGTGGTCTTGTTGTCGGATTCCAAAGCTGCCATTCAGGCTATTGGGTCAAACGAGGTGCCTGCCTCAAATGATATCTTAGAATGCCAGATGCTCCTTGAGGGATGAAAGGCAGAAGGACGACAGATCGTTATCCAGTGGCTCCCTGGGCACTGTGATATTTTCGGTAACGAGCAGGCAGATATGTTGGCCAAGAAGGGCACACGGATAGTTGAACAGCACACCACAAGCTACTCATTCCACTCCATAAAACTCTACATCAAAAATCAAATGAGACTTAGATGGAAGTCGAATCTCACTTCTTGTATTTCCTCGAAGAGCTGGAGAAATTTATTAGACCAAAAAATTTCAATTAAACCTCGCGAAAGAGCGGTCGCAGAATTTAGACTTGCAGTGGGGCATGACTGCCTTGCAAACCACCTACACCGCATTGGCGTTTATGACAGTCCTAAATGCCCACTCTGCAAAAAGGATGAAATTATGGACAGGTCCCATATCCAAAGATGTCCAGCTCTGTGTGGGGTCTCCGAGGTGAGACGCTACTGGAGTGCTAGAGCCTTGCTGATGAGATACTGACTTTTTTCTCTTACTGTTTTGTATTCTTGCAATCGTTTTGTAAGATATTGTCATTTTCTCTTGCCATTAGAAATAAAAAAATAAATAAAAAAATAAAAAATAAATAAATAAAAAATAAATAAATTACTTCAGACCGGAGAAGCGTGTGCGGGAGCTGCTGCGCCGTGGGGAACTGCGGTACAAATTGCACACACGGTGAACGTACATCGCCGCAGTGGCGTCGGAGGCAAGTGTGCACTACTCCATTGGATCTAATGTATCTCAGACCGCATTTGCTTTGCGGCAGCGGCGCCGTACGTTGAAAAACCGGATGTGTGCATCGGGCCTAAAGGTTTAACTTTTCGCTTGCCGAGATTGCCATGGAAACCATAATAATCGTAATGCAGATGGGTTGCCTTAACCTGCCCTAACTCGCTGCTAGGAAGATGCGCCAAGATCGTTGCCACCGATTTAAATGTAGACTGAAGCTGTACCAATTTTTTATTATATTTGCATTTGATTTTTATGTATATTTGGATAATGTAAGGATAGGTGTGAAAAGTTCATAATCAAAATATATTTATTTTTTTCCCAGTTTTTTCTATTGCTATTGTTAGAGTTCCAACCCTTACAATAACAATTAAAAAATATCTGATGAGAAAAATACAAGATATTTGTGAAGATCCCGACATTTCTTAAGATTTTTGTAAAATCAGGGAAAATTTTGTTACACTATCATAGAAATCAGGGAAATATCAGGGAACTTTTTTTCGATGATTTTGTTGCCACCCTGTATACCTATCTGTTTTAGGTAATTAAATTAAGTTAAACCTCAACCAACCCATTTCTTTCCTTGTTCTCCTTATCTTCAAAATACTTACTTTTCACCCTTGTTATATTAACCCTGAGATTTCTCTTCTTTTCCAGCACAACCTGCCTCTGTGGAACAAATTAACTCGAGTGGTAAGTATTTAATCAACGTCAAACTGGAGCCACACACCCGGCTATTGACGGCGGTGCGTTATCAACCCCCATAGGGAAAGATTAGAGGAAAACACCACGGGATTTTGAAACACAGTCAGCTGACGAGGCAAGCCAACGTGATGACATTTGAGGCCACGACAAATTGAACGCGCACCAGCTCCCTTTGTACACGACGGTCCATGGTTCGATTCGAACTCGCAACCCTCTGATTGGTAGTCCGTTACTCTTCCAACCGGGCTCCGTAGTCCTATTGCAAGGATATAGGTATTAAATTTTTGTTTTTTTCAACTTTAATTGGAAGGGCTGCTGTGCCCGGTTGAAAGAGTAAAGGCAATAAGTTCGAATGCAACCAAAGACCGTTTAATCTGCCAAAAAAAAAAATTTCAGTCTCTACATTGAAACATTCAGTCGCGCGAGTGGCGACCGTTAACTTTCACCTTTACCTCGGAGCCAGCACAGGAACCTCGTGACCGCGAGACCATCTGTCCCGCGGTGTTCAAAATAACGTGGTGTTGTCCTCAGATCCAAACCTTAGGGTATTGATCCAGCACGGTCGTCAATAGCCCGTTGTGTTGTTGCTCCAGTACGAACCAATACTTACCTATCTGTTTTATGTAATTGAAATATAAAAACTCAACAAACCCATTTCTTTCCTTGTTCTCCTTATCTTCAAAATACTTATTACACAGCAGGCATCTTCCCATGCATTTCTGGTAGGATTTTTATCTTTTGTACGGTTGTTATGTTTTATCCCATAGCACTGGTCTTATTTCAGGGTGGTAACAGAACCGGGAAATCAGGGAATTCTCAGGGAACTTTTTAATTCTGGAAAGAACAGGGAATTCTCAGGGAAAATTTCCAAATTTCACAAAAATCGGGGAATTTTTAAAATTTTTATGAAAACGGTAACTATTGTCGTTTGTGGCCTATTTATAGATGTGCGATTACAAGTACTCGAATAAATCGTTTTCGCCGAAATTATAATTCGAATAAAGAACACTGGCGTCGTAATTTTCGAACACAGCGAAAACCGCCGCCGTGGTTTTCGCTGCCGGAGCGTCTCGTCGCCGTGAGGCCAGGGATACAACTTGTGGATTACAGTTTTAAATTTGTGTAACTAATTATGTGTTTTTTGTGCATTAAATTAATATTTTTTGCTTGCAGCTATATTTTTGTAGAATTTTTTGGTAAAGCTTCAGTCTACGTTTTTAGCGGCCGTGGCGCTTTTTTTTTTGGCGCACTTCTAAATTCGCCAAGGAAGGAATTATTTCAAATGAGCCACTGAAATCAGCCGACAGTTCAACGAATTTTGAAAGAACTTTAAAGAATACTAGCCACACTGTACGTGGTCAGTACGGCGTTGCCCGTGACAGTTCTTTTCGTGGGGTCAGGTTCTAACTAATTAGGTGTTGCTCGCTAACCCCCGGAGATTGCTACGAATACAGTTTGATAAACAAACGAAATGAGAATTCGTAGCCTATTGGATAACAGGCATCATGGCGTTGCCCGTACTGTTGGTTTGCGAATGGAATGGAAATTCTCGTAGCCTTTTGGTATTAATTCCCAGCGAATTTCCATATTTGTGAATCCATGAATATTGTGAACTATGATTTGCTTCGCAAATTGGATAACAGCCTAACGGAGTTGCCGTGGTGTTTGTTGGTTTGCTTCGCAAACCAAATGGGATTTCGACGTGACGTCACCATTTCTTATAAAAGTATAAATATTTAGTTGAAAAATGATTTGTTAAAAGAAAATCAAACGTATAAGGTATCTATATATCTGGTGACAAATTTCAAATCCGTTGAAATTTTCAATCTGTCTTTAACGATACCGATTTTCCAAAAAGGAACTAAACAATGCCACCAAAATGTTTTTTTTGTTTTTTCTTTCCTCTCTCTAAAAATCTCTAAACGTCACAATCTCTTTCGAAAATTTTGAAGATATTCAGTTAAATTTTTTTATTTATTAAAAAAAAAACATATTTTTAGGTATTGATCTAGCGTGAAATTTTCCGCAGATTTCAAATCCATTGAAATTTTTACTCTGTCTTTAACGGTCTAATAGATAGAAAAAAGAACTAAATAACTCCAGTTAAAAGTTTATTTGTTTTTTATCGTCTGCTAGAAAATCATTCCTCCATGCAAAATGATAAGGGAAACGAAAAAAATAAAATTAGAATCTGTGATCTTCTATGCTGTTGCATTCAATAATAATAATTACATTTCATCAAATTCATTTTAAAATGTTCTAGATTGAATTTTAAAATTCGCCGCGTCCCAAAAATTGCAAAACGTTCGGACTGTCAGTACTTTGCGCGCAGGAGCAAACAGACAAGTGACATGACAAACACTTCCGTTTATAATATTAAATATTCAAAATGAAAATTTAACTTTTTGATTACGACTATCGGAACGGACGTATCAATTACGGATTACCTTGCAGAGAACTGCGAACCTTCACATCAGAATTAATGAAGAGTTTATTGATTGTAAACTTAAAAATAAGGGAAAGTTAAAGGTAGTGACAATGCACTATGAATAAGGTGAATAATTTAGATAGACGATAGAGTTTAATAATTGATACAATTAGGAGTCCAATTCACGTTCCAAAGGGGGAGGAGATAATGAGGAGGGGCGAGCAATCAGTACCGAAAAGAGTGGCAAAATGCATGAGCTGTGGTGGTGATTTAGGAGTTTGGTGATGATTTAGGAGTTTGGTGATAAGGATGGGAGGAGTGAAAAAAAAATGTCAGTGTGGTGGGTCCAGGAGACTCAGCAATTACGACTATTGATATAACAAACGCGATTCTATCTTGGCGCGATTCTTGTAACTTTTAATGTACAACTTCTGTGACTGCCGTAGTCTAAATTATTTCTTGGCGCGATTCTTATAACTTTTAAGGTACAACTGATGTACTGGTCGTTGTCTAAATTCTTCCTTGGCGCGATCATGGCACAACTGCTGTACCGGCCGTAGTCTAAGGCCCGGTGAACACATCCGTTTTTTCAACATGTGGCACCGAAGCCCAACTATGCACACATAACAGTGAAATGACGCAAGTACTCATCTCGCGCCATTTGCGATAAATATTCTATCGAAGAAAACGTGTTTATTTCGCTAACTTAGTGTAAAAAAAGTATGTTTTGAAACAAAATAGACGTTACTGTGGATCAACCATTTATAAATTACTTCAATGTTTACATCAACGATCTTATCTTGGCTTTGAGAACAGTTGGAGTGGAGTGCCTTCTCTATGCAGATGACTTGGTTATTTGGACACAAGTTGCTAAAACGAACGCAAAGTCCGAGATAGAGAGGTTCTTGAACAGAGCACTTGAGGTTCTTTACAAGTGGTGCGAAGAAAACAACATGGCCGTGAATATTGAGAAGTCTGCGGTGCAGACTTTTTCACTGATGCACCAGAATATCCGGCCAAAGTTGGTTTACAGAAATGATGAACTGTCTAATACGGACAAATTTACTTACTTAGGAGTAACCTTTGACAATAAGTTAAGTTGGAAATTACAAATCGAAAGTATAGTTGAGAAGGTAGAACGGCGTCTACATATTCTTAAACGTTTGGCTGGCTGTCTTTGGGGATGCGCACGAACAACCTTGGAAAACACATATAAAGCATTCATTTTGCCTGTTATTACTTATTGTTGTGAAGTTTTGGTAACTGCCCCAAAGAGCCTGATTGAAAGGCTGGAGTTACTTCAAAACCAGGCCCTCAGGTTGATTGTTGGTGCGGTAAAGACCACCCCAATTGACTCTATGCTACTTTTGACAAATAACAGACCCATTCAGGAGATTATTGAGGAGAGAGCTCTCGTGTTGTATGAAAAGTTAATCAGAATTGAAGTGCCCTTTTGGGACCAGTATGAGAATGGACAGAGACAACTGAAGACACAACGAGGCTTTCTTCAGAAAGCTCTCGATTTAAGAGAAGATCTGGAAATTGATGAAGGAATTGTTCAGGGATTTTTAAATCCTCGTAATCCCTTGAATCGCGTTGAGACAATTATTAACCTGAATCTTGCCCAGCCTATCCTTAAGAGCCAGCTCCCTCCAGAGAGCTTGAAGATTTTAGCCCTTGAGACCATCCACACCCTCTATCCAGAGCCTCAATGGTTACACGTCTACACCGACGGCTCCTTTACTGAATGTTCACCAAATGTTGGAGCAGGAATTTATTCCTCCATTTTCTCCTTCTATGTCCCTGTCGGGAAACAAAAAACCGCCTTTGATGGAGAAGTTATGGCCATCTGCGTGGCATTGCGGCAACTTGTTCCCAGACGTCTCTACAACAAAGTGGTCTTGTTGTCGGATTCCAAAGCTGCCATTCAGGCTATTGGGTCAAACGAGGTGCCTGCCTCAAATGATATCTTAGAATGCCAGATGCTCCTTGAGGGATGAAAGGCAGAAGGACGACAGATCGTTATCCAGTGGCTCCCTGGGCACTGTGATATTTTCGGTAACGAGCAGGCAGATATGTTGGCCAAGAAGGGCACACGGATAGTTGAACAGCACACCACAAGCTACTCATTCCACTCCATAAAACTCTACATCAAAAATCAAATGAGACTTAGATGGAAGTCGAATCTCACTTCTTGTATTTCCTCGAAGAGCTGGAGAAATTTATTAGACCAAAAAATTTCAATTAAACCTCGCGAAAGAGCGGTCGCAGAATTTAGACTTGCAGTGGGGCATGACTGCCTTGCAAACCACCTACACCGCATTGGCGTTTATGACAGTCCTAAATGCCCACTCTGCAAAAAGGATGAAATTATGGACAGGTCCCATATCCAAAGATGTCCAGCTCTGTGTGGGGTCTCCGAGGTGAGACGCTACTGGAGTGCTAGAGCCTTGCTGATGAGATACTGACTTTTTTCTCTTACTGTTTTGTATTCTTGCAATCGTTTTGTAAGATATTGTCATTTTCTCTTGCCATTAGAAATAAAAAAAAAATAAAAAAAAATAAATAAAAAATAAATAAATTACTTCAGACCGGAGAAGCGTGTGCGGGAGCTGCTGCGCCGTGGGGAACTGCGGTACAAATTGCACACACGGTGAACGTACATCGCCGCAGTGGCGTCGGAGGCAAGTGTGCACTACTCCATTGGATCTAATGTATCTCAGACCGCATTTGCTTTGCGGCAGCGGCGCCGTACGTTGAAAAACCGGATGTGTGCATCGGGCCTAAAGGTTTAACTTTTCGCTTGCCGAGATTGCCATGGAAACCATAATAATCGTAATGCAGATGGGTTGCCTTAACCTGCCCTAACTCGCTGCTAGGAAGATGCGCCAAGATCGTTGCCACCGATTTAAATGTAGACTGAAGCTGTACCAATTTTTTATTATATTTGCATTTGATTTTTATGTATATTTGGATAATGTAAGGATAGGTGTGAAAAGTTCATAATCAAAATATATTTATTTTTTTCCCAGTTTTTTCTATTGCTATTGTTAGAGTTCCAACCCTTACAATAACAATTAAAAAATATCTGATGAGAAAAATACAAGATATTTGTGAAGATCCCGACATTTCTTAAGATTTTTGTAAAATCAGGGAAAATTTTGTTACACTATCATAGAAATCAGGGAAATATCAGGGAACTTTTTTTCGATGATTTTGTTGCCACCCTGTATACCTATCTGTTTTAGGTAATTAAATTAAGTTAAACCTCAACCAACCCATTTCTTTCCTTGTTCTCCTTATCTTCAAAATACTTACTTTTCACCCTTGTTATATTAACCCTGAGATTTCTCTTCTTTTCCAGCACAACCTGCCTCTGTGGAACAAATTAACTCGAGTGGTAAGTATTTAATCAACGTCAAACTGGAGCCACACACCCGGCTATTGACGGCGGTGCGTTATCAACCCCCATAGGGAAAGATTAGAGGAAAACACCACGGGATTTTGAAACACAGTCAGCTGACGAGGCAAGCCAACGTGATGACATTTGAGGCCACGACAAATTGAACGCGCACCAGCTCCCTTTGTACACGACGGTCCATGGTTCGATTCGAACTCGCAACCCTCTGATTGGTAGTCCGTTACTCTTCCAACCGGGCTCCGTAGTCCTATTGCAAGGATATAGGTATTAAATTTTTGTTTTTTTCAACTTTAATTGGAAGGGCTGCTGTGCCCGGTTGAAAGAGTAAAGGCAATAAGTTCGAATGCAACCAAAGACCGTTTAATCTGCCCAAAAAAAAAATTTCAGTCTCTACATTGAAACATTCAGTCGCGCGAGTGGCGACCGTTAACTTTCACCTTTACCTCGGAGCCAGCACAGGAACCTCGTGACCGCGAGACCATCTGTCCCGCGGTGTTCAAAATAACGTGGTGTTGTCCTCAGATCCAAACCTTAGGGTATTGATCCAGCACGGTCGTCAATAGCCCGTTGTGTTGTTGCTCCAGTACGAACCAATACTTACCTATCTGTTTTATGTAATTGAAATATAAAAACTCAACAAACCCATTTCTTTCCTTGTTCTCCTTATCTTCAAAATACTTATTACACAGCAGGCATCTTCCCATGCATTTCTGGTAGGATTTTTATCTTTTGTACGGTTGTTATGTTTTATCCCATAGCACTGGTCTTATTTCAGGGTGGTAACAGAACCGGGAAATCAGGGAATTCTCAGGGAACTTTTTAATTCTGGAAAGAACAGGGAATTCTCAGGGAAAATTTCCAAATTTCACAAAAATCGGGGAATTTTTAAAAATTTTATGAAAACGGTAACTATTGTCGTTTGTGGCCTATTTATAGATGTGCGATAACAAGTACTCGAATAAATCGTTTTCGCCGAAATTATAATTCGAATAAAGAACACTGGCGTCGTAATTTTCGAACACAGCGAAAACCGCCGCCGTGGTTTTCGCTGCCGGAGCGTCTCGTCGCCGTGAGGCCAGGGATACAACTTGTGGAATACAGTTTTAAATTTGTGTAACTAATTATGTGTTTTTTGTGCATTAAATTAATATTTTTTGCTTGCAGCTATATTTTTGTAGAATTTTTTGGTAAAGCTTCAGTCTACGTTTTTAGCGGCCGTGGCGCTTTTTTTTTGGCGCACTTCTAAATTCGCCAAGGAAGGAATTATTTCAAATGAGCCACTGAAATCAGCCGACAGTTCAACGAATTTTGAAAGAACTTTAAAGAATACTAGCCACACTGTACGTGGTCAGTACGGCGTTGCCCGTGACAGTTCTTTTCGTGGGGTCAGGTTCTAACTAATTAGGTGTTGCTCGCTAACCCCCGGAGATTGCTACGAATACAGTTTGATAAACAAACGAAATGAGAATTCGTAGCCTATTGGATAACAGGCATCATGGCGTTGCCCGTACTGTTGGTTTGCGAATGGAATGGAAATTCTCGTAGCCTTTTGGTATTAATTCCCAGCGAATTTCCATATTTGTGAATCCATGAATATTGTGAACTATGATTTGCTTCGCAAATTGGATAACAGCCTAACGGAGTTGCCGTGGTGTTTGTTGGTTTGCTTCGCAAACCAAATGGGATTTCGACGTGACGTCACCATTTCTTATAAAAGTATAAATATTTAGTTGAAAAATGATTTGTTAAAAGAAAATCAAACGTATAAGGTATCTATATATCTGGTGACAAATTTCAAATCCGTTGAAATTTTCAATCTGTCATTAACGATACCGATTTTCCAAAAAGGAACTAAACAATGCCACCAAAATGTTTTTTTTGTTTTTTCTTTCCTCTCTCTAAAAATCTCTAAACGTCACAATCTCTTTCGAAAATTTTGAAGATATTCAGTTAAATTTTTTTATTTATTAAAAAAAAAAAACATATTTTTAGGTATTGATTTAGCGTGAAATTTTCCGCAGATTTCAAATCCATTGAAATTTTTACTCTGTCTTTAACGGTCTAATAGATAGAAAAAAGAACTAAATAACTCCAGTTAAAAGTTTATTTGTTTTTTATCGTCTGCTAGAAAATCATTCCTCCATGCAAAATGATAAGGGAAACGAAAAAAATAAAATTAGAATCTGTGATCTTCTATGCTGTTGCATTCAATAATAATAATTACATTTCATCAAATTCATTTTAAAATGTTCTAGATTGAATTTTAAAATTCGCCGCGTCCCAAAAATTGCAAAACGTTCGGACTGTCAGTACTTTGCGCGCAGGAGCAAACAGACAAGTGACATGACAAACACTTCCGTTTATAATATTAAATATTCAAAATGAAAATTTAACTTTTTGATTACGACTATCGGAACGGACGTATCAATTACGGATTACCTTGCAGAGAACTGCGAACCTTCACATCAGAATTAATGAAGAGTTTATTGATTGTAAACTTAAAAATAAGGGAAAGTTAAAGGTAGTGACAATGCACTATGAATAAGGTGAATAATTTAGATAGACGATAGAGTTTAATAATTGATACAATTAGGAGTCCAATTCACGTTCCAAAGGGGGAGGAGATAATGAGGAGGGGCGAGCAATCAGTACCGAAAAGAGTGGCAAAATGCATGAGCTGTGGTGGTGATTTAGGAGTTTGGTGATGATTTAGGAGTTTGGTGATAAGGATGGGAGGAGTGAAAAAAAAATGTCAGTGTGGTGGGTCCAGGAGACTCAGCAATTACGACTATTGATATAACAAACGCGATTCTATCTTGGCGCGATTCTTGTAACTTTTAATGTACAACTTCTGTGACTGCCGTAGTCTAAATTATTTCTTGGCGCGATTCTTATAACTTTTAAGGTACAACTGATGTACTGGCCGTTGTCTAAATTCTTCCTTGGCGCGATCATGGCACAACTGCTGTACCGGCCGTAGTCTAAGGCCCGGTGAACACATCCGTTTTTTCAACATGTGGCACCGAAGCCCAACTATGCACACATAACAGTGAAATGACGCAAGTACTCATCTCGCGCCATTTGCGATAAATATTCTATCGAAGAAAACGTGTTTATTTCGCTAACTTAGTGTAAAAAAAGTATGTTTTGAAACAAAATAGACGTTACTGTGGATCAACCATTTATAAATTACTTCAATGTTTACATCAACGATCTTATCTTGGCTTTGAGAACAGTTGGAGTGGAGTGCCTTCTCTATGCAGATGACTTGGTTATTTGGACACAAGTTGCTAAAACGAACGCAAAGTCCGAGATAGAGAGGTTCTTGAACAGAGCACTTGAGGTTCTTTACAAGTGGTGCGAAGAAAACAACATGGCCGTGAATATTGAGAAGTCTGCGGTGCAGACTTTTTCACTGATGCACCAGAATATCCGGCCAAAGTTGGTTTACAGAAATGATGAACTGTCTAATACGGACAAATTTACTTACTTAGGAGTAACCTTTGACAATAAGTTAAGTTGGAAATTACAAATCGAAAGTATAGTTGAGAAGGTAGAAAGGCGTCTACATATTCTTAAACGTTTGGCTGGCTGTCTTTGGGGATGCGCACGAACAACCTTGGAAAACACATATAAAGCATTCATTTTGCCTGTTATTACTTATTGTTGTGAAGTTTTGGTAACTGCCCCAAAGAGCCTGATTGAAAGGCTGGAGTTACTTCAAAACCAGGCCCTCAGGTTGATTGTTGGTGCGGTAAAGACCACCCCAATTGACTCTATGCTACTTTTGACAAATAACAGACCCATTCAGGAGATTATTGAGGAGAGAGCTCTCGTGTTGTATGAAAAGTTAATCAGAATTGAAGTGCCCTTTTGGGACCAGTATGAGAATGGACAGAGACAACTGAAGACACAACGAGGCTTTCTTCAGAAAGCTCTCGATTTAAGAGAAGATCTGGAAATTGATGAAGGAATTGTTCAGGGATTTTTAAATCCTCGTAATCCCTTGAATCGCGTTGAGACAATTATTAACCTGAATCTTGCCCAGCCTATCCTTAAGAGCCAGCTCCCTCCAGAGAGCTTGAAGATTTTAGCCCTTGAGACCATCCACACCCTCTATCCAGAGCCTCAATGGTTACACGTCTACACCGACGGCTCCTTTACTGAATGTTCACCAAATGTTGGAGCAGGAATTTATTCCTCCATTTTCTCCTTCTATGTCCCTGTCGGGAAACAAAAAACCGCCTTTGATGGAGAAGTTATGGCCATCTGCGTGGCATTGCGGCAACTTGTTCCCAGACGTCTCTACAACAAAGTGGTCTTGTTGTCGGATTCCAAAGCTGCCATTCAGGCTATTGGGTCAAACGAGGTGCCTGCCTCAAATGATATCTTAGAATGCCAGATGCTCCTTGAGGGATGAAAGGCAGAAGGACGACAGATCGTTATCCAGTGGCTCCCTGGGCACTGTGATATTTTCGGTAACGAGCAGGCAGATATGTTGGCCAAGAAGGGCACACGGATAGTTGAACAGCACACCACAAGCTACTCATTCCACTCCATAAAACTCTACATCAAAAATCAAATGAGACTTAGATGGAAGTCGAATCTCACTTCTTGTATTTCCTCGAAGAGCTGGAGAAATTTATTAGACCAAAAAATTTCAATTAAACCTCGCGAAAGAGCGGTCGCAGAATTTAGACTTGCAGTGGGGCATGACTGCCTTGCAAACCACCTACACCGCATTGGCGTTTATGACAGTCCTAAATGCCCACTCTGCAAAAAGGATGAAATTATGGACAGGTCCCATATCCAAAGATGTCCAGCTCTGTGTGGGGTCTCCGAGGTGAGACGCTACTGGAGTGCTAGAGCCTTGCTGATGAGATACTGACTTTTTTCTCTTACTGTTTTGTATTCTTGCAATCGTTTTGTAAGATATTGTCATTTTCTCTTGCCATTAGAAATAAAAAAATAAATAAAAAAATAAAAAATAAATAAATAAAAAATAAATAAATTACTTCAGACCGGAGAAGCGTGTGCGGGAGCTGCTGCGCCGTGGGGAACTGCGGTACAAATTGCACACACGGTGAACGTACATCGCCGCAGTGGCGTCGGAGGCAAGTGTGCACTACTCCATTGGATCTAATGTATCTCAGACCGCATTTGCTTTGCGGCAGCGGCGCCGTACGTTGAAAAACCGGATGTGTGCATCGGGCCTAAAGGTTTAACTTTTCGCTTGCCGAGATTGCCATGGAAACCATAATAATCGTAATGCAGATGGGTTGCCTTAACCTGCCCTAACTCGCTGCTAGGAAGGTGCGCCAAGATCGTTGCCACCGATTTAAATGTAGACTGAAGCTGTACCAATTTTTTATTATATTTGCATTTGATTTTTATGTATATTTGGATAATGTAAGGATAGGTGTGAAAAGTTCATAATCAAAATATATTTATTTTTTTCCCAGTTTTTTCTATTGCTATTGTTAGAGTTCCAACCCTTACAATAACAATTAAAAAATATCTGATGAGAAAAATACAAGATATTTGTGAAGATCCCGACATTTCTTAAGATTTTTGTAAAATCAGGGAAAATTTTGTTACACTATCATAGAAATCAGGGAAATATCAGGGAACTTTTTTTCGATGATTTTGTTGCCACCCTGTATACCTATCTGTTTTAGGTAATTAAATTAAGTTAAACCTCAACCAACCCATTTCTTTCCTTGTTCTCCTTATCTTCAAAATACTTACTTTTCACCCTTGTTATATTAACCCTGAGATTTCTCTTCTTTTCCAGCACAACCTGCCTCTGTGGAACAAATTAACTCGAGTGGTAAGTATTTAATCAACGTCAAACTGGAGCCACACACCCGGCTATTGACGGCGGTGCGTTATCAACCCCCATAGGGAAAGATTAGAGGAAAACACCACGGGATTTTGAAACACAGTCAGCTGACGAGGCAAGCCAACGTGATGACATTTGAGGCCACGACAAATTGAACGCGCACCAGCTCCCTTTGTACACGACGGTCCATGGTTCGATTCGAACTCGCAACCCTCTGATTGGTAGTCCGTTACTCTTCCAACCGGGCTCCGTAGTCCTATTGCAGGGATATAGGTATTAAATTTTTGTTTTTTTCAACTTTAATTGGAAGGGCTGCTGTGCCCGGTTGAAAGAGTAAAGGCAATAAGTTCGAATGCAACCAAAGACCGTTTAATCTGCCAAAAAAAAAATTTCAGTCTCTACATTGAAACATTCAGTCGCGCGAGTGGCAACCGTTAACTTTCACCTTTACCTCGGAGCCAGCACAGGAACCTCGTGACCGCGAGACCATCTGTCCCGCGGTGTTCAAAATAACGTGGTGTTGTCCTCAGATCCAAACCTTAGGGTATTGATCCAGCACGGTCGTCAATAGCCCGTTGTGTTGTTGCTCCAGTACGAACCAATACTTACCTATCTGTTTTATGTAATTGAAATATAAAAACTCAACAAACCCATTTCTTTCCTTGTTCTCCTTATCTTCAAAATACTTATTACACAGCAGGCATCTTCCCATGCATTTCTGGTAGGATTTTTATCTTTTGTACGGTTGTTATGTTTTATCCCATAGCACTGGTCTTATTTCAGGGTGGTAACAGAACCGGGAAATCAGGGAATTCTCAGGGAACTTTTTAATTCTGGAAAGAACAGGGAATTCTCAGGGAAAATTTCCAAATTTCACAAAAATCGGGGAATTTTTAAAAATTTTATGAAAACGGTAACTATTGTCGTTTGTGGCCTATTTATAGATGTGCGATAACAAGTACTCGAATAAATCGTTTTCGCCGAAATTATAATTCGAATAAAGAACACTGGCGTCGTAATTTTCGAACACAGCGAAAACCGCCGCCGTGGTTTTCGCTGCCGGAGCGTCTCGTCGCCGTGAGGCCAGGGATACAACTTGTGGAATACAGTTTTAAATTTGTGTAACTAATTATGTGTTTTTTGTGCATTAAATTAATATTTTTTGCTTGCAGCTATATTTTTGTAGAATTTTTTGGTAAAGCTTCAGTCTACGTTTTTAGCGGCCGTGGCGCTTTTTTTTTGGCGCACTTCTAAATTCGCCAAGGAAGGAATTATTTCAAATGAGCCACTGAAATCAGCCGACAGTTCAACGAATTTTGAAAGAACTTTAAAGAATACTAGCCACACTGTACGTGGTCAGTACGGCGTTGCCCGTGACAGTTCTTTTCGTGGGGTCAGGTTCTAACTAATTAGGTGTTGCTCGCTAACCCCCGGAGATTGCTACGAATACAGTTTGATAAACAAACGAAATGAGAATTCGTAGCCTATTGGATAACAGGCATCATGGCGTTGCCCGTACTGTTGGTTTGCGAATGGAATGGAAATTCTCGTAGCCTTTTGGTATTAATTCCCAGCGAATTTCCATATTTGTGAATCCATGAATATTGTGAACTATGATTTGCTTCGCAAATTGGATAACAGCCTAACGGAGTTGCCGTGGTGTTTGTTGGTTTGCTTCGCAAACCAAATGGGATTTCGACGTGACGTCACCATTTCTTATAAAAGTATAAATATTTAGTTGAAAAATGATTTGTTAAAAGAAAATCAAACGTATAAGGTATCTATATATCTGGTGACAAATTTCAAATCCGTTGAAATTTTCAATCTGTCTTTAACAATACCGATTTTCCAAAAAGGAACTAAACAATGCCACCAAAATGTTTTTTTTGTTTTTTCTTTCCTCTCTCTAAAAATCTCTAAACGTCACAATCTCTTTCGAAAATTTTGAAGATATTCAGTTAAATTTTTTTATTTATTTAAAAAAAAAAACATATTTTTAGGTATTGATTTAGCGTGAAATTTTCCGCAGATTTCAAATCCATTGAAATTTTTACTCTGTCTTTAACGGTCTAATAGATAGAAAAAAGAACTAAATAACTCCAGTTAAAAGTTTATTTGTTTTTTATCGTCTGCTAGAAAATCATTCCTCCATGCAAAATGATAAGGGAAACGAAAAAAATAAAATTAGAATCTGTGATCTTCTATGCTGTTGCATTCAATAATAATAATTACATTTCATCAAATTCATTTTAAAATGTTCTAGATTGAATTTTAAAATTCGCCGCGTCCCAAAAATTGCAAAACGTTCGGACTGTCAGTACTTTGCGCGCAGGAGCAAACAGACAAGTGACATGACAAACACTTCCGTTTATAATATTAAATATTCAAAATGAAAATTTAACTTTTTGATTACGACTATCGGAACGGACGTATCAATTACGGATTACCTTGCAGAGAACTGCGAACCTTCACATCAGAATTAATGAAGAGTTTATTGATTGTAAACTTAAAAATAAGGGAAAGTTAAAGGTAGTGACAATGCACTATGAATAAGGTGAATAATTTAGATAGACGATAGAGTTTAATAATTGATACAATTAGGAGTCCAATTCACGTTCCAAAGGGGGAGGAGATAATGAGGAGGGGCGAGCAATCAGTACCGAAAAGAGTGGCAAAATGCATGAGCTGTGGTGGTGATTTAGGAGTTTGGTGATAAGGATGGGAGGAGTGAAAAAAAAATGTCAGTGTGGTGGGTCCAGGAGACTCAGCAATTACGACTATTGATATAACAAACGCGATTCTATCTTGGCGCGATTCTTGTAACTTTTAATGTACAACTTCTGTGACTGCCGTAGTCTAAATTATTTCTTGGCGCGATTCTTATAACTTTTAAGGTACAACTGATGTACTGGCCGTTGTCTAAATTCTTCCTTGGCGCGATCATGGCACAACTGCTGTACCGGCCGTAGTCTAAGGCCCGGTGAACACATCCGTTTTTTCAACATGTGGCACCGAAGCCCAACTATGCACACATAACAGTGAAATGACGCAAGTACTCATCTCGCGCCATTTGCGATAAATATTCTATCGAAGAAAACGTGTTTATTTCGCTAACTTAGTGTAAAAAAAGTATGTTTTGAAACAAAATAGACGTTACTGTGGATCAACCATTTATAAATTACTTCAATGTTTACATCAACGATCTTATCTTGGCTTTGAGAACAGTTGGAGTGGAGTGCCTTCTCTATGCAGATGACTTGGTTATTTGGACACAAGTTGCTAAAACGAACGCAAAGTCCGAGATAGAGAGGTTCTTGAACAGAGCACTTGAGGTTCTTTACAAGTGGTGCGAAGAAAACAACATGGCCGTGAATATTGAGAAGTCTGCGGTGCAGACTTTTTCACTGATGCACCAGAATATCCGGCCAAAGTTGGTTTACAGAAATGATGAACTGTCTAATACGGACAAATTTACTTACTTAGGAGTAACCTTTGACAATAAGTTAAGTTGGAAATTACAAATCGAAAGTATAGTTGAGAAGGTAGAAAGGCGTCTACATATTCTTAAACGTTTGGCTGGCTGTCTTTGGGGATGCGCACGAACAACCTTGGAAAACACATATAAAGCATTCATTTTGCCTGTTATTACTTATTGTTGTGAAGTTTTGGTAACTGCCCCAAAGAGCCTGATTGAAAGGCTGGAGTTACTTCAAAACCAGGCCCTCAGGTTGATTGTTGGTGCGGTAAAGACCACCCCAATTGACTCTATGCTACTTTTGACAAATAACAGACCCATTCAGGAGATTATTGAGGAGAGAGCTCTCGTGTTGTATGAAAAGTTAATCAGAATTGAAGTGCCCTTTTGGGACCAGTATGAGAATGGACAGAGACAACTGAAGACACAACGAGGCTTTCTTCAGAAAGCTCTCGATTTAAGAGAAGATCTGGAAATTGATGAAGGAATTGTTCAGGGATTTTTAAATCCTCGTAATCCCTTGAATCGCGTTGAGACAATTATTAACCTGAATCTTGCCCAGCCTATCCTTAAGAGCCAGCTCCCTCCAGAGAGCTTGAAGATTTTAGCCCTTGAGACCATCCACACCCTCTATCCAGAGCCTCAATGGTTACACGTCTACACCGACGGCTCCTTTACTGAATGTTCACCAAATGTTGGAGCAGGAATTTATTCCTCCATTTTCTCCTTCTATGTCCCTGTCGGGAAACAAAAAACCGCCTTTGATGGAGAAGTTATGGCCATCTGCGTGGCATTGCGGCAACTTGTTCCCAGACGTCTCTACAACAAAGTGGTCTTGTTGTCGGATTCCAAAGCTGCCATTCAGGCTATTGGGTCAAACGAGGTGCCTGCCTCAAATGATATCTTAGAATGCCAGATGCTCCTTGAGGGATGAAAGGCAGAAGGACGACAGATCGTTATCCAGTGGCTCCCTGGGCACTGTGATATTTTCGGTAACGAGCAGGCAGATATGTTGGCCAAGAAGGGCACACGGATAGTTGAACAGCACACCACAAGCTACTCATTCCACTCCATAAAACTCTACATCAAAAATCAAATGAGACTTAGATGGAAGTCGAATCTCACTTCTTGTATTTCCTCGAAGAGCTGGAGAAATTTATTAGACCAAAAAATTTCAATTAAACCTCGCGAAAGAGCGGTCGCAGAATTTAGACTTGCAGTGGGGCATGACTGCCTTGCAAACCACCTACACCGCATTGGCGTTTATGACAGTCCTAAATGCCCACTCTGCAAAAAGGATGAAATTATGGACAGGTCCCATATCCAAAGATGTCCAGCTCTGTGTGGGGTCTCCGAGGTGAGACGCTACTGGAGTGCTAGAGCCTTGCTGATGAGATACTGACTTTTTTCTCTTACTGTTTTGTATTCTTGCAATCGTTTTGTAAGATATTGTCATTTTCTCTTGCCATTAGAAATAAAAAAAAATATAAAAAAAAAATAAATAAAAAATAAATAAATTACTTCAGACCGGAGAAGCGTGTGCGGGAGCTGCTGCGCCGTGGGGAACTGCGGTACAAATTGCACACACGGTGAACGTACATCGCCGCAGTGGCGTCGGAGGCAAGTGTGCACTACTCCATTGGATCTAATGTATCTCAGACCGCATTTGCTTTGCGGCAGCGGCGCCGTACGTTGAAAAACCGGATGTGTGCATCGGGCCTAAAGGTTTAACTTTTCGCTTGCCGAGATTGCCATGGAAACCATAATAATCGTAATGCAGATGGGTTGCCTTAACCTGCCCTAACTCGCTGCTAGGAAGATGCGCCAAGATCGTTGCCACCGATTTAAATGTAGACTGAAGCTGTACCAATTTTTTATTATATTTGCATTTGATTTTTATGTATATTTGGATAATGTAAGGATAGGTGTGAAAAGTTCATAATCAAAATATATTTATTTTTTTCCCAGTTTTTTCTATTGCTATTGTTAGAGTTCCAACCCTTACAATAACAATTAAAAAATATCTGATGAGAAAAATACAAGATATTTGTGAAGATCCCGACATTTCTTAAGATTTTTGTAAAATCAGGGAAAATTTTGTTACACTATCATAGAAATCAGGGAAATATCAGGGAACTTTTTTTCGATGATTTTGTTGCCACCCTGTATACCTATCTGTTTTAGGTAATTAAATTAAGTTAAACCTCAACCAACCCATTTCTTTCCTTGTTCTCCTTATCTTCAAAATACTTACTTTTCACCCTTGTTATATTAACCCTGAGATTTCTCTTCTTTTCCAGCACAACCTGCCTCTGTGGAACAAATTAACTCGAGTGGTAAGTATTTAATCAACGTCAAACTGGAGCCACACACCCGGCTATTGACGGCGGTGCGTTATCAACCCCCATAGGGAAAGATTAGAGGAAAACACCACGGGATTTTGAAACACAGTCAGCTGACGAGGCAAGCCAACGTGATGACATTTGAGGCCACGACAAATTGAACGCGCACCAGCTCCCTTTGTACACGACGGTCCATGGTTCGATTCGAACTCGCAACCCTCTGATTGGTAGTCCGTTACTCTTCCAACCGGGCTCCGTAGTCCTATTGCAAGGATATAGGTATTAAATTTTTGTTTTTTTCAACTTTAATTGGAAGGGCTGCTGTGCCCGGTTGAAAGAGTAAAGGCAATAAGTTCGAATGCAACCAAAGACCGTTTAATCTGCCAAAAAAAAAAATTTCAGTCTCTACATTGAAACATTCAGTCGCGCGAGTGGCGACCGTTAACTTTCACCTTTACCTCGGAGCCAGCACAGGAACCTCGTGACCGCGAGACCATCTGTCCCGCGGTGTTCAAAATAACGTGGTGTTGTCCTCAGATCCAAACCTTAGGGTATTGATCCAGCACGGTCGTCAATAGCCCGTTGTGTTGTTGCTCCAGTACGAACCAATACTTACCTATCTGTTTTATGTAATTGAAATATAAAAACTCAACAAACCCATTTCTTTCCTTGTTCTCCTTATCTTCAAAATACTTATTACACAGCAGGCATCTTCCCATGCATTTCTGGTAGGATTTTTATCTTTTGTACGGTTGTTATGTTTTATCCCATAGCACTGGTCTTATTTCAGGGTGGTAACAGAACCGGGAAATCAGGGAATTCTCAGGGAACTTTTTAATTCTGGAAAGAACAGGGAATTCTCAGGGAAAATTTCCAAATTTCACAAAAATCGGGGAATTTTTAAAATTTTTATGAAAACGGTAACTATTGTCGTTTGTGGCCTATTTATAGATGTGCGATTACAAGTACTCGAATAAATCGTTTTCGCCGAAATTATAATTCGAATAAAGAACACTGGCGTCGTAATTTTCGAACACAGCGAAAACCGCCGCCGTGGTTTTCGCTGCCGGAGCGTCTCGTCGCCGTGAGGCCAGGGATACAACTTGTGGATTACAGTTTTAAATTTGTGTAACTAATTATGTGTTTTTTGTGCATTAAATTAATATTTTTTGCTTGCAGCTATATTTTTGTAGAATTTTTTGGTAAAGCTTCAGTCTACGTTTTTAGCGGCCGTGGCGCTTTTTTTTTTGGCGCACTTCTAAATTCGCCAAGGAAGGAATTATTTCAAATGAGCCACTGAAATCAGCCGACAGTTCAACGAATTTTGAAAGAACTTTAAAGAATACTAGCCACACTGTACGTGGTCAGTACGGCGTTGCCCGTGACAGTTCTTTTCGTGGGGTCAGGTTCTAACTAATTAGGTGTTGCTCGCTAACCCCCGGAGATTGCTACGAATACAGTTTGATAAACAAACGAAATGAGAATTCGTAGCCTATTGGATAACAGGCATCATGGCGTTGCCCGTACTGTTGGTTTGCGAATGGAATGGAAATTCTCGTAGCCTTTTGGTATTAATTCCCAGCGAATTTCCATATTTGTGAATCCATGAATATTGTGAACTATGATTTGCTTCGCAAATTGGATAACAGCCTAACGGAGTTGCCGTGGTGTTTGTTGGTTTGCTTCGCAAACCAAATGGGATTTCGACGTGACGTCACCATTTCTTATAAAAGTATAAATATTTAGTTGAAAAATGATTTGTTAAAAGAAAATCAAACGTATAAGGTATCTATATATCTGGTGACAAATTTCAAATCCGTTGAAATTTTCAATCTGTCTTTAACGATACCGATTTTCCAAAAAGGAACTAAACAATGCCACCAAAATGTTTTTTTTGTTTTTTCTTTCCTCTCTCTAAAAATCTCTAAACGTCACAATCTCTTTCGAAAATTTTGAAGATATTCAGTTAAATTTTTTTATTTATTTAAAAAAAAAACATATTTTTAGGTATTGATCTAGCGTGAAATTTTCCGCAGATTTCAAATCCATTGAAATTTTTACTCTGTCTTTAACGGTCTAATAGATAGAAAAAAGAACTAAATAACTCCAGTTAAAAGTTTATTTGTTTTTTATCGTCTGCTAGAAAATCATTCCTCCATGCAAAATGATAAGGGAAACGAAAAAAATAAAATTAGAATCTGTGATCTTCTATGCTGTTGCATTCAATAATAATAATTACATTTCATCAAATTCATTTTAAAATGTTCTAGATTGAATTTTAAAATTCGCCGCGTCCCAAAAATTGCAAAACGTTCGGACTGTCAGTACTTTGCGCGCAGGAGCAAACAGACAAGTGACATGACAAACACTTCCGTTTATAATATTAAATATTCAAAATGAAAATTTAACTTTTTGATTACGACTATCGGAACGGACGTATCAATTACGGATTACCTTGCAGAGAACTGCGAACCTTCACATCAGAATTAATGAAGAGTTTATTGATTGTAAACTTAAAAATAAGGGAAAGTTAAAGGTAGTGACAATGCACTATGAATAAGGTGAATAATTTAGATAGACGATAGAGTTTAATAATTGATACAATTAGGAGTCCAATTCACGTTCCAAAGGGGGAGGAGATAATGAGGAGGGGCGAGCAATCAGTACCGAAAAGAGTGGCAAAATGCATGAGCTGTGGTGGTGATTTAGGAGTTTGGTGATGATTTAGGAGTTTGGTGATAAGGATGGGAGGAGTGAAAAAAAAATGTCAGTGTGGTGGGTCCAGGAGACTCAGCAATTACGACTATTGATATAACAAACGCGATTCTATCTTGGCGCGATTCTTGTAACTTTTAATGTACAACTTCTGTGACTGCCGTAGTCTAAATTATTTCTTGGCGCGATTCTTATAACTTTTAAGGTACAACTGATGTACTGGTCGTTGTCTAAATTCTTCCTTGGCGCGATCATGGCACAACTGCTGTACCGGCCGTAGTCTAAGGCCCGGTGAACACATCCGTTTTTTCAACATGTGGCACCGAAGCCCAACTATGCACACATAACAGTGAAATGACGCAAGTACTCATCTCGCGCCATTTGCGATAAATATTCTATCGAAGAAAACGTGTTTATTTCGCTAACTTAGTGTAAAAAAAGTATGTTTTGAAACAAAATAGAGACGTTACTGTGGATCAACCATTTATAAATTACTTCAATGTTTACATCAACGATCTTATCTTGGCTTTGAGAACAGTTGGAGTGGAGTGCCTTCTCTATGCAGATGACTTGGTTATTTGGACACAAGTTGCTAAAACGAACGCAAAGTCCGAGATAGAGAGGTTCTTGAACAGAGCACTTGAGGTTCTTTACAAGTGGTGCGAAGAAAACAACATGGCCGTGAATATTGAGAAGTCTGCGGTGCAGACTTTTTCACTGATGCACCAGAATATCCGGCCAAAGTTGGTTTACAGAAATGATGAACTGTCTAATACGGACAAATTTACTTACTTAGGAGTAACCTTTGACAATAAGTTAAGTTGGAAATTACAAATCGAAAGTATAGTTGAGAAGGTAGAAAGGCGTCTACATATTCTTAAACGTTTGGCTGGCTGTCTTTGGGGATGCGCACGAACAACCTTGGAAAACACATATAAAGCATTCATTTTGCCTGTTATTACTTATTGTTGTGAAGTTTTGGTAACTGCCCCAAAGAGCCTGATTGAAAGGCTGGAGTTACTTCAAAACCAGGCCCTCAGGTTGATTGTTGGTGCGGTAAAGACCACCCCAATTGACTCTATGCTACTTTTGACAAATAACAGACCCATTCAGGAGATTATTGAGGAGAGAGCTCTCGTGTTGTATGAAAAGTTAATCAGAATTGAAGTGCCCTTTTGGGACCAGTATGAGAATGGACAGAGACAACTGAAGACACAACGAGGCTTTCTTCAGAAAGCTCTCGATTTAAGAGAAGATCTGGAAATTGATGAAGGAATTGTTCAGGGATTTTTAAATCCTCGTAATCCCTTGAATCGCGTTGAGACAATTATTAACCTGAATCTTGCCCAGCCTATCCTTAAGAGCCAGCTCCCTCCAGAGAGCTTGAAGATTTTAGCCCTTGAGACCATCCACACCCTCTATCCAGAGCCTCAATGGTTACACGTCTACACCGACGGCTCCTTTACTGAATGTTCACCAAATGTTGGAGCAGGAATTTATTCCTCCATTTTCTCCTTCTATGTCCCTGTCGGGAAACAAAAAACCGCCTTTGATGGAGAAGTTATGGCCATCTGCGTGGCATTGCGGCAACTTGTTCCCAGACGTCTCTACAACAAAGTGGTCTTGTTGTCGGATTCCAAAGCTGCCATTCAGGCTATTGGGTCAAACGAGGTGCCTGCCTCAAATGATATCTTAGAATGCCAGATGCTCCTTGAGGGATGAAAGGCAGAAGGACGACAGATCGTTATCCAGTGGCTCCCTGGGCACTGTGATATTTTCGGTAACGAGCAGGCAGATATGTTGGCCAAGAAGGGCACACGGATAGTTGAACAGCACACCACAAGCTACTCATTCCACTCCATAAAACTCTACATCAAAAATCAAATGAGACTTAGATGGAAGTCGAATCTCACTTCTTGTATTTCCTCGAAGAGCTGGAGAAATTTATTAGACCAAAAAATTTCAATTAAACCTCGCGAAAGAGCGGTCGCAGAATTTAGACTTGCAGTGGGGCATGACTGCCTTGCAAACCACCTACACCGCATTGGCGTTTATGACAGTCCTAAATGCCCACTCTGCAAAAAGGATGAAATTATGGACAGGTCCCATATCCAAAGATGTCCAGCTCTGTGTGGGGTCTCCGAGGTGAGACGCTACTGGAGTGCTAGAGCCTTGCTGATGAGATACTGACTTTTTTCTCTTACTGTTTTGTATTCTTGCAATCGTTTTGTAAGATATTGTCATTTTCTCTTGCCATTAGAAATAAAAAAAAAATAAAAAAAAAATAAATAAAAAATAAATAAATTACTTCAGACCGGAGAAGCGTGTGCGGGAGCTGCTGCGCCGTGGGGAACTGCGGTACAAATTGCACACACGGTGAACGTACATCGCCGCAGTGGCGTCGGAGGCAAGTGTGCACTACTCCATTGGATCTAATGTATCTCAGACCGCATTTGCTTTGCGGCAGCGGCGCCGTACGTTGAAAAACCGGATGTGTGCATCGGGCCTAAAGGTTTAACTTTTCGCTTGCCGAGATTGCCATGGAAACCATAATAATCGTAATGCAGATGGGTTGCCTTAACCTGCCCTAACTCGCTGCTAGGAAGATGCGCCAAGATCGTTGCCACCGATTTAAATGTAGACTGAAGCTGTACCAATTTTTTATTATATTTGCATTTGATTTTTATGTATATTTGGATAATGTAAGGATAGGTGTGAAAAGTTCATAATCAAAATATATTTATTTTTTTCCCAGTTTTTTCTATTGCTATTGTTAGAGTTCCAACCCTTACAATAACAATTAAAAAATATCTGATGAGAAAAATACAAGATATTTGTGAAGATCCCGACATTTCTTAAGATTTTTGTAAAATCAGGGAAAATTTTGTTACACTATCATAGAAATCAGGGAAATATCAGGGAACTTTTTTTCGATGATTTTGTTGCCACCCTGTATACCTATCTGTTTTAGGTAATTAAATTAAGTTAAACCTCAACCAACCCATTTCTTTCCTTGTTCTCCTTATCTTCAAAATACTTACTTTTCACCCTTGTTATATTAACCCTGAGATTTCTCTTCTTTTCCAGCACAACCTGCCTCTGTGGAACAAATTAACTCGAGTGGTAAGTATTTAATCAACGTCAAACTGGAGCCACACACCCGGCTATTGACGGCGGTGCGTTATCAACCCCCATAGGGAAAGATTAGAGGAAAACACCACGGGATTTTGAAACACAGTCAGCTGACGAGGCAAGCCAACGTGATGACATTTGAGGCCACGACAAATTGAACGCGCACCAGCTCCCTTTGTACACGACGGTCCATGGTTCGATTCGAACTCGCAACCCTCTGATTGGTAGTCCGTTACTCTTCCAACCGGGCTCCGTAGTCCTATTGCAAGGATATAGGTATTAAATTTTTGTTTTTTTCAACTTTAATTGGAAGGGCTGCTGTGCCCGGTTGAAAGAGTAAAGGCAATAAGTTCGAATGCAACCAAAGACCGTTTAATCTGCCCAAAAAAAAAATTTCAGTCTCTACATTGAAACATTCAGTCGCGCGAGTGGCGACCGTTAACTTTCACCTTTACCTCGGAGCCAGCACAGGAACCTCGTGACCGCGAGACCATCTGTCCCGCGGTGTTCAAAATAACGTGGTGTTGTCCTCAGATCCAAACCTTAGGGTATTGATCCAGCACGGTCGTCAATAGCCCGTTGTGTTGTTGCTCCAGTACGAACCAATACTTACCTATCTGTTTTATGTAATTGAAATATAAAAACTCAACAAACCCATTTCTTTCCTTGTTCTCCTTATCTTCAAAATACTTATTACACAGCAGGCATCTTCCCATGCATTTCTGGTAGGATTTTTATCTTTTGTACGGTTGTTATGTTTTATCCCATAGCACTGGTCTTATTTCAGGGTGGTAACAGAACCGGGAAATCAGGGAATTCTCAGGGAACTTTTTAATTCTGGAAAGAACAGGGAATTCTCAGGGAAAATTTCCAAATTTCACAAAAATCGGGGAATTTTTAAAAATTTTATGAAAACGGTAACTATTGTCGTTTGTGGCCTATTTATAGATGTGCGATAACAAGTACTCGAATAAATCGTTTTCGCCGAAATTATAATTCGAATAAAGAACACTGGCGTCGTAATTTTCGAACACAGCGAAAACCGCCGCCGTGGTTTTCGCTGCCGGAGCGTCTCGTCGCCGTGAGGCCAGGGATACAACTTGTGGAATACAGTTTTAAATTTGTGTAACTAATTATGTGTTTTTTGTGCATTAAATTAATATTTTTTGCTTGCAGCTATATTTTTGTAGAATTTTTTGGTAAAGCTTCAGTCTACGTTTTAAGCGGCCGTGGCGCTTTTTTTTTGGCGCACTTCTAAATTCGCCAAGGAAGGAATTATTTCAAATGAGCCACTGAAATCAGCCGACAGTTCAACGAATTTTGAAAGAACTTTAAAGAATACTAGCCACACTGTACGTGGTCAGTACGGCGTTGCCCGTGACAGTTCTTTTCGTGGGGTCAGGTTCTAACTAATTAGGTGTTGCTCGCTAACCCCCGGAGATTGCTACGAATACAGTTTGATAAACAAACGAAATGAGAATTCGTAGCCTATTGGATAACAGGCATCATGGCGTTGCCCGTACTGTTGGTTTGCGAATGGAATGGAAATTCTCGTAGCCTTTTGGTATTAATTCCCAGCGAATTTCCATATTTGTGAATCCATGAATATTGTGAACTATGATTTGCTTCGCAAATTGGATAACAGCCTAACGGAGTTGCCGTGGTGTTTGTTGGTTTGCTTCGCAAACCAAATGGGATTTCGACGTGACGTCACCATTTCTTATAAAAGTATAAATATTTAGTTGAAAAATGATTTGTTAAAAGAAAATCAAACGTATAAGGTATCTATATATCTGGTGACAAATTTCAAATCCGTTGAAATTTTCAATCTGTCATTAACGATACCGATTTTCCAAAAAGGAACTAAACAATGCCACCAAAATGTTTTTTTTGTTTTTTCTTTCCTCTCTCTAAAAATCTCTAAACGTCACAATCTCTTTCGAAAATTTTGAAGATATTCAGTTAAATTTTTTTATTTATTAAAAAAAAAAAACATATTTTTAGGTATTGATTTAGCGTGAAATTTTCCGCAGATTTCAAATCCATTGAAATTTTTACTCTGTCTTTAACGGTCTAATAGATAGAAAAAAGAACTAAATAACTCCAGTTAAAAGTTTATTTGTTTTTTATCGTCTGCTAGAAAATCATTCCTCCATGCAAAATGATAAGGGAAACGAAAAAAATAAAATTAGAATCTGTGATCTTCTATGCTGTTGCATTCAATAATAATAATTACATTTCATCAAATTCATTTTAAAATGTTCTAGATTGAATTTTAAAATTCGCCGCGTCCCAAAAATTGCAAAACGTTCGGACTGTCAGTACTTTGCGCGCAGGAGCAAACAGACAAGTGACATGACAAACACTTCCGTTTATAATATTAAATATTCAAAATGAAAATTTAACTTTTTGATTACGACTATCGGAACGGACGTATCAATTACGGATTACCTTGCAGAGAACTGCGAACCTTCACATCAGAATTAATGAAGAGTTTATTGATTGTAAACTTAAAAATAAGGGAAAGTTAAAGGTAGTGACAATGCACTATGAATAAGGTGAATAATTTAGATAGACGATAGAGTTTAATAATTGATACAATTAGGAGTCCAATTCACGTTCCAAAGGGGGAGGAGATAATGAGGAGGGGCGAGCAATCAGTACCGAAAAGAGTGGCAAAATGCATGAGCTGTGGTGGTGATTTAGGAGTTTGGTGATGATTTAGGAGTTTGGTGATAAGGATGGGAGGAGTGAAAAAAAAATGTCAGTGTGGTGGGTCCAGGAGACTCAGCAATTACGACTATTGATATAACAAACGCGATTCTATCTTGGCGCGATTCTTGTAACTTTTAATGTACAACTTCTGTGACTGCCGTAGTCTAAATTATTTCTTGGCGCGATTCTTATAACTTTTAAGGTACAACTGATGTACTGGCCGTTGTCTAAATTCTTCCTTGGCGCGATCATGGCACAACTGCTGTACCGGCCGTAGTCTAAGGCCCGGTGAACACATCCGTTTTTTCAACATGTGGCACCGAAGCCCAACTATGCACACATAACAGTGAAATGACGCAAGTACTCATCTCGCGCCATTTGCGATAAATATTCTATCGAAGAAAACGTGTTTATTTCGCTAACTTAGTGTAAAAAAAGTATGTTTTGAAACAAAATAGACGTTACTGTGGATCAACCATTTATAAATTACTTCAATGTTTACATCAACGATCTTATCTTGGCTTTGAGAACAGTTGGAGTGGAGTGCCTTCTCTATGCAGATGACTTGGTTATTTGGACACAAGTTGCTAAAACGAACGCAAAGTCCGAGATAGAGAGGTTCTTGAACAGAGCACTTGAGGTTCTTTACAAGTGGTGCGAAGAAAACAACATGGCCGTGAATATTGAGAAGTCTGCGGTGCAGACTTTTTCACTGATGCACCAGAATATCCGGCCAAAGTTGGTTTACAGAAATGATGAACTGTCTAATACGGACAAATTTACTTACTTAGGAGTAACCTTTGACAATAAGTTAAGTTGGAAATTACAAATCGAAAGTATAGTTGAGAAGGTAGAAAGGCGTCTACATATTCTTAAACGTTTGGCTGGCTGTCTTTGGGGATGCGCACGAACAACCTTGGAAAACACATATAAAGCATTCATTTTGCCTGTTATTACTTATTGTTGTGAAGTTTTGGTAACTGCCCCAAAGAGCCTGATTGAAAGGCTGGAGTTACTTCAAAACCAGGCCCTCAGGTTGATTGTTGGTGCGGTAAAGACCACCCCAATTGACTCTATGCTACTTTTGACAAATAACAGACCCATTCAGGAGATTATTGAGGAGAGAGCTCTCGTGTTGTATGAAAAGTTAATCAGAATTGAAGTGCCCTTTTGGGACCAGTATGAGAATGGACAGAGACAACTGAAGACACAACGAGGCTTTCTTCAGAAAGCTCTCGATTTAAGAGAAGATCTGGAAATTGATGAAGGAATTGTTCAGGGATTTTTAAATCCTCGTAATCCCTTGAATCGCGTTGAGACAATTATTAACCTGAATCTTGCCCAGCCTATCCTTAAGAGCCAGCTCCCTCCAGAGAGCTTGAAGATTTTAGCCCTTGAGACCATCCACACCCTCTATCCAGAGCCTCAATGGTTACACGTCTACACCGACGGCTCCTTTACTGAATGTTCACCAAATGTTGGAGCAGGAATTTATTCCTCCATTTTCTCCTTCTATGTCCCTGTCGGGAAACAAAAAACCGCCTTTGATGGAGAAGTTATGGCCATCTGCGTGGCATTGCGGCAACTTGTTCCCAGACGTCTCTACAACAAAGTGGTCTTGTTGTCGGATTCCAAAGCTGCCATTCAGGCTATTGGGTCAAACGAGGTGCCTGCCTCAAATGATATCTTAGAATGCCAGATGCTCCTTGAGGGATGAAAGGCAGAAGGACGACAGATCGTTATCCAGTGGCTCCCTGGGCACTGTGATATTTTCGGTAACGAGCAGGCAGATATGTTGGCCAAGAAGGGCACACGGATAGTTGAACAGCACACCACAAGCTACTCATTCCACTCCATAAAACTCTACATCAAAAATCAAATGAGACTTAGATGGAAGTCGAATCTCACTTCTTGTATTTCCTCGAAGAGCTGGAGAAATTTATTAGACCAAAAAATTTCAATTAAACCTCGCGAAAGAGCGGTCGCAGAATTTAGACTTGCAGTGGGGCATGACTGCCTTGCAAACCACCTACACCGCATTGGCGTTTATGACAGTCCTAAATGCCCACTCTGCAAAAAGGATGAAATTATGGACAGGTCCCATATCCAAAGATGTCCAGCCCTGTGTGGGGTCTCCGAGGTGAGACGCTACTGGAGTGCTAGAGCCTTGCTGATGAGATACTGACTTTTTTCTCTTACTGTTTTGTATTCTTGCAATCGTTTTGTAAGATATTGTCATTTTCTCTTGCCATTAGAAATAAAAAAAAAATATAAAAAAAAAAATAAATAAAAAATAAATAAATTACTTCAGACCGGAGAAGCGTGTGCGGGAGCTGCTGCGCCGTGGGGAACTGCGGTACAAATTGCACACACGGTGAACGTACATCGCCGCAGTGGCGTCGGAGGCAAGTGTGCACTACTCCATTGGATCTAATGTATCTCAGACCGCATTTGCTTTGCGGCAGCGGCGCCGTACGTTGAAAAACCGGATGTGTGCATCGGGCCTAAAGGTTTAACTTTTCGCTTGCCGAGATTGCCATGGAAACCATAATAATCGTAATGCAGATGGGTTGCCTTAACCTGCCCTAACTCGCTGCTAGGAAGGTGCGCCAAGATCGTTGCAACCGATTTAAATGTAGACTGAAGCTGTACCAATTTTTTATTATATTTGCATTTGATTTTTATGTATATTTGGATAATGTAAGGATAGGTGTGAAAAGTTCATAATCAAAATATATTTATTTTTTTCCCAGTTTTTTCTATTGCTATTGTTAGAGTTCCAACCCTTACAATAACAATTAAAAAATATCTGATGAGAAAAATACAAGATATTTGTGAAGATCCCGACATTTCTTAAGATTTTTGTAAAATCAGGGAAAATTTTGTTACACTATCATAGAAATCAGGGAAATATCAGGGAACTTTTTTTCGATGATTTTGTTGCCACCCTGTATACCTATCTGTTTTAGGTAATTAAATTAAGTTAAACCTCAACCAACCCATTTCTTTCCTTGTTCTCCTTATCTTCAAAATACTTACTTTTCACCCTTGTTATATTAACCCTGAGATTTCTCTTCTTTTCCAGCACAACCTGCCTCTGTGGAACAAATTAACTCGAGTGGTAAGTATTTAATCAACGTCAAACTGGAGCCACACACCCGGCTATTGACGGCGGTGCGTTATCAACCCCCATAGGGAAAGATTAGAGGAAAACACCACGGGATTTTGAAACACAGTCAGCTGACGAGGCAAGCCAACGTGATGACATTTGAGGCCACGACAAATTGAACGCGCACCAGCTCCCTTTGTACACGACGGTCCATGGTTCGATTCGAACTCGCAACCCTCTGATTGGTAGTCCGTTACTCTTCCAACCGGGCTCCGTAGTCCTATTGCAAGGATATAGGTATTAAATTTTTGTTTTTTTCAACTTTAATTGGAAGGGCTGCTGTGCCCGGTTGAAAGAGTAAAGGCAATAAGTTCGAATGCAACCAAAGACCGTTTAATCTGCCAAAAAAAAAATTTCAGTCTCTACATTGAAACATTCAGTCGCGCGAGTGGCAACCGTTAACTTTCACCTTTACCTCGGAGCCAGCACAGGAACCTCGTGACCGCGAGACCATCTGTCCCGCGGTGTTCAAAATAACGTGGTGTTGTCCTCAGATCCAAACCTTAGGGTATTGATCCAGCACGGTCGTCAATAGCCCGTTGTGTTGTTGCTCCAGTACGAACCAATACTTACCTATCTGTTTTATGTAATTGAAATATAAAAACTCAACAAACCCATTTCTTTCCTTGTTCTCCTTATCTTCAAAATACTTATTACACAGCAGGCATCTTCCCATGCATTTCTGGTAGGATTTTTATCTTTTGTACGGTTGTTATGTTTTATCCCATAGCACTGGTCTTATTTCAGGGTGGTAACAGAACCGGGAAATCAGGGAATTCTCAGGGAACTTTTTAATTCTGGAAAGAACAGGGAATTCTCAGGGAAAATTTCCAAATTTCACAAAAATCGGGGAATTTTTAAAAATTTTATGAAAACGGTAACTATTGTCGTTTGTGGCCTATTTATAGATGTGCGATAACAAGTACTCGAATAAATCGTTTTCGCCGAAATTATAATTCGAATAAAGAACACTGGCGTCGTAATTTTCGAACACAGCGAAAACCGCCGCCGTGGTTTTCGCTGCCGGAGCGTCTCGTCGCCGTGAGGCCAGGGATACAACTTGTGGAATACAGTTTTAAATTTGTGTAACTAATTATGTGTTTTTTGTGCATTAAATTAATATTTTTTGCTTGCAGCTATATTTTTGTAGAATTTTTTGGTAAAGCTTCAGTCTACGTTTTTAGCGGCCGTGGCGCTTTTTTTTTGGCGCACTTCTAAATTCGCCAAGGAAGGAATTATTTCAAATGAGCCACTGAAATCAGCCGACAGTTCAACGAATTTTGAAAGAACTTTAAAGAATACTAGCCACACTGTACGTGGTCAGTACGGCGTTGCCCGTGACAGTTCTTTTCGTGGGGTCAGGTTCTAACTAATTAGGTGTTGCTCGCTAACCCCCGGAGATTGCTACGAATACAGTTTGATAAACAAACGAAATGAGAATTCGTAGCCTATTGGATAACAGGCATCATGGCGTTGCCCGTACTGTTGGTTTGCGAATGGAATGGAAATTCTCGTAGCCTTTTGGTATTAATTCCCAGCGAATTTCCATATTTGTGAATCCATGAATATTGTGAACTATGATTTGCTTCGCAAATTGGATAACAGCCTAACGGAGTTGCCGTGGTGTTTGTTGGTTTGCTTCGCAAACCAAATGGGATTTCGACGTGACGTCACCATTTCTTATAAAAGTATAAATATTTAGTTGAAAAATGATTTGTTAAAAGAAAATCAAACGTATAAGGTATCTATATATCTGGTGACAAATTTCAAATCCGTTGAAATTTTCAATCTGTCTTTAACAATACCGATTTTCCAAAAAGGAACTAAACAATGCCACCAAAATGTTTTTTTTGTTTTTTCTTTCCTCTCTCTAAAAATCTCTAAACGTCACAATCTCTTTCGAAAATTTTGAAGATATTCAGTTAAATTTTTTTATTTATTTAAAAAAAAAACATATTTTTAGGTATTGATTTAGCGTGAAATTTTCCGCAGATTTCAAATCCATTGAAATTTTTACTCTGTCTTTAACGGTCTAATAGATAGAAAAAAGAACTAAATAACTCCAGTTAAAAGTTTATTTGTTTTTTATCGTCTGCTAGAAAATCATTCCTCCATGCAAAATGATAAGGGAAACGAAAAAAATAAAATTAGAATCTGTGATCTTCTATGCTGTTGCATTCAATAATAATAATTACATTTCATCAAATTCATTTTAAAATGTTCTAGATTGAATTTT
Organism: Metellina segmentata; assembly: GCA_947359465.1. NCBI lineage: Eukaryota > Metazoa > Arthropoda > Arachnida > Araneae > Tetragnathidae > Metellina > Metellina segmentata. The sequence goes on along the minus strand of OX375872.1, from coordinate 137,693,566 downwards.
AAAATTCGCCGCGTCCCAAAAATTGCAAAACGTTCGGACTGTCAGTACTTTGCGCGCAGGAGCAAACAGACAAGTGACATGACAAACACTTCCGTTTATAATATTAAATATTCAAAATGAAAATTTAACTTTTTGATTACGACTATCGGAACGGACGTATCAATTACGGATTACCTTGCAGAGAACTGCGAACCTTCACATCAGAATTAATGAAGAGTTTATTGATTGTAAACTTAAAAATAAGGGAAAGTTAAAGGTAGTGACAATGCACTATGAATAAGGTGAATAATTTAGATAGACGATAGAGTTTAATAATTGATACAATTAGGAGTCCAATTCACGTTCCAAAGGGGGAGGAGATAATGAGGAGGGGCGAGCAATCAGTACCGAAAAGAGTGGCAAAATGCATGAGCTGTGGTGGTGATTTAGGAGTTTGGTGATAAGGATGGGAGGAGTGAAAAAAAAATGTCAGTGTGGTGGGTCCAGGAGACTCAGCAATTACGACTATTGATATAACAAACGCGATTCTATCTTGGCGCGATTCTTGTAACTTTTAATGTACAACTTCTGTGACTGCCGTAGTCTAAATTATTTCTTGGCGCGATTCTTATAACTTTTAAGGTACAACTGATGTACTGGCCGTTGTCTAAATTCTTCCTTGGCGCGATCATGGCACAACTGCTGTACCGGCCGTAGTCTAAGGCCCGGTGAACACATCCGTTTTTTCAACATGTGGCACCGAAGCCCAACTATGCACACATAACAGTGAAATGACGCAAGTACTCATCTCGCGCCATTTGCGATAAATATTCTATCGAAGAAAACGTGTTTATTTCGCTAACTTAGTGTAAAAAAAGTATGTTTTGAAACAAAATAGACGTTACTGTGGATCAACCATTTATAAATTACTTCAATGTTTACATCAACGATCTTATCTTGGCTTTGAGAACAGTTGGAGTGGAGTGCCTTCTCTATGCAGATGACTTGGTTATTTGGACACAAGTTGCTAAAACGAACGCAAAGTCCGAGATAGAGAGGTTCTTGAACAGAGCACTTGAGGTTCTTTACAAGTGGTGCGAAGAAAACAACATGGCCGTGAATATTGAGAAGTCTGCGGTGCAGACTTTTTCACTGATGCACCAGAATATCCGGCCAAAGTTGGTTTACAGAAATGATGAACTGTCTAATACGGACAAATTTACTTACTTAGGAGTAACCTTTGACAATAAGTTAAGTTGGAAATTACAAATCGAAAGTATAGTTGAGAAGGTAGAAAGGCGTCTACATATTCTTAAACGTTTGGCTGGCTGTCTTTGGGGATGCGCACGAACAACCTTGGAAAACACATATAAAGCATTCATTTTGCCTGTTATTACTTATTGTTGTGAAGTTTTGGTAACTGCCCCAAAGAGCCTGATTGAAAGGCTGGAGTTACTTCAAAACCAGGCCCTCAGGTTGATTGTTGGTGCGGTAAAGACCACCCCAATTGACTCTATGCTACTTTTGACAAATAACAGACCCATTCAGGAGATTATTGAGGAGAGAGCTCTCGTGTTGTATGAAAAGTTAATCAGAATTGAAGTGCCCTTTTGGGACCAGTATGAGAATGGACAGAGACAACTGAAGACACAACGAGGCTTTCTTCAGAAAGCTCTCGATTTAAGAGAAGATCTGGAAATTGATGAAGGAATTGTTCAGGGATTTTTAAATCCTCGTAATCCCTTGAATCGCGTTGAGACAATTATTAACCTGAATCTTGCCCAGCCTATCCTTAAGAGCCAGCTCCCTCCAGAGAGCTTGAAGATTTTAGCCCTTGAGACCATCCACACCCTCTATCCAGAGCCTCAATGGTTACACGTCTACACCGACGGCTCCTTTACTGAATGTTCACCAAATGTTGGAGCAGGAATTTATTCCTCCATTTTCTCCTTCTATGTCCCTGTCGGGAAACAAAAAACCGCCTTTGATGGAGAAGTTATGGCCATCTGCGTGGCATTGCGGCAACTTGTTCCCAGACGTCTCTACAACAAAGTGGTCTTGTTGTCGGATTCCAAAGCTGCCATTCAGGCTATTGGGTCAAACGAGGTGCCTGCCTCAAATGATATCTTAGAATGCCAGATGCTCCTTGAGGGATGAAAGGCAGAAGGACGACAGATCGTTATCCAGTGGCTCCCTGGGCACTGTGATATTTTCGGTAACGAGCAGGCAGATATGTTGGCCAAGAAGGGCACACGGATAGTTGAACAGCACACCACAAGCTACTCATTCCACTCCATAAAACTCTACATCAAAAATCAAATGAGACTTAGATGGAAGTCGAATCTCACTTCTTGTATTTCCTCGAAGAGCTGGAGAAATTTATTAGACCAAAAAATTTCAATTAAACCTCGCGAAAGAGCGGTCGCAGAATTTAGACTTGCAGTGGGGCATGACTGCCTTGCAAACCACCTACACCGCATTGGCGTTTATGACAGTCCTAAATGCCCACTCTGCAAAAAGGATGAAATTATGGACAGGTCCCATATCCAAAGATGTCCAGCTCTGTGTGGGGTCTCCGAGGTGAGACGCTACTGGAGTGCTAGAGCCTTGCTGATGAGATACTGACTTTTTTCTCTTACTGTTTTGTATTCTTGCAATCGTTTTGTAAGATATTGTCATTTTCTCTTGCCATTAGAAATAAAAAAAAAATAAAAAAATAAATAAATAAAAAATAAATAAATTACTTCAGACCGGAGAAGCGTGTGCGGGAGCTGCTGCGCCGTGGGGAACTGCGGTACAAATTGCACACACGGTGGACGTACATCGCCGCAGTGGCGTCGGAGGCAAGTGTGCACTACTCCATTGGATCTAATGTATCTCAGACCGCATTTGCTTTGCGGCAGCGGCGCCGTACGTTGAAAAACCGGATGTGTGCATCGGGCCTAAAGGTTTAACTTTTCGCTTGCCGAGATTGCCATGGAAACCATAATAATCGTAATGCAGATGGGTTGCCTTAACCTGCCCTAACTCGCTGCTAGGAAGGTGCGCCAAGATCGTTGCCACCGATTTAAATGTAGACTGAAGCTGTACCAATTTTTTATTATATTTGCATTTGATTTTTATGTATATTTGGATAATGTAAGGATAGGTGTGAAAAGTTCATAATCAAAATATATTTATTTTTTTCCCAGTTTTTTCTATTGCTATTGTTAGAGTTCCAACCCTTACAATAACAATTAAAAAATATCTGATGAGAAAAATACAAGATATTTGTGAAGATCCCGACATTTCTTAAGATTTTTGTAAAATCAGGGAAAATTTTGTTACACTATCATAGAAATCAGGGAAATATCAGGGAACTTTTTTTCGATGATTTTGTTGCCACCCTGTATACCTATCTGTTTTAGGTAATTAAATTAAGTTAAACCTCAACCAACCCATTTCTTTCCTTGTTCTCCTTATCTTCAAAATACTTACTTTTCACCCTTGTTATATTAACCCTGAGATTTCTCTTCTTTTCCAGCACAACCTGCCTCTGTGGAACAAATTAACTCGAGTGGTAAGTATTTAATCAACGTCAAACTGGAGCCACACACCCGGCTATTGACGGCGGTGCGTTATCAACCCCCATAGGGAAAGATTAGAGGAAAACACCACGGGATTTTGAAACACAGTCAGCTGACGAGGCAAGCCAACGTGATGACATTTGAGGCCACGACAAATTGAACGCGCACCAGCTCCCTTTGTACACGACGGTCCATGGTTCGATTCGAACTCGCAACCCTCTGATTGGTAGTCCGTTACTCTTCCAACCGGGCTCCGTAGTCCTATTGCAAGGATATAGGTATTAAATTTTTGTTTTTTTCAACTTTAATTGGAAGGGCTGCTGTGCCCGGTTGAAAGAGTAAAGGCAATAAGTTCGAATGCAACCAAAGACCGTTTAATCTGCCGCGTTTAATCTGCCAAAAAAAAAAATTTCAGTCTCTACATTGAAACATTCAGTCGCGCGAGTGGCGACCGTTAACTTTCACCTTTACCTCGGAGCCAGCACAGGAACCTCGTGACCGCGAGACCATCTGTCCCGCGGTGTTCAAAATAACGTGGTGTTGTCCTCAGATCCAAACCTTAGGGTATTGATCCAGCACGGTCGTCAATAGCCCGTTGTGTTGTTGCTCCAGTACGAACCAATACTTACCTATCTGTTTTATGTAATTGAAATATAAAAACTCAACAAACCCATTTCTTTCCTTGTTCTCCTTATCTTCAAAATACTTATTACACAGCAGGCATCTTCCCATGCATTTCTGGTAGGATTTTTATCTTTTGTACGGTTGTTATGTTTTATCCCATAGCACTGGTCTTATTTCAGGGTGGTAACAGAACCGGGAAATCAGGGAATTCTCAGGGAACTTTTTAATTCTGGAAAAAACAGGGAATTCTCAGGGAAAATTTCCAAATTTCACAAAAATCGGGGAATTTTTAAAAATTTTATGAAAACGGTAACTATTGTCGTTTGTGGCCTATTTATAGATGTGCGATTACAAGTACTCGAATAAATCGTTTTCGCCGAAATTATAATTCGAATAAAGAACACTGGCGTCGTAATTTTCGAACACAGCGAAAACCGCCGCCGTGGTTTTCGCTGCCGGAGCGTCTCGTCGCCGTGAGGCCAGGGATACAACTTGTGGAATACAGTTTTAAATTTGTGTAACTAATTATGTGTTTTTTGTGCATTAAATTAATATTTTTTGCTTGCAGCTATATTTTTGTAGAATTTTTTGGTAAAGCTTCAGTCTACGTTTTTAGCGGCCGTGGCGCTTTTTTTTTTGGCGCACTTCTAAATTCTCCAAGGAAGGAATTATTTCAAATGAGCCACTGAAATCAGCCGACAGTTCAACGAATTTTGAAAGAACTTTAAAGAATACTAGCCACACTGTACGTGATCAGTACGGCGTTGCCCGTGACAGTTCTTTTCGTGGGGTCAGGTTCTAACTAATTAGGTGTTGCTCGCTAACCCCCGGAGATTGCTACGAATACAGTTTGATAAACAAACGAAATGAGAATTCGTAGCCTATTGGATAACAGGCATCATGGCGTTGCCCGTACTGTTGGTTTGCGAATGGAATGGAAATTCTCGTAGCCTATTGGTTTTAATTCCCAGCGAATTTCCATATTTGTGAATCCATGAATATTGTGAACTATGATTTGCTTCGCAAATTGGATAACAGCCTAACGGAGTTGCCGTGGTGTTTGTTGGTTTGCTTCGCAAACCAAATGGGATTTCGACGTGACGTCACCATTTCTTATAAAAGTATAAATATTTAGTTGAAAAATGATTTGTTAAAAGAAAATCAAACGTATAAGGTATCTATATATCTGGTGACAAATTTCAAATCCGTTGAAATTTTCAATCTGTCTTTAACGATACCGATTTTCCAAAAAGGAACTAAACAATGCCACCAAAATGTTTTTTTGTTTTTTCTTTCCTCTCTATAAAAATCTCTAAACGTCACAATCTCTTTCGAAAATTTTGAAGATATTCAGTTAAATTTTTTTATTTATTTAAAAAAAAAAAAACATATTTTTAGGTATTGATCTAGCGTGAAATTTTCCGCAGATTTCAAATCCATTGAAATTTTTACTCTGTCTTTAACGGTCTAATAGATAGAAAAAAGAACTAAATAACTCCAGTTAAAAGTTTATTTGTTTTTTATCGTCTGCTAGAAAATCATTCCTACATGCAAAACGATAACGGAAACAAAAAAAATAAAATTAGTATCTGTGATCTTCTATGCTGTTGCATTCAATAATAATAATTACATTTCATCAAATTCATTTTAAAATGTTCTAGATTGAATTTTAAAATTCGCCGCGTCCCAAAAATTGCAAAACGTTCGGACTGTCAGTACTTTGCGCGCAGGAGCAAACAGACAAGTGACATGACAAACACTTCCGTTTATAATATTAAATATTCAAAATGAAAATTTAACTTTTTGATTACGACTATCGGAACGGACGTATCAATTACGGATTACCTTGCAGAGAACTGCGAACCTTCACATCAGAATTAATGAAGAGTTTATGGATTGTAAACTTAAAAATAAGGGAAAGTTAAAGGTAGTGACAATGCACTATGAATAAGGTGAATAATTTAGATAGACGATAGAGTTTAATAATTGATACAATTAGGAGTCCAATTCACGTTCCAAAGGGGGAGGAGATAATGAGGAGGGGCGAGCAATCAGTACCGAAAAGAGTGGCAAAATGCATGAGCTGTGGTGGTGATTTAGGAGTTTGGTGATGATTTAGGAGTTTGGTGATAAGGATGGGAGGAGTGAAAAAAAAATGTCAGAGTGGTGGGTCCAGGAGACTCAGCAATTACGACTATTGATATAACAAACGCGATTCTATCTTGGCGCGATTCTTGTAACTTTTAATGTACAACTTCTGTGACTGCCGTAGTCTAAATTATTTCTTGGCGCGATTCTTATAACTTTTAAGGTACAACTGATGTACTGGCCGTTGTCTAAATTCTTCATTGGCGCGATCATGGTACAACTGCTGTAAGGGCCGTAGTCTAAGGCCCGGTGAACACATCCGATTTTTCAACGTGCGGCACCGAAGCCCAACTATGCACACATAACCGTGAAATAACGTAAGTACTCATTTCGTGCCATTTGCGAGAAATATTCTATCGAAGAAAACGTGTTTATTCAACTTAGTGTCAAAAAAGTATATTTTGAAATAAAATAGACGTTACTGGATCAACCATAAAGGAATAACTTTAGACCGGAGAAGCGTGTGCGGCGAGCTGCTGCGCGGTGGGGAACTGCGGTACAAATTGCACGCACGGTGGACGTACGTCACCGCAGCGGCGCCGGAGGCATGTGTAAACTAATCTATTATATCTAATGTATCTCAGACTGCTCTTGCTCTGCGGCTGCGTCGCCGTACGTTGAAAAACCGGATGTATGCACCGAGGCAAATGGTTTAACTTTTCGCTTGCCGATGTTGCCATGGAAACCATAATAATCGTAATGCAGATGGGTTGCCTTAACCTGCCCTAACTCGCTACTAGAACTGTGCCAAAAAAAAGTGCCACGATCGTTGCCACCGCTTTGAACGTAGACTGAAGCTGTACCAATTTTTTTATGTTTTTTTGTATTTCATTTTGATGTATATCTGGCCAATGTAGGGACAGGTATAAGAAGTTCATGATCAAAATATTTTTTCCCCCAGTTTTAGCAATTGCTATTGTTAGAGTTCCATTAAGGGTTCCAACTCTTACAATAACAATTAAAATATCTAAGGAGAAAAAATACAAAATATTTGTGGAGAATTAACCTTTTACCCCATCTGACCCTAAATATATAAAATACTGTTGTGTGGGTACTGTATATCGATACCAATTACGGATCCCGACATTTCTTAAGGGATTTTTAAAATCAGGGAAATATTTGTCACACTATCATGGAAATCAGGGAAGTATCAGGGAACTTTTCTTCAAGGATTTTGTTGCCACCCTGTATTTGAACCAATTTCCAAATGTTAAATCGAAATTCCAAATTTTCTTATTGCCTTGAAACTACACTACCCTACAATAATGGACAGGACGCCAGCAAATTTGCATAAAAGCCGACTACTTGTTTGGGGGTTTATATAATTTTTCTGGTCAATTGAACGCGTATGCCTACATAAACATTTTGGACAATAGGGTTCTTCCTACGCTCCGGCAATTTTATGGAATGGAGTAATGTTACTTCCAGGACGACAACGCTCCATGTCATGTTGCAAACTCTGTCAAGCAGTGGTATCAAGTGGATGTAAAACGTCTTCCCCTGATCTGCTCAGTTCCAACCTAAACCATGTAAAATGGGTATCTACTGTGACAATATAGTGGCTTATGAATGAACAGTACAAAGGTTGGATTAAATATATATTTATATTATACAGAGGCTGTTCACACATTTTTTAGACAGTGTATATTGTATTCTCAAAACTAAATTACATAAAATTATTGTGTTTTAATAGCCCTTATTCTGAACTATCTTTCGACACCGTAATTTCCAGGATAATAATGCCTTTTGAAGTGTCAGAAGAGGTATTCTTTCCCATTCCTCCTGAACAGCTTTCCAGAGTCCTGTAAGGGTTGTGGGACGACGTTTGGATAATGCAGATTTGAAAAGTCCGAAAGCACAGAAGTCCATAGGTGATACATCGGGAGATTTATTAGTAGGGATATCAGTGCAGGGGGTATGGCCTTGCTACCGGTTTTTTGTTCCATTTCTTTTAGGAAATTTCAGTGGATTTTGATGTGTGACTGCTAGCACTGTCTTGATGGAGTTCCACAGATTGCTGGCACTGTGGGTAAAGCGATGGTATTTTATTCAGAAAAATTGGCGATAAAATATGTTCCTGATAGTATTTGGAGTTAATCTTGACATTTTTTTCCCACTCTCTTTATTTTTAACTTGCCATTATATGAAAAAAACCAGCAACAATCATAAATCCCTTAGAAAAACTTTCTTTCGATTCTGTGAACCATGTACTTAAATTTTTTTTTCCCATTTTATGATAATAAATAGCTCTTTTATTGCTGCAATCATTTAAATACACCCATGATTCATCTATTGTGACAATTTTTTCCATTTTTCTTTGGATAAGTGTTTCTCATATAGAATTCGTCAGAGTGTCCTGCGTTCAGCTATATGCTTTGGAGAAAGACGATGCACATTGCGTTTTTTCGCTTTCTTAAGATTTAAATCAACGTTTATCATTTGGTTTACAGTGGACACCGAGCATTTTAATGATTTTGCAACTGTCCTTTGAGTAGGGGGATTTTCTTTTAACATTAAACAACGTACCTTTGCAATAGTCAAAGATGTCCGTTTCTTCCTTGGATGATTGTTTGGATTTTTTGTCCCACTTGAGGCTCCAATTTGACATTTATTTCCTTTCTTGTTGACGATATTACCTATTGACCATATTACCTATTGACGCTTTAGATATCACAAAACCATGACTCTCACATGGTTTTTGGACAACGGAATATGAATATTTCTCTTCGGAAAGAGCACAAATATAGCCTTCGAACCACTGCTTCGTTAAAAACGCCATTTTGAATAAAAACAAACCTCTCAAGCCGCAGACGATAATTTTGACTTTTAAAAACATAGTACAACTGCAGTTATTTCTTTTGCAGCAAATGATTTTTTATTACCGCTAACCAAAATCGTCTAAAAAATGTGCGAACAGCCTCTGTATAATATAAGACAAATACGTTCATACAATTTTGTTCAAAATCTTAAGGGAGAACCCTATTCAGTTTATGCAAAAGTAATCATATGTATTGAGTATGCATGATTGAGGTTTTTATTTATTGAATGACTAACATGGAATCGTGCGCGCCGTCAAAACCCCATCGTTTATTAGGTTTTTATTTTAATTTTTTTTTTCAAATATCTTTTTTATGTACATTCTATGAAGTGTTCTTCAAAATCAACTCAAAATTCTATTTTTCTAGGACTCCTTAACATGGCTCTATTTCTTGCCGGGTATATCATAGGATCTCTGAATATGATAAATACCAGGCAACAGCCACCGAGTAGTTCCTGAACCTCATCTGATTTCTCAACATTTGGAGGATTATGACTTTTCCACAGAACTACCAATTTCATTTTTTTATTCATAATTTCCATCCTTTTAGGCGTAATTCTCTCTTCCGTGTCAGTGCTCCACTTGTGTGAAACGTTTACCTGACGTTCGTGTCTTCTGTGTAACATTTTGTGAAGTTAATTGTGTGATAACAGTGTAATAGTTGTATCTTCATGTGAAAATTAATAAATTGTATTAGAATTGGGAATTTTGTTTTACCCCAAATGGCTTTACCATTTCAAAAAGAACAAAATTACAAAAATAAAGTTCCTTTACTTCCAAAGTCAACCATGGCACCGGGCAAAGTTCTGTTGTCCTTGGGTGGCCGTGGTAGTCCAGTTGGTGGAGTAAGAGACAGCCCCCCCCCATCAATGTGTGGGCCACGTTGCCAGATGTTACGACGGACCCTCACCCATGTCCCTTTTACACTGTGTATGTTTGAACAGAGACATTTTGATTTCTTTAAAAGCATTATAGTTTAATCCTAAAACATACTTCATATTGATTTATAAGAGTGACATATACGATATACCGTATAACAAACAAGACATTTAGGTAAAAAAAAGTGTTGAAAAAACAAAAATAACCATTTGGTTAATAAACATAGTTACTAGTAACATATAGCTTCAATATCAAGAAAATTAAAATGTTATTTGTATATGAACAATTGAAATTAAAAATAAAAGCAACTGATTGAAATAGAATTTAAACTTTAATGATACTTATAGAAAAAGTATAAGTGTCCAATGTCCATCTTGAAATACAAACGCGAGTAAACTATTTTACATTTTTCTTTCTTTCATCATGGAGAATGTTACATTTTTGAGATTTTTGCATTTAAATCTGACATGTGAAAAAGTTATTTGCAATATCGTCGCTTTTTAAATGAATTTAGTTTTTTAATCACGTTTTTTTCTCTCTCTACGCGTCCCCTGACCCACGGGCTCCGTTTCCATGGTAACGGCGGCACCGCCCATGTGGGGGCCTTGGTAAGGGATTAGCAACATGAGGGTTTCGAGTTCGAAACTCAGTCCAACCAACGACCGTCGTGTACACGGGGGCTGGTGCAATTTAAATCAGACGTTGCCTCAAGTGTCCTTACGTTGGCGTGGCGTGGGAATGTGGGATGCCAGTTTAGGTGCTGCTCGTCATCTGATTGGGTTTATCTTAACTGTCGCCAATTGCCCGTTGTGCTGTTCCAGTGTAACGTTTTTTATCCACCTGCCTTCGGAATCTGGATTAATAAAATCGGATTTTTTCGTGCTGGAAATACAATGTCCCCTGTGAGAAGAAAATAATTGTTTCAAAGTTTTTAGAAATTTAGTTTTGGAGGAGTTCAAAGTAGTCGAATCACAAAAAACGAATAAACAGTTGTGTGATTATGTTTTTCTTTAAATTTATTTTCGTTAATTTCTTATCTCTTCCTTTTCGCCTAGAAAGTTGTTTTTTCATAGAAGTTCTCCCTTGGCGACATAAAAAGCACTCCTAAAACGTCGCCATAAAAGAGTCTTTATATCAAAGCTACACAAAAAAGTATTGTGCGGCACATCAGCAACTCACAAGTCGACAATGGTAATGGTAATTCTAGTTAACGTCGTACTAGAGCAACACAACGAGCTATTGACGACGGTCGGGATCAGTCACTTAAGGGAAAGATCCGACTACAACACCTCGTAATTTTGAACCACGGTCAGATGACGAAGCAACACCTGAGCTGGTACCCCACTCTCCAAACTTCCACGCCAACCCAACGTGATGACAAATAAGGGCAATTGAATTAAAGTATTCATTTGGACACTAAGAAGTTGAATTTAACCATAGAAAAACGTCGCTCTTAAAATCGTGCTCTTTAAAGAGTGATTGTTTGCTGTCGCCATCTATTGTTGATGTATTTAGTTGAAAGTCACCTCAATATTTATGATTGATGGTCATTTTTGAGATTTTAATTAATTGTTTGGTCAAACAAATTTCTTCTGTTACAGAAAATATTTAATTTATAGAAAGAAGTTAAAACTTTAGGTCAATATTCATATTTAAGTCAGCAAGATTTAAGACCTTATTATTATTGTGGATGTTTTAATCCGTATTGCTACAGGCACATCATAGTGAATACAGATCAATTTATATATTTGTGTCTTTTTTCTTGCATTTTCTGGATAGCATTTTTTTGTTCGCTTGTAATTTTTTGGAAAGTAACATCAATTAAATTAATAATCTCAAAACATATTTTCAGCATTTCGACATGGTCCGCGAAAAACATGCAATATTCCACCCGCCAAAATAGAGGGCTTTCAAGAAAAAAAGGAACTATTCTAAAATCTACATTTTAGGACCTTAAATAATTAGGAGATTCAAGTTTGTTTTGTTCGAAATAGACGTGAAGTTTAAAATAACAACATTGGAATTATCAGACATTAAACCCAATATTGCTGAGAGAATTGCTAAGCAGTTTGTTTTGATTGAGATTAAAGTATATATTTTGATAGAAATCGACTTTATTAATGACAGTTTAGACTTAGAGATATTCATCGGAAAATATCGAACCATTACATATAATTACCTAATAATCGATGAAAGGTTTACCATACACTAATCGACGGCAGAATATACATTTCCAGATTGTAAGCTGGAAGTATAGAGTAAAGGTGGTAGAATATTTTTCGTGATTTAAAAAATATGTTGATATGGCCAACCTTTTAAGATTTTAGACTAAGTTTTGAGCATTCAAGTCTCAAATGCTAATACTGAAAGACTTTTTTCGCCGAACATTATACGGGCGGTTTAAATAAATCAAAGCAGCTTGGTACTAATTAAGACAAAGATAGTGGTAACAAAATTAATTAGTCGTAAAGATTTTTCGAAATTTGCACAAAATAAGAATTGCTTGGATGTGCAGCATAGGCGGACAAATACATATAGAATGGGCTAAGAAAAGCAGGCAAATTTGTAAATGTTTATTTGATATTGTATACAATGTAAATTAAAAATTTTTGTTTAATATTATCTTCCAATTAACATTTGTTGCTATTAATCGGAAATATTTTTTTGAGACCAAATTACATTAAAGATTAGATTTTTGTTTTTTTACGGCATAAAAAGTCCATACAATATTTTTCACGTAAATTTATTCTCTGGGGACCTTGGCCTTTTTTTTAACTGTTCAAATTATAATATTTTTTTAAATGTAAATAAACTAATAATTAAAACGCACTACAAACAAAAAAGCATTACAAATTATTATAAAATTGGTAAATTTAAGTACAAATGTGGCGTCAATAAAAAATATTTAAACTAAAATTTTATATTTATATATATTTAAAATATTTAATATTTAAAATAAGGACATTATTGCCTAAAATTTTCCTTAAAGTTTCCTAAATATATAACCTATTTCCTGAACTAAAATATGTGCCATTCCACTCAAGACATAGGAATAATAATAAAAAAACATGAAGTTTTGAAATTTTTCCTTGCGACACAACATTGAACTCCCTGAAAAGTTTTCCGTTTAAGATAACTCTTATAGCCTTCAGACCCTCCAGAACACATAAATATCGGTACACGAAATTTCATTTAATATATATGAGCAGAGCAATCCTAGATGTTTACTGTAGTGAACACAGAGGGAAACAAAGGTACAAATAATTTATTATGTACATGTGGTACATGGTACTGTTTTTAGACTATGAGAATTTCGCACCATCCATTTCGAATATTTGTTCTTCACTGGTCCGCTCCATTAGCACGAAACGTCAAGTGATCTTGACGCTAATTCTGGAAAATCAACATCTGGCTCCAAGACGTTTCCGATACAAATAAGACTTTGTACGCATGAGTGGTTTTTTAACGCGCGTTTACGAGGTTAGCTTTCAGTAAGCATTAAATTACGTTTTTTTATTCCTTTAATTCAAGTTTCTATCTTTGCGATCGTTGAATATAGAGTGAAAATTTCAACGGATTGGGAAATGTGCGGAAAAATTTGCACCAGATCGTTATCTCAATGTGATTTCTTTCAATAAATAATAATTATTTAATAAAAATAATTAAAATCAAATGGAAATAAATGAATAATAAATCTGTTTTAGTATTGATCTGGCGTAGAATTTTACGCTGATTTGAAATTAACTTGAATTAGAGAAATAAAAAAACATAATTTAATTCTTACGGAAAGCTGACCTCAAAAACGCGCGTTAGAAAACGCCTCATGTGAACAGGGCCTAAGAGTTAACAACTCGGTTCAAACGGAAATGGGTAACATTTTGCAACACTCCCGGAAGAACATGTTTCTGTATAAAGAAATCTCACTATGTATATACTACATTTTTAGTTATAGCTAGGGCAACTTTTTGCAACAAATGCAACTTTTTTTCACACATTCTACACTTTATGTAAAGTACTAAAAACAAAATTGCTCCTACATGGGGTGTATTGTAAGTGAGTTATAACCGCAACATAAATGCAACTTTCTACACAAATGCAACTTTTTGCAAGTAACAACTTTTTACAATTTAGCTTACAGTTAATTAATATGAAATTACTATTTCATTTTTTGCCCTCTGAATCAACTCTTCAATCACATGTGTCTGATCTTGTGAACGCCGAAGTATTGCGGATCAAACAAGAAGTTCAGGGAAAGAAGGTGTTCGTCCTAACAGACGAAAGTGAAATAAATAGCAAGTACTTTAACACATTGGTTGGCACTCATGATTATCCAGAGGAAACTTGCGTAATCGACTGCGGAGTTTTGATCATCAATATGTTGTTTCCTTGTAGATGATTTGAGTTGTTTCCTTGTAGATGAAATCTCTGAATGTTGAGCGAAAGGATTTTACGCTTCTGCTATCCGATACAGCATATTATATGATTACGGCTGGAATCACACTCAAGGTGCTTTATCCGCGATTGCTCCAAGTTACTTGAGTGGTACACTTGTTTCACAACTGCAGAAAAAGTCTAATGCAACAATGTCAGGCAAAATCAGTTTCCTTTGAGTTCAGTTTTTCAATGTTAAAGAAATTACTGACCAAGGATAGGCCATTCAACGATATCAACGTTCTTCTGTATTTAAAAATGTACCATTAAATTTTGAATTTTTTCATTTTTTACTAATAATTTATTTCTGATTTTAGTGTATCAAAAATAAATGCAACTTTATTTTCATAAATGCAACTTTATTTTCATAAATGCAACTTTAGGGAATGATAAATGCAACTTTTCCCATTTTTACTGCAACAAAAAAGTTGCCTTAGTTATAACATTTTACATGCAAATATTTTGCTCAAAATCACATTCAGAGATAAAGATTTTAAAATAAATTTATTAAAATATATTATAACTTGATCGCTTCGAAATTACCCTGTTTTATGTACATCTGCTATTTCCTTAAATGGCCATTTTTTATTTGTTAGTGCTATAAAATTTTTTCTTCGCAGTTCTGTCGAAGACAATGATTGCCTTTCGGAAAAAGAAATTATTTTTCTATTAAATTTTACCCTACACCATTTAATAATTTTACTAAACCATTAAATCCTTCATTAAACTGCATAATTGCTATGTATGAGAGTTTTTAAGGATATAAAAATTTATTTATGCGCAATGCCCCACAAAACTTTATTGATTTATTCATTTTTATATTTTGGGTTTTCCCATGAATGTACTTTTGCAATAGTGTTCTATCACTTAAATACATGAAAATGGGTTTTATAATTTTAAAATCTTTACTAGAGGATTGGTTGATTTTGGGGTTTTATGGCGACACATGCCATACTTGGAGATGCTGCGCCAGACACAAGACATACAATATCAAGTAATGACACACACAATGAAAGTTTTTAATGACACAGAAGATAGAAATACATCCAGGGAGGAATGCACCTGACAGGAAATGAACCTGTTCAACCTACAACTACCTTTATTAGGAAGTCCAGGATATTTGGCTTTCAGTGTTGCTTTCATTGCTTTTGCCCGTTGAAATCGACATCAACACTCATCAACTTGCGGACACTGTAAATGCATCTGTTTGTTTGGATGGAATATGCAGCGATCAATTTCGCTTCTTAGAACGATTCATCTTAGAATTAGCCATAGTAAAACGAATTTTAAATCTACATGAAAAAGAAATTCTAGACTCTCCAACTGTTACGGAATTTCCGTAGTTGCTACGGAAATTAGGTGAAAACTACGGAGCTACGGATGTATTGTGAAAACTACGAATATCGTCATCTGAAATTTTGGAATATGATAGAGCTGATGTAGTTTGGTTTAAAATTTCCCTAATCAAGCATAGCAATGGCAACTTAAAATATGTGGAATTGCCTAAAATAATGTTGTCAGTTTTGTCAGTTCTTCACAGTAATGCAAGCAGTGACAGAATTTTCAGCATGGTTCGAAAAAACCAAACCGAATATCGTTCCATGTTGAATACTGGAGAAACTCCTCATAACAAAAATGAATATGGCAGTTTGTTACAATGTCAAACAAATGAATACTTAAAAAGAGCAAAAAGTGCTTGCTATTCAATGCAAAAAAAAAAAAAATTGTAGATGATATGTTATTAAATAGGTAATTAATTTGATCAACGAAACCGTATTGTGTGACTTAAATAAGATTAATTCACAAACATATTTAGTCAATAATTTTCTTAAATAATTTTGAATATTGTTTTAAAATATTTGTTTCAATTAATTATTCAATAATTTTTTAATTTTATTTATTAATTTAAATTGCTAATAAATTAATTATTTTATTGTTTAGTAACTTTTTATTAATTTCGATGATTAATCAATAATTTATTGATACTATGTCGTATGTAATATGTCGGTAAGAAGTGCTACTGATGAATGGGTTACCAATATTGGAGAGAATGATTCTACCATGAGAGAGAGAGAGAGAGAGAGAGAGAGAGAAAGACTAATAAAAGGGATACATATTTAAATAAATGGACGAAAATCAAATGTAAATGCCAGTGAATCAAATCCGAGCAAGCAAAATTATGAGGAAGGAAGAATTATGCTATGATGTTGCTGTTTTTATTATTTTAAGAAAGATTGAAATTAGATTAAAAAGACAGTATAAAATGAGTTGGGGGGGGGGGAGAACTATTGGATGACAAATGGCACATCGTAAACTCACCGTTTTGCGATTCAGCTGTTTAAATTTGTAAAACAGCAGAGCAAAACCGAAACTTAACCCAGCTTTCAGCTTTGAAAACACTAATTCCTGATAAGAAACAGCTGTTAAGATCTATTCAAAGTGTGATATCTCCGCTTCTGTTCACCGTATAGATAAAATAAATACAGCTCTGTAAAGAAATGTCTAAATATTAAGAATGTTCAATAAAATGAAGTATGAAATTTTTGTCAAAAATCGACTTTTTAACACAGTACCAACCATGGCTCGAGATAAGATTTTGAATATGGCAGCAACTATTGCTATGAACTTTTACAAGCTGGCAGCAAAAACTATTCAGCTCAAGGCAAAATCTAAAATTTCCGTAATAGCGGTAAACTGCAGTTGGAAATTTTCGCTCAACTTTAAAACAATTGAATGCACAATGCAATGAGAAGAAGAAAAAATACTTCATTTTTCTTGTAAGCCTTCTGCAATTTCATCTGAAACCCTAAAATACATCTGAGATAAAAAAAAAAAAAGAAGAAAGAATCAAGGAATATGTTGTAGACACACGTTCATTTCCTTATTACCAAGTTTACGAAGGCATCAGTAAATAATTAGGCTAGAGAAAAATGCAGTTGTTTCATAACTACATACATAGCTAAATGCAAGATCTGCGATCACATGCATGAAACCATTTCTGAACTCTCGATCAGCTTTAAAATCTGAAAACGAATGACCATCCGCACATATCTTAATTAAGACACAGTTTTTTCTTAGTTGTTTTTTAATAGCTGGTATTTGACAGAAAAATAATGAAACATTCGGTTTTAAATACTCGCAGCAATTCTTGACGTGAGTACCGTTGATCGTCGTGGCGATGTAAGCTATGCTCACGGCATTTGCCGTGGTAATGGTAATGGTAATTTTAGTTAGCGTCGTACTCGAGCAACACAACGGGCTATTGACGACGGTCTGGGATCAGTCCCTTAAGGGAAAGAACCGAGGGCAACACCTCGTAATTTTGAACCACGGTCAGATGACGAAGCAACACCTGAGCTGCAACGGTTGTTGAATTAGGATAAAAACGAAACTTTTGTTCAAGATTACATTTAATTCCGATCCGTCAATAGCCCGTTGCGTTGCTCCATTACGATGGCAATTAAAATACCTACCACAGGCGTAACCACGGTGGTTTGGGGGTTCAAACTCCCCATTCAGGTGAGAAAAATTTTGCATCTATGATGAGTTTTCACAAATCAGTTCCTTTATTAATTACTCTTACTCTCTTCATAACTTAATTCATCAGTGTTTTACTTGTGTAATAAATAAATGAAATCAATGAAACAATGGTACATTAGTTCATAGGCTTAACCAGGGGGAGATGGGGGTTGTCAAATTCGCAAAGGGAAAGTCAAATTCGCTAATGACGAGCAATCGGAGATTTAATATTTGTGGCTATTTAAACTAGATTATATTAAAAAAATTATTTTTACGCTCATAATATAAATTACTGCAAATCATAAGTGAAAATTTTATTCACTTGATTTTATATTTAACTTAGAATACGTTTTTTAAAGAACTAACTAGGAAAATGTTTGTATGTATTTACCACAGCAAAAGCTGATTAATTTCGTCCAAATGTAATAGTTCATGAAATCTAGTGACTATTTTTCTATTCTTTTTAATTTAATGATAATCAAAAAACAATCTAAAAGTATGTGCATCTTACCAATTCTACCAGAGAATTTAGCAATTACCAGATAATTTTTACCGACGAACTTCAAGCAAATAAAATTTATTTCTAAGAAGTTCAGAAATAAAATAATCGAAACGTCTGCGAAAAAATCGACATTTTAATTTCTAATTTAAAAGATAGAAAGTTTTAAAATTCATACACCATCAAGTCCTCTGGTAAATATTGTATAAATACAATTTTTTTGTGTTTAAAATAGAGTATTAATGAGTACTTATTAATATATAATTAAATTATCAATAATTGATAGATATTAATCATATTAATATAGTTAATCAGTAATATAAAACAAATATTAATTGAAAAAATAAATTAATTATTTCCCTTTTTTACTGGGGGTGCAGTCCATACTTTTCGGGACGACTAAACCCCCCCCCCCCCATTCAACAACCCTAGTTACACCCACACCTTTTCAGCCGACCAACCGGTATAGTGGTTAAGGTGTTAGCCTCTAGATCGGAAGGTTCCTGTTTCGAATCCGGGCCCGGGCATGGATGTTTGTAAACGTATGGTGTAGAGGCGGCTGGTGCATCTTAAATCTGTCGTGGCCGAAAGTCCTCACTTTGGGTTGGCGTGGAAGTTTGGAGAGTGGGGTGCCAGCTCAGGTGTTGCTTCGTCATCTGACCGTGGTTCAAAATTACGAGGTGTTGTCCTCGAATCTTTCCCTTAAGGGACTGATCCCGGACCGTCGTCAATAGCCCGTTGTGTTGCTCTAGTACGACGTTAACTAAAAATTACCAAATTACCCACACCACTTCTTTGTGGTTATGCCTATGGGGAACTTGTTGTGGACAAGACTACAACAAAGTCTCAGAAAAACAAAAGAAGAGCAAGAGCCAAGTTCTCAATTCCAATCCAATCAAATTCTGGCTCAAATATTGTTGCCAGATTTAGCCTAAGTTTAACATTCAAAATATTTGTGGCTCAATTATAGCTTTTCATAACATCAGTCGTACTTACCATTTTAAGACTAAAGACAATTTAAAGGACGGCTCAATTCAAAGTAATAATGTCTTTTCTCGATAACGAATGAAACAAAAGTTTTCTGGAACAATAGAAGAAAAGTATGCCTCGCTGCTGTAGCATAAACTTCAAATGTACATACGAAATGAAAAAGAAAAACAAGAGCACAAACTGCGCACTCCGAATCAGATCAGCTGACCAATCCTGCCTTTAGCACATTTCAATCTTTTGGCGAAGGATTTTAATGTTAAGAAAGAGATTATTACAAGTGTGTCGCACATTTTTGGTTGTAATATAATTTTTTTGTGGCGATAACTTGATAATTTTAGATTGCTCTTCTTTTTAGTAGGGTTGTTCTTATATAACCATGAGTCTTAGGTGGGTGTTACTTCTTAACTTTTGTTTAGTTTTACTTTTCGCATCGTAAACAAACGCGCATGTGCTTTCTGGTAAGGAAATTCAAACCAAGCAAGGAAACTAAATTAGTGTAACTTTCCTTATAGCCTCTATTGCAATTGAAAGGTCGGTATTATTTTTTGAAGGTGACTAATATTAGCATGCATAATTTATTCGAATTCAAAACCTTGCTAACCTCGGCTTGTTTTAAAAGAAAGCACGGACTTGCGAGTTGAATTTTCTGATACACTGGTCTTGGGAATTGAATATACTGTAATTTGGTTACTTTCTTCATTTAAAATATTTCGAATTCTATTGTGTTTATTATGGGTTTTCGCTAAAGTTTTTAGTTGAATTGAGTTGTAGGAAAAATGCCCTGTACGAACACTGAAATTAAACATATCAGAACGGAAATGTTAAGAAATATGTGACCTAGTCTGTCCTAAGTAAACACTATTTGCATTTTTTCTTGTACTACATTAACCTTAGAAATGAACTTTTAGTTCCTTTTATTTGGCTAGCTTTTTCAAGAATAATGCTTGTTGCTTCACACTGCTTTCATAAGCTTTTATAGTAATTTTTAGGTTACTTTTGTTTTATCTTTTAATTGATTTTAAGGTTTAATCTTGTGTTCGGCACTGTATGTCCATGTTTTGGATCTTGTGTGTGTGTGTGTGTGTGTGTGTGTAGACTTAAACTAATACAAGAATTCATATCCATAATCCTTTTGCTTCATCTAACTTCCTTTTCTGTAACTTAATCAGTCCTGAAGAGATTTCAGATTACTTTAAATGGACTATTGGTTTGGGCAACTAGTTTGAAAATCTTTTCACAGACCATCAGAATAATGGTAATATAGTGTGTTGGGTTTAATTCCTCTGGTTTATTTCTCTTCTGTGTCAGTAAAACTTTTCTCGTGTGTATCCATTTATGCGACATTTCGCAAAACTTAGCCTTTGTGCCATAAAACCCCAATTCCAACCACATGGTATACTGTAACTGATGAGAAGGCAGATGAACCTCCAGCTAGTCTATTAGTAGAAAGGTGGAAAGCTTGTCGTGTGAAAGGGCTACAGTAGGCAAAATCATGTATGGCAATTGCCATAGATAATTATTAGTTTCATCACCTATAGTTTCTGTCCTTGGTGATAAACTCTGAGCTTGAATTTGAACAATAGATTTTCACTGTGACAATGTTAAATTTGTTGTCCAATTTTATGAATATATTTGTTAAAAACCACTTAACTCGCACCAATTTGCAAGAGCCAGACTATAAATATGTAAAATCTGGCATATAGTACACTTTAACACCAATTATAATAAATTTCCACAATATGTCATACAAAAGTACAAAGAGTGTCAAGTAGTGAATTCATAATTATCTAACTATCAAAGGCTTGGCAGTAAAAGATACTCTATAAATCAAATTTAAGGTCATGTCATCTTATCTTGGTACTGGGGTTGGTTTATTTTATGTTTTATGGGCCAAGACCATATTTAGCCCAAGCTGCACCAAATCCAAGACAATGCCAAGTAATAATTGGTACTGGGACCCAGATTACAGATGTGGAGGTCGGAACTCGGATTTTTGTAATCATGATGCAAACATTTGATATGAGGTAAACATAAAAGTGACAGTAAGAAAAATAATATTGAATTTATAACTGAAGTTAGAAACAAAACAGAAAATAGCATAGAGCTCACCTGATCTGTGAAGTTTATACAGTAAACAATAGACCAACATGCCAATAGTGATTTGAAGATATTTTAACATTTTATGCCATGTAACTACTGAATAAAAAAAAATGATAACACTTTTTTTTTTGGGAGAGGGTGTAACTGCCCAAGATAATGTCAAGTAATTGTGAAAAGAAAGGATGGAGAGGAGAGAAAGAGTACTTGAGCACTCTGGTCAAAATCTTAATGTTTACCAGATATGAACCCCATGAGGAAAAAAAATCACTACTGCACCTCGGGTTTGTGAAGCCCGTACAGTCCTAAAGATGTGCCCCTGAGGAACTTTTTGGGATTGGATTAGTCTTCAGTGAGATCATTAATAAAAGTTGAAAACCAATTTACAGCATCAGAAATATCTTGGCTTGAATAAAAGCCTTAAGTGTAAATTTACCAGAGTTATGAGCAGAGTGAAACATTTGCGTTGCCCTAGCATATGGTAAACTTCACGTTATAATACATGCCATCTCAACACAGATGATGATAGGTTTTGTGTTGGTTGCCCACATACTGCTGCAGTATGTGGCGACGCTTAAAAAGACTTGTCTTATAGAATAGCATTATAGGCAGCGTTAAAAGCGAATGCAACTTCAATGCAGAATCTAGTGCATTGAAGTTGCCTAGGAAATTTGAGATTAAGAATTAAACCTTAGTCTTGTATATATTTGTGTAACATCTAACTGTGGAAAGATAAATAGGCAATAATGTAATCCAGGTTTGCTTGCAACAAATACAATGCAACCAATGATAAAATTAAAAACTGCCAATATCTATTTCTACAACCAACTTTCCATAAGTAAATTAATTTTAAATAGCCTTAGAATAAAACTATCCCTTGTAGCTAATCAAAGTGAACCATCAAAAACTCCTCAGACAATTACCTACACAAGTACTGTTGACCAGAAAAATACTGCTGTTCTTACCCTTTATGACCATAATTATGATAATTCATGCAGATGCTTTTATGGCCATTTTTAAATTGTACTAAAGAAAATAACTTCGATACCCTAACTATGTTCAAGCCTTCAAAGCCCCCCTGAACTAGGAATGCCACTTCTGCTGTGGATCGAGCTCTTATCTTCAAACATTGCATATGTTCCGATGGAACTGTCCCAATAGCTAAGTTGTTTCTTGTTTTTTTTTTTTAAATTGTATGCTTTCAAATACTTAAACTCTCTTCGTTGGCTTTTATTTTGCCAACTCTTTTATCCTAATTCTTTCAGAAATTATTTTTAACCTCACTTACCCCCATCCTTGTTACCAAATTAAGCTCCACTTCTTGTCCCCCCCCCTATTTTTATTACTACAGCTCTCATATTTTTCCACCTCTTCCAGATTAGATTGTCTGCTAGTGCTCCTTTGGAATATGTTTGGGACTCTAATTGTATTAATTACTCTAAATTTTATCTCTTATCCAATTTATCTTCCTTTTTTGTGCTTAACAACACTTGGTATAACTTCTTTTATAGAAATTTTTTTTTATAAAACATTTTAAAATTATGATGGTGAAGGTAAGTTTTTAACAGTTAGATACTCCAGAATTGATATATCCGTTCTAGAGAATAAAATTAATTGAATTTTAGAGGTACATTTTGTTTATGCCTTGTTTTTTTCAACTATTTCTTTTGTTTTAGTTTTGTTACGGCTTTGATGTATAGACTTTTTGAGGTAATGCTTTTGGTGCATTTTTTCGCCAAGGAAGAATATAGAAACACTGTTTATGGTTTAGCGGAAAATAATTTTAAAAAATGATGAAACTAATTTATACACAAATCCACACACAGGATAATTTCTACTAGGGGTAAGTATTCACTTTAATGAAAATTCAACTCGTGAAATATTGCTATCAAAGTTTAGCCAAGTTTAATAATTGAATGGTTTTAAGTCCAATACAATATGAATGTTATAAAAGGTCTTATTAATTCTAGCAAACTAGTCATTTAGGTATGGTAAAATAAAAAAAGATAATGATATAGAAAAGTCAAAAAAGATATTCTAATCGTGATGTTGCCATGATTCTATCGAAGTGGGGGTGCCTTTGCCTGCCACAACTTACTACAGAAAGCATGCTGAACATGCAACCAAAAACATTACCATAAAGTCTTTATATCAAAGCTACCTTTTATTGATTACTTTATTAATTTTTAATGTCTTGTTTTTAATTTTATTTCAGAGAGGAATCCGAACCATTGCTTTCAGATATGCTAACTGTTTATATAGAAAGCAATTTAGCAAGTCCTCTGTCGGGACATATATCTGTTGATGTAAATCCTCAAGATAGTGTTAGGGAAATTGTTAGCAAATTTTTGTTCACCTTGCAAAATGATGTTAAAGGATTGGCAGTCTTTGATAAACATTATAATAAATTGGAGTGGGATGCTTCTGTTGAATCTCAGGGTGTAACTGATGGAACAAAGCTGTATGTAGGTTATGATAGTAAGTTACATTACATATCTAATACACCAGGTTTGATTTTTGCACCAAGTCGAAGTTTCTGATCTTTTTGTTATACTGTTTTAAAAATGCCAGAAATTAAAATGCATGGTACTTTTTATTTAACTCCTGTCACATTTTCTTGGTGACAAAAGAGACGTATTTTATGCCATTTGGAATGCAAATAGCACATAGAGCACACTAGACTGTTTCCGATAGGAAATAAGTGTTAAGACACATTTTTATTTACCTTTGTTTCTCTTTATTTACTATTTTTACAAAATTCTATTTTTTCAAAGTTTTGTGACTATTTTGGCAAGTTTTTGCCCTAGGAAGGAACCAAACTCCTAAAAAACACATATAGCTTCTGGATGCTTTCAGCAAATTCATTTAGTTGTGTTGGTCATTACTAAATGCTTACCTGAGAAACTACAGAAACAGTATAATTTGAAAATGATGTGCTCAACAATCTCGAGCAAAAACAAGTGAAGCCAGGGAAAAAACCATGGAAAGTATAAGTAAATGCAAATGATGATGAAAATGTCTTGTTGCAAAGAAAATGTGACCGTAGGTAGCTGAAAAGTACCAAATTTATTAGTTTATCAGTGATATTTAAAAAGTGTACAGAAAATATAAACATTTTTTATAGTAGAATGGAAATATATAGAAATGAAATGGATGAAACAGTGAGAGAATTTTTAATACTTAGGGGAGACTGGGGAGATTTGATCCCTTTTTGCAGTTTAAAATTTTTATCTTTAATAAAATATTGTTATTTTTTAAATGTTTTGAATCACTATAAATTGCACAACTGTATTCTTTGATATAACATTTATTTCATTTTCATAAATGAATTTTTAAATTTTATATAAATTTTTTTCAACAGTGGGAGAAAAAAAAATGCAGCATCCCAATTATGGGGACACTTGATTCCCCCGCAAGGGGAGACTTGATCCTTCACACAAACACATTTAAACAATTCAAAGCAAACAAAGATAGAATTTGCATTTTCATGTCAAATGAAACATTTGAAAAAGTACTACATTTATGACAAATACAAAAGCCTAGGTTATGTATTAAAAAAAAAACTAGTGAATATTTTCAAAACGTGAAAAGTCAAACAATGTCAAAACTGATGCTGTTTTGAGTGTTTCACTCAACATAGGTTTTGGCAACTTTTTAACACAATCCTCTTTATCAACAATGCTTTTGTCAACATGTTCAGGATATATAAACTGTTTTTCGCTCAATCCTTTTTTTCTCAAAAAATTCATTCCAAATTCGAAAACATAAATTTTTTTCTCGATTTTTGCTACAAAGTGATTTAATTTTCTTCCCCTGGAAATTTCAAAATCATTCTCATTAAAAGATAAATCTTGGATGTCTTCATTTTCATCAGAAAATTCATAGTTTTCTGCTTCTGTTGAATCGTGAGCATTGTAATTGCTATCACTTTCCGATGAATGGTCAACTTATCGCACCCCGGCAAAAAAAAGTAACAGAAGTCAAAAAGTAAAAATTTTGATGCTATGACATTGAAAAATAATGTACGAGTTGTCCCAGTGTGTTATATTGCTATTCTATAGAATATAATAGAAGTTATCACCATAAATACTTACCTAAAATTTAAAAGAAGCTTATATCATTTGAATATAAGTTTTATAGTATCCTTTAAGTTGATAGTTCTCAAATTCTGCAATTTTGAGTTGTCACTTTTCTTGTCTGGGTGCGATATTCTCCCCTTGGTAGCAACTACTTTTGATGGCTTATGCACTGTGGTAAAACCACTTTCATGAATGTTGCATATTTTTTGTGGGTCTAGCTTTTCTTTAGTATATATCAGTTCCAGATTTTCAAAAACATATTAATGTTGTGTTTGTTGAAACTAATGGCATAATTAAGGCTGGTTGCCTCTGATCTTCAAAGAGACAATGACTTATTACGATTCATAACGCTCTGTACCATGCATACCCCCCACATCCTTCTTTTTTTCATGATTCAGTTATCTTTTTTTCTTATTTTACAGCATACTGGAATGCTAACTTCCTTAAATGTATAGGAGTAAGTCTGTGATGTAATTTACTTGATGTTTTCAAATATATGCATAAAACATCTTCTTTAACAGAACGTTTTAATGTCATTACATTAATGCCAAATGTTCTTGCCCCTTTTTCTCCCACCATCTAATACAACCTTTACTGCTGCCTGCATATCTTCCACATTGATATTTTACTGGGCTTAACACCATCTTTACGTTTATAAAATCATGGCATGACTTCACCAACAAAAAGTAAACAAAGAAAAAAAAAATACGTGTGTGACATTGGGGATACTTGATCCCGGAATCATCTCTCCCCATATGATGGGATCATGTGTCTCCAATGCACATGCACCATGAAAATATTATTGTAAAAAAAAAGAAAAAAACAACTATTACACATAAGTAGTATTATTTATAAGGTAAGAAAAGGCAGTATGAAATATCATATCAAACTACTTTAATTATAATTAGTTAAAAATAAAAAAACTTAAACCACTTACAATAAAAGAAGTTCAAATTCAGGAAATCAAACAATCTTTTCTTATAATAAAAACAAACAAGACTGAAAGAAATTTTGTTGCTGGATTTGTTGACTAAGAATAACTGTACCAGTGTTACAAGTTTACAAGACTTAATTCTTTATTATTGTTTTTAACATTAGGGATGAAGTCTCCTTAGGGATCAAGTGTCCCCAGTCTCCCCTATAGTATCACTTATGTGCACTTGTCTTTAGCTATGTCTTTTGAACTAACCTATGTACTAGAGTAACATCAAGAGCTAAGCAAACAAGTGATATGTAGTGGAACTTTAAAGATTGTGAACCTTCATGGGAAATGTGATAAAATTCACTAAATTCAAATAGGTGCCAGTAAACATTTAAAGAGAAATAGTTCATGATTTAATGAATCATTTTACTCATCTTTAATTCGAAACCAGCAATTTCAGAAAACAATTTTGTGGAATGAGAATTTGAGGTCCACTTAAATGAAATAAAGGTACATTCAATAAATAACGAGCCATGTTCATCTGACATGAGTTCTTTTTATTCAAAAATATTGACCCTGGTGGTTCAAGCATTTATCCCACTGTGAAACTAGGTAGGATATTCCCCTCTCATAGAAAGTCTTCAGTTGCTGCAAGAACCAACTTCAAACCTCCTCCTGCACTTCATCGTCCGACTGAAATCTTCTTCCACGTAAATGTTTTTGATTTCTCTCAATGCATGAAAATCACAGGGAGATGGATCAGGACTGTAAGGAGGATGGTTTAGGACCTCCCACTTAAATTTCACCAGCTGATCTTTGACAGCATCTGCTGTATAGGGACGTGAGTTATGGTGTAAGAGAATAATGCAGCGAGACAGTTTGCCAGGCCTTTTTGATTTGATTGCCCTTTGCAAATTGGTCAGTGTCTCTTGATAGCGGGCTGCGTTAATTGTGGTGCTTTTTGGCAGGAACTTGATGAGTAGTGGTCCAAGTTGGTTGAAAAAAAATGTTAACAATACTTTGCCCCCACTGCTGCGAACGGCCTTGCTTTCTTTTGCCATTGGTGAACCTGTGTGTTTCCATTGGAGACTTTGGTGCTTTGATTTTGGTTCATAATGGTGACACCAGCTCTCATACCCCATAACAATGTTGGATAAGGAATTCGCATCTTCGTCCCCAAAACATTGCAGAAATTCCAATGACATGCTCGTGAGAAAAGCTTGTGCTGCTTCCAAATGATGAGGAACCCAGCGGTTCTTGATAAGCGGTTTACTGCATAAGTGGTTTCTTGATTAGCGTGTACTGCAACTTGTTCTTGATAATGGCATGAACTGCACCGACACTCAGGTTAACACTTACCGCTATGTTGGAAACACTTAGATGTTGGTTTGATGAATCAACTCATCCACTTTAGCGACAATGTCATCACTAACTCGCTTTAGAGCTCCAGGTCGTTTGACATCTGCTAGCGATACTCAGCCTTCGCGAAAACGCATACACGACTTCTTCACTTTGGAAAGAGACATGCAATGTTCCCCTTAAACAATAGACATTTGCCTGTGATTTTCTGTTCCTCCACATCCTTCTGCTGTAAGGAATACACTATGCCTTGTTGTTCTTATGATGCTTCCATTTCAAAGTGCGAACATGAAATGCATTTTGGACGGCGCTGGATCTTGTTTACCTTCACCTTTTAACCCCAACCCGCAACACAAGTTCTCTTGCATCAATAACGCCTATGGAATGGTTTCTATATTAGGTAGCTGTGTTTCCCCCACAATACTGCTAAATTTTAAAAAGCCAATTTGCACTAACAGGGTCCGGCTTGTTGTTTATTGAATGAACCTTATATATTTGAAAATTGTATCTTGGAACATTCGGATAATTGGGGGAAAATCTTAAGATGCCTATGTTAGACTTTCTGCTCCTAAATTTTGACTGACATTTCCTCATTTAAACTACATGACATTATCTTATATAACTATTACCCTGATTTCAGTTTTTTTTTCAAAATTAGTAATAAAATTGGCAGTTCCTTTCAAAGTGTTAAATTAAGATTCAACTAAAACTAATAATTTAACTGTTTCCCAACTTAATGTATTTTTGATAACTGTTTTTAGCTTTTATTCACATTGAAATTTGAATAAAGGTTGAAAAGGAATACGAGTTTAAATTCCACATTGAATTTGATTGTAGAATCAGACTACATTGAAAGAGAAGTAGGAATATTTTTTTGAATTATTTAAGGTTGTCTTTTGACTTTGATCATCATAATTTGCTTTCATTCCTAGTACATGCATGTTTTATGGGCTTCAATCCCTGATCTTAAGCTGGAAAAAATAAAGATAAATTGATCTTTAGTTTTCCAGCTGTTATAGCCATTTTTGAATGCATGAATAGGTTATCCTAATCCTTAGATGATGATTTAAGGATGTATGCAATGTAAAGGTGTAGTGCAATTGTATTCTGTCTTTGAGATTCATTTATACTATGCCTCTTCTGTTCTCCTATTAATGTTAAGCTCTGTTTTTTTTAAAACATAACCACAAGAATTAGAAGTATACACATATAAAATAGAAGTGACCAATTTAATGACAGACCATCCCCATTCAACACTGTATTTTTACATTCAGGTTTTTTTTTTATCTCATAAATACAGGGTGGGCCATGTAAAAGCAACCTGTCTTGGTCTTGTTACTGTATGTGGAATATCACAAAAATATGGTCTGAAGACATGGTATTGACATAATTATGTCCTTGCTGTTGTGGGAGGTAGACAAACTGAGGGAAAACATTCGGGTTATACAGAACATTGGTGTCAGTGAGTTGCGTTGAGTGTCAATTTACTCCTATGTGAAAAGGTACATTGATATTCAAAATAAAATTCAACATTTGTTTAAGGTAGTGGGATACCATACTCTTTAAACTATATTTAGCATGATATTCCATTTTCAGTAATGAGATCAAGACAGGCTATTTGTGTCCCATCCTGTTTCATAATTTTGATTCTATTTAATGATCAAGGTTTTATTGTCAATTAAGGTAAGAATACCCTATCTTATCTATCCTCTTTCAAAAAGAAACACATTTAGCCTTCATATTTTAACCTTCATGTATTTGTTCAAATATAGCCTACCTGATTTTAGGGGTCGCAGTGTCTCGTTAGGTTTTGTTTGCTGTGCTAGCAACCTGTCATTTGAAGACAATGTGGGTTTGATTCAATACCTCCCTGGGTGTATTTTTTTTCAGTAAAGCTTTCCTTGTGTGTAGATATTCATTTATGACTTATTGTGGGGTGACTAAAGAGTGCCAGCACTGCAACCAGTAGTCTATTGTACTGAAACACTACTGATCTATTAAAGATGGATTGCTGAAATATAGATATAAATTTTAACATCTACCTGATTGGAATGTTTGAGAGTTCCCCTAGGGTTCGATACAATGGTATCCCAGATACTCAAATAGTTCTGCAGATTGGGTCTATTCATTACTTGAAGTTTTTGGTGCTGCTTGGCTAAATGTGGCCCTTATGCCATAATACCCCAAAACAATGAACCTGCATCTTTTGTCTTTTTATCTGCACCATCTCATCTGTTTAAGTAATACTTGTTTTAAATCTATTTTTTATTGATGATTAGGTTATTGTATTTTATCTTATTGGATGTCATGCGTTTTTCACTGCTTGTTCATTTTAGGTCCTTGCACTGTAAAACTCAAACTAACCATCTTTCTGACCCTTTACCTACATATTTTGGAGTGCTCATTCATAGCTCACAAATTAAGGATGTCAAACAAAATTTCACTAGAAAGTGTAAATTAGTGATAACTTGTGGCACTTGAATGTAGAATATATCAAATTGGCCCTAATTTCAATTATCGGTATCAAATTTGTTTGTTTACGTATTGTTTTGGCATTTATCTTGTTCGCATCTAACTTGTAACAGTAAATTTATTATTTTTTGTCTGCATGATGCTTTTTATTTGCAGGTTCTAAATATGGCATACTTTTGCTAATTATTTGTCATTAAATATATATACTAACTACTTTAGTACCTATTTATTTGAAAAAAGTGAAAATAAATGAAGAATCATTTAATTGCCTTAGTTTTTCTTTTCTATGAATTGCTTTTAAGATTCTTGAAATCTTTTGACTTAATATGTTTTTCTTCCAACAGAAACCAATGGCTTAAAACCTGTGCATATTGCTGTCATAGGGACAGTGACTTTAATAATTGCAGCTCTTCTATTTATTATTTCCACTATTCTATACAGTTCTACAGGCGGCTTAGTACCATTTAAAGTATGTAACTTTACTAAAATGTAATTTTTATTTTAAACTAGAAAATTTTAAAGTCAAAAACATTAGTTTAATATGCAGGACAATTTTTGTGTAAATATTTAAAACTTGATAGTTTGAATATAACTGTACTATATTTACTAACTATATTTACTATTGCCATAACTGTTGATATACTTTTTACTATTCATTCATACATACATATATAATGGTATATTTATGTTATTCTCTGACTGGTTAGATGTCTGTTGAGGTGCTTGGTTTTGAGTTTATATAAATCAAGATTGTCATGTTCTGTTAATTCATTATTCTTATTATGCAATGCTTGAGTAGAGTTGTTACACTCTGACATTCTGTGACATCTCCCTTTAGATATGTACATTATATACAATAAACAATTTTTAACATAATACATATTTAAAGATTGCATGAAAACACAGTTAGTTTATAATAACATACATAGGTAAATAAATATTCAAGTATAGATTTACAATATACATTTCAAAAGTTTACATAATCATTTAAATATCTCGATTTCTTACAAATGCTGTCCACTTTGTGATTATATTAGAACTATTAATTACATTTTGATTTGGTATACTGCTTGCAATTTCATCAGATGTGTTCAGTATTAAAGTTATCCCTGTATTCGCTAAAATTACTGATTTTATAAGGTGTCTATTTAAAAAAAATATTTTTCCCAGTTTTTTTACTGTAAGTGCGAGTTTGAATTTTTTTTTTTTTTTTTTTTGTGACATCACTGCCAGATTCCCAAGTCTTTGTTTTCGTGTTTTGCATTCGTACTGTATCATCCGGGCTCAGTTTACTCGGAGATTTTGCCCAACGATCATGAAACCATTTGGGGGTTTGTTGACACTTAGTCAACAGCCCTGTCATCACTAAACAATTCTGCTTTAAGCAGCTTGTTTATTACAGGCAGTTTATTTCACAGTCTTTGACTAGACATAACTGAGATGGGGAAAGTTGAATTCCTGATATAGGTGTGCTCCTATATTCCATTATGCCAAAAGGTGATTGTTTTCTTTAGCCTTTTTAAGTATGGATTTAGATATACCCACCTCCCTTTCAGTTTGACCTTTACTTTGTGGAAAGTATGCACTGGTAAAAATGTACTCCCAAGTCCCAAGTGTTAGCAAAGTCTGCAAATAACTATTAAATAGCATATTATAGGAGACAATAATTTTCAAAAAATCCGTATCTTGAAAATATCCTTAAGAACATTAATTCAGTAGCTGTTTTATAACGTAGCTCTAAAACTTCAATCCGTTTGGAGTAATAATCCATATTTATAAGATAACTTAGATATTCTCAAATTCCATAATATCCACCCCTATCTTTTAAAACGGTTTATCAGGAATAGAATGTGGCTATAAAGGCTCTTTGAGAGAGACATTGGAATGCCTATACTTTACACATTTCACTGTGACACTACAGACACTGTCAGCATTAATACCAGGTCAATCCATCACTTTTCTGGCTTGTCATGACCTTTATGGATCAACATCAGCATTTCTTGTGTTAATATCTTAGGGACAACGATCTTATCACTTAGAAGCAATAAACTTTCGTTAGCGTGAAGATTACCCTGTGATTTAAAGTACAATTTTTAGTTGTGTGACATATTTTTGGTTACCTTAGGCCAACCCTCTGTAGTGATCTTAATGACACTTTGAAATTCACTATCCTGATCTGTCTCATTCTTGAATTGTATTAACTTAGTATAGCCAAATATCTAACAATGAGTAAAGCTATGTACAGTATTTTCCATCTCAGGTTCTTTGTTGATCCAAGTATCACCATTAAATGCCCGTGATAATGTATCTTCCAAGTACATTTTGTTTCCATGTACACATTGCACTTCATAATCAGACTAAACGTTTTAATAGCACTAGCCTAGATGTGATTTTAGACATAGGTTGATTTACAATAGATGTAAGAGGCTTATTACCCCCTCTTTTCTCTATATGGTGAGTGTGGTACGTTTTATATCTATTGGAAAAGACCACGACTTCATAGATAGATTTTCATCTATTTAATGGACATTCTGGGTTATAAGTATTTACAGAAACAGTTACAGTAGCAGCAGGGAGCCCCTCATCCGTCCGTTGTCTGCTGTCTCAGCTGGTCGAATTCTTTTTCTTCCCTCTCTCCTCCTGGTCCAGGTGACCTTTGAACAACACCCCTGCCAACATCCCTAGAGGATGTATCGTTCCCCTTGCCAACCATTCCTCCCTGTGTTGGTAGGAGAACCTCGGAACCTCACAGTACCTAACCCATCTTGTTAGATATCACACTGGATAGTGATACTTTCAGAACTATTAAAAACTTTAGGTACTGGGACTCTGATGAATACTTCCTTCCTCTTATTAAATGCTGTAGTATGCTCAAATTTCCATCCAAACTGTATTTTGTTTTATAAATTGTTGAATTGTTATTCAGTTTCATAAATGAAAGCAACTAGAAGTTCCTGGGAAACTCTTAATTATTGGTGTCCAGTTAAATAGGTAAAATCAGCTTTACTTGGGGATACGCTGGATCACGACCAAAGACCTAGGCTATCTGTCAGATGAAGAGGGAATGGATTCGCTGGGTACCTATGGACATCAGTCATTGGAGATGGGGATCACTGGTGGGTAGTGTCCGGAATTGCGGTTCTGGTCGGCCGTGCCTCTAGGGAACAGCTCAGTCCGGTCCGCCTCCCTTCGTCGTCTCGTGTCATCTCCTTCTATTTTGGCAAGCCAGAAGGGGGGGGGGCGAAGCTCCCCTTCTCTTTAGGACAAGAGCTCCCTTTCACCTCGACTCTCGCCAATCCAGTGGGAATCCCCAAGTTCCGCACATATATAGAAGGAAGCAAGGGCCATCGAAGATCATAACATAAATATTCCCCTCTTACGAAGAAAAGTTTCACAGAAATTTTTTTTACATATAACCCAACATTTGAATGATCATGTAAGATATCCAGCCTTAAATTTAAAAAAACAGTCACTTCCTTTGATGTGTTTAAATTGCCTACATTTGCAACTGTTGATCTTCGACAAATCACATTTTTCAAGCAACGAAAATGTCTATGAATTTAATCTTTTTAAACGTCTATCTTACATATGTTACATATTTGCATTACACAGAGAAAACACTTATACCATATAGTTTAGTTGAAACACAAGAAATGTACCTATATACAAACATTAATCATTCTTGATTGTATAACATAAAAAAATACACTCAATATATTGCATAAGAGTTGCATAGCAACAGGGTGTAAAAATTAAATCATGTTTTAAAAAAATCAATTAATCAGATTTTTTTTTACTTAAATCTGATTATTTTGATTTTTTTTACTTAAATCTGATTATTTTTATTTAAATCAGATTTTTTAAATTTACATTTCTGCAGGCCCTATACATTGTTTTTATAATATTTATTTTAAAGAAACAATAAACAATCAATATTTACTTAACATTTGTTTAACTTTAAAACACAAGTTGACATCCTACATAGTTTTTATTGAGAAAATTACATCATCATGTTAACAAATTTATCAGTAAGTGTAAGTGACAGACCTAAACTATACTCTGAGAAGCAGAATAGAGGACAGAAATAATCAGACTATCGTAAATTCTAATAATAAAACTGCTGAGCAGTGTGACGTTATGCCCAGCCAAACATAGAATATTTTTAGAATAAAAATAATTTTTTTTCTCTTGGATAGATAAAATATGTACACTTTTTACATGAAGGAATGCAGTTTTAAAAACTGAGGAGAGTGAAAAATCATCACTCGTTTTCTTGCACAGAGATCAATCACAGATCATACGAAAGAGGCACACCCTACGCTCTCTCCAGAAGTCCAGAAAATCTTTTGCAGTCCTTTTCTTATAGCCGACCCTACAGCTGGGGACAAATTCCTTCTCGTTAGGGTACGGATCAAAGGAACCGACTGGCTCGTTTGTCGGTCAGTCCAAAAATGTCCGGACTCGCAGACACATTCCGTTCCCATGAGAAACTCCCTACGGCGGTGTGGATAGCGTAGAATGGGAGAGATGGTCCACAAAGAAGCGGCCTGCTTCAATGGAATCCTTTCCCACGGGTTTCCCTCGACACTAACCCTTAAAGGGTGTGGATCTCACCACAACTCCCCCACACTTGGATAATAATTACGGGTTACCTTGGTGAGATATCCAGGCCATAAATTTCGCCCTTCCCTGAGATCTGAGGCAGGCAGCATTGTGACTTAATTACACACATACAATTTTTCAAATATACATATACATACAAATTAACATAATCCCTAGGTTATAGCAAGGAACATATCCAATACAACAAGCTCGGTTTAAACACACAAGAAATAAATATTTTTACAGATACAGAAATCAAAAGCCTTTACACTTTATTCTCCTGTTATACGGCTAAGCGTATCTGCATTTTGGTTTAGTTTACCGGCCCTGTGTTCGATTTCAAAGTTATACGGTTGTAGTATTAATGACCATCGGAGAATCCTAGAATTCGTGCCAGAGTGAGTCTTTAGCCATTTAAGTGGTTTATGATCACTGACAATTTTAAAACTGGTGCCATCGATATAAAAATGCAGTTTACGAATGGCAAATATGATAGCTGAACATTCGCGTTCGATGGTAGAATAGTTTTTTTCTGCAGGGCTAAATTTTCGACTAAGATATAAGATTATTGTTCTTCTGTACCAAACATTTGTGTCAAGACCACCCCGATTGCAGAGTCGGAGGCATCACACTGTATGATGAATTCTCGTTCAAAGTCAGGCGCAAACAATATGGGAAATTTTATTAGATTTGCCTTAAGTGTGGCAAATGCACTTTCACACGCTAGTGACCATTTTATCAAGCCCTGTTTCTCTTTCCCCTTTAAAGTGTCGGTTAGTGGAGTCGCGATGTTAGCATAATTCTTAACGTAGCGGCTGTAATATCCAGTCAATCCCAGGAAAGCTCGCATTTGTTTTTTTGTCTTAGGTTGTGAAAATTCTTTTGTACACTGAATTTTCGCTTCCGCAGGAGACCTGATACCACTACCTACGACATGACCTAAATATTGCACATGATCTTGGGCGAATTTGCATTTAGCCGGTTTTACCTTAAGGTTGGCTTTTCCAAGCCTCCCGTGTACTTCTCTCACATCTCGAATATGAGTTTCCCAATCTGCAGAAAATATAGCTATATCATCTACGTACGGTACCGCGAATTCGTCACAGCCTTGCAAAATATCTGCCATCAGCTTACTGAAGAAGTACGGGGGATTTTTAAGTCCAAAGGGCATTCGCAGCGGCCTATATGTCCCGAAGTAGGTCACGAAGGCAGCAATTTGTTGGGCCCTTTTACTTAGGGGGATTTGCCAGTACCCTTTGCTTAAGTCGAGTACTGTTATATATTTAGTCGACGATACGCGTTCTACACGTTCTTCAATGTTCGGCAAAGGGAAAAATTGCGTCCTCTAAATCTCATTAAGCTTCCGGTAGTCTATGCATGGACAAGGATCTTTTCCAGGCACTTCCACAAGTATCATAGGGGAAGCGTATTCTGATTCCCCCAATTCTATGATTCCCATACGAAGCATCTTTTCTATTTCCCTTTTTAATATCTCATTTCTGACCCTGTAAGCCTGGGTCCTGATAGGTTCCTCCGTGGTTAATTCAATGTCATGTGCGACTAAATTAGTAACTCCAGGGGTCTCTGAGAAGATGTGACGATGTTGCATCAGAAGATTGGTCAATTGCCTCAATTGTTTCTCGTCTAATCTCTCCCTGAGGTGGCTCCCTCCCATCAATTCTTCGATGTCAAATACATTGGGATTATCGTTTACATTTGGAAATTCCCAATCCTCATCTGTAGGTTCTATTTCATTTCCACCCGCTAATACAAGGTTTATTAGTTCCGGTCGTTTGTGGTATGGTTTAAGCATATTTATATGATAAATCTGCGACTGTTCTACCTTCGCTCAAGTTCACAATGTAGTTGGTTTCTGAAAGTTTCGACTCAACCACTGCCGGCCCGACCCACTGAACGGATAGCTTGTTTGGCCTGGTAGTGGCCAACACCAAAACTTGATCGCCCACTTTAAATTCCCTTTTAACGGCGTTTTGGTCATACCACAATTTTCTTTTTTTCTGCATTTCTGCCATTTTTTTCAGCGGTTAGGTCCTGAGATCGCTTTAGCCTATTTAGAATGTTGAAAGCATGTTCGGTAACGGGATTTTCGATTTCTCCTGACCCAGCCCAATGCTCATACAATAGCACGTCAGGGGTTCTCAGATTTTTTCCCAAAACCAACTCCGACGGCGAAAATCCTACCGACTCATGCGTAACTGTTCTTAACGCAAGTAGAGCCGCTGGTAAATGTCTATCCCATTCATTATTTGCCTCAATGCACAGGACTCGCAACAACCGCTTAAGGGTTCGGTGAAACCTTTCTACTGGGTTCGATTGGGGATGCGTTACAGAACTATGGGCAACCTTTATTCCAAACCGCGAAAAAAATCCTTTGTGAGATTGCTAGTAAAGGAAGTGCCATTATCACATTGTACCTCCCTCGGAAATCCAAGGCGGCTAAAAATTTGCAACAACGCATCGGTCACAGAGAGAGAACTAATGTCTTTGACGGGCACAGCCTCTGGGTATTTTGAGGAAAGACAGATCGCCGTAATCATATACCGGTTTCCATTTTCGGTAAGCGACAATGGTCCGCAAGCGTCAATGTTAATCTTCGAAAAAACCTCACGAATTATGGGCACTAGCTTCATGGGAGCCTTCTTTTTGTCAAAGGCCTTTCCCGCTCTTTGGCAAGAATCGCACGAACGTACATATTCGTCGATCTCTTTGTGACACCCCGGCCAGAAGAAATTCTGTGCCAATCGGTCACGTGACTTCGTCACTCCCAAATGTGAAGCCCCCACATTGTGACATAATTCCTTTAATCTTTCCCGAAATACTTTTGGAACAACAATTAGTTTACGCGCTTCCCCCAAGTGCGTGTTTTGTATTCGGTACAGAATCTCGTTTTCAACAGAATACAGATTCGATCCTACCCCTTCTTTTTTCTTTAGTCCTTTCCAAATGGCCTGAAGACTGCTGCAATCCATTTGTAACTTCTCCAACTCTCCCGGGTCACAGGTCAACTTTTCACCCCCCGTTCCAGAGTCCTGGTTCAATTGTAGAAACCGTTGTTCACAGTCGGGAATATCACTGTTAATGATTGCCGGGTCGTCCTCTTGACATGTCCCCTTTTTACTCACAATAGCCGATTGTAAGGATGGGTTATCGGTCCCCTCCATTTCAACCAAACTTGGGATTTTCTCAGTGTTTTCTACATGAGTTTGTTCACGCTTATTTTGTGAACGCGTAAGTGCATTGATTTCCTCTAATTTGCCCCTTTTCCCCACATTTTCGCGAATCAGTTCATAAGTGCAATTTCCCAAAATGTATCTATTTTGGTTCAAGGCATTTTCAAACACCGCAGCCTTTGTAGTGACCCTGCCAAAACAACCCTCTAATTCAATTTTTGCTACCGGTAGGCACTTTGGCTGAACATCAAGAGGTTGTTTCAAAAATACAACCTCACCGGTAAATGTTCCGGGAGGAGCATATTTTTGGGCTACCAGATCGAATGTTGCCCCGGAATCCCTCAGAATGGCTCTGATCCCCTTCTCTTGAGCAGTGGGCAATTTGGCCTCAAATGCTCTTCGGAATTACAGTTATAACACCTAGGTGTTTTTCGTCTCTCAAACTCTTAAAATGTTTTTTTCTTCAAAGGAATTTGATCGTCTGTGCGGAACGGCATAAAGCCGTTCGTTTGTTTTCCCGAAATTTTCCTTCCCTATATTTTTAAAAGGTCCCTCAATTGGTTTCCGCACCTGAACTTCCTTCTTTTTGTGCTGACGCACAGATTCATAACGGTCTAATTTTTCCGCTAATTCTGTCGGGGATACAATATCACCCCACTCATCTACGAACGTCGCTATTGGCTCGCCTTTTAATTTGGTCCGCAATCATGAGTTGTTTTAGACCCTCGAAAGATTCAATCTTTAACCCTTTAATCCATCCCTCCAGATAACTCTGCAATTCGTGTGAAAAATCGACCCATCTCGAATTTTTGTCTGAAGGTTTCAGGGTTCAATTTGAATCTTTCTAATAGAATTTGTTTAACACGTTGATAGTCTCGTGAGTCTTGTTCTGACTCCCGCAAAACTATCTGCCCTATTTCTAGTGATAATATAGATAACAGTTGTGATTCCCATTCTGACTCGACAATCCCTATATTCTTTGCCTGAAGCTCAAACATATTTAGGTATAAGCTTATATCGGTCTCCTCTAGGTTAAACTTAGGCATCATCTTTTTCATCTCCGGGGAAGCTCTCCTTTGAGATTGCGCAAATGGATTTGGAGTAGATTCCCTATTGTTATCAATATTTGTAATTCTTAATCTTTCTAACTCGTAATTCTGTTCTTTTTCCCGTTCGTCCCTCTCTAATTCCCCTTTTTTCTCTTCCTGGATCATTTCTAACAGCCTTTGTACATTCTTCATCGTAATCTACATTTTCCCTAATTAACTTTATGATTTCACTCTTATTCATTTCGGACCCGGCACGAATTCCTAGGTCTTCTGCGAGAAGAATTAAATCATTTTTTAAAGCTCTGGCTAAGTAAGTCATGGTTCAACTCAATAATTACTTGCAATACACAGAAAAAATAATAATTTAGCCTAATTACTCTCAACAAAGTTCAAATTTAACGTATATCACATTCAATAGCCAAGCTAAATATGTATCTCTTCACAAAGAACAACAGGTCAAAATTTAAGGGAAATTAATTAAACACACATTTATAACCACAACAAAAGAAACATGCTGCCCCAGAACTCAGTAGAAAAACGAAAATCAAGGGTACTCACAGATTCGACGATCAGGTACGATGGCTCTGACAAATGTAGGAGGTAAATTTTTATGACGAACTCACTGCACTCAGGAACGACGGCACACATAGACGTAGTTGGTAGATATTGAAGGACACTCTGTTGCACTGCCTTAAATATCAGCAACGATGGCGTTGGCACATAGAACTGGAAACTACGCTGACGAAGATACTGTTGCACCGCCTCACGATCGCTAACGGTGGCACTGGCACTGGCACTGGAAACTACGCTGACGAAGATACTGTTGCACCGCCTCAGGATCACTAACGATGGTGCTGGTACATGGAACTGGAAACTACGCTGACGAAGATACTGTTGCACTAGCCAACGATCTGGAATAAGATGTTATCAATTCAGGCAATGACTTGCCTACAGGACCGGGCGGTTTTAAACGATGCACGATGGTCTTAACTCAGGAACAGTGATATCACAAACCAAAGGAATCTTCAGGTGGCGGGATCGAATCAACACCGCTGCCACCACTTTATATTCTATTGCTGTGACGTTATGCCCAGCCAAACATAGAATATTTTTAGAATAAAAATAATTTTATTATCTCTTGGATAGATAAAATATGTACACTTTTTACATGAAGGAATGCAGTTTTAAAACTGAGGAGAGTGAAAAATCATCACTCGTTTTCTTGCACAGAGATCAATCACAGATCATACGAAAGAGGCACACCCTACGCTCTCTCCAGAAGTCCAACTCAGAAGTCCAGAAAATCTCTTGCAGTCCCCTTCTTATAGCCGACCCTACAGCTGGGGACAAATTCCTTCTCGTTAGGGTACGGATCAAAGGAACCGACTGGCTTGTTTGTCGGTCAGTCCAAAAATGACCGGACTCCCGACACATTCCATTCCCATGAGAAACTCCCTACGGCGGTGTGGATATCGTAGAATGGGAAAGATGGTCCACAAAGAAGCGGCCTGCTTCAATGGAATCCTTTCCCACGGGTTTCCCTCGACACTAACCCTTAAAGGGTGTGGATCTCACCACAGCAGCAATAATAAATGAATTTTCACTTTTGATTTAAATTGGATCTTTTTTTCTTCCTGCTGACATTTTAACGGCTGTGTGTGTGAAAATGTATATTTCTACCCTTTAATCTCTATTGCACTCTACAAGAATAAGCTAACACAGGGGTTCCCAAACTTATCCAAG
This sequence comes from Metellina segmentata, assembly GCA_947359465.1. Classification (NCBI taxonomy): domain Eukaryota; kingdom Metazoa; phylum Arthropoda; class Arachnida; order Araneae; family Tetragnathidae; genus Metellina; species Metellina segmentata. The sequence goes on along the minus strand of OX375872.1, from coordinate 137,652,599 downwards.
TGGTGGCACCTTAAGACAGGGCTCGAAATACCCGGGTGCACAGGTGCACTGTGCACCTAAAAATAAAATTGTGCACCTAATTTTTTCTCTCTAGGTGCACGCAGTGCACCTATCGTTAAAAAAGTCGGGGGGAAACGTATTTTAAGTTATTTTAATGTCTGAACAAAATATTAGTATCGACCTCTCTCGCTCTAAAGGAACATAATTAAAATTCCTAAATACACACTATGCGAAAATTTTAATCCAGAAAATACTATGTTGCAATAAAGGAAAAATACAAAAAGAAGGATGGACACTAAACCTTATGGGTAAAGAATTGCCAAAAACGTAGATGTTTCTGATTGCCCACCAATATCTGATGATGAATGAATATTTGTAATTAATAATTTTGCAGATAAAAAAAAATGTTTAAATATTTTTATTTGCTATCTACTTGTAACATATCCAAACATAATACCCAACTAATAAAGTAGTTTACATTGCATTAATGCTCTTATATTATGTTTTTTTTAAATGTGCAGCTAAAATATAATCTGTGCACCTAATTTAAAAACTTAGGTGCAAAAGGTGCACCTGTATTAAAAAATCTATTTAGAGGCCTGCCTTAAGAGAATTACAAGTTTCTCACGGCACCCTCGTTGTCATGTAATATTTATCTGTGGTATATTATTACATATTTAATATTAGTGCCACTTTGAAAACAAATTTAGAGAAAAGTAAGAACATAAACATAATTAATGCAACTAAAGTATTTAAAATTCACACACAAACACTTTAATTTTACTTGATAAGAAAACATAGGTTGGTGAAATATAAATAAAACACATAAAATTACCTTCATCATGCTGTTGGATGGGGAGTGAACCGATTTTCGATGAGTGACCTTAACCCTTTTTTCTGTTACTAAGAAATAGCTTAGGTTGGAGGTTATGTGCACTTCACAGCACCTCTCATCTCTCTACTTGGCACCCCAGTGTGCTGCGGCACACACTTTGGGAACCCCTGAGCTAACTGACAAATGCCTCAAAAACTTCACTTGTGTTTTTTTTAGCTAATAAAATCAGTCACCCCTTAAGTTTATAATTTTGAATCAAACTGTTGTAATATAAACACTTAAAGAAAGTATATGAGTGCTGTTAATCAGGAATGTTTATACATTACTCTTCCTGGCATTTAGATTTATTTCATGTGTGTTTACATTACTGTTTCCAGTATATAGTATATTCTAATAAGTTACAACTGGCTGTTGCAATCTTTTATAATATGTAGTAATTTCCCAGTTCCCTCTGAGCTTGGTGTAGCCATTAGTGCTGAAATCACCATAAGTGCAGAAAAATTAAAGCATTTGACCACTTCTGTGATTTTTCTATGGTGTATTTACTTAATTATAAAATTGTAAGATTAGTTGTGATTTAAATCAGTGATTTAAAAAAAAATCATTTGATTAAAATCATGATTTTAATCATTGATTTAAATCAACTTATTTAAATCTTGACACCCTGCATAGCGATAGCGATAACGAAAACGTCAAAACTAGATTTTGGCTTATTCCCTGACCACAAACCCACGCCTTCTCTGACGGAGATTCGTTCACTTCTTGCTGGGCAGACAGAGAATTTTGAAGACATTCCAAAGCAGCAAACTGTTTGTTATCGGTTAGAGGGATCTCCTGATTTGGAAGAAACCACCCCTTCACCTCTGTTCGTCCTCAGAATGCTTCTTCCCCCAAAGAAAAGTTGTCTTGTCAAACTCGCCGATATCATCCCCTTCAAGTTTCAATGAGGGTGACAAACCGACTTTGTACTCGGCAAACCTTTTCTTTTCGATCATTTTCGAGTCTATCAACATGAACAAACTGATTTTTCCCTGGTTGGTCAACTGGATATATTTGAAAATTTACAGGGGATACCTTCTTTAGGATCCTGTATGGACCTGTATTTGGTTTTGATAATTTTCTCGATAATCCTTGTTTTAGTGAAGGATCATAAAGAAAAACAAAATCCCAACAATCATATTGAATGTCAACGTTCTAAGATGCCATCGGACTGAGGGTGAAAAGCTGTTGTCGTATGTTTTTGAATACCCAACATTTGATTAAGTTTAACTATAGCCTCACTAATAAAATTGGATCTTCTATCGGACACCAAGTGTTCTGGGCAATCAAACTGCAATAATACCCTTGATACGTATTCACTTCATATTAATTTCACAGGATATGCTTCGTACCATCGTGTGAAGTAGTCGGTCATAGTTACTATATTTTTATTGCCATCCATTGAAACTGGAAAAGGTCCCAAAATATTTATTGCAACTCTGGAATTTTGGAAGTGTCATTCTTTGAAGAGGAGCCAGGTTTTTTGGCTTATGTGCTCTCTTCTGTAATCACTTTTTGCAAGATTGAATCCTATTCCATACATCTGAGAATATCCCAGGCCAGTAATAATTTCTCCTGATTCGGATTAAGGTCTTTTGTTATCCCATGTGACATGCCATTGGTGAATCATGCAATTGACGAAGTATTTGAGGCACCAAAGCATTAACTACCAATTTTGCAGTATTCTCTCTATCCCAATCTCTTGCTACTCTATATTTGCACTTCATATAATTCTAGCATTCTTCTTATAATTTTAGCATTCAAAGCTCTGAAATCCGTCACAAATCTAAATTCTCCAGATGCTTTCTTTACCAGAAGTATGGGAGCAGCAAAAGGGAAGGACGATTCCTGCAAAATCCCTGCTTCAAGTAGCACATTTATTTGTCTATCCATTTAATCTCGCAGATTGTATGGAGCACGGTAGGCCTTCTTTTTTAACTGGCACCTGGTCTGATAAATTGATCTTGTGTGGCAGAGTGTTACATCCTCCCAAATCCAATACCGATCTGGCTAAAACATCTGTACTGTCTCAAAAAACTAATTAATTTTAGCCTAATGCTGTCAACAATGTGATCAAAATTAAAGTTTGCTTCCCACTCTAAATCAGGCCGACCAACCGGTATAGTGTATAAGGCATTAGCCTCTATATCGGAAGGTTCCTGGTTTGAATCCGGGCCCGGGCGTTTGTAAGCGTATGGTGTAGAGGCGGCTGGTGCACCTTAAATCTGCTGTGGCCGAAAGTCCTCACGTTGGGTTGGTGTGGAAGTTTGAAGAGTGGGGGTGCCAGCTCAGGTGTTGTTTCGTCATCTGACCGTGGTTCCAAATTACGAGGTGTTGTCCTCGGATATATCCCTTAAGGGATTAATCCCGAACCGTCGTCAATAGCCCGTTGTGTTGCTCTAGTACGACGTTAACTAAAATTACCATTACCACCTGTTCCAAGTGCACTTTTTGTAGGGGCTCAAGGTGTACCAACTTCAATACCTTATTTAACTTCAAATTTTGGTTAGAAGTGTATAAAACCATGTTCGGGATATTGTTCTGCTGTTACTCCAATGGCTCAATCTTATGACAAATGGCAACATTCTTAAGTTTTACCGATTCCACCAAAAACATTTCAGACACAATCTCTCTCCTTGCATTAGCCTGCACAATTTTCTGTCTGAAAGGAGGAATTGTTTATTTTTTATTCAGGTATGTGAAAGGTTTGGAAAAAGAATTATAAAATATCATCTGGTCATTTTGTTTGGTGGATGTTGCGCTATGAACCGAAGAGCCTTTATTTGAATCCCTCCGTTTCGTTTCATTATCTATATAGGGGTCAATCGACCATTTAATAAAAATTTGTCACAGCTAACAGTTTTAGCCTAAAAGTTTACGCTGCAATTTTGATTTACCAAGAAGGAATTTCCTAAAATTACTTGATAATTCGGTGAAAATTCTCCTTGGTTATGAAAAATTCCTCTTTAAATTCATGGCCTTCAATATCTACAAATAAATATGTTTTGTACTTAATGCTCAAAACAAAATCTCTAATTGTACGCAAGGAAACATTACAATTTTCCTCTGACTTCATTCCTTTTGGTATAGCATTCCTGTGAATTAGATTGAGCGATGCTCCCGAATCCTACAATGCTTTTACCACATTACCCCCTATAGTGCATTTTATGATTGGCAAATCTGTTGCCCTTCCCTCCATTGCATAATTTCTTTCCACCTGCACCTTGGGTTCAATCTGATCAACTACAGATGTGCTGATCGGACCCCCTTTTAGTTTAAAGACTCATTGTAATTTCTTGCGTAAAAGGAATTTCCTCCATTAGTTTCCCTCCTTGGTTGTCTCTGATTTGGTCGTGCATTATTATTGTTTTGTCTCACTTTTTCCGCAATCAAAAGATTCGACATCTGTCTGATTGCTCTGTCCTTCCAACTGAAACCTATGAAGGACATTCTCAGTGCTAATGGATTCAACTCATTCGTCCAACTTTTGAACTTGCTCTGCAAGTATTAAGCCGGTGTCGGCCATAGATTTGTTTGCAAGCCTCAACTCATCCAATTCCGTGTCCCGTCTTACTGCAGCAAACATTTGCACTTGTTTCAACACATGATCATCCCCCTTACAATCTCCAAGCCCCCTCCTCGGCAAACTCAAACTGCTTAATTTCCTCTATCGTAGAGAGATTCTGGGCAATGACACCCGTCCTAATTTGACGGTATAAGCTGGCCAATAGGACAGCTTTCAACATCTTTTTCCTATAAGCCTCCTTCATCTCGTTTGAAAGCTCCCCTGAACAACAAACTTTGTGTTACAAAGCAGAGGCTTTCGCGAAAAATTCAGCTAGTCATATCCGAGATTTGACGAAACTCCAACAACTCTCAAATGGAGCTGGAGGTATCGGTTTTTATTTCGAATCACACTATAAATGCATATTTTAACTCGTTAAACCCCCTGATACTGTGACGGATGTCCATAAAATATGCTGCAGCTTCTACCCCAACTTACATTTACAGGCAAAGTACAACTCATCCTGCGACCAATTCACAAATCTAGCTACCTCCTCAATCCTTTCGAAAAAATATCGCACATCATATGATCCACTTTGCCCCATGAATGTGGGTATCAACCCCAGACTCTCAGGGGAAAAACTGTTGATGTAAAAACTTTCCCTCGCGCCAACCTTCGCTCCCAATTGCGGTAACCCCGCAGCTTCGGGGACAACTCCCTCAGATACGCCATTTTGAGGACTAGCCATTACTTTATATTTATTTTAAGATGTCTTTGCTCCTTTTATACAAACAATTTACACCAGCCTAACTGCATGCACTTGTGTACAGTATAAACCTTCTATCACTATATACAACAAGAATACATTTCATTCACTTTATAATACCCATCAGCATTAAACATGTATATATAATGAAAACAATCCAAAGTAATACTTTCGAACAATGCACACATAAATCAACAACCTTATTTAGGAAAGTAATATCAATATATATTAAAAGGAATGTACATTAATTCATAAACTGATCTACGTAAGTAATATCAATACACAAAACAAAAGGCTGGACACCCACTTAATTTGATAATTTGGCATTCAAACCAGTATTAAAGTATTTTAAATCTAAATACATTAGAACATTATGTCCATGAAGACTCATCTATTCCGCAATAACCGATACGGTGGGGTCACAGCATCATTGAATTGTTATTCACTTTCTTAAATGAAAGCAACTAGAAGTTCCTGGGAAACTCTTCTTTATTGGTGTCCAGTTAAATGGGTAAAATCAGCTTTTCCTGGGGATACGCTGGATCATGACAAGAGACCGAGGCTTCCTGTCCGATAAAGAGGTTAATGGATTCACCGGGAGCCTATGGACATCAGTCGTAGGAGCTGGGCATTACTGGTGGGTAGCGTCCGGAGTTGTGGTTTGAGTCGCCCGTGCCTCTCAGGAACAGCTCAGTCCGGTCCACCTCCCTTCGTCGTCTTGTGTCATCTCCTTCTATTTTGGCAAGCCAGAAGGGGCGAAGCACCCCTTCTCGTTGGGACAAGAGCTCCCTTTCGCCTCGACTCTTGCCAATCCAGCAGGAATCCCGAAGTTCCGCACATACATAGAAAGAAGCGAGGGCCATCGGAGATCGTAACATAACAAAACTCCCTTAAAGGTGCTGTAATTTATGACAAACTTAGTATAAATTTAGATAAGTAATTAATCATGTCCAATAGTCTTCTGATCTCTTCTTTAGAATTAGGAACATGCATATATTTAGATATATATCTAGGTACAGGCATATATACCATTATATCTTTAATATGTATAAGCTTTATACCTTTATCTGAGATTATCTGGTCCATGTATTTTACCTCAGACATTTTAAATTGTAATTTATCAGCATTAAATTTTACATTAAGGGCTTGTCTCTCTTCAAAACTTCGAGTAAAGCTGTATCATGAGAGTTTCGTTATCTATCGAAATCTGCCAAAACCTGTCCTTAAGATCTAAAACTGGGAATATTTTCTTGCCTTTTATTCGACTGATTATACCTTCAGCTGAATGAATTAAATGATTTTCCCTTTTAAGAACCCTATTTACATCTCTGGGATCAAGACATAGGCAAAGGCTTCCAAAAGGTTTCTCAATAATTACAAAACTTTGAGCCCAGTCATTTGGCTTGTTTACTTTAGGCACAATTTCATTACATACCAATCTACCTAGAGTTCCTTTTAAGCACTTTCCACTTATTGTGATATCCTAGGTAGTTGTATCGTCACCTGACCGTGATTCAAAATGACGGGGTGTTGTCTTCGATTCTTTCCCTTTGGGGATTGATCCTGGACCGTCATCAATAGCCCATTGTGTTTCTCTAGTACAACGTTAATTAAAAAATTACTTAGGTGGTTGTGTTATTGGTACTGCATGAGATTTTAATTCCGTGTCCTCACCTGGAAGTTAGCCAAGACCTTGAAACAGATTTGTACTTTTTCAAAAGATAAAATTTTACTGTCAACAATTAAATTGTATATTCTTTGTTTTATATTCAACTTAATGCATGCAATTAAACTTAATATTGGTATAGCATTAATTTCAATAACAAAAAATTAAATACATACCTGAAGATGATTTGGAACATATTCAGTTATGACTTTACCCTTAGGCTCAATTTTAAAATTTCCATTTGCAACTAATGCAGTTTCAGTTTGAATGAAAATTTTTTATAACATTTTAAAGCAGCATATGGGAGCACACTAGTCTCCAATACCTGTATCCAGTCTAAAGTTAAGTCTAGTTTTGTTATGTATTGGCAACTCTAGTTTAATACTAAGTTAAATTTTTTTAAAGAACAGTTCACTTACTTAACCTAAGGGTTTCAACAAACAATTTGTTGTTTATTGAAACCCTTAATTTGTTCACATTCCAGTTCATCTTGAATGTTCTTTTTTTACATCCTATGGCAAAGTGGTTTTCTATTTGCATTTCATTCAATCTTTTCCATAGGCACGCTTTCTACAGTCGTATGTCGAGTCGTTAAAATTGTCCTTTTTATCTTTAAAGGCTTTTGCAGCACATACTTAACTAAAACTGGCGATGCTCTTCATCGACTAGAACTGTTCTTTGCTTGTTTCTGCAGCTCTGAAATTTAATGCCTTCTTTAGGGTTAAAATCGATTCCCAGAATATCCCTTCCTGCAGTCTCGAATAATTTATTCCAAGCACAATCTAATCATGAATCATACCTTCCTCTCGATCCCCGAACTCGCATGTTCTGGCAGACATTTTCAACTGGGTTGAGTAGTTGTCAAACGCTTGCCCATCGAGTTGCTTTCATGAGAAAAATGTGAATCATATACTACATTTTTGCAGTGAATGAGCATACAATACTACAATAGTGTGATATAGTGTAATATTTTATACAATAGTGTAATATTTTGCAGTGAATGAGCATACAATATCTAACAATATCCTTCGAAGCTTTTAAAAACATCTTCAAACCTTTCAGGGGTATTGAGATCTGCATGATTGAAGGTGTTGTAAACCTCTACACCCTCGTCTCCCAAGAGGTTGAGCAAAATGACAATCTTAACACTGTCAGGCTAGTCCGTTTTCTCTGATGCAAGTGTAAAGTTTTCAAATTTTTTCAGCCTTTTCCAAGCTTCTGCAACATTTCCTGTGCTGAAATCGCATCTCACGTGGTGGCTTAAACGTCTCCATCTCAGGCTTATTCTTTCTCTTTTTCATTTTCCACATTTCTGACACCATGTCATATTCTATTAATTCATTATTTTTGTTAAGAACTTCAGCAATGCTTAAGCATTCTGTGACAAAGATTACCTCAAATAGAAAACCAAAATTTGTTCCAAGCCTTTGCTTTTTATGAGCTTGTGTAAATTTCATTCACATTCATAACTTCCATAGATCCAGTAGTACTGATGTATCAGGAATTGATATATACAACTCTTATAGTGAGAGTTATTTTTAATCACATATATTTGGTATCTTGACCATGTCATTTTGAGATACGAGTTTCACATTGGAACAGTCCAGTTGGCTTTGTCAAAAAATATATTGCTAGGAAATTTCGACTTGTTATACTGCCCCGCCCTAGGGCATGCAGTGTGAAGTTGGGTTGCGAAGGCAACCCCTCTCAGCACAATGAAAACAATGTTTTTTTTTTTTAATTCTTAAAAAAGAAAATTCCTTCCCCCTCCCCCTTTTTTTGCAGATTGCTTTACGTTTGTTTTTTCGCAACAAGTGCATTACATTATTTTGTTTTACATAGTATCACTTACAAAATATAGCTTTCCATAGTTGGTTTCCATTTCACAGCAAGTATCTGTAGGGTATCTGCTGCCACCATATTGTAACACTTTGTGAATGGCATCAACCCTTTTCTTTGTATTTGTAATATTTAAAAATTCTGTTTAACTTTATCTTGGTACCATATTTCTGCCCTGTAAGAGATAATCTTTTCCAGAATTTTCAGATAGATTTTTTTGACCTGTGGTTCCAACCCCCTTGTTGCTCTTGACACTATTAAGTTTAATGTGAATTCTGATGATTTTTTCTAAAACATGGTTTAGGTGTGGAATGAAGCTAAGGTTTTTGTTAATAATTATTCCTAAGTATTTAATTTCTTTTTTGTACTTCAAGTTGTGATTTTTTTAAAACTTTTATTCTGGGGATATGTGTATAATTCTTTCTGGAGATCATTGTAAAAACACATTTTTCTAAGTTAAGATTTAAGTTATTGTCTTCTATCAACCTATTGATAGCAGTCAGCATGATTTGCCCCCTGGGTAAATCTATAGGTTGCCCTGTCTGGTCATCATAACATTGATATCATCTGAAAATGCCTGGGTATCTATCGCTTCTAAGTCCAGATTTAGGATCTCGTTTATGTAGAGATTCCACAGTAAAGGCCCAATGCTTGAGCCTTGTGGAATCCCCACATTATAATCTTTGCCTATGTTTTCAAGTAGAACAGTTCTTTTACTAAGAAAGCTATAGATCTGACTTTGTAAGTAGTAAGGCAAGGTCAGGTTTTTAATTTTTTTTCATTCTCTTCCAATTTATGGAATTAAATGTGTTTTGCATATCAAGTCAAATCAGCCATGTAATTAGGTTATTGGTTTTTGCTTCCTATATTCCGCCAACCATCCTACTCAGGGCATCCAGGGTTGATTTGCTTTTTCTAAATCCGTATTGTCTGTGACTTAGTAAATTTCCTTTTTCGACGTAGTATGTGGTTCTCGAAGTTAAAACTTTGTCGAAGATTTTACAACATCACAGGAATAGGCAAATTGGTCTGTAAGCTCCTGGTGGTATTGCATCCTTCTCTCTTTCGGGTGTGGAGTACTCAGTACTACTTTTGCCTTTTTCCAGACCCTTGGGAAGTATCCCCTCCCAAGTAGTAAGTAAAATAGCTCTATGAATAGCGACCTATTGGCCAAATAAATTTCATATACAATATCTCTTGGGATGCTATCTCCTCCTGGTGTCTTATCTTTTTTGTTTTTTCGAATGTTGATTCCACCTCTTCCTCTGTAACATGGTCCATTTCAGGTATTTCCTTGTTCTCATCCCCTCATCCCCTGATCCTTGATCTTGATCTTCATCGACCAGTGGGAAATGGTAACTCAAAATTTCTTCATTTGTCTCCTCAAGCATTTCGCATTGGGTACCATCCTTTTTAATGATTCCCCTCTCCTCTTTTCTTTTTTCAGAGATAAGATCGTAGTTCCTGCCGAATATGTTGCTTGTAGTTATCTGACTGACAAAACTTTAAAATTTTTCTCTCTTTGCCTGTATAATTTTTCTATATTCCACGAGATTCTTTTTGTATTCGATTTTATATTTTCCCTTTTCTTCTGTTTCATTTTGGAATCTCCTCCTCAGGGATCTCACTTTGCTTTTTTTTGTATGCAGTTCTCGACTCCACCAGTATGGGTTTTTCTTAACTTGCTTTTCCTTAATCTTGGCCATATTGTTACCTTTTGTCAAGGCATCTCTTATTTTGGTCTGTGTTTCTTCTATTGTCCTGTCAATTTCTTCATTTCCCATGCATTCTTCAAATTTTGTCTTTTTCATTATCTCAAATATGGAGGTTTTTACCATGATCCAATCTAGTCGCTTTAGATTTATACGGTTTACCGAACTCTCAGTAATCCCCACCATGGACCAATTTATACGAATGATGTTATGATCACTACAGGTGATTTGATCTAGTATTTCTATTTCAAATCCTTCTGTTATATTTTTGTGTAAGGATCAAGTCGATCCAGTTGACTCCCCTGGATGAGGAAAAGGTCGGGATCAAGTCCAGATTGTTGATGATGTCTAAATCTTGTATTTCGCACATATTGATAACCGTTTGTCCTCTTGAGTCCGTCAGCTTTTGACCCCAGAGTGTGGACTTTGCATATAATTTAAAATTATAAGATTGTGATGTCGATCATTGACAGTTTTAAAATCCTGCATGGCAAGTAAGGTAGGGGAGCATATTGCCATGTTCAAAATATGTAACGTTCGATTAGGCTGATAGAAATGTGTTTTGCTTGTGTCAAGAAGGAGATGGCGTTTGTCAATTAATTTCTCTACTTGTTCTCTTGACCCAAGTTATCTACCTATAGCTTGAATCCTGGTCTAATGGGATAATGTTGGTTGAAAAATGCTGAAAGTAACGCTATGCCACTGGTGTTTTTTTGCATTATGTAATTTTTAATATTTGATGTATTACCAGGTACTAAATATATTGTAAGCTGAGACAAAGAGAGTTGAAATCATTAAAAGTTGAAATATCATCAGTGAATGAAATTAGTGATTTGTCCAAGTTAAAATTCTTAGTCATTTATAGGTAGATAAATTTTTAACCTCTTAGTATGGAGCTCAGGTCTCAAGTTCTATCCCAGTTTTATCAAAATCAGATCACAATTGTGTTCAGAGGAGCCCAATTTTACAAAATTTTTTACAAGTAGACTTATTTCCCCCAAATGGTGTAAAGATAAACGCGCATCTAATTAATCTAGTCAGTTAACATTTTATTATTTGTAGTTGTCGGGATGGCAACATTGTTGTAGTTTCAACGAAATGAAATGGCTTTATTAAAGAATTCTTGGAATATCAAATTTCTTGTTGTTATTAGGAGAAAGGAGAACGTGTAGTTCTTGCGAATCTCAATATTTGGTGACCACCCAGACGTGATAAACCGTAAGTGCAAATAAATTTATATTTTTAATGAAAATAAACTCTGTTGATGTATTAATATTCATCTCAAAATGGAAGCGGTAAAACGAACTCGGAAGTCAGTAAGATCGTCATTTACGAAAACGGTTAACTGTATTTTAGAGGAGTTACTTAAAGAAGTACGTGATAAAGAAATAATAAAAACCAAAACAGCTACTTTAGAGCGTTTATTTGCTGAATTAGATGTTCTTGATCGTCAAATTTTGAATGCGGAATTCGAAACAGATGAAGAATTTGATCTTGAATTTGCGAATATCGAAGCGTATAAGGAAAAAATGAATTTAGTGCGTGTAAAAGTAGAGATGCATTTAAATAGTGAAGTTTTACCATTAAATACTGCTGAGTCCATCGCCTCATCTCCAACTTCAAGTAGACGTAAACTGAAATTGCCCAAGATTGAGCTTAAACAATTCGGAGGAGAAGTAAAGGATTGGTTGACTTTTTGGAGTCAATTTAAGCGTATACATGATGATGTTGAAATGGAAAATGAAGACAAGTTCCATTATTTGTATCAAGCAACTGTTCCTGGGAGTAGAGCTCGTGACATTGTTGACAGCTTCCCAGCTGCGGCCGAAAATTATGGAAACGTCATTGAGTGTATAAAAAATAGATTCGTTAGGGAAGAACTATTAATCGAGTTTTATGTTCAAGAAATGCTGGGTCTTGTAATCAGAAATGTTCAGGAGCCAAGGGGAAAATGTAATGTAGCGTCGTTGTACGATAAATTGGAGTCGTATTTGCGAGCATTAGAGTCCATTGGAATGACAACTGATAAATATGCTGCCATGTTGTTTCCACTTGTGGAATCATGCATTCCCGAAGATCTATTTCGAGTATGGTTGTGAAATCAATCAGCAGTTACCTCGCAAGAAAATTCTTACTGTGACAAATTAAAAATGCTGTTATTATTCTTGAGAAGTGAAGTAGAAGGGGAGCAAAGGATTTCACTTGCAAACGCGGGATTTAAATTATTGGAAGGTGGAATACGTAGAGAGAAAAAAGGCCAAGTTGAAGTTACGGTTCCCACAGCCAATGATCTGTTTTCGAGTGAAGCAAGGTTTGAAAAGCGAAATGAGAACATTATTTGCATTTTCTGCGGAAAACAACATGAAAGTAAAGATTTTTTTACTGCACAAAAAATGCTGTTGAGTAAAAGACATGATCTCATAAAGGAAAAAAAAAGCATGTTTTATCTGTTTTAAGTCAGGACACCGAGCAAAACAGTGTAGGACAAAAGTTCAATGTTTAATTTGTTCAAAGAGACATTGGGCTATAGTATGTTCGGAGCTTGCAAATCAGAAACGAGACGAGGCGAAAGAATGTGATGAAGAAGGGAAACAAAACGTATCTTTAGCCAATTATTGTGCCACAGAAGAAGTATTTCTGCAAACTTTGTTGGTAAATATCGAAGTCAATGGTAGAAAACAGACAGTCAGAGCTTTAATTGACACTGGTTCTCAAAGATCGTACATATTGAAAGAGACAGCTCAAAGGATGAGATGTAGACCAGTTGGTTCTGAAAACTTAGTGCATGCTCTCTTTGGAGGAGTAACTTCTGGTAGGAAAACTCGCAACTGCTACCAATTAACTGTCAGTAGTCTTGATGGCAAGTACCGTCGTGGTATCCAACTATTGGAGCATCATAAAATTTGTGGCCATGTGGCAAGATTACCCCCAGAACTTTGTTCAGAGTTGAATCGAATGCATATTGTAGTCACAGATGTGGGAAAAGGCGATCTACCAATAGAAATTCTTCTCGGAGCAGACATAGCTGAACAAGTTCTAACTGGAGAATTCCATAAATTAGACAATGGTTTAGTTGCTGTACAGACATTGTTTGGATGGGTAGTCATGGGTAAATGGACGTCATGGGACGTCTTTCCGAGGAAAATGCATCCTCGATCGTGACATCCATGTTAATACACACCGATCGTCTAGAGAACTTGTGGAAGCTGGAAGCCATAGACATAACAGATTCATGTGAAATTCAACCTATAGAAGAGATAGAAAAGGCAGTATTAAATCACTTTCCCAAGACTTTGAGGAAAAACGAAGAAGGGAGATATGAAGTTAGCTTGCCTTGGGTGAATGATCCAGGAAACTTACCTAGCAACAGAGAAGTTGCTGAGAAGAGATTAGTATCAACCACAAAGAGGCTCAGATCCAGAGAACGCTTTGATGATTATAATGCCGTTTTTCTGGAATGGTTGCAGTTAGGGATGATAGAGGAAGTGCCAGAGAGTATACAAGAAAAGGGTGTATACTATTTGTCTCATCGAGCAGTATTCAAAGACAACTCCACAACGTCGGTGAGACCGGTTTTCGATGCCTCTTGTAAGTAGAAAGACTCGTTTTCCTTGAATGATTGTTTGGCAAAAGATCCAAATTTGCTTGAACTAGTACCCACAATGTTGTTTAAATTTAGAGAAAAGAAGATGGGAATTATCTTTGATATAAAAAAGGCATTCCTACAAATAATCAATGACAATGATCGCGACTTTCTGAGATTCTTCTGGTGGAAGAATTCCGAACAAGAAATTAGAGAATTTCGTCACTGCCGAGTAGTTTTCGACCTGAACTGCAGTTCCTTTTTGCTTGGAGCTGTGATAAATTTTCATCTTATGCAAAGCGAATCCTCTTACAAAACTGTTGCTGAGAAATTGCATACTTCCTTTTACGTTGACAACTGTGTGACCTCGGTTGACTCAAAAGAAGAGGCGGAGATATTTATCTCAATTGCTACTGCAATAATGGCCAAAGCCAAATTTGATCTAAGAGATTGGGAACAAACTGATACAAATAACATGAAAATTAAAACTCAGCCTACAAAGGTATTGGGACTATTATGGGACAAGCAGGAAGATTCTCTATTTTGTGATGTAAGCAACATTAGTTTGGAGGGACTTCCATTGACGAGGCGGACCATTCTATCCATCGTACAGAAAGTATTTGACCCTATCGAATTTGTCTGTCAGTTCACGCTCCATCCAAAGTTGTGGTTGCAGGAGAGCTGGAGGGCAAAGTTAAGTTGGGATTCTGTGCTGCCTGAGGAGATAAAGAAGATGTTTTCAAAGTGGATAGAGGAACTACCTTTGCTGTCAGTAGTGAAAATTCCCAGATACGTGACCTTGAATGATGGTGCTTCACACATCTTCCATATATTTGTCGATGCTTATAAGTCTTCTTATGCAGCTATGGTTTACCTGAGATTCGCAAACGCAATGCAAGTCAAAGTACACCTTCTTCAAGCCAAATCGAGAGTTGCTCCACTGAAGAAATCAACAATTCCTCGTCTTGAGTTGTTAGTTTATTGCATTGGAGCTAGGATGGCTTCCTTTATCATTAAATGTCTTGAACTACTAGTAACAAGAACATATTTCTGGACTGATTCTTCAACTGCTTTGTGCTGGATTAAAGGAAACGAACCATAGGCGACATTTGTCTGTAACAGGGTGAAGGAGATTAGAAATTTGACCAGAACTGAAGATTGGAATCACATCCCTGGAACTGAAAACCCAGCTGAATTGCCTACGAGGGGATGTTCTGTAACAAAATTAATCACATCTAGATGGTGGGAGGGGCCTAATTGGTTGCCACTAACAGAAGATGAATGGCCTCACTCTAATCCTATTGAAAATAGAGAGGAAATTGCTGCTGAAAGAAAAAAGAATATTGTAACAACATTGAGTTGTAAAGCTGACGTGAAATCATGGATTACCGGATATTTCTCAAGGTACCACAAGATTTTAAGAATGGTTGCTTGGATGCAGAGATTTATTTCAAATGCAAAATTGAGAAAAAATGAAAGGGTGAGTGGAGAATTGAAGGTATCTGAACTTACTGCCGCAGAAATGGTTCTTGTTAGATTAGTACAGTAAGAGGCATTTACTTCGGAAGATCTCAAAAAATTGAAGTCCATTTGCATATCTAAAGATGAAGAAGGTCTTTTGCGAGTCAAGACAAAGTTGACGGAAAGAAAAGACCTAGAAAATTTTATATACCCAATATTGCTTCCAGGAAATCATAAGCTTGTTGAGTACTTGATTACTGAAATACATCAAAGGATGTCTCATGCTGGCGTGCACGTTTTGATGGCAAAACTGAGAGAAACGTTTTGGATAATTAAAACTAAAATGACCATCCGTAGAGTCCTGTCACGCTGTCTCATATGTAAAAGCCAAAGCTAAAAGAATGCAGAGCATTCCTATTGCATTACCTAAGAATAGAGTCAGAGACGCTTCGCCATTTGAGGTTACTGGAGTAGATTTGGCGGGACCGCTAATGTTGAGAGATCGGAAGAAGTCCTGGATCATCCTTTTTACCTGTGCAGTGTACAGGGCCGTCCATTTAGAACTCATAGTGTCGCTGACGACCCAAAGTTTTCTGCTCAGATTCATTGCAAGAAGAGGAAGACCGAAAACTATCTACAGTGATAATGGAAGTAATTTTGTAGGGGGTGACAATCTCTTCCGGACTCTCAACTGGGAGGTCATTGAAGCTGAAGCTGCTACACGCAGAATTCAATGGATCTTTAATCCTCCAGCCGCCCCTTGGTGGGGAGGATTTTGGGAACGAATGATTCAGATGCTGAAGAAGCTGTTTCATCGAGTTTTAGGACAATCTTCGCTTAATTATGAAGAGCTTGTGAGTGTATTGTGCGACTATGAGGCAGTTATAAATTCCAGACCCCTCACGTTTCCGATGACTCAGACGATCTCATTACATTGACTCCGGCGATGTTTCTGAGTGGGACTACAGAGGTAGTGCCTGATTTAGATCAGCTTGACAAAGTAAATCTCACGAAAAGGCACAGACACCAACAACAGTTAAGAGATATACTAAGGAAAAGATTTAGAAGTGAGTACCTCAGTCAACTTGTTCAAGGATTAAATGAAGTTGATGGACGTCACAACATTAAAGTTGGGGACATTGTGCTCGTCGAAAATAATGGAAAACGCAGGATCTTCTGGCCAATGGGAAAAGTAGTAGAAGTGTATCCAGGTAAAGACGGAAACATTAGAGTGGTTCGAGTGAAGACATCTTCGGGTGAGACGGTTCACCCTATTCAGAGAATTTTCTCTTTGGAGATATCTTCTTCAAGCAAATCCAGTGTTGATGAAAGCAAGGTTTCAGCAATGGACAAAGGGACTGTTATCACCAGAAGTGGAAGAACTGTCAACGTTCCTTCCAGATTTTTGGATTGAACTATTCAAACTGAACTGATTTTGAATTTGATCATTATCTGACTGTCTGAATGTGTTTGTTTTGATTAGTTTTGTTAACTTTAAATCAAAAGGTGAGAGAATGTAAAGATACACGCGCATCTAATTAATCTAGTCAGTTAACATTTTATTATTTGTAGTTGTCGGGATGGCAACATTGTTGTAGTTTCAACGAAATGAAATGGCTTTATTAAAGAATTCGTGGAATATCAAATTTCTTGTTGTTATTAGGAGAAAGGAGAACGTGTAGTTCTTGCGAATCTCAATAAAGGGAAAAATGTGCAACTTTTTTAATTCACATCTGATTTTAAATTCCTTCCTGATATAGGTCCTGTGGGTGATTTTATGCATTTCCACCAAGTTTCATCAAAATCCGAACGCAATTATGGTTGTCAGAGTGGCTGATTTTCTCAAAGAAGTATGATCTTGTGCATAGATGTTGAGAAAAACTCAGCTAACCTTGGGAAAGTTGGGCTAACCAACAACCAACCCAACCTAAATCTATTTGCCTCTTCATAACATCAAAAGGCTTGTATTCTTGTCTCTAAAGACTAATTCTCTCTCAATTTACAAAGTTGTCCACATAAAAAAACTGGAATGTATTGAGGAATAAAGCTCATGTCCCATATTCCTTGCCCAGAGCTGTGTGAATCGCTTAATTTCTACTTCTTACCAGACATGACTACCTACAAAGAGGCACTTGCACTCTATTGGAATAGTGAGATCAGCCCCTTTGAAAACTGGAAAAAATAACTGAAACTACCTCAAGGACTGCCCTGAAATTTCTGATAATGCAATTGCATATACTGTTAGTGTTTTTAAGCCATATTTTTCCTCTTTAGAACTATTGGGCTGCTTGTAGATTGATGGCAAGTGTAGGATAAAAAGTTTACAATGATCCCATGAACATGCTTTATGACTTATGACTTTGTGTGGGTGTGACTCTAAAGAGTGCCAGCACCACATCCAGTAGTCTATTGTACTGAAACCCCCTACTGATCTATTAAAGACCGATTACTGAAATAAATTTCAGCATGTACTTGATTGGAATGTTTGACAGTTCCCAGGGTTCGATACTATGGTATCCCAGATACTTAAATCGTTTGGCAGAGTAATAATCACAATCACACAAAATGAGTACAGGACTTTCCTCTACCAACCCAGCTTTCCTCTTCCCAGCCTCTGCATAATGGGTTATCTATAACACCCATAAGGTTAAGGTGTCTATTTAGGACACAGTAGCCAGTTAGAAGGCCAATAGCTACCCTGATTTCTCTTCTGCTCAATTTTAGCAGTTCCCTCGATTTGTTTGAAGGAGATCATTGATTGATCTCTTTGGCTTGTCTTTGATCATTAGATTGAAGCCATGTACGGTAAGACTCGGCCATGAGTAAACCTTTGATAGTCTTTCTAACCACATTGTAAGGTAGACCCAAATCAGGCTCTGATCCAATAAATGGCATATAAGATCCATATTTTGCTAGTTGGTCTGCATTTTTATTACCCACAATGACCAGGGACCCAGATAAGAGACACTTTGTTTCTTTCAGCCAGATCCACAAGTGCATTGTGACATTTCCACACTGCTTTTGAAGGGTCTTTAGGGCTGCTTGTTCTGTCAGAGATCTTTATAAAACTCTTAACAACTTCTTCCCGTGGAGGCAGTTGTAAGTACAATCAGAAATCCCTAGAACCTCAGCCTGTTATACAGTGACCATTTTACCCAGAGAGAAAGATAGCTTTATTTTTTGGTTAGGACAGAAAGCACCTGAACCAGTACCATGAGATGTTTTTAAACCATCTGTACCAAATTTCATCACCTCCCCTGATTAGCCTGGAGACAAATCCCCAATCATCTTTAGTTGGAAAGAATGCTGTATTTGGCTTGAAAGCAAAACTGCTTTAATATCCAATCAGATCTCATTAGTAGATAAGGATGTTCTTTTGCCTGCATATCAACATTTTTGAACATAGGCATTTGATAGGATGATTTCCATAGACCCATGAGTTTAAGGTGTCGTGAATACAAAATTGCCTCTAATTCCACTTGTTTATGTAGTGGTAGGAGTCCTAGAAGCATTTCTAGACTGAGGAAGTGGTATGTATTGCACTTGCCACTGCAACAGTCGCCATTCTCTATAGACTAGTGTGAGTTCTTTCTTCACTGTCTCATTACGGGTTCTACTCCACCAGGCAATGGCCCCATAAGATACCATTGGAGTTATCACTCCAGTGTATCCAGTGTACCATTTTTGGCGTTTGACCCGTTATTTCCCATGGCTTGTCTACAAGCCCAGAAAACTCTTTTGGCCTTGCTTGTGCAGTATTGAAGATGTGAGCTCCATGTCAAGATCTTATCAAAGATAACTCCTAGATACTTAACCACGTCTGAGTATTCTGAGTATGCAAGTGGAGTTCCAAAGAATTTTATCATATGCATATCTCATAGTCTTTTCCGTGTGAAGAGAACTAGGTTAGTTTTGCTTTGGTTAACCGACAAATTCACCTCTGCATCAATTTTTAATCTTTTTTTAGGACAGTGCTCACAAGGTCCGTTACAGTATTCTGGAACTTGCCTCTTATGACCAGTGTTATGTCATCAGCATAACCTAGACAATACAGACACAAAAAGTGAATCCTGTTTAGGAGCTCGTCGACAACTGGGCTCCATAGTAATTGTTACAGCACACCTCCCTGTGAACAGCCTTTACAGGTCCCCACAGTGAGTGTGTCACCCAGTAAAGAGGCTTGAGCCATTCTTGTCTCAAGCATATTTTTAATCCAAGTGCAGACCAGTGGAGAGATTAACTTCCCGTCTGATAAGGGCATCAATGATTACATTCATTGCAACATGTTTTAGTAAGCAATGTTGATGGAATTAAGTAGGTGATTCACCAATTATCAAAATTAGTTATGGATGTTGTGTCCCTCCTGCAGTGAATGTGGATAGTATCCATGCCAGTGTTGCTTGTTTGTTAGAATGGACAATCCTGGCCAGACATGGCTGATCATGGTCATCTAGCATAGATGGTTACCCACTATACTGTCCACGTAGAGTGGTAATGCCTTCCACATGAGATATTCTCTGCTTTTTAATCGTACACCTTTTATGTAATTTAAATCTTGTAGTTTCATCTTAAAACCAGCATTAATATCAATACATTTTAAACACTACATTTTACTCTTTTTTTTGTTAATAAGATATTTTTTAATATCTTTACTTTTTCACATAATTTTAAAGATTACATCTTCATGTTTTTACTTATGTTTTAATTATTGGTCAGGTGGTTAATTTGATGATTTTTAAATATATCTACTGAATTTTATTTTACCTTGCATTTGACGTAGCTTTGTCATTTTTAAATCTTGTTCCATTAAACCCAAATTAACTAGCCATTCTCAGTACGCATGTGACACTGGAAGGTTGAATCTTACAACTTTGGAAATTGAATGTCCCATTGTTTTGGTTTCCATTATCATTCCTCGTTCAAAATGTTATGATTCCTGCTGGCTTGCCATAATCCCATTGAGAGTTTGACCTGACATGGGATTATACCTCACAGCTGTTAAAAAATCATTGTATGTGTTAAAACCTCTATACGGAGGAGACAGCAGCTAAAAATTTTCAATCAATATCTCATGACTTTTGGTACTTCAGCATTTTTTTTTGGTGGGGGTGATGTTCTGGAGCTGTCACTATGTTGAACATTTTTTAAAAAGAATTTTGTGAAACACTTTCAAAAGTACACAGATGTTTTAAAATCAAAAACTGTCAATGACTTCCAGTTGCCTCTAGCGATGGAATCAAACGAAATATGTGACAAAGGCAAACAATACCGCTTATACTACCTGGGCCATGTTACTCTGGTATACAGAAAATCACAGGTAACCCTGACAGTCTGCTTTGCTCAGTCCCAACCTTCGCCCTCCAGAGATCCTCTGGCATGAAATGGAGCAGCAGGTGTATTTTAGTCTTTGAATCCTCAGTGAGTCATTATACTTGAGAAATATTACCATTATGTCTTATTTACAGTTTTCAAGGAACTTGTAGATAGTTTGCCTTGAAGAGTGTATAGGCCTTGTGCATGATGGACCTACAAATACTGACATTAATAAACTCGTTGATATATTTTCTGTTTACGTAATCACGTGCTTAAGTGTTGAATGTTTTATTGAGGCAACTGATGCTTTTGTATATTTTATGTTAATTTGTCCTAATATTTATGTGTATGTTTTCATAACAGGGGCAGCAACTTGGTAGAAAATTGTTTTACTTTTTTAGTATGATTTTAACTTGCTTATAATAAATCTCTTGCTCCATTTATGTTATTTTTATTGGATTGAAAGTATAAGAATTGGGTGGTTTAGAAATTTTGATAATTAAGTGCTTCTTTTGATGAATTATTATTTGTGTAAATAACTTTTAATACATTTTTGTTAAATTGTCTACATTTGTATTTGTTCTTGTGTATAGTTTGGAGTTGTCATTGATGCTGGATCTATGCACACTGAAGTATTTCTATACCAGTGGTCTGGAAGTAAAGATCATGGAACTGGTATGGTTCATCAAAAAGATTCCTGTGAATATGAAGGTAATTTTCAATTTACTGTCATGAGAAAATGCGACACCAACAAAGACTTCAGTTACAGCAATGAAATTCATTCGAGTGATGATATGTGGATTGAAATTATAGGATTCTAAGTCAAAACAAATGTGTTAAACTCAATAATTTATTGGACCACCTTTATCAGTTATAATACCTGCACATGGTGTGACATTGACCAATAGACTATCTGAAATATCATTCTATGCAGATTCAACCACATCCTCATTCCTCAGTTGTGACTGGGTGATAACATAGTTCAATGTTCAAGCAATAATGGCACATGTGTTTAGGACAAATAGGATGACCAAACAGGCCTAAGAAAATATACTTGTTGAAGGTAGACAATTTGGAGACATGAAAATGAGCATTGTCCTATTGAGAGATAACACCATATAGGCTCTGGTGCATTCCTCCCTTCTGTGTCAGTAAAAACTTTGATTGTGTGTATTGCTTGATACTGTATGTCTTGTCTCTATCATAGCATGGCCAAATATGCGCCATAGAACCCCAAAACAACCAACCGACCAGGCTCTGTATGAGGGGTAGGACGTCTGGTTTCGAGACATGCAATATGTTGATGACTTCATAGTTCCTATAATGTAAGGTGAGGGCGTGAACGAAATAGGGGGTAACCCAAACCAGTATGTTGGAAGTAGGACTATTATGATGCGCTGCAATGCATCTTTCCATATGCTGTTTCCCACTGCATCTCGTCATCTGACTGTGGTTCAGAATTATGAGGTGTCTTCAGATGTTTCACTTTGGGGTTGATTTCAGATGGTTGCTGTCTCACTCCACCTCTTTCTGCTATATCTGGTGAGTGTGTGGTTCGTTTTACATGTAAGGCCCACAAATGCCATGGTGATCCCAGTGTAAGCACAATCAAAATTAACAACACACACCTTCTATAATTATGCAAGCAAATACACGAAGACTTTTCAAACATGCACTTTGATGTTCCATATAATTCCCCTAGTTACTCGATTAAATATTCAAACACTTTCAATTGGCAACCAATTATATTATATACATCTGCATAATCTGACAACTATTTACCCAAAGTAATTCCTACAAACTATTGGTTAATTGCTATTCGTTACACATTAAATCCTACAATCTTTACACCCTTCAAATAAATATACATTTTAGCACAATCATACAATAATCAAAATACAATTTCTCATACATATATGTGTTACCCTGTGTATTTAATGGCTTGTTCTTATGGAATTTAGAAGGGAATTACCCCATTGCCCTTCAAGGTATACGAGTTGAATGCAGTTGTCATCACTTCCCATCTTTCCTCATTTACAACCAGCACAGTCCTTGGACTTTTTTCCGGTTTCATCAGAGATCACACTTCCGATGTTGATTCCCTCGTTTCAGGATCGCTATTTTCCTTCATAGGATGTTCGATGACGCGTTCTCTTTATATCACCCCTGCGTGATTGTGCACCGGATCCCTCTTCCGATGTCGACACTTGTCAGTTCAGGCTCGTTGTTTTTCTGCCCCACGACGCTCGATCATGTCCGTCGCTATTTTCACTGCTCCTAGTCCGTCGGCATCAAGCGTTCCTCGCCACCATAGATGCTAGCATCTGCGACAGATTGTCACACCCACCTCTTTTTGCTATCTCTGGTGAGTGTGAGTGGTTCGTTTTATATCTACTGGAGAGGGCTTCGCTGCATAGATATATTTTCATCTATTTATTGGACATTCTGGGTTATGAGTATATATGTTACAGAAACTGTTACAGTAGCAGCAGAGAGCCCCTCAGCCGTCCGTCTTCTGCCATCTCCACTGGTCGAATTCTCTTTTTTTTTCTTCCCTCTCCCCTTTTCTCCTCCTGACCTGAGTGATCTTTCAACGACACCCCCACCAACATCCCTAGAGGATGTCTCATTCTTCCCCGCCAACCTCCCTGTGTTGGTAGGAAAACCTCAGAACCTCAGTTACCTACTGCCCATTATATTGCTTCAGTGTAATGTTAATTAACTATCTAACCACTGTATCTGCTAAAAGGATCCAGCCACCATGTATTACAAGACTGCAGTTTGATGTCAGAAGACATATTTCACTCCTATTCAGCTTCCCAGTGTGCTCTTGGCATCATTGAGACATGAAATCTGGTCTAGGGTCACGGTACTGAATGCTGAGCTATGAACCCTTGCTTCTGCAATCGTCAATCAAATTGCTGGCAGACATTACCTTATGTATCATCCTCCATTGTGCTTATTTTATGGATGTTGCTATATGATTCATCATAGCCAAGTGCCTAATTTTATTTTCTGATGTAGCCATATGTGATTTGGATAACTCCTGACAAAGCTTAGACCCTTTTCTCCATTCTCTTAACCCTTCTTTGCATAATGGTGGAAATTTCCATCATAACATTGAATGCCCAAAAAGTATATAAAAGAACAAGTTCACTTTAAGTTGATCATGTCTGGATACCTTTTTAATGTCCATTGCATAAAAAAAAAAAACCATAGCTGTCAAAAATAAGCAAGTGTCACTTTCTGTAAAACGAGCTTGAAGTTGTCATTCCGCTGTTTGTTGTAGTTGCAAGAAACGTATGATTTCGTTTTTAATTTTGTTTTATTATATTTGAGTTTCTATTGCTAAAAAAGTGAAAATGAGTGGAAGAAAGGTTTGTAACATGTGTTTCTGTTATTTTTAGAGCAATTTCTGAAAAAGTTTCCGTTTTGTTTAAAAAATACCACATGATACCATCGTATTGTTTTTTGCTAAATTTATACTATAAATATATACTAAGATTTTTTTAACCATTTTCCCTTTAATTTTGAACATGAATTATATCACCTTGATTTATTTCACCAATAAAGAAAAAATCATACAAAGAAGGGTTAAAGTATGCATAGTTTCTCCCAAAGCATGCACCAATATCATGACAAACTTTATTCTCTCAACCCAATAATACTTCTCTCAAACTCCATTTACTGTTAGTAATGTTGTCTTGTTTCCAAACAAGGCATGTTTACATAATAGTAGTAGAGTATTACCAATTGAATTCACCTACGATGTTTGGCATTTGCTTTTTCAAGGAATTTTATGTCTTCTGAGTCGCATTTCAGCCTGTAATGCATGTACGTCCTATTTTCATACTCAACTGAGATTTTAATCATTTGCAGTTGCCATGATAAAGTTTGTAGTTGCCATACTACCCATCTGTCAAATTTACAGTTCAATCCAGCGACTCTTTCTTGATGTTCGACTTCAATATTTTTATTTGCCTTTTTATACTATCTGAAAGTTTGACATGACTTGATAAAGGGGTGACTCCAAAGAGTGCCAGCACAGCGACTAATAGTCTATTGTAATAAGACCCCTTCTGATATACTAAAGAGCGATTGCTGAAATAAATTTCAGCAAATACCTGATTGGAATGTTTGACAGTTCTCAGGGTTCGATACAATGGTATCCCAGATATTCAAATCGGTGTGTAGAGTAATGGTAACATTCACATAGAACATGTACAGAACTCTCCTCTACCATCCGTCAACCTCTACATCAGGGCTCGAAATACCCAGGTGCACTGTGCACCTAAAAATAAAATTGTGCACCTAATTTTTTCCCTCTAGGTGCACTGTGTGCACCTATCGTTAAAAAAAGCGGGATAAACGTATTTTATGTTATTTTGATGTCTGAACAAAATATTAGTATTGACCTCTCGCTCTAAAGGAACGTAATTAAAATTCCTAAATACGCACTAGGCAAAAACTTTAATCCAGAAAATACTATGTTGCAATGAAGGAAAAATACAAAAAGAAGAATGGACTCTAAACCTTATGGGTAAAGATCTGCCAAAAACGTAGACGTTTTTGGTTGCCCACCAATGTCTGATGATGACTAAATATTTGTAAGTAATAATTTCGCAGATAAAAAAAAGTTTAAATATTTTTATTTACTATCTACTTGTAACATATCCAAATATACCCAACTAATAAAGTAGTCTATATTACATTAATGGTCTCATACTACGTTTATTTAAATGTGCACCTAAAATATAATCTGTGCACCTAATTTAAAAACTTAGGTGCACAAGGTGCACCTGTATTAAAAAATCTATTTCGAGGCCTGCTCTACATTAATGGTTCATCTATAACACCCATAATGTTGATGTGTCTATTCAGGGTACAGTGGCCAGTTAGGAGGCCAATAGCTATCCTGATTTTTTTCCTTCCCAAATTCAGCAGTTCCCTCGATCTATTCCAACGAGATTGCTGATTGAATTTTTGGCTTGTCTTTGATTGATTATTAGACTGAAGCCAGGTATGGTTGGATTCAGCAAGGAGCAAATCCCCTATAGTCCCTCGAACCACATTGAGAGGCAGACCCAAAACAAGCTCTGGTCCAATAAATGGGATTTCAAACCCATGTTTTGCTAATTGGTCTGCCGTTTCATTACTGTCAACGCCACAGGAACCAGGGCTGTAGGGTATACCCTCTGGATTTTCCAGCAAATTTGGTATACCCTCTGCTTTTCTTAAAAACTAAGTACAAGCTTTGCTTATCCTAGAAATCGAACATCACGCGAAACATGACATGACACACGCTAAGGCTGGTAGTCGTAGAGTGCCTATCTCTACTATTATTAAAGGTAGTGCTTGTGTGTATGTCTGTGGACTGTCCTGACGAATCTATGGCACTTACAATAATGAGATTTGACACGTGTAGTCCAAATTTTTGCAATTTTTCTATCCCACCCAAATTTTAAAATTTAATCTAGAGATTTAAAAATTAATTTATTGAAATTTAATTATTATTTTCCTCAGAATGGCAACAGTATAAAGAGATGACCGATTCTAAATTTATTTTTCGTTTGATTTTCCAAGAAACGAATTCAGAGGTTTTGAACAAAACAAATAAAGTTTTAACTGGAGTAATGTTGTTCCTTTTTCTATCTCCTAGATCGTTAAAAATAAACTACAAATTTCAACGGTTTTGAAGTCTGCGGAAAATTTTATATTAGATCAATACCTTAAAATATGATTATTTTTAAATAAATAATTTTTAAATTGTAACTTTTATATTTGCCCCATATGAATTTGATATTCACTATCAAGAAATCACAGATTCAATTTCCTGCGCTCAAACAATTCCAACAAAGGGAAGTAAAACAAATAAATTATTTTTTTGACTTGAAATTGTGTAGTTCTTTTTTGTAAAATCGGGATCGTTCAAGATAGATTGAAAATTTCACTAGTTGACCCCCATGGCTTATGGATTTTATATACATACATGTGTGTGCACATGTTTTTTTGGCCTCCTGGAATGTGTAAGTATATGTTTCGCCTCCCCCTGGAAAAAATTATGCGGTTGCCCATGGTATACACTCTGGTTTTTTTTACGACTACAGGCACTGCCAGGGACCCAGACAAGAGAGACTTTGTTTTTCTCAGCCAGGTCCTCAAGCACATTGTGACATTACCACACTGCTTTTGAGGAGAAGCAGTGATTTTCAAAGCCTTTAAGGCTGCCTGGCTGTCAGAAAATTTTTTATAACCCTCTTAACAAACATTTATTGAGCCAGTTGTCAGTACAAGCAGAGATCGCCAAAATCTCAGCCTGATATACACTGGCCAACTTACCCAAAGAGAAAGCTAGCCTTATTTTCTGATTAAAACAGAAGGCACCTGAACCAGTGCCATGAGATGTTTTTGAACCATCTGTGTACCAAACTTCATCACCTCCCCCGATCAGCCCTCCAGCGAATCTCCATTCAGCGACCCTCCCTGATATGTGAATCTCCATTCCTCTCTGATTGGAAAGATGTTATATTTAGCTTTAAAGCAAAATTGCTTTAACATCCAGTCAGATCTCATTAATAGATAGGAATGCTCCTTCACATGTGAATCAACATTTTTGAACGCAGGCATTTCATAAGACGACTTTCATAGTTCCATGAGTTTGAGGCATTGTGAGCACAAAATTGCCTCTTGTTCCACTTGTTTATGCAGTGGTAGGTGTCCCAGAAGCAGTTCCAGACTCTGAGGGAGTGGTTTGCATTCCACTAGTAATTGCAACGGTCACCATTCTTTGTAGACTAGTGAGTTCTTTCTTCACTGTCACATTACGTGTTCTATTCCACCAAGCAATGACCCCATAGGATATCATTGGAACATTAATTCTGGTGTATATCCAATGTACCATTTTTGGCGTTAGACCCCAGTTATAACAATGGCACGGCTACAAGCCCAAAACACTCTTTTGTACTTGCTCGTGCAGTACTGGAGATGTAAGCTATATGTCAAGGTCTTATCAAAGATAACTCCTAGATACTTAACCTCGTCTAAATATGCAAGTGGTGTTCCAAAGAATTTTATCAAGTGCATATCTCGTTACCTTTTCCGGGTGAAGAGGACTAGGCTAGTTTTGTTGGGGTTAACCGACAAGTTCACCTTTCTGCACCAATTTTCAATCTTTTTAGGGCAGTGTTCATTAGGTCAGTTACCGTGTTTTGGAACTTCCCTTTTATGACCAGCATTATATCATCAGCATTACCCAGACAGTACAGGCCCAAGTAGTGAGTCCCATTTAGGAGCTCATCAACTACCAGGCTGCATAGTGTGAGGGTGACAACCTTTACAGTTCCCCACAGTGAGCGTGTCTCCCAGTAAGGAGGTTTTAGCCATACTTGTCTTGATCATGTTTTTAATCCAGGCTCTTACCAATGGATTAACATTTAGACTGAGAGCATCAATGATTACGTTTATTGGAACCTTATCAAAGGCTCCTTCAATATCTCAAAAGGCTGCTAAAGCAATATCCTTTCCATTGACCACTCTATTGAGGACCGTAACAAGATCATAAAGAGCAGTCTGTAGATTTCCCAGGCTGGTAGGCGTGTTGAAATCTCGATAAGGGTTCGGCTTTTAAAACCTCCTCTCTAATGTATCTGTCAATCAGTTTCTCTTAAGTCTTAAGAAGAATTGACCTGAGACTAATAGGTCTGAAGGCTTTGGCTTCACAGTAGCATGTTTTACCTGGTTTAGGTATAAAAATTACTTTGCAGGTTCTCCATGCATGTGGCATGTACCCATATACCACGCAAGATCTATAAATCTTGCATAGGTGTGGTATAATGATGTCTTTGCCATGTAGGAGTAGAGCAGGTATAATGCCATCTACACAAGGTGTTTTGAAGGGCATGAATGAGTTAATTGCCTATGCTATTCTTTTTGGAGTAATTATACTTCTGGCCAGTTCCCCAGTCCTCCATCGCACTACGCAGTAGGGGAACATGTGGAACTGTCAGTTCATCATTGATGTTTGTGATTATGGAATCAGGGAA
Source organism: Metellina segmentata (assembly GCA_947359465.1). Lineage (NCBI taxonomy): Eukaryota > Metazoa > Arthropoda > Arachnida > Araneae > Tetragnathidae > Metellina > Metellina segmentata. The sequence goes on along the minus strand of OX375872.1, from coordinate 137,623,838 downwards.
GTGCACTCTCTAAGCATTTCTACCAGGGTGCTCCTACCGTCTTCCATAAATGTGTCATCATCCTTTCTAATGGAACCCAATTGGCACTGGTTGTTTTTGGTCAGTACTTTAGTCAGCTTAGCTGCACTAGACATACTGTCCACTTGGCCACAAGTCGGTGAGTGCCTCTTTGTATCTCGACCACTCTGTTAAGGCTTCTGCAGTTCTTTTTAAGACCATAAAGATTTTTATTCCACCAAGGAACTTGCCTTGGTAAGCTTGTGGTGACTGCCTTGCAATTTGACTGATAGGACGGATTGTTGCAGAGTCAACAGCCAGTTCCAAGTCCTCCAGTGAATTAAAGTTGACTTCTACCCTCTAGAAGGAGGTGAAGGTCCTCCCTGTAGGAATCCCATTTTGTGTGCCTGGGATTTCTTTGATCCTGCTGGATATTCATAGCAGGACCTGTTATAGACATTTGGATCTGTCTATGGTCTGACAGTGGTAGCCAGACAGATGCTAGTCCTTTATGCAGTTAACTGCTTTAGCATTACAGAAGGTGTCGTCAATGACTTCACTTCTGTTGCTGTTGACAAACGTCGGTTTGTTACCTGTATTGAGGATTAAAAGGTCTTTACATAAGAAAAATTCTATTAGTTCCTCACCTCTTTTGTTGCAGTTGGAGCTGCCCCAAATGGTGTGGTGTGCATTTGCATCACATCCCATGATAAATTTCATCCTAGTGTGTGAGCAGTGCTCGACAAATCTTCTGGCTGTTGTCGCTAGAGGAATTTCTTCTTCATATGGAAGGTACGCTGACATGATAAATGTGGTATCTCCATTCTCACTGATAATCTTGGTAGCAACATTGTCCTCATCAAGGAAATCAGCCATAAAGAGAGCATTGAGATTTTTATTTACGATGATACATTCTCTTAGTTTGCTACATGAGCAATCAAAGAATAGATTCCCATAGTTGCCCAGGCCTATGATTTTTCCATGATTGACCCAGGCTTCCTGTGTTAGGGCATTGTCTATCCTTCCTTCTACAAGTCTCTTGCTAAGTAAAGCTGTAGGAGACTGACTATGGTGAAGATTGATTTGTGCAACCCTTATGGGATTACTTATCTTTCTTAGGGGTTTAGACATAACCTAACAGTTAAGTTATGGAGAGCAACAAGGCTAACCCCTAGTATGAAGTTTAATTCTCGATTAAAGCTGAGTTCTCTCTGATTGGAGAAAAAGACAGCTGTTTTGCCTGATCCTGATTCAGATAGAACAAGACCATCAATTTGTCTGAATAGTGACCCAGTGGAGTCACTAACTGAATTGGAAGGAAACAGTGGCTCTTGAGGCTCTGCTTTGTACCTACTGTTGGAGTCGTTTCCCCAGAAACTGGTTCCATGACCTCCATGATGACTGAGCTCACAAAGAATGCTTCAGGTTCATCTCCCAATGTCTGTGCCAGAGGTTCCATCATAGCTTCTTCTGATACAGGCTCTGAAGCCACCTCATCAGACTCTGCAGATGGTTCCGCTACAGCATCGTCCAATGTAGGCTGTGCCACATCACTGGACTGCAAGTGGTTACCCACGGCAACAGAAGGGGGGGGAGGGGCTTGTGAGTAGTATTTGATCGGACAAGATCTTACAAAGTCCTTTCCCGAATGCTCCTGTGGAGACCTCAAAATTTCCCTCTCATAAGAGCTAGGCTGATCTTTGGTCCATTTCAATGATCCACCTAGCATAGGCACGATCCCCCCGACAATGACCTCCCGTATTTTCCACTCATCATTGTTGAGACCTGGGTTCGAACAGACAATCCGTCGAAACAGTACTTCACCATCCGGTTAAGACATGGGTTTTGAGGGCTATTTTCACGGGTTTGGGAAGCTTAGCCGCTTTTAGCACCCTGATTTGAAAGCCACCTCCCTCCCTCCCATCATAGTTCGCATTTAGCCATTTCACTGTGGAGCATGAGGGCGCTGTTCAGTACACCTACGGTTAGTAACTGAGGGCCCTCTTGATCAACATCCATTGAATCAATATTCCTATAGATATGTGTTTGAATGTTCATTACCATCAGCAGGAGACATCCTTGTTTCTAAGAAGGCTTCCTGAACGTTGGCTATTCTTATACCTGCAGCAGCTTGATTGTATGACCATGGAGCAGATGTCCATGGTTGCTTCGTCTGTACCAAGGTAGTAGGGGAGGATGTACCATCATCCGGCCCTCCTCTCTTACCAACTGGGGTCTCTTGCTACTGTTGGAGCTTTCCATTCCCAGATTCAGCATGACGAATCTGAGCTTGTCATCTCCTGTGCTTATATTTCTGTTGTTGGATGGTAGAGGAGAGTTCTGTACACGTTCTATGTGAATGTGACCATTACTCTGCACAACGATTTGAATATCTGGAATACCACTGTATCGAACCCTGGGAACTGTCAAACATTCCAATCAGGTACATGCTGAAATTTATTTTGGCAATCGGTCTCATGGGGAATCAGTAGGGGTCTCGGTACAATAGACTATTAGTCGCGGTGCTGTCACTCTTCGGAGTCGCCCCTTTACAAGTCATAAGTCATATATTTCTGTGCACGAGACATTGTTTCCCATCCAGGCATGAGATCAAGCATAGAGGGCTTGAATACTTCTTGTCTTCCGGATGGGGTATTGGTTGACACGGGTCTTGAGGTTCCACAGACGTCAGAGTTTTGTACTGGTCGCAGGCACCTAGGGGCCACAATCGACCAGTGGTTAAGAGCCTGTCTCTGTTTCGGTACGCACCTCATAGGTAGATCCCAGAGGGATGTAGTCACTTTGGTCAAGTTTTGACTGTTTATGGTGGTTTTGGGGGCGATTTGACCCCCTGTGTTTTTTTCTTTAATTTCCATAAAGTACAGTTTTATTGAGGGTAAGTAAAAGATCACCGCCTGTATGGACTCTCTATGCAGGCGTAAGGCTTATTGCAATGTGGGTCGCCACTTCACGAGGTGAACCGTTTGCGACAACCTTTAACCCCGGTTGCCATGTGACTTTCACATTCTCATCAGCACGGTATCCACACCCTGGACTTAAATTGACTTTTATCTGCCTTCTCCATCTTATCTCTTGCAAAGTCAAGACTGCACACAGATTATCAGGATCTTGACAGATTATGCCAAGGACAATTTAGGCTCCCTCCTTCTTTTTCAACCGGGCTTGGGACCAGCTTTGGTGAAGTTATCTAAAAGTAACTTTTTGACTATTTTGATATTGATTTTGGGATTTTGAAGTATTCTCTTTATTGAGGTCAGTAAAATAAGTTTCATTTTAATTACTTCCAACCACCTGTGTAGCGAGGCAAGACATGCAGATAATATTGAGTGTTTTGTGTTATGAACAACTAACCCATTTTTGAATCTTGTGCCATGAAACCCAAACCAAATTTGTTTAAGACTTGATCAAGTAAATTATACTTCTAATAAATATTTAGATATTTTTCTTTTTTTTAGTTTGTTTCTAAGTCTATAGAAAGCTTAAGATTTCTCAATAAAGAAGACTAAGCCATCTGTAAATAGATTTTAAACAATTATAACTTAAATATAAAAGCATGTGTTTTTCAGATTATTATGTTTATCAGATTATCGTGCCAAGAGAAATGAAACACTGAGCCAATGTTTGATTGGAACAAAACTTACTGTGTGTAATATACAAAAAGATAAAGAAACTATAACAATATCAAATCAAGATGATTCTAGAATTACACCAGAAAGGTCAAACTAGGAAGTTGTAAAGCCCCTCTGACAGCAATACATGATGATGTACTGCATAGCATGGAATCAAATATAGTTCTTATGGTATCGTGTGGCCAATTATACCAAGCATTCGCTGCTAATCCAGATGTTTTATAGGGTCACAGTGATTCAGTTGGTTTGTCCACTACTGTTCTTGTAATATGCAAGCTTTGGTGTAGCTAAGCCAAATATGGCACTTGTGCCATAAAGCCCAATTAGATCCCTTATATTCTGAGTGTGGTGCTGTTGTGACCTAGCATATTTTAAAAGACAGATGTTTGTGTCTAGCAAAAAAGGTTTCATAATCATAGAAGCAGTCCTTTGAGAGGTGTACTGTGTGTGCTTGGGTTTTATACTTTGTAAATAGCCTTATACAGGGTGAGATGAAATTCAAATCAACATCTAGAATGTACTGGATGCAGGACATATTGCAGTACTGTCAAATTATGTTGTACCACTACATTTACCCTTGGGGACACATCTTTAGTTGTATACTATCTGGTAAACATGGGAATTGCACTCTTGGAGTACGCAATCAATCTCTTCTCCTTTCCCTCTGCTCTATCTCCCACCCCTCTTGTTTCATCCCTTTTATGTGGCTTGTGAACAGCATTGAAATTATGAACAATTTTGCTTTGAAATACAATCATATATCACCATCAATTTTACAATCGTTGTTTCAAGGTTTAATTTAATTTTAGTTTTCAATTCGATTTGCTTTAACAAAACTTTTCCATCACTGAGTTATATCTTAATTTTACTTCATAAATGTTGATACTTTTCTGACCCAAATTTTTGCAGTGTGCAGCGTCCCATATTGGGGGAAAATGGAATCCTGGGGCCTTATGTGTGCCTTTAGCCCATGCTTCAACATAGACAAGTAACTAGAGTGAGTCCACTCTTGTCAGTTGGGTCATTTAAGTTATCTGGATTTCTCCACATCAGAATGCTTAGCCCAGGGCTCGAAATACCCGGGTGCACAGGTGCACTGTGCACATGAAAATAAAATTGTGCACCTAAATTTTTCTCGCTAGTTGCATGCCATGCACCTAAATAAAAAACTTAGGTGCACCTTGTGCACCTGAATTAAAAAATCTATTTCGAGGCCTGGCTTAGCCCCTCTGTCGTGCTGTTAGCTCTGTGGTGAGTATGGGTCCACCATGAAGAAGTTAAATAATTAATCTATGGATCCAGAAATTTCTTTGCCCGAGAGGAGGTCTAAATCCCTCTAACAATGATGATTCCCCAATTCCTAAATTTTTGATAGTCAATAACCTTGAAAGGAAACTCAACCTTTTCACCATTTGCTGTACAAAAATATATTCATTCTTCTGCTGGCAAACTGAAAACAATAGAAACTGCAGTCTGCTGATCTTTTTATAGAAACTGTATCTGCATACTTATCTGAACAACTGATGAAATTAAACCAACTTGGCAAACTAAAATTTAATGTAATCCTGCACAAAACTCTAAATTCTGGTCGATCTGAATCTGATCTCTTTAACGTATCTGTACAAGAGTTTATGGAAGAATTGAAATCTCAACATGTTTGTTCAGTCATTTGCCTTTACATCAGACGAGATAAAAATATTAGCACAAAACATGTAATATTAACATTCAACACACCAGACATACCGACATCCATCAAAGCAGGATATTTAAAATTTTAATGGCAGTGTCAGACTACATTCCAAGCCCTCAAAGATACTTTAAGTGTCAGGTCTGGACACTCGGTCTTTATACCGATTCACTGCAATTTGTGCCAGATGCTCCAAAACCTGAACATGGTGAAAATTACTGCTGAACCTATATGCTTCAATTGTCAAGGTAATCCTTCTTTCTCCAGGTCTCGTCCTCAATGGGAAAAAAGAAATCCAAGGCATAAAAATAAAACAAGATTTCATATCTTTAAGCAAAAAAATAGTGGAAAGTCGGACACACCAAGAGCAAATTTTCATATGCGTCTGTAATTAAAATAATGAAATCTAAATGTGCCATAAGCACTTTTAAACAGGTTCTAATCAAAATTGTGGATTCCAACAGGTACTACTTAGAATTAGAAGGCAATCAACTACCACGTACTTTCAGCAAGATTAACGGTTTATTAACAACACAACTACACAGTTACAGAAATGGTATAATAATAAGAAATCAATTTAGTTATAAGCTCTCATTCGATTGACGTCAGAGCTGACGTCAGTTCGTCTCTTCACTTCATCGCAACATCCTCCCCCTTTTTTGCAGGGAAAGACGCAAAACCATACAAGTACTGATTTAAAAGGTCCAGTCTTTGAGGCACCTTTCTGACTCGTCCATACTTGGAAGCACTGGCTGTTGACAATCGTTCCCCGTTATTTGGCTCCAAGGGAGACGATACCACGCACTCTGAAAGCCCCTCGGCAGTCGCACTGAACGGCATAGAGGCTTGGTCACTATCAGCATCTTGGGCTGGAAAAGTGCTCTGGTTTGGCGTATCATCCTGGTTGCTGGAAGATCCTGCATCTGCAACGAAATCTAAAGAATTCTCATTAATTTCCAGAGGAAAAACTCTTTGAATAGGTCGTAGAAATGTCCCCGTTTGAGTTCTCACTCGCACTGTTCTGACCACTCCATCCTTTCCAGGAATTAATTCAATAACTTTGGCTAAAGGCCAGGCTCCTCTCTTTCTTATATCATCCCCTAGAAGGACGATTTCTCCCAATTTTAAGTTAACTGAAGAGTTTTTACACTGAGCCTTTTGTACCAAAAGTCCAAGGTACTCATTCCTGAATCGCTGTCTAAGATCTTGAAATAGCTTCCAACGATATCTAATTCTTTTTCTCAAAGAGGAAGAATCGCGAGTGTCCATATCCGGAACTCGGGCATCGTAGTTCTCGCTTAAAAACATAGCCGGAGTTAGAGGTACCAAGTCTTCCGGATTCTCTGACAGGTAGGTAAGGGGTCTTGAGTTCACAATCGACTCGCAATCACATATAATTGTATGTTGTTCTTCAAAGTTCAAAATTGAATTTCCAAGAGTTCTTCGTAACAATTCCTTGACGGTGCGGACTAACCGTTCCCAAAATCCTCCCCACCATGCGGCCGTAGGAGGATTAAATCTCCAAATAATTCTGTGTGCCTGAGTTTCTTTTTGTATCTTCTGCCAATCAAGTGCACAGAGCTCATTGTGGGTGCCCCTAAAATTGGTGCCGTTATCGGAATAGATAATTTTGGGTCGTCCCCGTCTTGCAATTAATCTCCTCAAGCTCAAAATAAAGGTGTCGGCAGATAGAGATGTAACCAATTCTAAATGAAGTGCCCTATAGGTTGCACACGTAAACAAGGCCAACCATACCTTTTCACCTCCTTTTAGAAACAAGGGTCCAGCAAAATCGATACCGACGACTTCAAAAACAGCACAGTCACTTACACGATCCGCCGGCAACGCTACTGGCATGCTGTCTATAGATTTGGCACTGTAACGCTTGCATTTTACACAACGTCTCACAATCTTCCTCACAGTTCTCCGTCCTCTTAGAATCCAATATTGTTCCCTCAATATATTGAGGAGCATCTGAGTGCCAACATGGCAATTTAGTTTATGAAAATGTTCAATAAGTCGAGAAGTGAACATACACCTATCCGGAAGAAGTATAGGAAATTTGAACACAGGTTCATCTTCGCGCTGTGTGAGTCGTGTCTTAACTCGGATTATGCCGTCTTCATCGAAAACAGTTCCAACCACCACTTTAGTACACGGTTCAGAAAAATACTGATTTTGGATCATTCGTATCAGTGTCTTTTCTGCAAAACAAATCTCAAGCGGTGACAGATCCCCGGATCTTCTGTTTTCTCTGTTCTTTCGACTATTATGTGCGAATCGAAGAATCCAACACACACACCTAATTATGGATAGGTAACTGGAGAATCTAACAGCATACCAAGGTATCGTATCCTCGACTAACCCAATGTTACATAATTGAACCTTTCTACGTTCTATATTAATATTCGACTCCTGACAAACTAACTCATTCTTAGGCCAGCTATCACGGTTCATAGAGCCATCTGGGTCCCTCCCACCAACGTGACTCTCCAAGTTGCTGTGGCGAACACCCTCTCGAAAGCAAGTCAGCTGGGTTTTGTGTACCCGGTACATGGCGCCATACCTCATCAGGAAATAACTGTTTCACTTCTTTAATCCGGTTTTCCACAAATACTGACCACGATCCCTTTTTTAGCAACCACCATAAAGCTATCATAGAATCGCTCCAGAAAACTAAATTTAAACTGGGCAACTCTAGTGCATTTTTTACTGCATGGGCAAGTCTAGCTCCAATGCTACAAGCCATTAGTTCAAGCCGGGGAATCGTCAATTCTTTTATGGGCGCTACTCTAGTTTTTGCTCTAATTAACTGTACCCTTACTCCTAAAGAAGTCTCCGTTCTCACAAATACACATGCGGCGTACGACGTCTTACAGGCATCAACAAAAACATGAAGTTCCGAGTTTTCACTAACCATAATGTATCGTGGCACCTCAACAGTTCTAAAATTATCAGTTTCATTGAACCATTTAAAAAATATTGTTTGAAATTTCTCGGGTAACAAAGCGTCCCAAGCTACCTTAGCTTTCCACATTTCTTGCAACATGATCTTAAGGACCAATGTAGAAGGGCATAAAATATCTATCGGGTCAAAAATGCGTTGAACAGCAGCTAACACTTTACGTTTAGTGGGTTCTTCGTCCAGAGGTATGTTAACACTACACTTCAGGGTATCCTTTTCTAAATCCCATAATATACCAAGAAGGGGCGTAATTCCCGAGCTTCTGACGAGTCTTGAAGGAACATTGCTCTCCCAACCTCTCAGATTAAAACGCCTGTCAGCCAAAATTTCCTTTGCTTTCAAAATAAAGCCTTCCTGTTCCAACACATTTGACACTCCTGTGACACAATTATCAACATAAAATGAGTGTCTTAATTTCTGGACAACAGGTTCAAATTCTGAAGACGCGCTATCCAAAAGGTGCGATAATGATGCGGCCAACAAGAAAGGGCTCGGCGACAACCCAAACACCAACCTACAACGACGATACACTATCCCCTCGGCAAAAGTCGGCAAAAGAAATCTTAAATAATCTCTGTCTTGCGGGGCTATACTTATTTGTAAGAAAGCCTTTTCTATATCCGATGACAACCCGACGGGATAAAGGCAAAATCGATCTAAAATATCTGGGATTAGTTCAATCAAATTCGGACCCCGAATTAAACAATCATTCAACGATGGCCCGTTACCTTCTCTAGCGCTTGTGTCAAATACGGGTCTAATCTTCATAGTCTGGCTTGAATGCTTAACAATGGGTCGATGAGCCAAATAATGATAACCCACTTCCAATTCTTCCCTAGGGACTCTTTCAATTATTCCTAGCTCCTCCCATTCCTTAAAAACATTAATATAATCATTCAAATAGTTTCCCTGAATAGCACGCACACACATATTTTTATGCCTCTTAAAAACTAAATTTTGATTAGTAGGCAGTTTTACATCTCCCTTAAAGGGTAAAGATACTTGATACCTTCCATTAGGAAGAACAGTTAAAATTTCTTTAAAACCATTTACAGTATCTACATAAGCCACTTTCCTTCTATTGTCCTCTATTGGATGCGTAATGCCTATAGTATCCAAATTCCACAGGTTAGAAATATCAAAGTTAACACACGAATACAATGAAAGCACGGAAAATGATTTACAATAAACGGACTCACTAGAAGCTGGCACCGATACTATACAATTCTCAATAGGCATTTGTTTTACTTTACCAAATAGAACATTTCCTAGCTTAGTTTCTAATACAACAAGTCCAGAATTCAACCGTAAAGCTGTACCTGTAATTAAATTACCAATGACATCTACACGTATAAGAGCATTAATCTCCACCTCTTGACTATTTAAATCAGGTATTACAATGCCTCGTTCTTTTAATTCAACAATTGTAGAAATGTCATTCACTCTGGAAACAGCTCCACAAATTTTACTTTCACTTAAAGCCTCAATTACACAAGCATAAGTACCATCTAAATTTTCAAGTTCTAAATCATGAACCAAATGAGTACGGGGACTAGTCTCTCTCCCCCCAAACAAACCGTGAGAAATGGTTTGTTTCTGCTTATGTGGTATACCAAGAATTTCAATTACTCTCTTACTAACATAAGAACGCTGGCACCCTGTATCTAAGAGAGCTCTTACAACTAATTCTTTACCTTTAAATTTAACTTTAACAATTAGAGTCTGCAAAAAAACGTTATTACTATTACACTGACCTGCCAGAGCATTACTAGTAACAGTGTTCAACACTGGTTCTTTAACTAAAATTTCGCCTTCTGCACACATCAATGTAACATGAGGTTGATCACACCTAAAACATTGCACTTTAGCCCTGCACTTCCGAGCCATGTGGCCCACATGTAAGCACTTGAAACAAGCTCTGTGTTTTAAAACCACTTTCTTCTTATCTTCTAAAGACATCTTTCTTGCAGAAAAACAGTCTGCTGAAGCATGCGACTTATTGCAAAATATGCAAGAAAACGTCTTCTTACCGGAGGTGTTATCAGAAGTATCCACCAACGCACTTATAGTAGATATCTCATGATCGCTATTTTGTGTTCTAATAGAAGTTCGTTGTGCTCCCAGCCCTGAACGGGCGAGCAAAATCATTTCCTCCCCTTTTACTTCATTCCGCAGAAATATCATTAATTGCTCCAATGATCGAACCTCTGAGTCATCAGACGAACGTGAACGTTCCCATGCTCGCAGAACTGTCTCTGGCAAGCAAGACTCAACCAACGGCGCCAGAAAATCGGCATATCTTTCTTTTGTTCTTCCAAGACTCTCCAAAGCTGATAATTTACTTTCGATTGAATCATAAAGTTCCGCTAAATCACACTTTTTGCTACCAGTCAAAATATTCTTGGTGATCATAGATAAAAGATCCCGAACAAAAATTTGTACCAATAAATCGTCTCGACCAAATCGGTCCTTCAGTTGTTCAATTACTTTTGGGTAGTTCTCTCGGGTGGAGGGAAAGCTTTGCACAAGTCTAGCAGCTTTAGAATCCGGAATGACGGCTTGTAACAGATACTGAAATTTGTCCTCTTCTGCAATCTGTTTATCCTCATGAATTTTTTCAAATTGTGCCCAGAAACCGAGGTACTCTCGTGGGTTGCCGGAAAAAGCTGCCAATTTTATAGTTGGTAATTGAAACTTTCTTCTTTCCGTAACCACATCTTTTTCACTTTTTAACATTTTGTCCAAAGTAATGTTCAGTGCGTCATACCTGTCTCTATATTGTTCTGCTTTTACAAAATCGTCTTCAAAAGTACTGACGAGTTGTTTATTACCCAAAATAAATGCTGCAACTTCCTCTTGAACTGCTTCCAGTCGCTCATACTTTGACTGTAGCTGTGTCTTTAAGACGTCTACATTCTGTACAGTCGGAGCTTCTCACAGTGATTCTTCTATCTTGTTGCACGCTTGCGTAAACGCTCCTCTACAAGCTGAACGCTTCGCTACTAAGCCTTCCATTACTTGAAAACAATAGTCAACACGGACGCCAGACTCTTTTCAGCGATCCCACCTGACAAAATACATAAACGAAAAGTACCTCAAGAAAAGCCACCAAGCATTGAAGATGTCGCGGACGCCACTAAATGTGCCATAAGCACTTATAAACAGGTTCTAATCAAAATTGTGGATTCCAACAGGTACTACTTAGAATTAGAAGGCAATCAACTACCACGTACTTTCAGCAAGATTAACGGTTTATTAACAACACAACTACGCAGTTACAGAAATGGTATAGTAATAAGAAATCAATTTAGTTATAAGCTCTCATTCGATTGACGTCAGAGGTGACGTCAGTTCGTCTCTTCACTTCATCGCAACACTATTGCTATCCAAAGAGATACCATTCCCAATGAAGAAATTGGAAATACAATTGTACAAAACAAAGAAACAAACGTCCAAGAAAAAGGTGCAACCAATAAAAAATTAATAAAAACAAACATTCCTAAACCATCTGGTCCTAATGTCAGATACTTAAAACAAAATCACAGGAAAATAGATGCTATGAAATCTAATAGAATCAATGAAAAATATAACTTGAAGACCTATTCTCTTCATCTGACTTATCTGGTGAGGGAATAGACAAAAATTAAATAAGTAGGACCAAATGCAAAAATCCATGAAATACTGATAAGTCAATATAATATCTTGGAATTGCCATGTTGAAGATGTGAAAGTTTTGATTGATTTTTAAGATCCTGTATGTCTTTGTTTAGGAGAAACTTTTTTAATACCCCCCCCACAAAAATTAGAAGATATAATATCACAAGAAAAGATAAATGTAAAAAACAAATGTGCTAGTGTTGGTGCAGCTCTTCTAGCTTGTCTGGATTATCAATCTTTGGCTGTCCACATCTCCAAACAGATCGTCATTCAGATAAATTTAAAATACTTAGTTACAATATTCTGTATAAATATACCACCAAATGAAATTCTTGACCAAAGACACTGAACAATTTAATCAATCAACTACCTGCTCCATATATTCTACTTAGTGAAATGTATGGTCATAACACTTTGTGGGGTAGTAGGGATGTTAATCCCAGATGTCAGTAGATGGAGCAGGGGATAGATGATCATTGTCTGTCTTCTGAATGATGGCTGGACCTTTCCCTTCGGGGGTTGACCCCGAATTGTCGCCAATAGCCTGTTGTGTTGCTTCAGTGGGATGTTAATTAAATACCTACCTACTGCTTAATGATGGCGATAATGCCTACTTCCATCAACCTACTAAAACCTTCCATTATATTGATTTGGCAATATGCTCACCATATCTCGTACTATCATGGGACTTCAACATAGAAAGTGATCCACTTTCCTATTCTAACGTGCACAGAAAATTATACAGACCCTTCCATCCGACTAGTGTGCTATAATTATGTTAAAGTAAACTAACCCCTCTTTCCATGTAAAGATAATATAACTCAAGATATGGTAAATATTTTGAACATTGATCATGCAGTTGAAAACATCAAAGTTATTTAAAAGTAGCAAACTTAGCAATTCCTAAGTCATCACCAAATATTAGAATCCATGGTGGAATCAAGACTGTTCCATTGCAGCTAAAAAACAGGAAAACAAGCTTTTATCATATTTTTTAAGGATCCAACCCAAGATAATATGATTACTTTTAAGAAAGCAAAAGCAGAAGCCCCAAAAATTTAACAGCACAGTCAAGGAAGCTCTTGGTAATCCTTAAATAATATTAAGTCATGTCTTGTAAAAGTTTATATGGCTAAAAATAAAAAACATCATGTTATTATAAACCGGCTCCCCATATCACAATCTTAAAAAAATGAGAGAAAGTTATCTTGAATCTTAAGACATTACCAATGTGTTAGAAAAGACATTTTCAGATGTCTCAAGTGGAAAATTTTATCCTCCTAACTTTACTACTTACAAAATATGGGAAGAGCACAAGAGTACTAACTTTAGATCCCTTATGCTGGAACCCTGTAATACTGATTTTAACAATCAAAGAATTTAAAACTGCTTCACTGGTAGTTTGTCCACTTTTGGACCTTGCGCCATAAAACCTCAATATCAAATCCAATAAAACTGCTTCACCTAAATCTCATTCAACCTCAGCGGGACCTGACCTCATTCTTAATGATATGCTGAAACATCTCAGTGAATCATCAAAACTTTAACTTTTAAACAGAATAGGGCAAAAACAAACATTTCCTACATCATGGCACAAGGCTATTATAATTCCTATTGCAAAACTAGTTAAATACCCTCAAGATCCCAGTAATTATAGACCAATAGCCCTTACCAGCTGTAAAAATAATAGAATGTATGGTCAATGCACATCTTCTGTACTATTATAAAAGGAAATGTTTATTTGCCTGTGTGGACTGTCCTGACAAATCTATGGCACTTACAATGAGATTTGGGACACAGGTAGTCCGAATTTTTTGTAATTTTATATTGTGCCTGAATTTTATTGTTCAATCTAGAACATTTTTAAATGAATTTATTAGTTTTTTCACCCTTTATTCTTCTGTTCTGGAGAGAAGCACCACAATTTTGATATTTTCGCCCTGCTAACTGACTTAAGCCTTTGGAACCAGTTTTTTTCACCTTCCGTCTTTTGGATCACCGTGCCTCAGTCGAGGCTTGCAGGAGATGCAGACTGGTGTGAAACAAGTTTCAGGATGTCGCGTGATCAACTCAGTCTGAGAAGCAGTCCCGTTTCTAATCGTTTTGGAAGACTGATTTTACCAATCTTTTTCCTTCCTTTTTTTTTGGTGACCTAGGATAGAAGGAAGTAGATTGTGTGACGTCAGCCTTTGGAACCATGTCAATTTTTTCGATTCTAGCGTGTTTTGTTAAATGGGAATACATAGCAATCACCATGGGTTGGCGAGCGTTAGCAAGTAGTGGTCACACCTGACCCCACTAAAAGAACTTTACTCTGAAGAACTTTTACTTTAAATCAATACCTTATACATTTGATTTTCTTAAAATATTTTTTTCAATTGAATATTTATATTTCTGCAAGAGATTGTGACTTCACTCAGATTGGATTTCTGTCTCCTAGATCGTTAAAGATAGTAAAAATTTCAACGGATTTGAAATCTGGAAAATCACATATTTTATAATTAAATTATTGTAATTTATATATTACTAGCCACTTCAAGTTCATCACGGCATTGCCTGTGGTGTTGGTTTACAAACCAAATGGGAATGCGTAGCAAACACTGGTGATTGGCGATCGTTATCAGTGGTCACACCAAACCCCACAAAAGCAACTGTCACAGGCAACGCCGTGCTGACCTCGCAGTGGCTAGTCTTGTATATTACTTAAAAACAAACCAATTCTTCTCGCCTTTCCAAAATGTATTTCGATGTGGAAGGAACACCTAAATAACCTAATTTTAATAGTAACCTCTATTCGTGAAGCTTTTGTCAAAAACCGCCATCTTGTTTCACTCTTTTTTGGCATTGAAAAAGCTTATGATCGAACATGGAGGTATGGCATTCTTCAAGACTTATTATTTCATATTGGTCTCCGAGGGAAACTTACCAATATTTATTCCAAATTTTTTGCAATACCGAGTTTGAATACAACACACTCTGTTAGATGAATTTCCACAAGGAGTACTTCAAAAAAGTGTGCTGAGCATTATCTTGTTTATCATTAAAGTTAGTGAAATTTTAAAGCTCCAGTACTCATGGAAGTCTTTTTGTCTGACTTCCAAGTCTCTTATGCATCATCAAACATGCTTCAAAGACATGGATCAAAAGACAACTTCAAATAGCAATTACAAAATCAATATTTGGGCGCCCACTCAAAAACTGTTAATTTCTGTAGAAAGAAGAATTCATCTTAAACCTGAAATACGCCTCATCAGATCAATCATTTCCACTAATGCAGAAATTATTTTTTGGAAATAATTTTTGACGCAAAGTGAAATATTTCATCAGCATGTGAAACATTTGAAACAGAAATGAAAAAAAAACCCTGCATATTTTAAAAGTATTGTCAACTACATGGGGAGCTGATTCTTCCTTTATGTTAGAAGCTTAATGCACTCCAATTTGGATTATGGATACGTCGTATATGGCTCTGTTGCCATGTCAGTTAAAACTTTGATTCAAAGAATTATCAAAGTATCTGTTTATCTATTGGAGTGCTTACGACCCTTCCTCTGTCCAGAGTCTATCATATCCAGAAAACACATTTTTAAACTTGTACACGAGAGAGATATATTATTTCAAAATCAAAACTAATCCATCTCATCCATTATTTAACATCATTACTAATCCAAAATTTCCATGTCAATTTTCATTGAAACCATCATTCATACCCTCATTTGGTTTTAGAATTAGAAATATAATGCATTCCTTTCAAATCAACAATCTAGATGTATATCTAGGATAAAACAAGCCTTTACCTTGGAGTAATGGAAAATTTTAATATTACAGATCTTTTGATATTGACCAAATCATCCACTCCAGATTCTTTTTACATGCAATTATTTTATTCTCGGAGCATTTTTCATCTTTTAAACCAGTATTTACTGATATATCAAAGAGTAATGCATGCTGGTGCTGCAGCAGTATTTGAAAGATGGCCAAAAATTTCATCATTGCAGTTCTGTTTTTACACCAAAAGTACACTACATGGACAAAATTATTTGGACACTGCACGTTTTTCAGAAAAAGTGCTTTATTATTCTATTTATACAGCTGCAACACATCGAAGCATACTTTCCACAAGTTCGCTAAGTCTGTGCAGGAATAGCTGGCCATGCCTCTTGCAAGGCTGTGAAAAGAGATTGTTGTGACGATGGGTGTGCGTGGTGGTGTCGTACTTGCTCCAGTTCACCCCACAAGTGCTCGATCGGATTGAGATCGGACTCTGAAGAGGCCAGTCAAGCAAATTCACCTCATTTTCAGGAAACCAGTCCTGCACACGTTTTGCAGTATGACATGGAGCTTGATCCTGTTAGAAGAAACAACCATCATCGCCGTAGCATTTCTGTAGTGTAGGCAAGGCCGAATTATCCAGAACATCAAGGTACATGCCAGCGTTCATGGTACCAGGTACATAAAGCAATGGGCCAAGCCCTAACCAGGAAAACAACCCCAAACTTAAGATGGATCCTCCTCTGAATTTCTGCAGTGTCCAAATACTTTTGTCCATATAGTGTATATGCTGTATTTTTAGCACTGTAAAACATAGCTAAACATCCCTACAAAAAATGAAATTATACTCTTGTGAAGCGTTCAAAAAGCAGCATTGAAGCCCTTGCAAGTACTTCTGTAAAAAGTCGCCTTTTATACTCTAAACAATAAATCCCTTTTTGAACCTAAAATTTCATAATCATGCTTTGTTAGATATCTGGGCTTGTAGGTATTACTGGAAATGAAAAGGTGGACTTTGCAGCAAAGACCACAATGCTGCAAAATTACTTACCAATCCCTATTGAAGATTTTGAAATGTTTTTAAAGACAAAAATAAAATCAAACTGACAAGATTCTTGAAATAAACAATTACAAGATAAACTCTGCTCTATACAGCCATCCATCACAGGATTCGCCAGTGCAAATTTGAACCCAATGAACCACTACATCTAAGTGTACAGGCTGTTATAAGTGATAGCTCCCCACACTACTAGGAGTTTCTGTGGTGTGCCATTCAACAATATGCTGAGAATGATAGCACTGACCTGATCTGTACACACACACACACACACACAAATTAGATGATCGGCCTCAAGGCAGAAGTAGAATTTGTCATTTAATATGTTATTCCATTCCTGTCCTTAACTCGCACATGGCGCACTTCCAGGGACAGACAATTTTCGGTAGCCATTCTGAGATAACTGTCAAGCAGCACACTAACTCCTAGTGTAGTGGTGTGCTATCTCTTGTGACAGCCAATCCCTATCTGGAAGTGGTGTGGTATAGTTTGACTACACAGCGATATATCAAGCACATTCTATACTATTGTGTTACCTTTCATTTTACTTGTTCAAAAGGCTGTTTATCTGCATGCTAAACCCCCCCCAATCTCTTGGATTGCCTCTTAAAGGACTGCCCCCAATGGTATTAAAATCCTTCCTTGGCCAGAAATCCCCAGCTCTGTCTCCTTTTCAACTGGTCTGGGATATGCTAGTCCTTGAATTGCACCCTGCCTTGAATTAAAGTATCTCCAGCTATAGAATACGTTGTGTAATTTTCCTTAGGATAGCTTAAGGACTTTGATTCCATACAATATATCTGCATGTATCAGTGCCGTAGTGGGATTTACAACTTTCTAATTTATGACTTTTTGATGAAATTTTAATGATGAAGTCCTACATGTGATATGATCATTTCTTTCTCTTCATGACTCAGACAGACATGCATACTGTTTCATTTTAATCAAACACTGGTTTCAGTGTGCTTTGAATTTTGTCACAGATTATACTTTATTCGGCATAATATTCTGTCTTGTTCAATCATAAATTTTTATAATTATAAAAATTAAAATTAGAACATCTTTTGAAAACATGATCACGACTTCCCAGACTCCCTTATATTTCCTGTCCACAGAAAATGCATATCGTCATTTGTAAATGGTAAAATATAGTAATGAAAATTTAAAAACTTCTATTAAAGTGTTTCTCTGCAAATTCAGTTGAAGTGTTACTCAACCTATTTGATAAATTTCAGTTTTGATTTGTCAAAGTTGTGATAGATCAAAGTTGGTTCTGCCCATTGAATCGTTGAAAAATCAATTAATAATTTGTGCTTGATGAATTTATATCGAAGTGAAAAATGTTAAAGTATTGATAGAAGTTTTCAATATTAGATTATTTGTAATTGTAATTTTTTCTAATAACTTTTTTTTAAATTTCAGTTGGTATTGCCAGTGAATTTGATCCGGACAGTATCGTATCATGTGTAAATAATGTTACTTCTAAAATACCATCTGGAATGTCTGCACCACAGCTGTATTTAGGAGCAACAGGTGGAATGAGACTTCTGAAGTAATTTTGCTTACTAACAATTAGCTTTTTAAAAAAATATCCCATGATCTATTAGAAACTTTCAACCATTTGTTATAAAGTTTA
Source organism: Metellina segmentata (assembly GCA_947359465.1). NCBI lineage: Eukaryota > Metazoa > Arthropoda > Arachnida > Araneae > Tetragnathidae > Metellina > Metellina segmentata. The sequence continues at coordinate 137,605,418 of OX375872.1, read as the reverse complement.
ACATTTATTGCTTACATAAAAAATGTTTTTGGTGTAAAAAATTTCAAAACCTTGCTATTGAAATTTTAAATTATTTGATTTTTCTCATGACTGCCTCAAATGAAATTAATGCCCAATCATCATTTATAATTTATGTATTTAAAGTAGCTTTGATAAATGAAGCGAGCATTTCTATCAATGATACAAACTTTTCATTGAATTCGTTGCTCCTTATCAGTTTTATTGACTAAAACAGTTAGGTTTATCATTTCTTTGTAATTATAATGATTTGAAAACTATTGAAAGAATCCTTAAAATCCAGTGTTAATTTTTTTTAGTATGACAGATCCAACAAAAGTCGACCTGATTTTATTGACTCTAAGATTTGCTTTGGGAAGCAGTTCTACTCTGGTTGAAGAAGTTGACATTATACAAGGGGAAGATGAAGCATTATTTTCTTGGATCAGTATTAACTTTTTAGCTCAAATATTGAATAAAAATACGGTATGTATACTTTTATCTCTTTCACTTCAAAACTTTCAATTGAATTGCATTATTACTATAATTCATTGAATATTCAAGATGATTTTCTTGAGAATTATTCAAACTTTACTTTTTAAAGGTATAATTGAAACATTAGTGACAAAATATATACATGTAATACCCAGACTAATCTTGGAATGTGAACCTCCTTTTGCTGAGTATGAAAGTTCTCCTTAACCTTAGCTTGTTCAAGCGACCTGTCTTATGTAACCAATCAGATCACCTCCCTCTTTTTTTTCTACTCAAGAAATTTCCTCATTTTCAGCTCTGACCTGCTAACCAATCCAAACATTTATTTTTCTCTACTCATGAATGAAAATTTTTTCATGCCCTGACGTGTTAGAAATACTTTCTAAACCTCTACCCAACATTTTACTTTTATCATTGAAATTGGCTAGTGTCCAACCATTCTCCTTGATACAATATTCTTACACGTACATTTAATGACTCTGGTGCCATCTATTGGCCGTTAAAATTATTACGATACAGTAAGAATATAACATTCGGCCAGACTGACGATATAATCGTCCTCGATTGACAAACACTTACACAACTTGCAATATCTAAGATAATTCATATTAAACAAAATAAGATAAAATACATACACCAATTTACATCTATATAGTCCCTTCAAATTCTAACTACTGATTATGTGATGTATTCACATACTGTTTTCATCTTTCTTTTATAATATTTGTAGTTTCTTAATACAATCCATCAACTGAAATTAAATATGTTAATTGACAAATACAATGAATTAATTTACAGTATTCGCTCAATGAATTTATGCTTTTTGAATATCAAAAGTAAATTTTTTTTAACATTTAATATGAATAAAAATAATCAAATGCATAAATTTACTATTATTATAATGACAAGGACAATGCTTAAATGGGTAAAATTGAGAAGTCACCGATCATTGTCCATAGTGTTCAGGTTCTTCAATTATACGCCTTGGGTTGCGTTTAGGTACAGTATCATTATCATCACAGCATAGTTGATTTTCATTATCATCACTAGACTCATCTGAGCATCTATATGATTTTAACTGGCTTATGTCTGCTGCTGTAATGGAGTGACCTGTTGTGCCATTTGCTAAAGCTAGTAACTTTGTAGGTGTTGCTTGGCAAAACATCTATGACGTTAAAAGGGCCTTAATATTTCGGCTGTTTTAGTTGGTTGACCAGTAGGTATTGGAGATCTACACATCACAACTATCTATTTCTCCATCTTCATAAGTGATGGTACCGCATTTCTTCTTATCGTAATTTTCTTTCATCTTTTGCCTGTCTTCAATACGATCTCTCATCAACTCCCTAAGTAGTTTTGAATCTTCCCAGGTGTCACAATTGGTGTCTGTTTCTCTCCTCAAAAGTCCGTTATGGAACCTCTGGTTGTAGCTGTGGAGCATGTTGAAGGGTGTTTTGTTAGTCGTCTTAGTGATAACGTTGTTGAGATTTCCTTCGATTTCTGTAATTCATGCATCCCAGTCCTTGTGACGATGGTCTTTCATGAATGTTGAGATGGTGGGAATAATCACTTGATTTAATTCATTCCACCTTCCTATTATTTTTTGGATGTTTTGTCGAATTCAGAGTGTGTGTGTGACGAAAATACCATAATCTTAGCAATATTCCTCAAACTGTTGATCTGTAAAACATGAACCTCTGTCCGTAATTACTCTATCTGGTAAGCCGGAATTGTTCTCTAGATTTTTAAATGCCTTCAGTACACTTTTCACTTTTGCGCTCTTAACTGGTTTCAGTTTTACGAATCTGGTAAAGTTGTCTATCATGACTAAAAGATGCTGATTTCCTTTACAGCACTCTTCACAAAAGGTCCTTGGTGATCCATGTGAATGATAGAAAATGGTCTCTTTTTTATTAGATTGTATTGGATGTAACATACTTTGTAGCTTTTCACTGTCAACTTTGTTCACCCAACATTCAAAACACATCGAGATATGCTTTCTCACATATCTTTTCATTATCGAGAACTAATATATCTCCTTAATTTTACTACTGATAGTTCTATCAACTGAGAAATGTCACATTAAATTGTGAAACGTAACAACAACGCTTTTACGCATGTGTTTCGGAATAACGTAAAGAAGTTTTTCTTTTCCTTCTTTAGCTACTCGATATAGCCTACCTTTTTTGAATGCAAAGTTTTAAATTAACTGTTTTCCGTTCAACGTTCTATCATGTTTATCTTTTTGGAAAATAAAGATTAGTTTCTTAATTTCAGGATCTGGGTGTTGAATAACAAAAATGTGCTTGTTCTCTGTCAGTGTCAAGCAAACTTAAAAAATTTTCAATAATATTCGCTACCGTATCGTCTGCTTCTGATACTGGTGATCTACTCATCGGATCAAAATGAGAAATTTTCTTAACTGGTCTGTGTACTTTATAAAAATCGTACTCTTGTATCAAACTGAACTATCTTGCTATCTGAGGATTTGTCGTCTTTTTGGTGTTCATATACACAAGAGCATGACAGTCTAACTATCTTAAGCTTTATTCCAATTGGAAATTGTTGCAATCTATCTAGAGTTCATACAATTGGCCATTAACTCTAATATACTGGAGTGATACTTTTTCTCAGTATCTGATGTCTTTGCTAACGCAATACACAATTCTCCACTTCTCGTCTGATTCTCTTTGCAATAGGATTCTCGGAACTTGCATCACAATGTACTTCAGTTTCATAGTCTGGATTATAATGTGCTACAATAGGAGCTTTTATAAGATTGCTTTTGAGTTCTTTGAAAGCATAGATTTGCTTTTCTTCCCAAACAAATTTTTCATTCTTCGCAAGTTCACATAATGGTGCTGCTTTGCGGTAATACTTGGGAACATATCTTTTAGAAAAGCTCGTAAAAATCTATGGATGTCGTTCACGCACATTCTTTGGAATCGGAAAATCTTCTATAGCCTTTATCTTGGTGTGTCCTGGTTGCAATCCATCACTATTGATATGAAATATGAATCCATTCCTCCATTTGATAATGAAACCCAACAATTCAATTTGTAACCTTCCAAATTCACATTTTGAAAGTTTTTAAAGTGAAAGTTGCCTTTCTTAGGCATTCAAATACTTCAATGAATTTTTCAATCATCGCTGTCCATGTTCTATTAAAATGTCTAAATAACACAATACCTTTCTATTGAACAATGAACCTTACACAAAGTTTATCAGTCTTTGGAATTCTGCTGGAGCATTTGCTAATCCGAATATCATTTGCTCAAATTGACCAGTATCATCGTGAAAATTTTACTTCCTCCTAGGCATTCTAAAATGTCTCTCTTCGGTAACAGAAATTTATCCTCGACAGTTTGCAAGTTCAATCTTCTGTAATCCATGACTAACCACTGCTCATCCATTTTCTTCTTCACTAGTAATAATGGACTGGAATACGGCGATCTAGTGTCTGAAACTATTCCATACTTTTTCCATTCTGACACAATTTCTTTAATTTGTTTTCTTTCTTCTGAAATCGCTTTATATGGTTTTTGAAATACTGGTTTACTTCCATCAAGTTCCTTAATGTCCATTTTGCATGCATTAGTGCAACCTAATTCGTTTATGTTTAAAGCTAAACAGTCTCGGTATTTGTTTATTAATTTTAAAAGTTCATCTTTTTTATCACTTTCTAAAGACCTTAAATTTAACATCTTCCATTTGAATAGGAGACTTCTGACTGTTGATGACATTAACTTCTACTTCATCGTTTGCAGTTTGTTCATTTACTTCATATTCATTCAATAGCTTAATGCACTCCTCACTCACTACCATTCCCTGTCCTACACATTGATTTTTTTAAATTTTTTACTTTGCATTTTTTCGAATTTATCACCCGTACCGTCGTTTGTCCATTAACTACCTTAAGAATGGAATCGAAATTTTGACCTATACTCTTCACTAAAATTACACCATTATAAATTCCTTCATCAGTTATGCTCTAATCAAATTAGCTGAATTACTTTCTATCTCAATTTCTTCAGTAGTTTTTAATTGAATCATATTCTCTTTTACGTCTACTTGAATTTTTGCAAAAACATCATTTGCATAACTGAATCTTAAATTACCTCCAACTCGTTCAAACGCAATGTAGTGTAAATCTATCCACGTCCTACCTATACTCTGTTTCACCTTAACTTGTCAGTAGAGTAAAGGCTACGTTGACCGCATCACAGCCGTTGTCGTAGAAACTAGGGTTACAATGTCAGAAGTCAGCTATAAGCGAGGAAATTCGCCCTTTTTGGCAAGGAGAGATAAAATGCACGTGGAAATTCTATACGTTTCACAGATCTTTAATTTCTAATGGCTCTTGCATTACATTTGTTAATTAAACAAAAAGCTACTCTATGTTAATATAAATGCGTTTTGATTTTTCTAAATGAGTATTATTTTTAGTTATTTAAAAATATATATATTTAAAATTTTTTTACAATAAATGTTGTTTAAAAAAACAGTCTATTTAAAGATGTGATGAACCATAAAATTCATTTTTTGAATTTACTTACCTGAAAGCTAAACACCTTGATTAATACTTCTTTTTTCAATTTTAATAATTTTATTAAAGGAAATTAATCCAATTTAATTACTCCTTTGGTCTTACATTTGGTTGGACAAGGTAGGGGAGAGTGCGTCGTCTGCTAAAATATGTGTTTTTCTTAACAGCAAAATATAGTCTCCAAATTAAATCAAATTTATTCTGATATTAAAGAAAGTAAATAACAAATAAAAATACATATAACATAGAGGATATAAAATACATTCACAATAAATAAATAGAATATAAAAAATACAAATATAGTGAATACACATACAATAATAAAAAAAATGAAACCATTTTAAAAATTAGAGTTAAAAAAAATAAACCTTATATGTGTGAAACATATTCTGAAACTCGCGGAACGGTGTCGGGTTGATTAGTAGTAAATTATTAATTTTATGAATAATTTAAAATAGTTTACAAGAAAGTGTACAGAAGAAACCAATCTCTTTCATGAATAGTAGTTACAATGAGAAAACTATATTTACGTTTTACTTATTCATCACATGCATTTATACATCATCAATATATGTAAAACATAGCAAACATCATAACAAATCTATTTACATTATAATATACTTATTCATCACATGAATTTACACATCATCATCACTTAACATTTCCGAATCGCTATCAGACTCACTATTAAAAGAAATTACCAAGTTCTTACTTTCCCAAATATCATCCACAAGTCCATCTACTTCCCACATGTATTTCTCTTTTTCAGTAACATGGTTTATGCAGTTTTTCCAATTTTGTACAGAGACCTTTTCAATCCCTTGGATGACTAAATCCTTCACATCGTTCAGTTTAAAAGTCTTGTTTTCCCTGGCAACGTGTCCTTTTACTTGACTCCATATCATTTCAATGGGATTAAGCTCACAGTGATACGGGGGAAGTCTCAAAACCTTATGTCCAAATTTTTCGGCAATTTCTTCAACTCTGTATTTATCAAACATATGTTTGATTTCGCTAACTTTTTTCAACAGTTCAATCTTGATCATGTCCTGGTTCCACGTAATGTTTTTCAACGATAGCCATTCTTGAATTGCACTTTTTTTCCAAGATGTCGTCGGAATTTTTTCTTTCTTCACCGAGTGATAGGGGGCATTGTCCATCACTACAAAGCTGTTTCGTTTCAATTTAGGCATGATATCTTCAAACCACTTCTCAAAATGGTTACCATCCATTTCTTCGTGGTAGTCACCGGATTTTTTTCCTACAAAAATGTCAGCCGCATCAGGTACAAATCCTTCATCACTTCCGATATGGGTAATGATGAGTCTTCTTCCTTTTCCTTTTGGTGCAGCCAAGCCTGTTGTCAAACTTGAAGAGGAAGCTTCATTGGTGCTTTTGATGTTTTTGTCTTGCCATACTCGACTTTGTGAGTGTCCTTCATTCACCCATGTTTCATCTAAATAATAGATTGAAGCATTTTCATTCTTCAGTTCTCTAATTTTTCGTAAATAATTTCTTCGCCATAAAATTATGTCGTGTCTTTCTAAAAGCATAGCCTGCCTTTTTCGCTTTTCAAAGGAAAATCCCAAATCTTTCAGTATCCTGTACAGTGTACTTCGGCTAATGTTTGTCGAAAAAATATCCTTATCATTGTTAATTTCATTTAGAACTTTGTCCAATGTAGGAATTTCATTTCGACGAAAACAATCATGAATTTTTCGTCGGATGCACGATAAAGTAAAGTTGTCATATTTCATCATTCTTGTTCTTTTTCCAACGGCATAAGGTCGTTTTTTTCCTGGAGTACTCAAAGGACTTGTCGTCTTCTTTTCTTTTTTCAAACGAAAAACAGTTCTTTTGGAAACACCAGTTAGTTGAGACACCTTTCCGACGATTTGGTTAATGGAATCACTATGGTTTTCTTCTCGAAGTCTAGAATAAACATTCAATATGTTCCTGCGAGCTCCACTACCAATTGATTTTCCTTGCTTTGATGGCGTATACAGCTTGGATGGTGACGTTCCTTTTTCAGCCATGTTCAGAGTATCAAACACACTCCAATAAAATAGCACAAGAGAGATATGAACGTAAATACACACGCTAGCAAAGACGCAGAGCGAAATGGCGCAGACTTGGCCGGAAAGCGTATTTAGCTCGCCAGAAATGTTACCATGGAAACCGGTTTAGAATTCCGTTTCGGATATATTCATTCGCTTCGGTCAAAAAAAAATGCTTTTTACAAATAAATAACCGATTATAAAGGTTCAAAAATCACTCCTTCATTGTAGGACAATTTTTACACGTTTATATGCATTTTCTTTATTTTAAATTCCAAATCAAGTTGGAATTATTTTTCATGCGGATGAACATCATTTCTGCCTTTCCCAATACTGACAAGTTAAGGTGAAACAGAGTATAAAACTAAATCACATGGCTGCGAATCATCCGTAACTAGTAAAGTAATAAATTTTCCTATTATGTCATCCACTTGAATATTAATTACAGCTTTTTCTATTGCCCTGTAACTGGAATGTTTTGATTACCAAAACCAAATAATTTACTGTTATCTGGCTTCAAATCAAGATTCATTTTGAATACAATATTTTCTAAAGCTCTTTCAAAAGACAGCTTCTACTTCCTGTATCTACCTGAGCCAAAACTTTATATCTGTAAATAAAAGCATCTTTTAAACAGTTAGTAGACACCATTGTGGCATTCAAATCCGACTTGTTTTGTCTAACTCGGTGGTTTCCAACAAAATTTTTTGGAGAACCCCCTTATCCTAATGCCGATATGGCGGGGACCCTCAATCCTAATATCCTAAATCTAAAAATCGTCTGGTATACTGTATGGTGTTGGCCGGTCACAAAATCAAATAGACATACAAGCAAACATTACAAGTCATGATGATCTGTTATTGCTTATGTATTCTATTTAAACTAATTTTTAGCATGTCCAGCAATACACTTGGAACATACTGAAGTTTTGTGCATACAACAGTGTAACAGTTGCTTTTTATAATGCAATAAGTTGAATCTGCCTTTTGAGTTCATTATTTCTAAACTGTTAGGTTCGATATATGACACCTTTACTCTAAAATCGGACCGCATGTCAAGCTGATTTCTGTACTTGTTTTTCATAAAACACATGGTTGAGAATGCTTGTTCACACCGATATGTAGTTGCGAAAGGAAGGAATTGTTTTGGTGCCTTCTCGCCAAGTTCTCTGTAGTCATTACAAGCTGTTAACCAAAAGTCAGCAATTTTTTCATGGCACTACTGCTTGATAAGTCCACAAGTTGATCTTGTTCCTCTTCTGAGAGGCTACGAATCTTGTCGATTTCGGGAGTGATCGGGCTTGGGAAAATATTCCCTAAACGGGTGCTTGATAAGCTTCGATGGTGGTCGGCCATTTTCTCCTTTTTTGGTGAGGCAAAGTCGCATCAGATGATTCCAAGAGCTGTTTTAAAGTGGACAAGTTCGTAAAGGACTCTTTATCGATCCTTGCTGCCCGGATCTGACACTTTTTTACCACAGCACTCACCTCTTCTTCAACTTGGAACTTATCTATGTAGTTTCCTTGTAAACTTAAATTTAAAACATTTAATTAGTCAAACTATCAGCTAGGTAGGCAGTCATGTAAAGCCAAGAAAAGTCAGTGAGAAAATTCACATTCTTGGTGTCAAGAAGGAAAATTCGAACCTAATCTCTAAGCTCAGAAAACCTTGCAAGATTCTACCTCAAGAGAGCCATCACACTTTGGTATGAATAAGAAGTTGCTCATGTGTACTGCCCATCTCTTTTCACAACAAGGAAAACAATCTGGATTGGGGAGGTTGAGTTCTTATGTAGTTTATAACTTGTACGACTTTGTTGAGTGGTTTTTGCAACATGTTAGGCGATCTTTTGGCAATGTTTTTGACTATGGTGCAGATCTTATCACTGCCTCGGACAGTGCGTTATCAAAACTAAACATTGCTCAAAATAAAGCATCGAGCCTCGTTACTGGTACAGCCATCTCAACTCCTATTGCTGCTATGCAATTGCAGACTGAAATTTATAGTTTATTTTATAGACAAACCTACACAGCCCCAGTATGATTCAGTAGTCAGAACAACATGATTAAACTTTGATCGATTTTTACTTCTTCTAAATGATTGTGAGGTATTTTACAATGAAATATGTATAAACATTATTTCTGGCTTACGATGTCACGGGAACGTCACCCGTGGACAATAGTGAGCGAATCTGCCCGACTGAAGCACTCAGCTTCCAGAAAAAGAATCGTCCCGCATTTTGGGATAACACACATATATAGATTTCATAAAACTGCTCATTTGCGTTAACATCTGGAGCCTCACACGTGCAACCACTCATATTGCTGTGTTTTGAGGTCATAGATATTATTCCACGCAAGAAGCAATTTCCGATTCTACTCTTGGCCCTCCTGCTGGTCCTGTGTCCTCACAGACTTCACCAAGCCTTATGACCACATCAAGAACCAGCAGACCTCAATTACATGAAAAATACTAAAATACACAAAAACAAATATTTTCTACTATACTATAAACATATAACTTGATGAAACAATACTTTTTGAAACACAATGCTACTAAATGAAGCACAATATTTTTTTAAAATATTAAAATGATATCAAATAAAAATGTTCAATTAAATTCAACAAATAAAATTTATGTGACAGTCCACAGTTTCATAAAGTCAGGTGCACTTGAAGTTAGGGTTGGGTCAAACTTTGTGTCCTAAGTGGCACCAAACTTTTTGAACATCGTACCTATCATTGTTCTTTACTTTGGTCACCTGTTGAGGGCCAAGAAATTTAGGACATAATTTCATGCCAGTTCCGAATTGAGTTTTTTGTATTGCAACCAAGTCTCCTGGTTTATAAGTGTTGACTTTCTTTCGTTGTTTATACGTTTTTCTATTCTCTTCCTGTGTTTTAAATATGTTTTCCTTAGGAATCTCTCTAATTCGTTCTCTTTCTGACATGATGGTGTTGACATACTCTTTGTCTAAGATTTCCTTAATTTTTATATCAGTTGTGTGTCTCAGTCTCAGTCAGAGTGAGAAGTTCGAAGGGCGATTATTTCGTGCTCCTGGAAATGGTGCTGTTGATGGTTCTCTGCACAGCTGCTACATACTTATACCACTTGGTGGGATCGTCGATGAACAACTTAGACTGTGTTGGTATGAGAATTTCGTGGATTCTTTCCACCTGTCCATTTCCTCTAGGTATCCCGGTTGTTATGGTTATGTGTTCATGTTCTCCTTTTGACAGTATGTTTGGAAATCATTAGAAGTGAAGGGTGTCCCTTTGTCACTGACGATTCGGACAGTGCTACCGAAAGTACTGTTTTGCAGCTTCAGCTTGTCTATGACCTCTTTGGTCGTAGTAGATTTGACTGGATACAGCCAAACAAATTTGGTGAATCCGTCTACAACAGTAAAGATATGATTATAATTTTTATTCGTAGACAGCATTCAACCAATATGATCCGGCAATGACAGTCTCGATTTGTTTTTGCAACTGAGGTATGTAGTAGTTCTCTTTAATTATGCTTTCTGTTTTGGCAACAGCATAATGACCTTGGCTATGGATATTGCATATCAATTCCGTTTGCATGCTGTTTGGTATCATCAGCAATTCATGATGGTTTCTCGTATTTATACACAACGTCATATTTAATCAAATAATCTTGACTCTCATTTTCCTCAATTAGCTTTCTTAAAGCTTGAATATGTTCGTCTCCCTGTCATGCAAATTTGATTTTTGCTGTTAATTCATCATGCGAATGCGTCACTAACATTACTGAATTATGACTCAATGAATCAACATCTTGCATTTGTTTACCTGGACGGTGTATAATTTCGTAGTTGAATTCTTGTAAAAACATGGCCCATCTAGCTACTTTAGAAGCCAGATCTCTCTTTTCAAAGGTTTTCTGGAAATCAGAACAGTCGGTAATGATCTTAATTTTGTTATCTAATAAATAATTTCTAAATTTCTTTAGTGCTTCTATGACTGCTAGGGCTTCTAGTTCATAACTACTGTATTTAGACTGGGTTGGTGTGGTTTTACGGCTTATATAATGGATTGGGTGTAAAGTTTCGTCGTCTGCTTGTTGTAACAGAACGGCACCAAAACCCACGCTACTTGCATCAGTATGCAATTCTAGCTTTGAACCGCGCTTAAAAATGTGTAAAACGGGCTGGTTTGCTAATTTTCTTTTAATATGTTATGTATATATAAATGCCTCATTTTGTAAGAGACCAAAATTAAATTTTTTTTCCGCTGTAAGTAAGTCACTTAATGGTCGAGCAATTTTAGCATAGCCTTCAATATATTTCCTAAAATACCCGGTTAATCCCAAAAAACTTTGTAGCTATTTAACATTCGTTGGCTCCGGAAATTTTTGTACCGCAAGGGTTTCCGTCTCCAATAGACGAATAGTGCCACTTTCTATTACATAACCCAAAAATTCGATCTTTCTTTTTAAGAACTGACATTTTGCAAAATTGAATTCTAGACCGTATTCGGTCGCGACTTTTAACACTCTTTTCAGTTTTAACAGACCTTCTTCCGATTGGGCAGGAATGATTACGTCATCCATGTACACGAGCAATGTTCCGTCTTAAATTAAATCTCTAAAAACTGCAAATATATCTCTGAAAGGTCTATAGGGAAACACTAAGGCCAAATGAGACCTTGTTGAATTCGTACTGACAGTGGTGGGTTACATACAAAGTATATTTTTTACTGTTCTCTTCTACGTCAACATGAAAAAAAACGTTCTTCAGGTCAAGCGACGTGAAGACCTGAGCTTGTTCTACTCTGTCTAATGACTCTTCAATTAAGGGCAATGGGTAGAGATCTCTAATTATTTTGCGATAGTCTATGCATAATCTGAATTTTCCGCATTTTTTTTGGCCAAAACAATTGGAGATGCAAAATTTGAATTACTTTCTCAAATAATTTTATCGCATAACCACTCTATCTGATTCTAGACAAATTTTTGTACATGCTAATCTACGAGGCCTTTGAGCAATGGGTAATTCGTCAGTTAAATTCAAAGTCATTTTTAAATTAGTGGTTTTGTGTGGTACGTACTTCTGAATAAGTTGTATTATTTCATTCCTATTGTTATTGTCCATTACATGACTAACATCAAGCTCATTTAAAGTGACGCAATTAGCCGTCACTGCTATGTATACCAATTTTCCTCCATTCTCAACAGTTTCTTTTATTTTACAGTCTCGGGTATTTTTACAATAACTGTCTGCAGCGGTAAAATGTTTAGGCTATCGGAGTTAGTCTCACTTTGTTGTGACTATTGTATTTTTCTTCTATGGGGAGTCACATTACTCATTGCATTAGGTGAGAAATTGTTTTTTGTTGCGGTTTGTTGACTATCATTATTAACATACACATAATTTAAAACAATATTATTTTCACTAGCACAATTTTGCCTAATTCCCACAATTAAAAAACCATATTCATTTATCAAAATTTAACTTATTCAAAAAATTATGGCCTAGAATTATAGCATTGTTTAAATCTTTCAGCACATAAAAGTCCATTTTTACCACAAAATAATCAACCAAAGTATTATCATTGAAAAAGCTTAGTGGAGAAACTACTCCCACTAATGCCAGACAATGTTATAGAATTTTTTGACAGTTCTGGACATCGTAGGGCAACATAAAAATTACAACTGGCCATGCACACTTCACTTCCGGAATCAATCAATGCATCCGCGGTTTCACCCTTAATTTTTATACTTTTCATTATTTTATTAGAACTAGAGCTATTACTACTAGCTGTTTTAGCGTCTTTCATTGGGCAAACGTCAGATTTGTGACCTGGGGCGGCACACCGAAAACACAGGACCGTCTTTCTTATGGGAACAATGCATAGATTTATGCGAAAATTCACCATATGTATAACACTTCAAACTTTTGTAGTTACCCTGTATTTGATCTTGAGGTTTCAACATGTTATAGACATTTTTCCTCTCGATCTGTTCGATTCTGTGAAAAATTATTTGGGACTCTATTATTAGTATTATGACTGTTATATCTGTTACTTTCATTGCCTTGGGCAAACAACTTTCTTGTATTGGGACTAGAATGTTTAAAACTAAACACACTCTTTAGGTTATTTCGTGCAGACTCATAGTCATCTAACTTGTTTATTAAATCGTCTATTTTTACTAGTTTGGGCAAGTCATCTACAAAGTGTTCTCTGATATCTGTTGGAAATTTTCATTGAATTTGGTCAACTACAAGAAGCTCTTTTAAGTTATCGAAAGTTGAGTTTTCTAATCCTGTGATCCACTCTTCCAAAAAGCTATTTATTTTGAACGCAAAGTCGCGCCAAAAAGCTGAATTTTCTTTCCGATGCCCGAAATTTTTTTGACAAAACTGTTTGGGAGTTAAACGGAGACGATTCAACAATACTTTTTTGATATAATCATAGTCGTTGGAGTGAATTTCCGGTTCTCAAGATACGACATTAACAATTTACAGAGGCAATAACCCTAATAAATACGTTACCCTTCAATACCTCTTGGGGTACCTGATTAGGGGGTTATCGACCTCTGATTGGGATCTAAATTGCGATATGTGTGAGTGAATGGATGTGTGAAAGGGACCTTCCTGTAAAACGGATGTGTCATGCATGAAGAAGTCCAACCCTCCGGGGCAATGGCACCCCCAATTGGGCCATATATGGCCCGCACGACAACAACAACAAATACGTTACCCAATTCTCTTTAGCAATTGACATTCTCCTAATTTGTCTCTCAAAAATACTTAAGTAAACACTAATATCATTTTGCATTTCATATCTGTTCATTAATTTTAGTAAATTTGGATCTTTAGTAGTGTTTGTTATTATCGTTGAATCTTTGTTTTTGGTTAAAGCTAATTCAAGCTCCATATTCTTAATTTCAAAATCCCTTTTCTCTTTTTCCTCTAATTTCCTTTCAGTTGATTCCTCACCTTCTTCTCGTTCACTGGTAATTATCACGAGCAGAACCTTAACTAGTTCCTCATTGTAATTAGCATCCTTTACTATTAAATCGGTTAGCTGGACTACTTTCGCATTCACTGGGGTAGCTAGATTTAATTCCTCAACAAGTACAATTAAATCACATTTGCGAGATCTTGTCAAAAAGGCCATGGTTCTTGTACTAATTTTTACACAAGTAAGAAAATTAAGAAGGCACTTACTCTTTTAAAGACTCCTAATATATTTTTTCCACTTATCTGGAATTTATTATTTAATACCTATTTCATTTAATTCTCTGAACTAGATTTCTGAGTCTTTAAAAAACAAATCTTAACCACAATCACAAATCAACACAACAGAGCTATGAATAATCACTGGGAGAAAAAATATCACTCTCCCCATTTCACAAAACCACATGTAGCAAAAACACATAAAACACTGAATACTTTTTTCTAAAATACATATGCCAACACACACTTGAACACAATGAAACGCGCACAGACTGGAACAAAGGAACGCGCACAAATTTGAACGAACACATGCGCACAAACTGGAAAGGAGAATATACCCACTTGAATGAAGAACCACCGCATACACTGGACAAAGAATTCTTTCTTCAGCGATGCCAAGCAAAACGACAACCGCCAGCACAGGCTCCAAGCAAAAGTCCGAAAACGTACTTTGCTCCACTGTAAATTTTCTCCAAGCGAAACTCCGGAAACGCACTTATTCTACTGTAAATTTTCTCTCTCAAGGCCACATCCCGGCCGAGCCACCATTTGTAGTATTGGCTCGGTGGGGTATGATTCAATAGTCAGAACAACATGATTAAACTTTGATCAATTTTTACTTCGAAATGATTATGAGGAATTTTACAATGAAATATGTAAAAGCTATTGCGACATCTATCGAAATGAGCAAACGTACTTGTTGGCTAAGGAGGCTTCGATTTTACATCCACCTTGTCTCTTGACTCCTCTTCAAAATGTCAAGCGACTTTTCAGAGACAATATTCGACACAAAAGTATTTCTTAGAGAGTTGGAATGTCTTGGATCTATCTATTTGATAACCAGAAGCGCGCATAGCTTTCCCTACTCCCTAGAGTCGAGAGGGTAGCGTGTTTTAGAGTCATCACCGGACTTGATTACTTGCAAGCCCATTTTTGTTAGGATTGGACTTGCCGATTCTCCACTCTGCAATGCTATGCTCATCACTGGGGAGCACTTTTTCAGTTGCCCCTCCCTGCTTGATGTTTGCTCTTGTTATGACTTTGGAGCTCTTGACCTTCCTGGGGCCACCTCTCTGCTATATTGGACTGTAAGATGCCTCATGTCTGCAAAGACAATGGTGGGCTTAATTAAAATAAAACCCTTTTAAACAACAATCCATTTTTAATACTGGTAACTATATTTAACACCTTATCTAACTAAACACATATGTAAATAACCTGGTATTTGACAGAACTGCCACTGCTGCGAACGAAATGGGTATGTCTGGCTTGTCAACAACAAACTGACAGTCGCGCACCCTTAGCGCAAATCGGTGAAACTACTTTCTCTCAAGTAGTTAATAACGGCACTAGTCGATAGAGGAAATGCTGACTGCATCTGTAAAATGTTTCTTACAACAAGCTACCGCTTGGCAAATATTTTTAATAAAACAATAATGTTTATTATCCTATTGTAATATTGTTAGGTGTTAATCGTCTAGTATGAGCAAAAAATAATTTCCCAATTACAATCTGTGGACCACCAGTTGAGAACCATTGGTCTAACTGATAAGTTTTTACTTTCCACATATCGTCCAGTGTCAAGTTTATACATCCGCTGAGTGTGACCTTGTTTGTTATATTTTGTTACTTTCAGTTGCTTACAATCTCTAGAAATATGATAATAATCATTGCAATTAAAACATTTAAATTCCTCTTTTTCATTCCTGATTTAGGAGTTGAAACGTTTTAATGTTTCATAATGCCTCGAGTTACTTTCTTTTTGCTGAGAATTATGATTTGGGTATTTGTTTTCTGTTTTATTAGTTTCAAACTTAAATGAATTACGTTGATTAGATCGATAATTCTTCATTCCTATAAGTTTCAAATCTATAAGTTTTCATTAAGGATCGTACATTTTCATATTTGTCTAACCTTTCCGCTAGATCGTTAGCTTTGTAAATTTAGGCCAAAAATCAATAAAATGTTCTCGCATTGCATTAGGGACGTGCTTTTTCAATTGGCCAGTTACAATGATTTATTTCAGAGAAATAAAAGCATTAAAATTTAAACCTGCTAGCCATTTGTAAAAAAAAAAATGTAATTCAAAAGTATAAGCAGTGTACATTTCGGTTCGCGAACGTGACTCAAAAAATTTGACCCATAAATGGACTGAATAGAATATTTTCACAATTTTTGTTGCATTCTTTGTTTTTCAAATTTTATTTAACTTTTTTTAACTTGTTTTTATTAACTTTTATTTTTCTGCTGATTTACTTTTAGGTGCAGGATACCTATGGTGCCTTAGATTTGGGTGGAGCCTCCACACAGTATGCATATGCAATTAAAGACCCTCAAAATGACAGTATTTCAGAAACTACGACTCTTGAACTTTATGGTAACCAATATCAAGTGTCATCCAAAAGTTTCCTTTGTTTTGGCTATTATAAAGCTATAGATCGCTTTGAATCTATTTTATTGTTGGTAAGAACATGAACTTAATTTTGAATTTTCTAGTTTATTTTTCTTGTTAAACTGTTTTTTTATGAAATTGTCGAACCGTTTTCCATCATTCAAAAAGCATTTATGTTCAAACCACATGACTACTAAAAGGCACCAAGAGAAAGAAAGATATTTACCCCTTCTCTGCCTGGGCAATAGTTAATTTTGCTTTTGTTGCAGCCACCATTATTGAAGAGCTAGGTAATAAATTAGCGTCGCACACTGGAGCAGCACAACAGGCTATTGGCAATGGTCTGGGATCTAACCGGAAAGGAAAGATCTGATCGTAATTGAAGGATGTATATAGTTTAAGCAAGAAAAAAAATTAGTGAATGAATAATTTCAATTAATACACATCAAAACACAAATTTTCTTTGAATTTCAAATCTTTATATGCAAATGTATGTCTTTTCTTGACTGGAAGTATACTCTTAAGTTCTTTTTGCTTAATTGATCACGAATGCATCCAACATTCTCTTATTCATCAGTTTTCTTTTATTTTTCAAATAGAAAGTTTGAAGAAATGCGTAATTCATAAATAAATTAGCTTTGATTTATGTTGATTTGAAAGATATAAATAATATTTTATAAATTAGTAAACGATACTCTGTTATGTAGAATAAATAATTGCAGAAATTTACAGTTTTGATAAAGTATCACATAATCAGTATTGCTATGCACACTCTAAACCCAAGATTGTTTTAGCCCCCATGGGCATTCCTTCTTCAGGTTTGTATGGGCTTCACAACCCTGGGGTACTCGAGTGATCTTTTTCTTTCCCGGGGGCTTACTGTCTGGTAAACATGGGGGTCGTGCTCCCGGGATACCCAAGCGATCTTTCTCTATCTTCATCCTACTATATTTTCCCCACCCCCTTCTTTTTTTCCCATTTCACATCTTACAAATCAGAAATATTAAAATATCTTTACATTGAAAAATCACTTTATATTCATTATTTAGTTATTAAAATAACTGTTAGTTACATATGGTACATTTTATAAAATAAATTTTTTAGTTGTGTTAACTTTTATTTACTTAAATTATCACTTATTTCTTTTCTTATGCTTCTCTTAAAAGACGTCAGTACTTTTTTTCTGACCCGCATGTTTGCTGTGTGTGGCGTTCTGTATCGGGGGAAAGTGGAGTCCTGAGTTACCTGATGTGTGCCCTTTGGTCCATGCTTCTGCGTAGACGGGTGGCTGGAGTGAGCCCGCTCTAGTCAATCGGCTCACTTTTCATCTCTGGGGTTCACCACGTCAGGGCGATTAATCCCCCTCTTGTGCTGGTCTTCATTGTGTTAGGTATTTTTTTGGGTTAGTGTTGCAGTTAGAGATGCCCTGGGCGAACCGGTGGATTCCCATCTCGACACTGTAGCACTATATTCTGGTGTGACCTCTGAGGCAGCTCAGAGATCTGTTGCTGGACAACTGCCGGATGCTGCTTCCCCTGGTTGGGCTCCATGGTGGACGTGGGCGCACCAGAATGAACAAATATTCCATCCTCATGTCATCTTCCAATTTATGGCCAGACGGAGGCCTTTACCCGTCAACTTCTAAGTGCAACGAAAGTGATAACCATGATTTAAATGAAAATATCGAGAACACTTTGCAAGCTAATGAACCTGAAAAATCGATTCCAAACCCCCCCCCCCCGAAATTTTACTAAACGGATCTACCATTCCCGTAGAATCCCACACTAAATTTTTAGGCATCATCTTTGACTCAAGGCTAACCTTTCGACCTGACATTCATTTACTTAAACAAAAATGCATCCAGTCACTAAATATTAAAATTTTTTTATCGAATACTACTTGGGGAGCTGAATTGTATTCACTTTTCTCTACAAAGCACTTGTCCGGTCAAAGCTAGATTATGGATGCATTGTTTATGGATCTGCTGCCAGGTCTGTTCTCCAGGCTCTGGACACGATTCATCATCAAGGGCTCAGATTGTCAACTGGAGCATTTCACACATCGCTTGTCCAGAGATTTTACATAATGTCTGGAGATCCCAATTTGAAGCTTAGACGTCAGAAACTCTGCCTTAAATACCTTTTTAAAATAAAAACTAATCCTTCACACCCCCACTATTTAATAATATAACTAATCTCAAATAGGGAAGCCACTATGCATTAAAACCTTTGTTCATTCCTTCATTTGGTTTTAGAGTTCATGATATTTTAACATCCTTTAATATAGACGACCTAGAAATATTTCACAGAGAACGCACCTCCACCTTGGAATGATAGAAATATAACTATTCATGATTTTACCCAACTGACAAAATCTTATACACCAGACTACATTTATCAACAATCCTTTTATTGCCACAGACAAAGATTTTTATCATACAATACAGTTTATACAGACGTATCTAAAAGTGGAGATCGTGTTGGTGCTGCAGCCATACTAGAAACGGCTACCATTGCCAGGAAACTAAATGATTGTTCAGTTTTTACGTCTGAAATATACGCAATGATTTTAGCCTTAACGCAGATATCCACATCTAATGTTAAAAAATGTATAATATTCTCAGATTCTAAGAACTGCATAGATGCTCTAAAAAAATTTAACACAAATAGCCACCCACTTGTAATGAATGCAATAAAACGACCTTTTCTTTTAAAAGAAGATAACTTTGAGATTTTACTTTGTTGAGTTCCTGGACATGTGGACATCCAGGGAAATGAGAGAGAAGACCTGGCAGCCAAAGAAGCAACTATGCAACTTAACTTGAAAATATCTATAGATGACATCCACCCCATTTTAAAATATGCTGTAAATACATCGTGGCAATATATGTGGAACATGGAAATGCAAAACAAACTTCATTTCATTCAATCATCAGTAAAGGAATTCAAACGAAATATTTTAAAAAGAGATCTTTCTGTTTTAAACTGACTAGACTTCGAATTGAACCTACGTATTTTACAATAGACATTTACTAAACGGAGAGCCTGCCCCATTGTGCTCATTCTGTAACACTATCTTTTCCGTAAAACATATTTTAGCTGAATGCCCTAAATTTAATAATCATAGACTAAACCGTTTTGGAGCTTCTAACCCTAACCTAAGGGATTTATTAATGGATCCTTCCCACACAAACTTGTTTTTATTCGTTACCGACATTGGCTTTATGAACTACATCTACATTTTTTAATTTGACCTGTTTCAGTTTCGATTTGAAATTTACTTTGTTTCGTATTTTTTGACTTGAGCTCTTACTTTATATATTGCAACACTGACAACGTACACTAAATAAACCTTGCTTGGCGCAGCATGGCCAGTTATGGATCTTGTGCCATAAAGTAATCTGGTTTTAGAAACGGCCAGTTGAATTGAGTTTTAAATGCATGCTATTTTCAAATATAGTTAATTTAATTTTTTTAATTTATATTTTAAGCAATTGTAGGTACTATTAGCCACTATTGATCAAACTGTTTACTATTATTAACTGAATGCTGTTACATTTGTATGTTTCTTTTGTGTTTTAGAAAAGTCAAAAGACCGAAATTGAAGATCCATGTCTTGCTGTAGGACTGTCTCGTGAATTGAAAGCTGATTCTTTCTCCCAAGAACCTTGTGTTCAGAACAGAAATTTCAGTGCTTGGATTGAAAATAATTCGACCATTGTAAGAATACAATCTTTACTTATCATCATAAGCATTTTGAGAGATATGCTTATCATCATAAGCACATCTCTCAAAATTTAAAAAATGTTACCACCACTGCAGCCCCAGGATTGAAAACTCGCATTTTTCGCTCGATTCTTAAACGTTTTACCGAGAAAGTACGGATAAGAAAATTACGAAATTAACTTGGTTTCTTCAAAATTGTACAGAGAACAAGACAAATAAGATTTTTTTCCGATGCAGCTATTAGTTTAGGGTTTTTTAAGTGTCAAAATTGAAAGAGCGAAATTTCTAACGCGAGTGAGCAAAAGACGTACAAATTTTCAGTCTGCAGCTGTGATTTTTTTTTTAGAGTACCTCTAAACGTAAATTTTTGCAGGATGCTGAGTGTTTTTAGAAATTTTAATTTTGGTTCCTGATAACATTTTTCTTTTAATTCATGAGAAATCGGGACATTTTTGTTACTGTTTTTTAAAACTATCATATCTATATCTTATCACTATTAGTTTTTAAAATTGAAAACATTGCACGGAACCTTAGAATGTAATATTTAATGTAATAGAAGTGAACCATAGTAACGATTTTTTAAAATTTTTCTGTTGAAACTCACTGTCACGTCTAGCACAGAATCCAAAAGACTGAACTCGCTTTTTCTCCTTGATTCTCATATGATTTTGCGAAAAATTACACATCCAAAAATTTCGAGATTAACATGGTTTTTTTACTGATGCGGCTATTTGTTTAGAGTGCATTATGTGTTAAAAGTTAAAAAAAAAAAAAAAAGCAAAATCACCTGCGAAAAGAGTGTTGGTTTGCAAAGCATACCAAATGGGATTGCGTAGGAATCACCGGGGGTTTGCACACAAGCAGGGGGCAAAGCCCTTGCTGTGACATCATGGACTGGAAAGTAAAATCAGGATTATACGAATTATTAAGATAGCTTCCCCGTCGCAAGAGATCGATTCTGCAAAAGTAGTTTTGGTTTGCTAAGGGATTGCGTGCGTAGGTGAGCAGGGGGCGGAGCCCCCTAGTCTGATATAAAATATCAAATCATAAGTAAAATGAAACTTTATTTTAAGATTAAATCTACTTGTTTCATTAAATGTTTTTCAACAGAAAAGAGGAAAAGCATTAACATTTGATGTAAAAAGTGCATTTATACTTTAGCATAAATGATGTCGGTTACAAATTTGCATAATGAATAGTTATTGTGATGCCACAAAATTATATTGTAACTATTGGCCCCTTATGGCATTAAGGTTCACCACATACTTTCATACTAAAGCATTGAAACAATTTTTAGGTCAAAGGTTTTGTGAATCAATAAGCTATGTCTTTCGAACATACATAATTAAAATTAAATAAGTTTTTCTACAAGATTTCTAAAAACGGTATTTAACGTCAATGTGATTTGTTCTGTAATTTTCCTCAGGTGCTTTTAGCAAATTTGTAGCTGAAAGATTGTCAGAACAAAATACACTTATTTAAAATAATTCCAATATTTTTACATTCATTTAAAACATTAATCGTCTAATAATTTTCTTTTGATACTTCTGTTAACCCTCCTGATGGCGAGGCATCTCAGTCTTGAGTTGACAAAAACAGCACCACAAAAAAAGCACCAATGACGGTGATAAATAGCATAGCCATAGGGTACTCCAGTTTCGAGGATATCCATGTATGAGAAGATCCTTCTAAAGGGAAATGTTTTTGTAATGACTTTCAAACATTATGTTAATTCAGAGGATCAAGGTACAGTCGCGGAAAAAAAAACCTGATTCACCTCCTTTATTTTGAGTACTATTCATTAAGGTGGAGCGAAAAACACGAATTTTGGAAATTCAAAACGCCTATGGTGGGAATAGTTATGGACTACCATGCTTATTAATAATACAAAATATGAGCTAAATCAATTAATATCTTCAGATGCCAAAATCACTTTGAAATTTCGGAATTTTGCCAATTTTTTCACAAAAATAATAACGCATTTAAAAAATTTAATACATCTTATTTAAAGCCATAGGTTTTGTAAAATGAACTTACCTGTTTGTAAAAAAAAAAGTGTTACACCTAACATTATCCCGGAAATTTAAAAATTTCCCTCTTTTTTAGAGCGCTATATCACGCACGTCTCCACTCCTCTCAATAGACTCATCATTGCAACCACACGTTTACACGGGCGCTCGCTGTTTTTTTGCTCTTCGCTGTTTTTTTACTCTTTGCTGTTTATTGCATAATGAAAACAACCCAGAAATCAGCACGAGGAGGTGGCTGCATATCGAGTTCCACCCCCCACCCCCAGTAAAAATTTCAATTTAAGTTACCCTAAAGCTTACCCTAAAAAATTAAAATGAAGTTACTGCCAAGTGGTTTAGCTTAAAAGGGGTTGATATTGGCTTTTGGTTTCAAATCTGGGTAAAGCAAGTCTAGAAGCAATTCTTGACCAAATAAATCCATCTCGTGCCTCTGTACCACATACTGTACCAAGGTTTATAGAAAGGGAATAGGTTTGCTCCTTCACAGCGGAAACTCGTTCTGAACGCGAAAGTGATCGTGACGTACCGGCGGGGAAGTCCAACCCTGGCGCCACGATGTTTTCTACACAACTGAATCGGATTTCGCCTTGAATTGTAAAACTCGCTGAAGACGAATCCTACACTACAAAAAGACGATTTTTGTTTGAATCAATAGCTGATAATTTAAAGCATTTACACACCGATGCTCATCAACGACATGAGTACCATTTTTGAGTAAAACGTTGCTGAAAAGTGTGAAAAACAGAAATCTCTAAGTCCATTAACCACTCCCCCGTGCTGTTTTATTGGCCTTGTGAATTGGACTCCCTGGTTCCCTCGTTTCGCGGTTTTACCAGGCATCTGTATATCCTCAAGGGATTTGCTTCGTGAAAGGCAGTTGTTAGCTGTTCAACAGTGTAGTATTCGTTTCAGTCATGATAAAATGTAATATAATTTGAAAATAAGAATCGTTGGAAAACAAAGAATGGTCTTTTTTATTTGATTTTATTGCTCCATTTAATAAAAAAATATAGCATATTTTGTGCATCAAATAAATAGATTACAATTCCTATGCGCTAAGTTCTTGCGTTTAATTAGCGCAGTAATTTAGTCATGTTTACACACATTTGAGTATGTATTCAATTCATTGAACGCGATTAACACTCAATTAAAGACATCCTATTTTAATTTAAAATAACCGGTTTACGATCTGCAGATTACGTACAAGATTTATTCTTTAAAAAAATCAGGGTCATCGTAGTTGTAAACATTTACTCACCATATGCAGATCCCTTGTGAAATATAAGAGGACAACTATACAAAATTGGAAATCATTAACTACAGTATTGTTTGAAAAGTGCACGAGTACTGTGGAACAAAACTATAGTATTTATGACAATTTAGTTCAATCAAACCGCAGGAAGAGTTTTTAAACCTGAAAGAAATATTCTACAATTAACTTTGTTTGAAAGGGTTTATCAATTTCCACAGAATACTTAATGTAACTGAAAGGAAAGTGTTTAAATTTTTAAAAAATTGATAACATTTTAATTGAAGAGAGGAATAGAAATGAAGCACAGTGTGTTTCTTTTTTTCTTAAGTATCGCTAAGATGTATTGCGAGGAGTACTAGACTTTCAAGGGGCTTCCATTGAAGTATTCTTCAGTTATTGGAGTCATGTTTAGAGATTCATAGAAAATATACGCGTCAATAATCCATAAATTAAATTTTAAAACAATCAATTATTTTCAAAACTATATTTCTTTCATTTGGATGAAGTAAGCTCCATGCATGAAAAATTGTGACTAAGTAATGGAATGCATGGAAAGTAAAATTCTTTTGTTTTCTCTCATTTGAATTGGTATCAGTAAGAACTTGATGCATATTTAATGTTCGAAATATATTCTTTAATCATTAGATTCATGTTAAACTATTTGTAGAAAGAATATTTTGAAAAAGAGCTTTATATAAAACAGCATACAACAAAAACTCCAAAATATCCCTAAAAGAATGAACAAATAGAAATAAGCAAAAAAAACATTTGAAAATTTTTTTTAGATGAATTTGAACATTATATATATGTATGTATCCATAAATAGAAACTTGCAATATAGTAATTATATTGCAATAGCCAAATTTCAATGCAGTAATGTTTAAAGACATTCTGAGCACTTACCTATTTTTCTGCAGAATCTTCAATGGTTTTCAACTTTGAGGATGCTGCCCACTTTTTAGCTTTGCGTTGTTGAGCCCGTTCTGCTCGACGTATACAAGTCTTTTTATTCAAGTGCCGAATGCGAATAAATGTTCTTGTTCTCACGTGCATCTCGATCACTTCGATGTTTATATGCTTATACTTTTCGGTTATCAAGGAGCACATTTTTTTAACAACCCCTTTTTCTTTTGATAAGGAATTAGACCCATGAATTCCGGTAAATATTACCTCAAATTCCGAGATTTTCTTCAGCCACTCCTCAGATGGAATTAGTAAACCACCTCTTGAAATAACGGCAATCCATTCAAGAGGCTGTTTAAACCGTCCATAAATTTCTATGGAAAGGGGACTGAAGGGAGGTGAACTTTTAAATTATGACCCAAGGTTTCTTTAATCATACAGAAAGACGGCATATTACAGTATTGTCGGGGGGTCTCCTTAGAGTATTAGTTTCTTATTTTTATATCTTTAAATTAAAATAAATAATCAAGGCTTTGTAAGGCACCGCGGAATATTTTTTTGTAAGGTGTGGGGTAGGTTGTTGAATTTACCTCGCACTGGAAGCAACAAACACACGGGTTATTGGCGACGGTCCGGAATCCATCGCAAAGGGAAAGATCCGAGGACAATACTTGGCAATTTTGAACCACGGTTCAATGACGAGTTCAACACCTGAGTTGGTACCCACTCTCCTAACTTTCACATAGCGCCAAAGTTCGGAAATTTGAGGCCAAAGCAGATTTAATGTGCACTAGTCCCCACCTTCACGACGGTCTTTTAGTTGGTTGGAATTCGCAACCCTCCGTTTGCTAATTTGCGACTCTCACCAAACAAGGTTACCGCGGCCACTACAAGGTGGGCTATGATAAAGAAATTTTTTCTAATACTCTTATAACCTTCTCGTAGTTACATGGTTACACGTGTTGCGCATTTCCAATGAGAAGTTTGTTTTAGCATCTCGTGAACTCGTCGACACTAGATCAGTTCTTGGTTACGCAAACTCACAAAGAATTTAAAAACGTTTACATGTTTTAAAAAACGTTTACTTGAATTTTCGTTATTTTCAAAATGCAAATCGTTTATTTTTAAAAATCAAACAAAAATATGAAATCTCTTTATTTGTAGTATAGATTATGTTCGATGAAAGTATCGATAGTAGATTAAAGTGTAAGCAGGGCCGGCCCCAGGGTAGGGCGATCCGGGCGGCCGCCCGGAGCGCAATGATCTAGGGGCGCCAAAATCATGGAAAATTAAAATAAACTGATAAAAAAAAATTAAGTTACAGGCTTTTATAAAATGCACTAAAACTAAAAAGTAAAGAATATTTTTTTGTCATTCTGATATCATATCAATAAATTATTTTTCATAATATTGCATTGTCATCGGACCCTTGTAAGTATACCAAATTTCATTGAAATCGGTTCACGGGAATTTTCTCAAAAACGCGTTGCAAGATTTGACTTATCGTTGACAAGATTAAGAGGCGGCAGGCGGAATTTATCATTTTTATTTCTTCGCATATAATTCAAATAATATCATATATATTTAAACATTAAGGCAAAATCTAGTTGAATTCAATTCAACATAACAAAACCACTCAGCCACCGCCTTTCAAGAATTGACAAGTTTTTCGGCCCGTGGCAACACGACTGTACAGGAAACAACAATTTTGAAACCAAGCGAAACAAGATCTAACAGCCGTTTTTAACTGCATATAAAAAGGAAGTAGACTTAAAACAATGCATTATTTGCCACTAGACTTCGGCTGGTGCGAAATAAAATAGTTTGTTTAAATTGTTAGTGCAAAAAAGCTTTAAAAAAGTGGTTGTGCAAATTGTCCAGTGCGTTTGGCTTCTGTGAAGGTAAGTGTTTTAATTTTTGTTTTTATTTTTAAAAACTAATAAAATCCATCAGACATAAGCCAAAAAAAGGGTGGGGGGTAGATTTCAAAAATTAGAGTTTATATCAAAACATGGTTTGTGTGGTATCAAATGAAAGGTAATTGAGTCTGGAGTTGAATGAAATACATTTTTTTTACGTCAGTGACGCATAAGGGGGGGGGGATTTTGAAAATTAGAGTTTAAAGCAAATCATGGCTTGTGTGGTATCGAATGAAAGGTAATTGAGTCTGAAGTTGAATAAAATACGTTTTTTTTTAAGCCACTGGCGCACAAGTGGGGGATTTCAGAAATTATAATTATTAAATCATGGCTTTTTTTTTATATCAGTATTATCTTTTATTTTAATTAATTTGTTCCAGAAACCAAAATGTCCGATGCTAAGAGAAAACCCTCTGGGAGCGAATTTAAAAAGTTCATTTCAATATTGTTCAAAAGTATATGCATTTTTTTCTTCCTCTTCTTTTTGTTGGGCAATATTACTGAAATACAGGGTGGTCATAAAAAAACTTGGCCGATATATGGACCTCTAGCGGCCGTTCCGTTCAACCGATTGAGATGAGATTTCAGATATAGTTATTCAGAGGTATGAGCTCGGGATTCTGTGAACGACAACAAAGTGGCACTCACAGTTACAGTTATAGGTAGGGAAACTCGAAATTTTCGAATGGCAACGCCCACTTTTTCCAGTCTCAAAATGCTCAGCGCATGCGAAAACCCTAAAGAGCGTTGAAACGGTACGTGTATCACAAAACACGGACGCGTTATGCACGCACAAAAAACAGTTCTGCGAACGGCCAACAAAACCATGTTCTGGGCGCACGGAGAAAATTTGCATATAACAGAGGCAAGACACCAACCACAGAACGCTTTTCGCCAGATACATGGGCCTCGTATGTGGCGATGGTTTCGACGGTAAACGCGCAAGGTCCCTTCCACAGCATTCATCCCATTTTAATAATAGAATTTTACCAATTTTCCATTAACTTTGCTGACAGAGTCATTTCGTTGGCATGTACGAGCTCCCGACTGAAGATCTGGCTGAATATTTGGCGAAAGGCGTTCTGTGGTTGGTGTCTTGCCTCCAACATATGCAAATTTCTTTCGTGTGCCCCGATCGTGGTTTTGTTGCACGTTCGCAGAGCTGTTTTTTGTGAGTGCATAACGCTTCCATTTTTTGTGATACACGTACCGTTCCAACGCTATTTAGGGTTTTCGCATGCGCTGAGCATTTTGAGACAGAAAAAAAGTGGGTGTTGCCATTCGAAAATTTCGAGTTTCTCTACCTATAACCGTAACTGTGAGTGCCACTTTATTGTCGTACGCAGAATCCCGAGCTCATACCTCTGAATAACTATATCTGAAATCTCATCTCGATCGGTTGAACGGAACGGCCGCTAGAGGTCCATATGTCGGCCAAGTTTTTTTATGACCACCCTGTATATTGATACTTACACCCTAAAACCATTGAGCAATACGCGATGGGAAAATCGAGTCGACTCATTAAAAGCTCTGCGGTTTCAAATTGGTCCAATTCACGATGCTTTGTACAGCATATATGAAGATTCAGAAATCGATAATATGATCAGAGACAAGGCTAGCGGATTATTAAATAATTTGAAGCAGTTCAAATTTATATGCTCTGTTGTGATCTGGTATAAAATTTTGAATCATTTTAACCCAGGGCTCGAAATACCCGGGTGCACTGTGCACATGAAAATATAATTGTGCACCTAATTTTTTCCCACTAGGTGCACACAGTGCACCAAATTTAAAAACTTAGGTGCACAAGATGCACCTGTATCAAAAAATCTATTTCGAGGCCTGTATTAACCCCATCAGCAAACTTTTGCAAACTGTAAATTTTAATATGTCACAAGCTATTGATATGCTTAGCAACTGCAAACTCTTCTTTGAAAACCTGAGATCAGATGAAGCTTTTGAAAGCATCATTTTAGAAGCAACCGAGCTTGCTTCGGAGATTGACGTGGAAGCTAATTTCGAAACCACCACACCACGTCATCGTGTCAGAAGCAAAAGAAGAACGTTTTTGTATGAGGGCCCGGATGAACCCGTTCAAGACCTCAAACAAAAATATAAAATAGATTTTTTTTCACACAATTTTTATAGATCAAGCAATAAATGCCTTGGAAACCAGATATAATTTGCTAAATACTCACAGTAATTATTTCAGTTTTTTGTATGATATTTTTGGTCTAAAAGACATGCCCAGAAATGAGCTACTGGCTCATTGCAAAGGTTTGGAAGTAGTTTTAACTGATGGAAATTCAAGCGATCTTAACGCCATGGACCTAGCCGATGAAATAAGCATTGTTTCGTCATTATTAACAAAAAAGGAAACCCCTGTTGAAGTTTTCAAGTTTATCGCTACACTTAAATTGCACCAAACCTCAGCATAGCATTAAGAATTCTACTTACATTGCCAGTCACTGTGGCTTCAGGGGAAAGAAGCTTTTCAAAACTAAAAATAATAAAAAATTATCTCAGAACGATGCAGACGCAAAATCGTCTCAATGGATTGGCAATGATAGCTATAGAACACCAAATTAGTGACAAATTAGACTTGAAATCACTGGTTCGTGAGTTTGCCGAAAGAAAAGTTAGAAAAAGGGCATTTTAATTACTTTGGTTAGTTAGAATTTATTTATAATATGGGATATTAGTTCAGTTAGCATTACTACATTTTAATTTTTGTTATTTTGCCTTAAGTGCTAAATTGCTTATCTTGTTATCTGATGATTGAGTTTTTAATAAAACGTTTTTTTTTTTTTTCATTTATTTTCAATGTTTTCTTGACTTTCTGATATGGTCGCATGAGATTTATTTAAAAAAACCGGGGAGGGGGCGCAAAATTAAGGTTTTGCCCGGAGCGCCAAAATGTCTAGGGCCGGCCCTGGTATAAGAAATCAGTAGGGTTTTATTCACGGAACGTTTTGAGATTGAGCGTTTTCCAGCTATTCCAAACAAGTGGTCAAAATGTCCTTCCACCCAGGATAAACGTAAAGATGTTTCTGAAATTGCACTGTTGAATGATCTACAATCCCCTTTCACTAACCCCCCTAGTATAACCGCAAACCCACAGAGCTCCAATCCACAATGCCAATAAAACAGCAGAGGGGGGGGGGGGTTAATGGGCTCTGAGATTTCTGTTTTTCATACTTTTCAGTAGCGTTTTTCTCGAAAATGGTACTAATTTCATTAATGAGCCTCCGTGTGTAAATACTTCATATTATTAGCTATTGATTAAAACAAAAATCGCCGTTGTGTGGGGTCGGATTCATCTTCAGTGAGTTTAACAATTCAATAAGAAATCCAATTTAGTTGTGAGGGAAACGTTGTGGCGCTAGGGTCTGACTTTCTCACTGGTACGTCACAATACGAAGGGGAAACGCCTCTTTCTGCAACTCGCTTTTCGGCCAGAAGGCGCCCCCGTGATACTGTACTATATTCTTCAGTTACTACTTTAAAGCAACGTTCTACTGCTCGTGAATGGCATGGAAAGTTAAACATGTTACTATTGGTTGGAACGTCTAGAATCATAGACATGAGTTGATCATCAGAAAGAGATACTGTAGGTGGTGGATCTGTAATGGAATCTGATTGCCATTCAATTAGATTTATTTAACTGTGTGCTTCGAAGTTTAACTTGGGAATTTTAAACTCTCTAATATTCTTTTAAATTTTATTTTTTTATGTCTTAATTTTAAATTCTTCTAAGGCTCAATTCTCTGACGTGTTTTCGATCATCAGCTAACATTGCCAAAATAATATTTTCTGGATGGGCATAATAAGCATTTCTTTGCAAAGTCATATCTTCTACAATTTTTAAATCCTCAGGCAAAAATCTCGATTTATTTAAAATGTAGTAAAAATGAAGACTCCTGTACCAACATGATGACTGACTTTTAATTTTAAACCATACATATGAGTGTACCTTCACAACATATTCTGTTAATATTTTCAAGTTATGGGTTGGATGTTCTGTTGAAACATATAACCTTAAAATTCTATTTGTCGTCGTCAACCATCTGGAATGATTCAATTTTCCTGGATCTTTTTGTGACAAGCTTAATGGAATATATTTATTTGATATCCCTGTGCAAATTTCGTAAAGGTTGTTCAGTGCTAAGATCCTCAAGGACAATATCTGGCAAAGTTACTTCTATCTTTTCAAAGTTTGTTAAAGGCAATTTTTCACAAGATTCTAACATTTTTCCAATATCTCCAATGTATCCTTTTGGTCCAGTGATTTTCCCTTCTAAATGTTCCAACAAATGACGTAAAGGTAGCTGGGTAGCTCATTTGTATGTAATAAACCAATGCACAGGACGTCCTAAAAAGAGCTCAATACGTCGAATGACTCCATTTTTTAAACAAGTATTTACCACTGTACCATCACAACCAACCACTTGAATCTTAGAAAAATCGATATTTTCCCCCCAAAAAAAGTTAAAATATTAGTTTTAATGTTTTGAGAAGTACCAGTCGGGGGGAAGGGAGGTAGGAGTGACATGTCCCATATATTTTGATCCTGGTTCTAGTATTAGAACGATATGTTTTTCTGTTACCGTCTTTCTAGAAATCCTTTTCTTTCTTTAATCATTACTTAAATTTAATCCTTTCGCTCATCAAAGTATATTCCATTCTCTGATAAAGAGGTAAGTTGGTCGTAAAAATGAGGTAGTTTCCTCATTTTTCCTTTTTAGGTAGCTGCGGGTCTTTGTCCTTTCTCTTCTAATTTTACTACGATCAACTATGTTTGAAGAATTGTCCTTGGAAATTTTTCCCCATATCCTTCAAAGCAGCATTTATTAGAATTGATGCCGATCTATCGGAAACACCAGTTCTGTCACAAGCCTGAGCTACATTTGGAAGTTTAGTTCTCGTTTGTGAAGTTGAAGAATAATTATTATCAATGATTGTGTTTATAGTGTCATTAGAATTCTTAAGCAAATTAAAACTCAAAGTAGCTCCCGTAATAATACAAATACAAATTTGTAGTAATAAAACATAAAATAATAAAACAAATACAAATTTGCAAAATATTTGAATCTCTGTTAAAAAAGCATATAATGTTATACTTGGAGGAGGGGGGACTGTTATCACAGAATCAGTATGGGTTTAGGAATGGCAGATTCTGCTCTACAAACCTTTTGAAGTTCTACGAAAAAATTACTGAAGAGCTGGATAATAAGAGCAGTGTGGATATCATGTACATAGATTTTCAAAAGGCTTTTGATAAAGTACCTCATGAGGCATTACTGTTTAAATTGGAAAGGCTGGGGATTCAGGGAAAAACAATAATATGGATAAAGAATTGGTTATTGGGTAGAAAGCAGAGAGTGCAGGTAAAAGGAAATTATTCACAGTGGACAGAAGTTATAAGTGGGGTGCCTCAGGGATCAGTTTTGGGACCAATTTTATTTATAATTTTCATAGATGATATTGGTCAGGGGATAAAGAATAGAATCAGTATATTTGCAGATGACTTAAAAATATGGGGGACAGTGGATACCAAGTTACAGATAGAAAATTTACAAGGGGATTTTGATAAGATATCCGAATGGGCTGTAAAATGGGGTATGTCATTTAATGTAGGGAATTGTCAAGTTCTGCATATGGGTTACAGGAACAGTGGAGCCGAGTACTGTCTGCAGGGAGTAAAGGTAAAGGTAAAGGAGTGAGAAACAGTCAAGGATCTTGGGGTGATAATTCACAGGGATTTTAAAATGGGTCACCAATGTTCAGCTGCGGGTAAAAAGGCTAATAGGTTATTGGGGTATATTAAAAAAACTGCAACTTCAAGGGATAAGAATATAATCTTGCCGTTATATAAGGGTTTAGTAAGACCACATCTAGAATATGCTGTACAATTCTGGGCTCCATATATGAGAAAGGACATAGAATCAATTGAAAGGGTTCAGCACAGAGCTACAAAAATAATAAAGGGGCTAGCAAATTTCGACTATAATGAACGTTTAAATAAGCTAAACATGTATACACTGGAAAGAAGAAGGAGGGGGGATTTGATTCAGCTTTTCAAGCTTGTAAAACAAGGGGACACAGAGGGCTTAAATTTCAATAGGGATAACAGAACAAGGGGTCATGGGTATAAATTGAATAAGACACATTTTAATCGGGATTTAAGGAAAAACTACTACTTTAATAGGGTAATAGACAGTTGGAACGCGTTGCCAGAAAATATAGTTAATTCAAAGGGAGTGTACGAATTTAAGACACAATTGGATAGTCAGTGGGAATTGGGGAATTCACAAACAAAGGACCAGCCTTGTTGGGCTTGAGCCTGTAGCTGGTCGTCAATGTTTGTATTTGTAATAGAGGGCGATAGTATTTTGGATTGTTTTCCTTTACAATCTTTGAGCTGAACGTTTTGGCTCTCTGCTTCTCTTTCTTTGAGCTGCAATCTTTTTTTTAATCATTCTGCTGGTTTTAATGTCAACATTTCCAATGACCATTTTTTGAAATGTCCTTTGATGTGTTAAAAAAAGCTCTTTCAGCAATAGGTGCTTTCATTTTGAAAGTACAACTGAGAAAGTTTTTACATTTACATATGCTAATATCAAATAGATTTTTTCTGTTGATTCCCTGAAGGACACAACCTTTTTCGAGAAATATAGTTTGCCAGTATTTTTTAATAGTTTCTTAATATTTATAGATGCTTTATGGTAGAACCGTGTATCCTTAACAAACAAAACAAACCCAAACAAAACTGAATTTTAAGATTAAAATTTTATATAAAAAATATTTAAAATAAGTAAAAATAAACAGTAAAATACGCACCAAGAAACGAAAGCGAATCAATTTGAACTAAGGCCTTAGTTTTCCTCGATAGACTAGATCGGTAGGGCATTTGCAGGAGCATACACCTATTAGATATTTACAAAAAAAAGTGGGCGGGTATTTAAAGAAACCCAGACACCTCCACTCCATGTGGTGAAATACGAGTTAGTTACCCCTTATAAACAAGCAAAGAAAGGGAAGCATCCATGCACCCTAGTAGCGAGGAATGCAATGATGAGATATATGGAATAGTTTAGTTTTTGCAGGTAATTACATGCCCTATGGGAAAAAAACTTTGAAGTATCTGTCAACAATGAATATTGTTATGACTCTTTTGGAGTGTTTTTGCTAAAGCTATTGTCGAACTTTGGACAATTTCTATGTGTCCACAGAGCTAGCTGACATCCTATTGTCTAAATGCTCAGATGTTTATGGAACTACATTTGAATCACCTTGGAATTTAAAGTGGAACCCTTAAAAAAGGAGAAATCATAGGTTTTCAAAAAAAGAAAGATGTGCATATTTAAATTCATGGAAAAAAATATTTGTATGCTCAGCACAATTCATTCAATCGATGTTGTAGAACAAACAAAAAGAAAAGTAATGGAGATATAGAAAATATTATAACTTAAAAGCTATAATGGACTACAATTGTACAAAGGGAGGTATGGACACAGCGAATCAGTGCTTGTCATATTATCAAATTGTTCAAAATCAACAAAAAAGTATTACGAGAAAATTTTTAGGCAGATTTGAACCAATGGATGTTAAACTCTTGAACACCATAAAAAGAGTGGGGGTAGTATGACACAGTTAGATTTCATAATGGATTTAGTACAAAGTCTAGTCAAAACCTATGGCGAGAAGGAACTCCTTTCAACATACCGTAGCTTACTGATTTGCTGGACACCACTTTGCTTCCCATATTGATCTAACAGAAAAAAAGACAACCCCAACTCAAAAATGTATTGTTTGCTGTAAAAAGTTTTATGACGAGGGACAAGGTCGCATTATGTATTGTATCTTGTTTCAAGAAGTACCACACAGTAAATGAATCCGGACACTTTTCTACTGCTTTATTATGTAATTGTGAAGTTGTGGAATAAGCCATTGTCATTTTCCATCTTACTTGTGTTCTGACTTTTTATAGAAATCCTAGAAGAACAGTGACACTGTTATCTTACAGAAGCATTTGATACCATTCAGTGTTCAAATCTCACACGAGTCCTTCAATTATTGTTAGTAGTTATATTCATAAAGTTTTAACAATATTTACTTCTATAATGAAATGTGTTTAACATCAGCGCTTTGTATCTGTTTTTTACTATACAATATTGTTTCATATTTATTTACTATATTGTTTTATGTCCTTACTAGCCACTGTGTGGCCAGCACGGCGTTGCCCATGATGGTTGCTTCTGTGGGGTTAGGTGTGACCACTGTTAACGCTCACTAACCACCAATGTTTGCTACACATTGCCATTAATTTGTTTCGCAAACCAACATCACAGGCAATGCTGTGTTGGCCTTGAAGTGGCTATAATAAATATTTTTTATTAAAATTTTAAAATGCAGCTGGACACCTTAAATTCTCCAAAAATTGTGGCATGGGCATGTAACCTTATTACTTCCACCACAGCCCGATATGTGTGAGAGAAAAAGCATTAATTAAAAGAATGAGGCCCACCTTCACCCGACATGACACGGGTCTGTCGCCTCATTTGTTCCACCCCTGCCCAATCTGTGAGAAAAAGCATAAATTTAAAAAGCCCTGCTGCAGCCTTTGCAATTGATAAGTTATTTTTTAAAAGAAAATCAAAGTATAATGTAATCTAATGTAAAATTTTCTGCAGATTTCAAATCCGTTGAAATTTTCATTCTATCGATTGCTGAGATAGAAAAAAAAAGCACCAAACAGCGCCAATCATCTATATAGTATCTAACCACTATATATAACCACTGCTCTCTAACTCTCCAACCCCCGGTGGTTGCTATGTAGTGGGTGAAAATCGCAGAAACTGCTTCCTCCTTCTTTCCGAGGTCAACCGAGGTACAGGTAACATCAGATTTCGGATCAAAGAACGAAAGGAGAAGAAAACTAATAAATTCATTTAAAAATGTTCTTGATAAAATTTTAAAATTCAGGCATGTGATAGAAAAATTGCAAAAAATTCAGACTACCTGTGTGCCAAGTCTCATTATTGTAAGTGCCATAGATTTGTCAGGACAGTGCACAAACAAACACTTCTTTTTATACTAGTAGTAATATCAGAAGAAGAAAAACTCCTTTTTCATATTGAATTTCTGATTATTTTCATATTAAACCTTTCATTTTATGAAATTGTATTTTCTGCAATTTTACTTTTAAAATTCAACAGTAAAGACCTATTGAAATGAGAGGATTTAGTTGAATTTGTTGTAGTATTTCTACTGTAGTGGTGAATTTATGAGCTGTTGTCGATAAAGATTGTTGATATATTCATTAGAATATTTAGAAAAAAAATATTAGATTGCCCATAACTGATAAACTTTTATGCTGATTAATCAAGTTGTTCAATTATTTGTTACTAATTATTAAACTATTCAGTTAAGATAATTCTTAAAAATCTCAGTTTTAATCTTTTTGATATAAAAAGTTTACTGTATTAGTTTTGTATATTATCCATTTTGAATACAATGACCAATTAAATATTTTTTAATTTTCATTTATTGTTTATTAAAATAGTTAGATGTTTTCAGAATAAGATATCAGTGTTTGCTTACTGGCTAATAATAATTTATAAACACTCCTTAAGTTCATTTTTAAAATATCATAAGTATTACTTACATATATCATCATTAAAGTTACAAACATTAAAGAAAATGCGTTTTGTCTTTTGAAATAATTCCAAAATGCTTGTTTAAATACAATCTGAAATGAAACTTATTTCGTTTGAATACACTTAAAAAACAATGTTTGCAATTTTGGTTGATAAACAATTTGTGTACATATTCTGTATTCAATAATTAATAGTTTTCAAAATCGGTATGGAGTTCTAATGTCATTTAATCAATATAACAAAAGGATTATCGTGTTTTAGGTAATCGTTTTTAAGGGGTCTGTGACAATTTTTCGTAAGCAGTTGCTAGATTAGCGTGATTTCTCAATTTGAATAGTGATAGAAGAGAGTGCTTCAGGAAAACAGTGGTATTTTCCCCTTTTATGGTTTACTTGTTGGAAACGATCACCAGAGATGTGGATCAAATGTCTTGAATTTTCGTGTCAGTGAATTTTACACAGAGTAACAATTTTATGTCAAGAGTTACGAGATTATCAGTTATGTCAAAAGAGGGGTCAGAAAGTCTTCAACTTCCTGGCGTCTTTTGTTGAGTTTCTAAAGCATTTAAGTTTTGAAATAAACTTAGAATTTAAGATTTTGAATTGGTTTTCAGACTTAAAAAAATGCTTCTAGTTTTGTGGGAATGAAGAAATATTTTTTGTTTTTGTTTTCAACTATCAACTAGAAATTTGAACAAAATATTTCTTATTAAATTTAATAGCAAGAGTTGGCATTGCTCCAATGTGACATAAATTCAATTATCTACCTACCTTACCAAATTTAGATTTTGCTTTTGTTAAAGAAACTTAATTTACCACCTTTTAGGTAGCAATTTTTTAACAACAATTTCAAAAGAAATAAAGGTTGAAGAAAATTTACCAGTCTACGTAAATGAAAGACTATTTGTCATGAAAAAATGTCAATCAAAGCTTTCTACAATGCTCCATTACCCTTTCTTTGCAATATTAAAGCAGTTGATTGTTTGCGAAATTCAATATGATTTTGCAAACACACAAATTAACTAGTACATCTTCCCGTTTCCACAAACAAATGTTGATCAGATCTAAAAGATTAGCAGTTTAATTATTTTGCAAGTTACATATTTAAATAACTAGGGGACTCCGCTCACCGACCCCCAATGTGCAATAAAAAGGTTCTGATTTTTCCAAAATTAAAAGCAGTATTATCAGGAACCAAATTTAAATTTCTAAAAAACTCGACGTCTTGCAAAAATTTACATTTAGAGGTACTCTAAAAAAAAATCACGCCTGAAGACTGAAAATTGTATATCTTTTGCTTACTTGTGTTAGAAATTTCGCTGTTTCAACTTTGACACTTAATAAACCCTAAACTAATAGCCGCATTGGAAAAAAATCTCTTTCGTCTTGTTCCCTGTACAACTTTGAAAAAACAATATAAATTTTGTAATTTTTTCATCCATACTTTCTTGGGAAACCGTCTAACAATCGAGCAAAAAAAGTGAATTTTAAATCCTGCGGCATCTGCTGTAACTTTTTTAATATAGAGAGATGTAGTTATAGTCTATTTATTAAATAATGTAAGTTATAGTCTATATCTATGTAGTAAGAAAATTGAACACACTCACAAAAGTAAATTTGTCCAATTCAATTTTCATTGAAATGGACATTAAAAAATCATTTTGTATCAAAATTAATAGTTACGCGGTTTTTGTCTGTATAAATGTTTGCAAGACAAAACGTGCAAATGTACTTTTATGAAACTTAGCACATCACAGTAACAGTGAATATGAATAGGCTATTTAGCATTATTTAATTCAACTTAGGATTGGATATTAAGGGAATATATATTTATGTATATTAAATCGTATGTCTAACTGTTGTATTTATGAAAAGTTAGCAAAATGGTTGATTATATACATATATATACTACATGAATGATTGATCTGTACTGTTATCAAATTGAACCGTTTTATTCTTAAAATACAACATAAAGTACGCTTTGCCAGTTAATGTTAAATTTATATATGTCTATCCCCTTTATACATTATTATATGTATTAAACATTTTATTTTTTATTTGAAATGTTTATAATTAAATAAAAGTACAGTCACACAAAACTCCGGTTAATGGAACTGAAGGGGTAAGCCGTTTTGGATAAAGATTTTTTTGGTTAAGCCATGAACATCTATTATTGTAATTATACAAAATACATAGTACGGATAGTAATTCTGAAATGTTTTCAATGTCAAACAAATTCAAAACTCTTGTAGGTTACAATTTATGTTCTTTAGAAAGTTAACGTTATATTTTTAGTATTACAGTTCATCAATATATGCATACTTAGTGATAGTTTATAGCATATGAATTACACTCATTCTTCAAAAAAACTCGGTGATTGTTGTTTGTTTCTTGCATTGCTCCCAATGTTTTTGAGCAGCAATGTCCCATCTTTTCATTAGAAGAATTTCGGATAACTCGAGTTCGGTTAATCGGGATTTTACTGTATGTAACAGATTTATAAGAAAAGCTATACAATTATGATTTGGGAAGTTCAGATTAAAAAAAATTTAGTTGCACCTCCTGCTATAGCAGCATGGTGGTGTTAAAGAATTTTAAACCAGTAACGAACCAATTTTTTGCTTCAACCACTGATTCTTTGATTCAATTCTGAATGTCATTCAGTACCCCATCAACCGAATTCGTTATTGACTGCACATACATGTATTTCATGCAGAAAAAATTGCATTTTGCTGAATACATAGATATATGTATGTTAACCCCTCAGAAGTTTAATTGTAATGTAAGAGATGAATGTAAAAAGGTAGGGTGATTATTTTTGTGACTGAAATTTAGAATATTGTAGAGTTGCTGAAAAGAGGAAACTACCCTTTATTTGTGCACTGCTAAAAATAGAGTAAATTCAAAGGTATATTTCAATTATGTTACATTGAAAACTTTACTGTCAAAAGAATTTGGAGAGCTATTACACCTGTACTGAAAAATCATTCAATCAATTTTATTGATTTTGTAAACTTTGCACTGAAATATGTTATTTTATGAATACCGATTATCATATTAAAAAATATATAATTGCCAATAAGCTTGTGAAATTGTGAGGTAAAAAAATTTTACAAAGCATTAAAAATAAGTTTTATTTCAAATGTGCCTCTTCAAATTTTGTGAGGCTTTTGAAATATTTTGGACTAACATTAAACTCACAAAAATAGCAAAACATACTTATTTGATGGATGTGCTGATTAAATATTGTTAAAAGTATCAACTTCTTTGTGAAATATTTATCATAATGGTGTTACATGTTTTCACATTAGTGCTTGACTTTTCTGCACTGCTCTTAAACTTTAATCTTTTAAATGCATTTACCTTGTTCTTCCATGTTTTACCAACTTGAGTGTCAAATCTTAAGTTTAATCCTTTGACAGCTGTTAAATCAGCAACAGTCTTAGCGGGGGTCCAGTGTGTCACTTGACACCAAAGTTTCTTGTTTTGAAGCCCTTGGGCCAGGGGTAATGTCAGAAATTATAATGTGTCGGTGCAGAATCATTTGTCACATGGGAACGTGAAATGCACAGAGGAAAAGAAAGCTAGTAGCCTCGGGTTATCACAGTCACTGTTTCATCGCCCCCTCATGCTTGCACCATTATATTTTTGTTGGTTTAACTTTAACCTGAACCGAGCCTACTGATATTACTGCGGTTCTCTGTGTTTACCATTTAGAGGACACTGAAGTCAATTTGAAGCTCCAAATCGTGGCATATACCTAAAGCTGCTCAAGTTTATTTCAACACATGATTTCATATTATGCGAGCATTTATCAAGTGAGAGCAAAATATAATACCTTAGTGACAGAATCAAGGAAGAACAAATAATGTCTCTTTCTATCACAGTGAAATCATATAATATGTGTATGTAAAGAATGAAAGTTTTCTACAGTGATTACTGATACTATCACTGATATCATTCGCATATAGATCAGCTGTTCGTTTTAATCTGCATTGTAAATCAAGAGTCCAAAAGTGTTGACATTAGAGAGCATTTTCTCGGATTTTACCATGACTTCAGTGCTTACGGTATAGCTTCTATGCTTATGAAAATACTTTATGAAGAGTGTTAATTTAATAACAAATTTTTACATGGACAAGCATAGGACAGTGCCCAATGTAATAAGTTGAGCATCAGGTGAGGTACAAGCCGTATTAAAGACCTTAACCTGCCCCTTAGCCCCTGCCTACCTTTACATTCACTGTCCACCTCACAAATTAAACCTAGTGTCGGTGCATGCCACAGAAAACCAGAAAGCAACAGCAGAATTCTGAAACACCAATTGAAATTGTAAATTTTTATGATCATGTTCAGGCAGTGTACACATTTTTCAGTGAATCCAATCGCTGTTGAGATTTATTGCACTTGATGACAGAAAAATCCAGTCATTAATGCAAGTGCTTTTGGTATTTTTTTAGATATGTGCAATCAGAGGTAGATTAAATCCGATGAGTTTGTGCTTAACTGCGAGTGAGATGATTATGAACGTGCGAATATTGATGCTACAGACAGTTGCAGAAAAACTATGAAAAGAACTGTAAAGTCTATCAAAAATAAGATGGGTGGCTCGTTTGTCATCTTTGATGGCTGCTCTATGAAATTTTGGTATTATTATTGATTGTTTGGCTGAGTTAATTGACCGGAAGCATACTAGTGCTGAATTTAGTGATGCAGTCAATCTGCTGGAAAAACTGGATTGGACATTATATAACTCACTTGGTGGCATAAAGTGTTATCGATAGTAGATGTGTGTTCTCGAGTTTTTCTAGCTGAGTATTGATCTTTCTTGTTGATAGTTTTGAGTAAGTTGTAAAAAATTTGCAAATAGAGTTCATAAAATTTTTAAAAAGTTCTAAAAGAGTGGGTATTTATGGGTTTGGATAAAATATATGTGATCTTAAGGTTGTACGTGTTCGTGACACGAAACTTTTAGACAGTGAGCTCTGCAATGATGAACAACCTGTTGATGCAGTATCCCGTTATAGATCTGGAGTGTTCTACAACTGCCTTGAACGAATTTAAAGAAATATTAGTAGGCTTTAAAACTGTTTGAGACATTTGGGTTCTTGCATCCAAAAAATTATCAAAGTTATCGAATGAGAATATTTATATTAATGGTGATAACCTTTTAAAAAAGTTTCTTGAAGATTTCACTTCTGAACTTGTAACAGTGATAAAGTGAATGAAGAGCGTGTGGATAGCTGTCTTAATTTATTTACAATTGCTTATTGACAATTTCATTGTAGATTCCTTCAGTGAACTCGAGATGCTTTTTCTGTTATTCTTAACGTTACCGATGGGTGTACCAAGTGCCGTACGATCATTCAGCGCACTTTGGAGGCTAAAAACATATTTACAGTCAACAATGGGAGAAGCTAGTATCACATCTATTGCTATTGAAAAAGATGTATATGATAGCTTGAATAATGTCATTGAATCATTTGTGACATGGTGGAGTAACTAGACTAGAAATAATAAAATGTAACTGATTTTCAACTCTATTTTCTTCTATATCCTGTCAGAATATTACTTTTCTTTTTCTGTGTTTTGTGCATTCACCTGTTTCATATCATTAACATACTGTTCTGAACATCTGACTGCTAATCAGAAAATAACAGTTTGAAAATATGTTTCGAAAGAGGAAAGAAGAAACGGTGCCTGATATAGGTGATGGTGATTTTAAATAAAATGAATGTGTTTAAAAAAAATTGCTTTTACAAGAGCTTTACATTCTATTTTAAAAAATAGTAATAATTAAATAAGAGTAGGCCCTATGTACAACTTGAACGCCGAGGCCCTGGGCCTTAAGACTGCTACTGTGTTCAATATCATTATGGTTTCCAATTTTTTCTACCAATGTTGTGCTAACCTTTATCAGCATAGGAATAAAATCTAAATCAACTATCCACACAATTTGCTTTTTGATTTAGTTATGCTTTTAAGAAAGCCAAGATTTTGGGTTGATAACTCTTAAGACAGCTGATCAGAAAACCTATATGAACTAAAAGGACAAGGCATAGATTTAACAAAGGTGATCAGATATTTTTAATTTACTGGCCATTTCATCGTTCCTGAAACTATCAACAAATTTTACCCTTTGCGACCCACTGAGTATATAGTCTTGAAAGATTCTCAATGGACAGTTGCGTCTCCAAATTTTAGAATAAATGGTGCACACAAACCTTTCAAAGTGTGCTGATTATTCTAGTAGGCATATTGTAATTTATTTTATGAAATTTGTGATTATAAACTGTTTATTTTTATACTTGAATTAATAAAAAAAAATTTTTAAGGATAAATTCATTATTACGGGTTCAAGCAACTACAATGAATGCAAGAAAAACATGCCAGAAGTTCTTGACGAAAGTATTTGTAAAGACCTTGGCTTCCAAGATTGTATTTCAAGTATAAATTTAAGTGCTTTGAACATCAAGTTTATGGTATGCTGTATACTAGTTATAATTCTTAAAATATTGAAATGTATCTCAGTTATATTTCTGAAACAATCTACAATCGTGTCAAGATTATTTTTTACTTTCAGGCATTTTCAGGCTTTTATTACGTCATTGATTTTTTTAATGCATCAACTTTAGAACAGCTTGTTGAAGGAAGTATGAGCTTTTGTAATCTGACATGGGATGAAGTAAGTATGTTTTCAAAAGATTTAAAGATTAACATTTAATAATATTTTCCAGTTTCAATGTCAATAGATTATGATTAATATTTACTTAAATATTGTTTTATTGTGTTATTTAGACGTATTAGTAAACATTTTTACTGCCAATTTTAAAGTATCCACAGTTTTAAAATTCTGAGTAGCAAATTTTCAAGTTTTCTGTTTTAACTCAAAATTTCCCACATTGTTTTCATAATAAAACACTAGCAAATACAGAACATTTTAATTTATTAAATACTGTTTTGTTGTAGTTGTGTAGATCAAAATTGACGTAGACATAGACTGGGTGATAGGCAGAGAAAAATTTATTCTCAAAACAACATGTATAAAAATAAAAATAAACACGACATCTATGTATAGAAATAAGAACTAAAATAAATTTGCATATAACCATACAACAGTTGTTGCCAACAAACTCTCCCCTTGGGTAGATGCAAATTCATGAAAAACATTCTTCTTGATTTATACCTATTTACTTGATCTAAAGTCCACAATAATTTTTCTTCAGAGACGGCTTTCATACAAAAATCTGCTAACATTTCTTTAGTATTACAATATGCAAGTTTGATCTTATTACACTCGATTAGATCTCTAATAAAAGGAAACTTTAAGCATACATGTCTTGTTTTTACAGAAGATTTAGTTCCTATTTGCACCAATCTATTGTATCTTTATTGTCACAATAAACAATAACAGGAAAATTAATAAATTTAGAATACTTTAACTCTTTAAATAAATTACATATCTAAATTAAATTCTTAGTAGCATCTGCTATAACAAAAAGTCCAACTTCACAGGTTGACATTCCGACTCACTTCTGTTTGTTGCTTTTCCAGAATAACAAAGAATTATCAAGCATAATTACCGATCCAGAG
Organism: Metellina segmentata; assembly: GCA_947359465.1. Lineage (NCBI taxonomy): Eukaryota > Metazoa > Arthropoda > Arachnida > Araneae > Tetragnathidae > Metellina > Metellina segmentata. Next base: position 137,561,651 of record OX375872.1, on the reverse strand, counting down.
AATGACTTTCCTCCTTCAGCATTTCCCCAACTTGAATCAGCACTAATGTTAAGATCATCAAAAGTGTTATAAAATAAAATACGCTCTTTGGTACCTTTTAAATATCTTAAAACCTTTTTAAGTAACAAATAATGACACTTTTCTGGTCTTTGATTATATTGAGATAAAAACATTACAACAAAACTTAAATCAGGACGTGTGCAATTCGCAAGAAAAGAAAGTTCACCTATTAATTCTAAATTCTTTGTTTGTCTGTACTGTCGAAACTTTTGTCTTCATTTTTAGCAATTGGAAGTTTTACTGGTTTGCAATCACTCATACTGTGTCTATCAAGAATAGTTTCTATATAATCTCTTTCAGTTAATCCTAATACATTTTTAAACTTTTGTAGGTCTAATCCCTAGAATTTAATCTTTTTAGTTGTTTCGTTGAGTTCAAAATGTTCTCATAATTTATGAATAATTTATCTGCAATTTTTTAAGATTCAAACCTTTTATTTTACGATTAAAAGAAGTTATTTACAGTTAATATACATGTTTTGATATAAACGATAACATATTGCTCGAGAGTAACGTCAGCGAGCAACCGCTAAGAAACACTTCTACCCTTCTTATGCACCCCTCACGTTCCTTTTGACCCATCTCGTCTTAGCGGAGAAAATGTCCCACTCCAACTTGGAGGTTGATGGCCCTGACGGTGTGACGTCGTCATGTTGGATCGTTATCTGAACTTTGCACATCCCCCCTCGGAAAGCTCATTGTCACCTTAGAGACGATGCAGCTGAAAAGAGAATAAAAGAAAATAACACAATACAGTGTACGAGAGAGAAAAGGAGAAAAAAAGATGATAGTATTGATCAAAGTGGCTCTGAATATAATCACACAAATACAAATATAAATTCAGAACAAAACAAAAAAAATTTAAGCCATTTTTGACGTTGTATTGTTGAACCCGATCCCCATGAGTCAGTTTGACCCCTTGAGGAACAGACTGTCAAATAGGTCAACGGACTATGGTGGAATATTTCATCCTTGGCACCTCTTTTCTGAGTGTCAAACTTTATCAAGGCTTTGATTACACAATGGCAATACCATCAGAGCATTTACTCCTTCCACTTGATCACCATTCAAAGTCTCTGGAGCTATCTTTATTTTTTCCCATCTACGATTCAGATGAAAAGGACTAACTTGACTCCCTGGCACATTCTTTCGAACCGTACCAACACCCGATGAGTTTGGCGGTTCACTCACCTCGCCCTGCTCTTTTTGGTGACTTTCGACCACCTCCTCCTGGACTGCGAGAGGGTTACTCTTCATTCACCCCTTTAATTCCACCCTCTCAGTTTCTTTCTTTGTTCCTCATCTTGAGAAGTCGCTGCTTCGTCCTTAAAAAGAGTACTATGATATTCAGTTGAGGTAGAGTCAATTTTGTTTTCCAGTACCTTCCTAACTTTCTTCCTTCCCTTCCTTTGTCTTCCCTGCGAACTACAATTTGCGTTTCGTCTTTCCTCTTTTCCACATTCTGCATTTCTAAATTTTGAAATTGTATTTCATGCACATGTTTCCACCGTTCAGCTTCTTCTGGAACTGCTTTCTGTCTCCCTATGACTACTTACAGTCGCAATTTATCTAGTATAAATTCGCGTTCCTCCCTCTTCTTCTGTTCATCCTCCTGAGCCTTTCGTTCTTCTGTAATTATTGATAATTGTCCCGTAGCAAAATCCTCGTCATAATTAATCTAAACATTTTATTTTAGGATTAAAATAAGTTATTTACAGTTAATATACATGTTTTAAAATAAGCAATAACATATTGCTCGAGAGTAGCGTTACGAGCAACCGCTAAGAAATGCTTCTACCCTTCTTATGCACTCCTCACATTCCTTTCAACCCCTCTAATCTTAGGGGAGAAAGCGTCCCACTCCAACTTGGAGGTCGATAGCCCTGACGTTGTGACGTTGTCTTGTTGGATCGTCATCTGAACCTTACACTACATATATACACATTGTAAAAAAGTTGTTTGGATAATCTAAAATAAAGGTACAGTTATCAAAAGCAAATTGTTCAAGTTCGATTTTTAATAATGGTTTTAAGTTTAAAATTCCAATGTTTACCAGACTTCGGTAAACCACAAATACTGCGTTTAAGTTTGCAAACTTTGTTTTGTAATTAAGTATTTTCAAAACCTGGCGGAACAGTCATACGCAGTTTCCTTCAAATCACTACAGATAAACTGTTTTAACGTCAAAAAATTGAATACCTAAATCAAGCTTCGCAGCTAAAGCGACTAATAATCTAAAAGATTCTATATTTAACACAGGAGAATAAGATTCGTCATTGTCCAGATATTTAATTTGATTAAATCCTGCTGCAACAAGACGTGCTTTATATTTGACAAAATTTGGATTTTGTTTAGTATAAGCCCATTTACTTTTAACAGTTTTTACTTATTCGGTTTATCCACGATTTCCCATACGTTATGTTGCTTTAATGATTTCAACTCGTCTTGCATTGATTTAAACCAATGATTTGAGTTTATATTGGACATAGTTTCATCGTAGTTATTCGGTGTATCATAAACTAAACAAGTTAAGTTTGTTTTTAATGTTTCCGATCTTCTTACACCTTGATCTAACAATTTTTGCTCTTTCTAAACAGTGTTCATGATGAAATTCCTGACTTTTATCTTTAGTCATACCAAGAGATCTACTACGTTTTCGTGTTTGTAGATTAGTATTCATCCAGACTGAAATATAGAAATGGTAGATTTTATCTGTTTTAGAGTTTTTGGCTTCGGGTCGCACTAACTGATTGTTAAAGTATTTCTCAATACCCCAATAATTATCAAAAGTCTGCTTAAACAAATTTGAACCCTTTAAGTTTTCATTGAATTTTACGAAACGTTCTTCTATTACGAAATTTTTCTCAACATTAACAATTCTATAAGCTTTCCTTTCTCAAGAATATCCCACATTATACCAGCTTTACCAGGGATTTCCAATTTGTTACGGTATACTTTTGGTGTGTGGTAATACACTGCACAACCAAACACTTTGAGATATGAAATGTTGGACTTTGTTTTAAAAAACAATTTGTAAGGAGTTTTAAATTTAGATTTTCTAGGTGTTAAGTTTGTAACATTTGTACATCAAGCAATAGCTTCAGCCCAGAAAGTTAAAGGAAGTTCACTTTCATATATTAATAATATTCCAACACGATATAAAAGCACTCTTACTGCTCTAGGGAGCTTTCACTTTTACCATTACTCTGAGGACTATAAGAAATCGTTTTTCGCGAGTTATTCCACATTCATCAAAATAAGATTTTACTTCATTAGTAATGAATTCACCCCCAATATTGGATCTGAAACGTTTGATACATTTACTTAACAAGTTCTTATATTTTGCTTTGAATAATTTAATCTTATCAATAGCCTCACTTTTATGTTTTAAGAAATATGTAAAATACATTCCAGAAAAATCATCTATAACAAGAAAATACTTAGAATTATTTAAAGAATTCTCAGGCATAAGACCACGCAAATCTACATGAATTAATTCTAACACATTTACTTTGTTCATAAGGAATATATTTGAGGTTTGTGGAAGTAATTTTGCTAATATTACATACTTCACAATCAAACTTTATAACTTTATCAAAATTAGAACTATTAATAGTAAGGTTATTTTCAACATTTTACTCTTAGTTATAGTTCAAATGACCCAATCTTTTATGCCACAGTTTACTTAGACTATCATTAACATAGTTACATTCATTTTTAATTGAAACTTCAACATTAGGTTCTAAAAGCATTTCTAAATGCTTATTAACTTTATTTGCTTTTAAAGCTTGTCTACCTTGATTATCAATAACCATCGTATAATCATCCTTAGAAGTAATTTTGTAACCCTTGTCTAATAAAGAAGTTAATGATAATAAATTAAATCTAAGTCCAGGTACATATATTACATCATGTATAACTAAATTATTGTTATTAAACTTAGCTTTTACAGTACTGATACCTTTCGAGCTTAATATAGAATTAATACCAGCTAATTGAATTTCATCATTGAAACTTTTAAATTCACTAAACCATTTTAAATCATTTATCATGTGACATGTCACAGCTGTGTCAAATACCCATACATATGGGTAGCTGCTTATTGCTTCATGGTCGTCCGATGTCATCGGAGCAAAGGCAGAAGGGCGGTTTCCCCCAGCAGAACTTTGGTTACCGTAACCCTTTTGCGCTTCTGTTCTCGAACCTCTCGTATTATTAGGACAACAGTGCTGTTGTTGAAAGTTCTTGGATTGCTCGGAGATTTCTGTTGGCTCTGTCGTGCATAACAATTTTTCCATAAATGTAATTTTCTTCGGTAAAAATGGCAAGTTTTTTCGAAATTGCATTTTCCCGCACCTCTCTGTCATGGGTTGGATACTTTTTGGATCAATTGTTCTTCCTTTTAGTCTTGAGTATTTCATGTAGATTAGCATATTTCCCATTGAGTCAACGAACAGCATAGAACACTAGTTCACGACTGGTAATCTTTAGTCCAAAACTAGTGCACTTAGTTGTTTATCCTCTTGCTCTAGCTATATAATCGTTGGTGGCTTGTGTTTCCCCATTTTCAAGTTTTACAGTTCTTGACTGTAGTCAATCTTTCTATCTTCTATTCCATCAGTACAATTGTCTTTAATCTTTGTCCACAATTCCTTGGCATTTTGTTCAGGAGCATACTGGAGTAAATACTCATCAGATAAAGACAGCTTGATATAAGAAACAGCATCAGTGTTCTTTGATTTCCATTCTGCATAGCTTTTATCATCTTTCTCAGGTTCAGCTACTTTCAAAATTTCGGAAAGTCCTTTTTATTCCTCCTTTCCTTTTTTAGTCCTAGGCGGCTTCTAACTTTACAGACCATACAAAATAATTATTTCCATATAATGCAGGAACTACCAGCGACATTTTGCTGGCTGCATTAAACATTTTAAAGGTTTTTTAATATAAACCACAGATTGTTGTGTGGATCGCTGATTGACATTGACATAAACATAGACTGGGTGAAAGGCAGAGAAAGAGATTTATTCTCAAAATAATATGTATATAAATAAAAATCAAGGTAACTCAAGATATCTATATATAGAAATAATTACTAAAATAGATTTGCATATAACCATACAACGATTGTTGCCAACAGTAGTATCTTCAATCTTACTGATAAAAATATGTTTAGTGAAACCACGGACATTGCCCACACATTTTGCTCCTCATTCTTTCTAAGTACTGCGAATAATTTTAGGTCAGCAATCCCAGATAGTTGGTTGCAACATTTTTATAAAGTTTGTTATTAATTTGCATTATTTTTTAATTTAAAACATTAACCTAAATGTAAACATAATTAATTTGTTTTAATTTATCTATGCAAATAAATGTAATTTGTTTTCAATGAAACTGCTGATATGGAATTTCATGCTTTTTCATAGCGAAACGAAAAATAATATGTTGTCATTAAACATTCACTTCATATTTCCATAACTTTGATGTGAATAACTAAATAGGTTCCATATTATAAAAGTCTTCTGTCCCTTAAGAATAGCATTTACTATATGCAATTATTTTGTATAGCTTTTTTCCAACCGAACAGCATATGCGAAGTTTAGATGATCAAGTTTAACAAACTTCGAAAGTGTGACTTTTATTGTAGTTAGGTTTTTATTTCTCCCTAAAAGTTTTTGCCGACTATTTACCCATCTGATTATCATGCATGCATGCTTCACTGACTATATTTTCCCTAATGGCTTCTAAGCAGTCAGACTATACCAGTGATCCTCAACTGGGGTGCCTTAAGGTGGGTGAAACTATTTTAACTGTGTAGGATTTATTTGATTCAACAGTTTAGTTTTGAACTTTTGACAAGTGTCACATCAAAAACGGTTCTAGTAAAAGTATTTTTTTTACAAAGTATCAAGTTTCTTCATAAATATTTTCAAAAACCACTTTAGAGGCAAGCAATTAATATTTATATGTAAATTAATGACAATTTTACCTATGTTTTGTCATACTTACAAGAAATATATTTTTTGGTGTTTTGCAGGATTTTAGTTATTAGTTTGTGCGATGAGATGAAAAAGGCTGGAATTTGATCAATAGAATATTTCTTAGGATTCGTTCGACCAATAGAATTTTGTGATGCGAAAACGGTTAAAGAAATTGTTTTAATATATTAACAATTACTGGGAATGTCAGCTTTCTATGTTTTAGTTTCAGATAGCTGGGTCGTTTGTAAAAGTACAGGGTTTGCTATTTTATTTTCCTATAGTAATTTTATACATGATCGTTTTTTCTGCAATATTAGTTTTTATTTAATTGTTATTGTCTTGTTAATCGCATTTCATCATAGAAATTTTTTATTGTAATTGTGAATCAATCAAAATGTACCATAAAGTGTTGTCCATTTTTTTAACCATTTATTCGGAAAGGCCCTTTAAAATTTGTTGGCAAAAAATTACAACTTTATAAAATTTTGCTGTGAGTCTTATGTAACTCTTGATGCAAAAATGGTAAAGATAGTTAATCGTTATGCTCAGAAAACATGTTTTAATTTCTATATTGCATTGTTTTCAATTTGTTACTTTTCTCAAAAATTGCCACTGTAATTGAAAAAAATAAGAACACTAAAATTTCATATATGCATTGAATTGATTTTTATATTTTCTCTTTATTTCCATTACTTTAGATTAAAAGAATTGTTCCTGAATCTCAGTACGAACATGTCCGTCAGTATTGTTTTGCAGCTGTGTATATAACTGAACTTCTTACTGCAAAATATGGCTTTGATTCCTCAACATGGAAGAATCTTAATTTTACTAAACAGGTATCATTTAAGTAATACTCTAATTTCTCAAAAAAAAATTGGTTTTATCATTTATATGACAGATACTGCATATTGATAGATATTTTTAATTCTATGGAATATTTGAGACGTCAACTTTCTGCATTATTGTTATCTTCTAAGAAATATATTAATATGGTTTGACTCACACATGTAGCAACATCAAGGTGATTTTTACTTGTTAAATTTATGTGCTTTTGAAATCAAAGTTTATGAAAGAACTTAAAATGAGTGGCTTGCATATTTTTATTAATTTAGTATTAGGTGGTCATTGAAAAAAGCGCAATGAATAAACACAAAGAAATATCACAACTTCAATTCTACAATTACAATTATTAAAAAGACCTTTTTTATACTGCCTCATTGGTATTGCATTTTTCCTCTCTGATCTCTGAGAAAGTCTGAAAATGAGAGGGAATATTTGCTAAAAGTCAGCCATCTGCAGCTACTCCTGATGACAATCCTAGTGTAAAACTTGATTTATTTTCTTTAAATTTGAGCACTTTCTCATATTTCTCATCGAATGAGACTCCATAGCACTAAAGCTATCTTGACGGCTTGATGTTTAATGATTTATCAGCTACACTATGGCCAAAAGTCACCAGACACCAGGTACTGTTGGTTTGAAAGGCACCAAATGTATAACTAATTGGATGTCGGGCCTCCTTTTGCTTTAATTGCAGCGTTTATCATTCGGGGAAGGTTATCCACTAAGTTTTGGTAAACTGTTAGCGAAATTGTTGTCCATTCCTCCTGTAATATGGTGAACAGGTCACTTTTGGTTTTGGGTCGAGTGGGTCTGGCACGGAACCAACGCTTCAACTCATCCCAAAGATGTTCTGTAGGGTTCAAGTCGGGGCTTTGAGCCACCCAGGCAATCACTTCCACCTTATTATTGTCAAACCATGATGCAACAACGCCTGCTGTATGAACAGGAGCATTATCGTGCTGATACAAAAATGACCTGTTCTGAACTGTTGCCATAGTTTCTTATCCATGATGGTTTCTTGGGATAGTACTTTTACATAACGTACTGGATATAAATGAGGCAGTGATTAAACATTTTATTTTACACTATCAAGTATAATATAGAAGTTTGTGGGTATGGAAGACAAAACAGTTCAACTTTATAGACGTTTTGTTTAAGATCATTTCAAATTTCTATCAATTACTCCAAAAGTTTTAGCTCTACTGTGGTCCTTTTGAACTTTACTTCACTTCCCAATTCTGCAATCTGTATTTGTCTTATATTCCTCATAAATCTAAGTGGTTTCGTCTTTTCCACACAGAAAGCATCTTGCATGTGTGTGAGTACAAGGTTTATAGTGGTGGAGTGAGTAAGGTTTCTAAGCATAATTTTCGACCAGAAACTTACCTTTCTACCCCACATCGAGCATTCATGATTATCGTGTGAGAAAAAAGATTCCGGATTGGACTAAGGCTGTGCAGCCTATGGCTCCACCAGTTCATCGATGTAATAAAAAACTCAATATGGTGCATCATACCATACTGAGGATCTGTTCCAGTGCTTTTCGCACTTCACCAATCAAAAGCCTTTAAGTGGTATGCAACAAACCTCCTCGACTTACACTCGTCTCTCAGATTTTACTACCACATTCTGTCTTACACCTGTCATCCACTACATGATTTGGTGGCATGCTATCTTGTGTTTGGCTCAACTTATCCTTTTCTGGATCTTGTGCCATAAAATCCAAGTCAACCAACCACTACGTGATTTACCTCTTGAATACCTCTTCTAATTCCCTTTTTATCAATCGCCCATCAGTCATCCCACATTTTTGTTTACACAATTGGAATGACCTTGCTCATAGATCTGAATGCCACAGCCATTCCTGAGTGTTTTTACCCATTTTCACCTTGGTACCATCCAAATTTTTCACAATTGCGCCCGTTCCTTAGTTATGAAAAATCAAATGCCAGAAATTACTCGGGTCTACACAGAACAGGGTTGGCAAGTTGGGCCCACCAACAAAAACCCACTGGGTTTTTGTTATGAAGTGGGTTTTTGTAAATAATCTGACATATATATATCCAAACCCGCCTGGTATTTATGTGTTCGTATTGGAGAGAATGTACTGTATACAAAAAAAAATTAAATCATAATATCATTAAACTTGTAACAAAAACAGTTGATAAAACCAACAAAATTTACATGAAAATATAATATAATATTACAAAAGACTATAATTAACATGAAATATAACATTCCTTCAGAATAACAACATTTTAGATTGAGCTTTTTATTCTAACAAAATGTAATATTTGACGGTTACAAAATCACTTCCATCAAAAATGCAATTGCTGCACCAAATTGCACTTAACAATGCGTTTAATTAAAATGTTTATGAATATTAAAGGGATTAGCATTATAGTGTTTATTTTGTTTTTTATATGTACAGTTATTATCTGTAACATTAAAGAATTATTGCTTTTGCATTTAACTTTTTTTTTTCATTAGAAAAATCAAGAGTTCCTATGTAATGCTATATATTTATCCTTAGAATGGCTCCAAAATGTTTTTGCATAAAATTGCTTCAAAACAGTGTTTTTGAAGAAATCTGATATATACATGCTACAAATTAATTTTTATACCACAAATTGGTACTTTTGCTGCTCCAACCAGTAGGGTAGTTGTTAAAAAAAGTGTGGGGGGGGGGGGGTGGCTCATTTTTGAAGAATTTCAACCGCCTGACTGTGATTCCCCCCCCCCCCAATCAACCAGTTTCCACTTGATTGGTAACTGTTTTTCCTGTGACTTAACCCAGAGGTATTTAGATAATTTTATAGGACATGATTTTTAAAAAAAAGGACGTTTACTTTGAAATTATAAAATGGGGTATGCTTCATATTGAATCAAAAAGTGGTACTGCCCCCCCCCCACCCCCCTCAAGGATGTGGCCAAGGGGAGGTCCGGACTTCTCCTTCAGCTATATTGGACCCATAGACTCTAATGTTAAAACATTTTACTTAATTAAAATTTCATATTATGGACCCCCACCCCCCACCACTTAACAAAATCCTGGCTACATACTTGTCCTCCCCCTCTTGATCATATCACTGGTTCCTACATCAAGCATAAAAAGATCAAGTTAGAACGATATTCAACGATTATTAATACCCAGAAAACCACACTAAAACCCAGAAATCCCCACAAAAACCCACTCGGGCTGGGTTTTTCTAGAAAAACCCGGGTTTTTGTCAACCCCGACACAGAAGGCTTGAAATCTATACATGTTGGCTCAGCCTTTGTATGTGGATCAGCCCACTGTGAGTTATGCATTATCCTGTGTGTTTTGTTTTTACAGCCAAGTTTTATACGATATATAAAGCTTAGCAGCGACAGATTCATTATCTACATAGACTCCAAAAGTATCCTAGAATGCCTATCATCAGACACCCCACAATATCCTTTAGCTCTTGCCACTTTTAACATCAATCGATATTCTACGATTATTTATAAATAATACCCAGAAAACCCCACTAAAACCCAGAAATCCCCACAAAAACCCACAATATGCTTTAGCTCTTGCCACTTTTAACATTAATCGATATTCTACGATTATTTATAAATAATACCCAGAAAACCCACAATATCCTTTTAATCGATATTCTACGATTATTTGTAAATAATACCCAGAAAACCCACAATATCCTTTAGCTCTTGCCACTTTTAACATCAATCGATATTCTACGATTATTTATAAATAATACCCAGAAAATCCCACTAAAACCCAGAAATCCCCACAAAAACCCACAATATCCTTTAGCTCTTGCCACTTTTAACATCAATCGATATTCTACGATTATTTATAAATAATACCCAGAAAACCCCACTGAAACCCAGAAATCCCCACAAAAACCCACAATATCCTTTAGCTCTTGCCACTTTTAACATCAATCGATATTCTACGATTATTTATAAATAATACCCAGAAATCCCCACAAAAACCCAGAAATCCCCACAAAAACCCACCCAGGCTGGGTTTTTCTAGAAAAACCCGGGTTTTTGCCAACCCTGACACAAAAGGCTTGAAATCTATACATGTTGGCTCAGCCTTTGTATGTGGATCAGCCCACTGCGAGTTATGTATTATCCTGTGTGTTTTGTTTTTACAGCCAAGTTTTATACGATATATAAAGCTCAGAAGCGACAGATTCATTATCTACATAGACTCCAAAAGTACCCTAGAATGCCTATCATCAGACACCCCACAATATCCCTTAGCTCTTGCCACTTTTAACATCAATTAGTAACTCACTTGACGTTGTTTTGATATTTGTTAGTGTTGGATTCCTGGCCACATCAGGATTCCAGGCAGGGAGCGGGCTGATGCCCAGCAAGGAATGCTGCAACACTTTAGAGTCCTCATGTTCTATACGATTGTTAGCTTCTACTTAAAACTATCAGTGAAGGCATGAGAGTAGGAGGCGTTTTCTTGATAAAATTACAAGTTTATTAATTAATGAAATGACATCATGAATACAAAGTAGCGGACCACACGAGAGAGTACGTTACGCGTGTCCATACTAATACATACATTCTCCCTCTGATACAATCATCATTACAAATCCCGTGCATACGCTTGATGACTCTAGCGCCATCTATTGACCGTTAAAATTATTGTGATACGAATAAGAATATAAAATTCGGCCAGACTGACAATATAATCGTCCTTAATTGAATAACACTTACATTACTTACACTTGCAATATCTAAGATAAAGCATCTAATATAAACAAAATAACATAAAATACATACCAATTTACATCTATAGTCACATCAAATTCTAATTACTGATTTTGTGATGTATAACCACACTTACTGTTTCCATCTTTCTGGGATTATAATAAGAAACTACAAATATTAAAACATCAACTCTGAAATGAAATATACAAATTAATTGACAAATACAATGAACTACTGACAGTATTCGCTCAATATGAATAGATATAAATTTTTTTCTTGAATACTTAATTTGAATAAAATTATCAAATGCAAAATCTACTAACAATATTATGACAAGGACAATGCTTAAATAGGTAAAATTAAGAAAAGTCACCAATCATTGTCCACAGCATTCAGGTTCTTTCACTACACTCCTCGGGTTTCGTCGAGGTACAGGATCATCATCATCACTGCATAGTAGTTGATTTTCATCATCATCATTTTCCCAAGCGTCACAATTGATGTCTGCTTCTCTCCTCATAAGTCCTCCGTGGAACCTCGCGTTGTAGCTGTAGAGCATGTTGAACTGTGTTTTCTTGGTCGCCTATTTGATGACGTTGTTGAGATTTCTTTCAACTTCTGCAATTCGTGCATCCCAGTCCTTGTGATGGTCTTTCATGGATATTGTGATGGTGGGAATAATCATTCGATTACCACATCCTATTAGCTTGTGGGTGCTTCGTCGAATTAAGAGTATGATGAATACCATTATCTTTGCAATATTCCTCAAACTGTTGATCTGTAAAACATGATCCTCTGTCCGTAATTACTCTATCTGGTAAGCCGAAATTGTTCACTAAATTTTTCAATGCCTGCAGTACACTTTTCACTTTTGTGCTCTTAACTGGTGTCAGTTTTACGAATCTAGTAAGGTTGTGTATGATGACTAAAAGGTGTTGGTTTCCTTTTGCACTCTTCACAAAGGGTCCTAGGTGATCCATGTGAATGATAGATAATGGTCTCTTTCCAGGCTCAATAGGGTGTAACAGTCCTTGTTGTTTACCCCTGGGAACCTTGTTCACTAAACTTTCTAAACACATCGATATGTGTTTCTTCACGTAGCGCTTCATTCTTGGGAACCAATACAGTTCTTTAATTTTACTCACAGTTCTGTCAACTGATAAATGTCCGATTAGGTCATGAAACTTGACTACAGTACTTTTGCGCATAGACCTAGGTATGACGTAAAGCAGTCTTTCTTTTCCACTGTCTTTTATAGTTCGATATAGTCTTTCTCTCTTAAAAACGTAATTTGCAATAATTTGGTTTTCAGCTTTTGTTCTCTTTCAAATTTTTCTTTCTTGAAAATGGTAATGATCCTATCTAATTCGGGATCTCCTTGTTGAATCATAAGGATTTGTTTGTCAATGGACATCGTAAGATGAACTTTTAGATTCCTTTCAATCAATTCCGTCATCGTGTCATGAGCTTCTAAGGCAGGAACCCTACTCATAGCATCCACGTGAGCCATCCTTGTACCTGGTCTGTGCTTCACTTCAAAGTTGTATTCTTGGATAAGATTGCTCCACCTAGCAATTGGAGGGTTTGTCAACTTCCTGGAGTTCATATAGACTAAGGCTTGTCAGTCTGTTACGATAGTAAATTTTATTCCGAGCAAGAATTATCGGAGTCTGTCCAAAGTTTATACTATTGCCATCAGTTCTAGTTTACTGGAATGATAGTTCTTTTCAGGCGGTGTTATCTTTTTGCTGACAGCGTAGCAATAGATTCCAGCAACCATCTGTTCCTCTTTGTAAGAGTACACCTGGGAGTCCATCAGATGAAGCGTCGGTGTGTACCTCTCTCAATGCTTCAGGCTGGTAATAAACAACTATCGGTTTGTTAGTTAGATTACCCTTGAGTTCTCGAAAGACATTTTCCTGTTTTTCTGTCCATTCAAAGTTTTTGTCCTTTTGAATTAAACAAGTTAGATGTACTGCCTTATCAGCATACTTCGGAACGAATCTTCTGAAGAAACCAGTCAAACCCAAGAAACGGCGTACGTCGTAAACATTTTTAGGCTGCGGGAACTTTGCTATTGATTCCACCTTCCTTACTCCTGGCTTTATACCTTCCTCATTGATCACAAACCCCAAAAAGGCAACTTCCTTCTTTCCAAATTCGCATTTAGGTAATTTGAGTGTCAAGTTAGCTTTTCTTAGACAATCAAGTACTTGCAATCTTTCCACCATCTCGCACCAATTTTTGGCTGATATCAATATATCGTCCAAATTACATAAAGCTTTTGTGTTCAGTAGTGGTCTTAAGACATGGTGCACCTCTGAAACTCCGCCAGTGCATTAGCTAGTCCGAAAATCATTCTTTCAAATTGACACGTTTCGTCCAGTGTTATAAATGCGGTTTTTAATTTTGATTCCTCACTCAATGGTATTTGTAAATATCCGAGAGCGCAATCTAGCGTGGTGAACATTGTGGAACTTCCTAAGCATTCAAGTAACTCATCTATACTAGGTAAAGGGAATTTATCTTTAATTATTTGATTTCCTATAGTCAACAACTAACCTGTGCTACCCTGTTTTTTTTTGACCAACAGTACTGGGCTAGCATACAGCAAACATGTTTCAGAAACAATACCGTTTTCCTTCCATTTCCTCACTGCATCCTTGATAATCCGCTGCTCAGTTGTATTCGTTTTATAAGGTGGTACACTAATGGGTTTACTCCCCTCTACTTCCTTAATACTCATTTTAGTTAGCGTTGTACACCCTAATTCACTCAATTCCAGCGCAAAGCAGTCCCTAAACTCATTGACTAATTCTAAAATTTCCCTTCTATTCTCAATTGATGTTCCATCGTCAAATTTAATTTCACTCATTTCGATTAAATGCTTATTTTCCTTTACTACGTTCACATGACAACTCTCCTCCTTTACCAAACAAATGGGGTCTAATTCAACTACTCTTCCTACGCATTGATTTTCCCTCAATAAAACATTCTCATTTCCCACATTAATAATTGGAACTACAGTTTGACCATCTTTTATTTCAAACAAAGAATCACAACACCCCCTTTTTCCCTCTATAATTACCAAGCCGTCATTTCCCAAAGTAGTCTGAGCCCTTACAAAATTCACCGAATTTCTTTCAAGTAACACTTTATTAGACGTTATCTTACGTCCAAATTCCTTTCACATTCCATATTAGCAAACGGGTTATCCTCTGCATAATAAACATGAAATTTATTCCCAATGTGAGCAAATGATATGTTCTCCCAATCCAAAAATGATCTCCCAATTAACAAGTCGTGAGGTAAAGCGTCGTCCTTAACAATAAGCATTTTAATCCTTTTTACCCTCAACATTATCCAAGGCAATATCTATGGTTGACCTTCCTAGTGTGCGCGCTGCACATATTTTGACGTTGCCAAATCCGTACATCACATTTGAAGCTGGTTCTATTTTTAGATCTAACTTTTTCGCAACAGAATTCCTACAAATAACGGAATCGCTCCCAGTATCTATCAAAGCTGCAAACTCCAATGATGACTTGTTTATCCGCGCATTTTTAACATAAGATGATGCCTCACCATCCACCCCCACTAGTGATGATTCCACCCCCACTAGTTGTGTAACTAAGCTGTGATCTCTTTTAGATACATTACACTCAGTACTTCCCCCCTGTCTGTCAACACCCTGTTTAATTTGATCGTATTTGTTTTGTCTAGGACACATAGCGAAATGTGTATTTCCATTACAAATGAAACATCTATTTTTCTGTATTGGGTGTCCTTATGTCTGCCTAATGTGTTTGTTATTACTTTGGATTGTAAAACGTCCATTACTGAAACTACGATTTGTTTTTTTTTCATACCCAGCTGCCTCATTCAGCGGTGATCTCGGTCTAGACATAACCTCATATTTTTTTTCATACAAATTTTGATTTCCATTTTTGAATTTTGACAAGTTACTTTCGTTTTGTACATTTTCATATTTATCTAGTTTATCCACTAACTCTGATGATTTGACTATTTTCACCTATTCGTCCACGAACTTTTCTTTTACTGAAACAATAACTTTTCTTTTTAATTGATCTGTTATGATTAACTCTCTAAGACCATCAAAATCACTAACGTTCGTTCCGCGTAACCATTCGTCAAAGTAGTTTTGTAATTCGTACAAGAAATCTCTCCATGAATTTTTGGGTAGTTTTATATGGTCAAAGAAGTTCTGTCGGAATTTATCCGGACTTAATTTAAACTTTTTTAACAGTAAATCTTTAATGTGTCCATAGTCATTTGAAAGTTCTTCTGGAATTCTCGCGATAATTTGGTTAATTTCATACAGTAATAAATGAACTAAATGACTAACCCAATCCTCAGGTCTTAGATTTAAACGTTTTGCTTGTCGTTCAAACAATATGAGGTAAAAACTGATGTCCCCATCCCTCATATCATATCGTTGCATTATTTTAGTATTCATGCAATTACTAGAAAGTTCATTTTCGGTTTTTTTTCGCTTTCGTTTGGTACGTTACTTTTTTCTATTCTTAACTTTTCTAGTTCAAACTGTCTTTGTGATTGACATATGTTTAGCTTTTGGTTTTCTTCACTGGTACAAATTATTGTTTTTAACAAATCATGCGTGAATTCTTCATCATAGTCTTTACTTTTCGTAATTAATTCTCTAATTTCAACAACAACTGCATGATCAGGTAATTTTATATTTAATTCTTCTGCTAAAGAAATTAAATCTACCTTTTTCGATTTATCAAGAAATGCCATTTTTTTACACCCTTTCAATGTTTCTTAACAATTTAACATATAAAATAAAATAAACTCCTTAACACAATTTCACACAGAAATTAATAATGAACTCCTCAACAATTTCACACAGAAATTTAAAATAGCCTCCTCAACAATTTCACACAGAAATTCAAATATAATTGCACCACGACAGAGTTTCAGAAATTTCATGCCACATACCTTACACCGTTAGGAGTTGGTTCTGAGTTCCGTTTTCAAAAACCGCATTGTACAGCTTCCAGATGATTCATTTTAAACTTCATACTTATTCAGTCTTTGTTGTACACATGAGATTGTTCGAATATCCCGCTTCTGATTCTGTTAGCTTCTACTTAAAGCTATCAGGGAAGGAATGAGAGTAGGAGGTGTTTTCTTGATAACAAATTACAAGTTTATTAATTAATGAAATGATATCGCGAATACAAAGTAGCAGACCACACGAGAGAGTACGTTACATGTGTCCATACTAATACATACATTCTCCCTCTCTGATACAATCGTAATTACAAATCCTGTGCATATGTTTGATGACTCTAGCGCCATCTATTGACCGTTAAAATTATTGTGCTACAAATAAGAATGTAACACGATGATCTGATGAGCTGTCGGACATTCTGATGAATGAACGATACAGTGATTGGAGCACACATCACATGTTCCATTGTATTCACTCATCATTGCGTTGTGATTAACTTGACCACATATTGAACTCGCATTTTATTCACATGCATTTTTTATTAGTAGAGAGTGCCTGTGTTGTAGCAGGGGGTACGTTTCTTTTACTATTCACATTTTAATTGATTGTCCTGGTTTTAATCAAAGTTTTTTAATGAACCGATTTTAAACAGGATTTGATTTGAGAAAATCGCCACTCAAGTCTTCTCAAATGCTTTAAAACTTTCTAATTTTATCTCGTGCTTTTATTTTTCACCTTAAATTCATTGCTTCATTATCCATGTTGCAAACATGACCTTGTTTTATCCTTATTTATTCATCTCATTAGAAATTTCAATATTTCTTATTCCTCATGTTCACTTTAATTCTCATGTTCACTTTAATTCTCGTGTTCACTTTTATCCTCTGTTCACTTTTATTCTCATGTTTCTAAATCTACACACTATCGTCATCTTGACTACTTTTTAAATAATTCATCTTTTATTGGACAATGTAATCAGCTGGATTTGGCCCTATTTATCTTGTGTTTGGAGCAGCTTGTCTACTTTTGGACCTTGTGCCATAAAACCCAAACCAACCATATACTTAAGATTTTTACTGCTATTATAAACGTAACTTTATAGTAAAAAAGGAAACAAATTGGCTTCTGAATTTAGTGTATTTAAGCAATAAAGTTGAAAAGTTCGTTCATGATTTGGGACAGAATGGAACACTTAATACATCTACAAATTAACTCTTTTGTAAGGATTTTTTATGTAAAAAAGTTGATGGAATTATATACACATTTTCAAAATAGCTATTACATGGTCGAAAACAATTTTTGCAAACAAAAAGCCTATGCGAGAGACTAAATTAAAATCAATCCTCTCATACTATAACCCGTCGGGGGCACATCTTCTTTAGATGTATACCAGCTTCACGAACCCGAGTGCACTGTTCTTCTCCCATGGAGTTAACTGTCTATGGTAAATACGGGAATCGCACTCCCGGGTACTGTAAGAGGACCTACATATTACAATATTAAACACACAGGCCCCACATATTACAATATTAAAAAATGATGCACAAATTATCTCTAATCTTAGAGACATTACCAACAGACGCGAAAGACATTTTCAGATGTCTCAAGTGAAAAATCTTACCCTTCCAACTTTATTACATACAAAATACGTGAAGAACGTAAGAGAATTAACTTTAGATTCTTTACGCTGGAACACTATATAACCGATTTTAACATTAAAGAACTAAAAACTGCTTTACATAAATCCCATTCAAACTCAGCGGGACCAGACCTCATTCATAATAACATGCTAAGACATCTCAATGAATCATCATTATCATTCATTTTGAAACTTTTTAACAATATGTCACGAACATACATTTCCTACATCGTGGCATAAGGCTATTATAATCCCTATTGCAAAACCAGATAAAGATCCTCAAAATCCCAATAATTATAGACCGATAGCCCTTACCAGCTGTCTATGCAAAATAATGGAACGTATGATCGATGCACGCCTTAGAAACGAACCAATTATTCTCACCTTTCCTAAGTGGATTTCGTCATGGAAGAAACACCATAGATAACCTAATTCTAATGGAAACCTCCATTTGTGAAGCTTTCATCAAAAACCACCATCTTGTATCAATCTTTTTTTGACATGAAGAAAGCTTATGATCGAACGTGGAGATATGGTATTCTTCGCAACCTATTTAATATTGGTCTTCGGGGAAATCTACCAATTTTCATCCAAAACTTTCTGCAATCCCGGTTATACCGTGTTCGAATAAAGAACACACTATCAGACGAATTTTCACAAGAAGAAGGCATACCTCAAGGAAGTGTGCTGAGCGTTGTCTTGTTCATTATAAAAATTAATAAAATTTTAAAGCAACTGCCTCCTAGTGTTGATGGAAGTCTTTTTATCGATGACTTTCAAATCTCTTGCACATCATTGAACATGATGATGATTGAAAGACAGTTTCAAATAGCAGTTTTTGTTTGCTTTAAATACTGAAAGGATCTCTGCTCTTTATAGGAATGTTTGTCTTGCTTTTCCATGCTTCCAATGTGAAATATACATTATGTCATTGAATAGCCAACTTTAACCTCTAATCTCTACCAAATATGTAATAAAAATATTTTTAATGAGGTACACAAAGAATAAAACTTAAAAATTCTTCTGCTATCTTGGTATTGTAGAGCTTTGCTCCAAACAACTTTAAAGAACAGACTGGTTACCAAAACCAGTTTGAATACATTCAGCTATAAATTCAACCACACAAATCTCAGAATTCCTGAATGTTTTATACATGAGTTTTTCTATTTATTAAAAAAAAAATCATGCTTGAGTGCTAGGTTGTTTAGCATGATACTCATAAATGTTGTTTTAATTTTAGATTGATGATACAGATGTTGGCTGGTCTTTGGGATTGATGATAAATGCTACAAATGCTATACCTGAAGAATCTCCGTCTAGTCCTGTGATATCATTGGGTATTTTTGTCCCTCTTGTAGCTATTAGTATAATTATGATTTTTATTGCTGCCTTAATACTTCGAAAAAATACATGGGATTACTGTAATCGGACAATTTTACTTGAATGAGATACCGGTAAAAATGCAGACAGAGATCTTTCCGCAAATGGTGCTTAAAATGAAGTCTCAACAAACCTAACTTTATTTTTTCAATTGTTTGTATGTATTATAAATGTTTAGTGATATCGTTTTCTTTCAGAATTGAGTCTTGTGAATCGTAAAAAGCAACATATTTTTGCTCACTTCTAAGTTCAATTTTTTCCAAGTGCTAATAAGGTTGTATTAAAAGTTAAAAAAGAAGTGGTATGGCAGTGATTTTTCGAGTTTTGTTTAAAAAAAAGTCAAACTTGTATACTTTTGTTTGTTCAGTCTTGTATGTTATATACCAGTTTTATATAGTTTTTTGTTTGTTTGCAACATTTCTTACTGATTTAACGTTTAAATGTTATTACTTTTACACTTGTGTTAACTTATTGCACATCATATCCCAAGATTTACTTTTGTAATACTGAGTGATATTTATGCAGTTTTCCTCGTGAAGACTTGTTTATGTGGAGCAGGAATATATATCTACAAAAGTTATTTAATTTTTAATAAAGAATTTCTAAGTCATTTGGTCGTTTCTGATTATTGGTGAAAATGTTGTTTAACTTATTCAAGATATTCATTATATAACATAATCTTCATAAATGATTTTTAATTTACCATATACCTCTTTAGCACTACAAGGGGAACTAGTGGCTATTTGTGAAGGAGCACCCAGTGGGTAAGCTGCTGTCCCAATAAGGACAATCATAAAATTTCATATGCTTACAATGCTGGATTAGAACCCCTACCTACTGGGTGTCAGACAAACAGTATGACCACTAAAGGATTCAGTGTAATCGAAAAACCAGACAAAATGCGAAGATTTTACTTCCCAACTCAAATGCTATCCCATGACATATATCAGGGTTACCTTAAAATATAGTATTACTTTTTGATGACATTTGGTGTTTGACCTAATTGGTGTTGACGAATCAACTATCGTCAATTTGAAATTTATTCTTCGATTTTTTTTTATTGTCGAAATGTTGAAATCCTATTTTAAAAACAATTAAACGTCATGTTCGGAATGCGTATAGTAAACACATTCTGCAACTTACATTTATCATGGCAGAAAAAAATGCCTTTTGTACAAGCGACTCTTCACTTTGAATATGTAAATTATTTGGAACTGATGCCAAATAGCCAGCATGCATTAGCTAATATTTATTCCCTTGTTTGGGTGTAAATATTATACTATACAATAGAGCTACGCAATATTTATTTTTCAAATCTAATACATGTACTTTATCCTTAAAATCTGCTATTTATGAGATATATGTAAAGGGACCATGGCCCAATAAAAATAAAAAAAATCTTGGGGATAGGGACAAGGTGTTTGTGCTTCTAGAGCTTGATTCCTGTGAACTTTTTCTAACTTTTCAAGCATTTAACCCTGAATATCTCGCCTGCACGGATAGCTTCTAAAATGTTTAATGCAGGGAAAAAAAGATTTATATATACTCTACTGCAACTTGAAGGGTTGGGGGCAAATGTCCAAACCAAATCCTCCTTTTTGAAACATGCGAAAGAAGCATACGAATGAGCAGCATTTTTCTGAGCTCTGGCTGGTTAGGGAAATAACAATTTATAGACTCACAATGAGTTCAACAAATGCAGTAGGAAATCTCTTTAGGAGAAGGGCTGCCATGGATTGTTTTCTCCGCGCCAATTCGTTATCGCTTATGGAACCAAAACGATGAAATTTGAACCAGAAAAGTAGGTATTATAATTAAAATCACACTGGAGCTACACAATGGGTTATTGGTGACAGTCAGGGATCAACCTACGAAAGTAAAGATCAGAGGACAATACCATGCTATTTTACCTCACGTTTAGATGACAAGGTCATACTTGAGCTGGCACCCCATTCTCCAAACTTCCACACCATGCCAACGTGGAGACATTTGGGGCCCCGACTGATTTAACGTGCACCAGCTCACTTTGTACACGAGTCTTTGGTTGGGTTCGAACTCGCATCCCTCCGGTTGCTAGTCCGATAATCTTCCAACAGGCTGCTGTGGCCCATTTAATGCTTTGGTAGGTAGGTAATTTAATTAACGGAGTCGATGGTAATTTGGTAATTTTCAGTTAACGTCGTACTAGAGCAAAACGACGGGCTATTGACGACGGTCCGGGATCAGTCCCTTAAGGGAAAGATCCGAGGACAACGCTTCGTAATTTAGAACCACGGTCAGATGACGAAGCAACACCTGAGCTGGCACCCCACTCTCCAAACTTCCACGCCAACCCAACGTGAGGACTTTCGGCCACGACAGATTTAAGGTGCACCAGCCGCCTCTACACCATACGCTTACAAACATCCATGCCCGGACCCGGATTCGAACCAGGAACTTTCCGATCTAGAGGCTAACACCTTAACCACTATACCGGTTGGTCGGCACCATTACCAAGGACAAAACCTCGTAATTTTGAATGACTGTCAGAACCTTAACCACTATACCTATACGAGTTCCGGTACTTTCGTTTGTCTTATCCGATGTGGTATAGGTAATTTTTAATTGTAATTAACGTCGTACTAGAGCAACACAACGGACTATTTAAGACGGTCCGGAATCAAACCACTAAGTGAAAGTTCCGACACCACGTAATTTTTATCCACGGTCAGATGACGAGGTCACACCTGAGCTGACACCCTATTCTCCAAACTTCTACAACGTGAGGACGTTTGAGGCCAAGACTGATTTAACATGCACCAGCTCCCTTTGTACTCGATGGGCTTTGTTTGGATTCTAACTCACAACTTGCTAGACTTAATTAGTGTGTTTAAATATTTTCAACAAGTTAATCATGACATCCAATGCGAACCTACTTTGTATAAGACGCCGCGATAGCCCGGTTGGATGTGTAACGGATTGGTAACCAGAGGGTGGCGAGTTCGAATATAGCCAAAGACCGCCGTGTACAAAGGGGGTTTTACACGTTAAATCTGCCGTGGCCTCGCGTTGGCGTGGTTTGGAGATTGGAGTGTCAACTAAGGTATTACCTCGTCATCTTACCGTGTTTCAAAGTTACGTGGTATTGTCCTCAAATCTTTCCCTTTGGGATTGATCCTGTACTGTCGACAATAGCCCGTTGTGTTTCTTCCGTGTGACATTAATTAAAATACCTACTTCGTATAGGCTGTTTTGTATTAATACGTAAAATACCGGCAGGAAATGTAATCTTTTTCTCTTTTTTTTAACGCGAAGGGCAGAAGATGCAATCTGTTTATTTTTGGAAAGAGAAAGTTCAAGGTGACGTCACAATCTCTCTTGCGAAAATATAAATGATATATTCAATTAAAAAATTATTTATTCAAAGAAAATCATATTTTTAGGTATCGATCAAAAAAAGCAAAATTTTCCGCAGATTTCAAATCCTTTGAAATTTCTACTTTGTTTTTAACGGTGTAGGAGATAGAAAAAAGAACTAAGTGACACCAGTTAAAATATTATTTGTTTTTATCATTTGGCTGGAAAATCATTCCTCCGCGCAAAATCAAAACGGAAACGAAAAAAAAATTATAATCTGTTATCTTCTATCAACACCTACTTGTGTGCCAAATCCCATTACTGCATGTGCCATAGATTCGTCAGGACTTTGATCACAAAAAACAAACAAATATTTCCTTTTATAATATTAGAGATGCTATATATCTAGATCGTCCATTCTCCACCGTAGTCTGACACCTCTGGTCACCGTTAAAACTGCTGCCTCGTTACGCCCGCCGCATCATGACGTTTACCGACCGCTAAATAACTGCACCGCTTTCTTAGGAAACCGTAGCTTAACTGAACAATGTAAGTTGTTCGTAGAAACTGTTGATACAGGCTTGATTGGTACGGTGCCAGCGTCGAGCTTTCAAAGTTTTTACCTCAAGATGTCATTTTCATTATTGTTATATCATATTTTGTCATAAATGTTGCTACACTTGTGTGTTTCATTTATATTTTTTAGAGTCTTATATCCGTACATTCGACACATAAATTCTTCGATGATTTCAAAGAGCTCATTTATATTGCAATCTGACTCCCCGAGCTCTGAAAATGCTTTAGTGTAGTTTTTAGAATTCCTTAAAATAACGAATGGCTTTTGCTTCCCTTTCTTGAAGAAAGCGGGATTAAAATCACATCCCGTCAAAGCATGAAAGGCTGGTAATTCTGTGTACACAATTCTGGACCGAAGTTTTCGTACAATTTATTAACATCAAGAAACCTTTGATTATTTCCAGTGCCAATGAGCATAGATGTATTCAGATTTTGAAGAATGAAGCTCATGTTTCATAACAGTATAATCGCATCATACGATCAGAAACTCCGTATCGGAGCATCTGATCATCTTAAGGAAAATAATTGAAATCGACATTGTACACATGAAAAATAATCTTCTTGGGATGGACACGACATATTTCTTGATTGGATACAACTTCATCATTAATCACCTCGTGTTTGAAACAATCCAGATAATTTATATAGAAATAATAAATGTAACAAAATAAAACAAAACAATAAAAAAAAACTCGTCAAATTTTGAAAGTTTTCCCTATGTTTGCTAATGATTTTCCAAATCAATTTTACACCAAATGAAACTCGAGTATGTTATGGTATGAAATGTAAGGTATAAAAAATCCCATTCAGATGGCTCAGTAGTGATGGAAAGATCAGTAGGGCAACTTTTTGCAACAAGTGCAACTTTTTTGCACGCGTTCTACGCTGCATGTAAAGTACTAAAACCAAAATTTCTCCTACATGGGGGTTATAATAAGTGAGTTATAACCGCAACATAAATGCAACTTTCTGCAAAAATGCAACTTTTTGCATGAATGCAACCACCTGCAACTTTTTAAAACATAGCTTAAAATTAATTAATATCAAACTACTATTTCATTTTTTGCTCTCTGAATCAACACTTCGATCACGTGTGTCTGATCTTGCGAACGCCGAAGTATTGCGGATCAAACAAGTTCATGATAAGAAGGTGTTTGTCCTTAGACGAAAGTGAAATAAATGGCAAGAAGTACTTTAACACATTTAGACCAAGAGATAGGACACGTTTTATTTACCCGAGTTTACCATAAACTTTGTTGTGAGCTAAAGAATACCCATAACCCATAGTCTTCAAAAAGGTATTTCTTAAGGTTGGCGAGTGGTGGGGGGCCGAGTAATGACGTCATCAATATGGCTGCCGCGCAAACGTGTGACACTTTACTTAAACGAACCTAGCTCCTCAACAAAGCGTCGTAGAGCATTGTACTTTTTTTTAAATTACTCGTAATTAAATAGCCATTGTTTTATGTAAATACAATATAGTTCATAAGTGTGATAGTTTTCCTGATATTTAGCCCCCCCCAAACGTACATTTTACAAGTTTTTCTGTTGCATAGTGAATGTTTAAAGCCCAACAACTCTTAAACCAATAAGACAATAAAAACAAGGCAAGATTTAAAATGTTTGCTAAGATTGTAGAGATTTAAAAAATACAATAAACATGGCTATTGATGCATAACGAGATAGTAAATGGCGGTTATTGTCTTACTCTTGAAGTCAAGAACTGCTTGACCAGCCCGCTGTGGCGGGGATCTTGAGAGTTAACACTTATCTGATATATTAGTTTGGAGTTATAATGTATTATAATCACAAACAAATATTAAATAACAAGCAAATAAAATAAATAATTTTTATGTATATTTCGTCTATTGTATTATGCGTATCTTCATAGTAGTACTTATGGACCTCTAAAATATGTTTTGATAATTACTCTAAAGTA
Organism: Metellina segmentata; assembly: GCA_947359465.1. Taxonomy (NCBI): domain Eukaryota; kingdom Metazoa; phylum Arthropoda; class Arachnida; order Araneae; family Tetragnathidae; genus Metellina; species Metellina segmentata. The sequence goes on along the minus strand of OX375872.1, from coordinate 137,536,186 downwards.
ATATTTATCTGCTAATTAACTAAATCTAAATCTTATAGTAGATGTCAAATTGAAAATAATGCTTTAAACAAAAACAATTTAAAATTAGCCCTTGCGTTCTTGTTTAAGTAGTTTTTTTTTTATCTACCGTCTTTATAACTCATCATCAGAGTCTGTGTCACTATCACTGCTTTTTAAAGCAACTTGATACTCACTATCATTGCTTTTTAAAGCAACTTGATACTCACTATCACTGCTTTTTAAAGCAACTTGATACTGTGCAGAAGTATCACCATTTTCAGGCAAAATAATGTCAGGTGGCATAGGCCCTTCATATCACTTAACCTGGTATCTCCTGTTTTCTAAGTTCCATCCATGGCAGGTTGGGTCAATGTTTTCCAGAGAGTTACAGAGGTTTGTATGTTTCCACATCCAAGATACAGCATTGCTCCGCTTGACTTTTTGTTCCAAAGCAGCTTTTGAAGGAGGAAGAGTAGGATCAACAGGCCTAAGTTTTGTCAACAGTTTACTTGTTAGCAGAGGAAATGTTTTCTTTTTAAAAATAGTGTATCGCACTTCTGATACTGAGACGTACGAAGGATGGCCATACATACCACACACAAATGTCTCTACACCAATCAGCAATGATTCATCCACCAATTCTCTTAATTTAGCCAGATTTTTTTGATGAGCCATGCTTTTTGTGAGAATATTAAAAGGTTTTATTTTACCTTGTCTGGTAAAATCAGCAGTGTAATCTTAACCAGTCAAGGCGTAAAAGCCTGGCAGGCCGTCAGCTATTTCACTTCCTATTTCTTTTGCTATTTTTGGGACGTTAATATATCTTCTAGAGTTGTTTGGAGATACACCACATTCAAACCATAATGGTGCATTCTTTAAGTTTTTTTGGTGATAGATCATTAACACAAAAATATCCGAATCGTTTGTTCTCACCAAAACATTTTTCTCTTCACCATTTCGAGTCGTGTGTGTAATATCCCAAATTATTCTTTTATCTGCTACATTGTGTTGTCATGCAAGTTCTTGCGCCTCATTTACGTTCATGTTGGTGCCTATACATGAGTACATGTAACAAGTCTGTTCTACAGCAACATATAACTTTTTATTGCCAAGCAAGTGACAATATTTGGAAGATCTCCATTCTTTACATAAAGACTTTGTTAAAGATGTCTTGAACGATTCACTTCTTAGTGTCACTGAAGACTTTTTTAGAGTTTTTGTTCGGGTTCAAACATTTTTATTTCAGTCACTAGTGTTTTAGCATTACGTATGTCATGTTCCGAATCCTTGATAGTTGGAGTGCCATAGACGTCAAACACTAAGTGTATTTCTCTGGCTTCTTCTTTACAGATTAACCCTAGAATGTTGTTGGCAAGAGCTCCATAGTTATCTGGGAATTGAATTGTGTGCAGAATGAACATAGCATCAAAGACTATTGTGTCCACAGTAAGTGGAGCAGATACGATATCTTCTTTTTGAAGCTCTTCCAACTTATGCATCAGTTTTTATTTGCATGTTTTATTCAGTGAGTCATCCATCTGTCCAAGAGCTAGGGGAACTGGGGTAAGAGGATAGGCCCAAACATCCCTCATAACAAAATTCTGTTCAGAGGCAATATTGGTCTTGCAAAAAGATCACGTGTGCATTTTACGACATGGAGTTTTTAATCTGATCCTTGGATAGTTTTAGAAGCACACACAAAAGCACAGCTCAAAACAATTTTTCTTGGTATTGGAAGTTCAACATTTCTTAGATCACTAACATACAACGTCTTAAAATTTTCAAAAGCCTCTGTGCCTTTGAAGTATGCACTAAATAGATCTTTGCTTACTTTAGCGTCCACAACATGCCCATTGGATATGTTTCTAAACGGAGTTTCTCTGTCTATTTCTTCAAAAGGATCGGAAAAGTTCTTGAGTGAAGATATTACACACTCAACATCTTTGTTGTCTTTTTCGATCCGACTTTCTTGAAGGTCCTGTATAGAGTCTGGTTTTCTGGATACATCACTGCCTTCTAACAAACCTGTTACTATTTGCTCCGTAATTATCTAGTTTTCATCCACATAGCCCTAGCTTAATCAGAATTGGCAAACGCTGTAATATTAATCATGCATTCATCCATACAAAATTAAAATTTGTAAGCAGATTATTACCCTTATCAAGATAAAAATTTCTTACTACAATATTTTCCTAATATGTTACAGATGCAGAATGTTTCTTTCGATTCGAGTAATTTCGGTAAAACGTATTAATATTGCCAGTGCAACAATTTTAAATTTTCTTAGATTGCAAAGAAGGTCAAAATATATATTAGATACAATAGCCACCTCTCCTTTACCTTAAATTTAGAAGTGAAATGTTAATTTAGCATTAGTTAATTAGCTGTCAAATAATACAATAGAGTAACTATTAAAACATATTTTTAATTCATAGGTAAGTATCTTCATAGTATACTATGAAGACACAATATAAAAGACACAATATACATAAACATTTGTTATTTAGTCTTAGTTTGTGATTATAATACATTACAACTCCATACTAATACATCAGAGAGGTCAGTGTTAATTCTCAAGATCCCCGCCACAGCGGGCTGGTCAAGCAGTTCTTGGCTTCAAGAGTAAGACAATACCCGTCATTTACTATCTCGTTTTGCCTCCATAGCCATGTTTATGGTATTTTTTAAATCCCTACAATCTTAGCAAACATTTTAAATCTTGCCTTGTTTTTATTGTCTTATCGGTTTAAGAGTTGTTGGGCTTTAAACATTTACTATGAAACAGAAAAATTCGTAAAATGTAGGTTTGAGGCTAAATATCAGGAAAACTATTACACTTATGAACTATATTGTAATTACATAAAACAATGGTTATTTAATTACGAGCAATTTACAAAAAAGTACAATGCTCTACGACGCTTCGTTGAGGAGCTAGGTTCGTTTAAGTAAAGTGTCACACGTTTGCGCGGCAGCCATATTGATGACGTCATTACTCGGCCCCCACCACTCGCCCTTAAGAAATACCTTTTTGAAGACTATGGGTTATGGGTATTCTTAAGCACACATCAAAGTTTATGGTAAATTTGGGGTAAATAAAAGTGGTCTATCTCTTGGTCTAATTGGTTGGCACTCTTGATAATCCAGAGGAAACTTGCGTAATCGACTGCAGAGTTTGCGAGGTGAGTGTCGATCATCAATATGTTGTTTGACTTGTAGATGACGTTTTAAAATCTCTGAATGTTGAGCGAAAGGATTTTGCGCTTCTACTATCCGATACACCACATTATATGACGTTTTCAATGTTAAAGAAATTACTGGCCAAAGATCGGCCATTCAACGTTTTTCTGTATTTCAGTATGTATTATAATACTGTTGTACACAACTAAAATTGTAAATATATTTTGGATTTTTTTCATTTTTTACGAATAAATTATTTTAGAATTTAGTGTGTCAAAAATAAATGCAACTTTATTTCCATAAATGCAACTTTAGGGAATGATAAATGCAACTTTTCCCATTTTTACTGCAACAAAAATGTTGCCCTAATCATCAGGTAGTTGATTGAAGATACCGCGGCGCTCGAATATAATTTAACGCGCAACCACTTCATAGTCTCAGCTGAAGGTCTTTCCACCACCACCGAGCCAGCTGAAGAATATTTTCTAAATTTATACCTAAATGACTACTCGTGTCAAATTTTCAGCCGGTGTAACATATTTTGAAAAAACTAATATTTTTACATGTTCCGTACGTTCCCCCTCGCCTACACCCATCGCGGCCGTGCCTGCTGAATTTGATTTTTTGACATTACCTATAAATTAGCTAACTATTGTTGTACAAATCAGTCGGTGTAAAATGTGACCCAAAAGTGGCGATTCATCAAAGGACTGACGGTAAACCCCGAGGGTTGGTTGTTTTTTCGGGTTTTATGACGTAAGGGCCATATTTGGCCAAGCTGTGCCAAACAAAAGGCAAATAACTTAAAGCAAAAAATGTCGTTATATTGAAAAAAAGAGTGATTGTGAATATAATAATGGGTAGGTACTTTAATTAACGTCACACTGGAGCAATACAATGGGCTATTGACGACTGTCCGGGGTCAAACCCGAAGTGAAAGATCGAGGATAACACCACGTTATTTTGCACCACGGTCAGATGACGAGGTCACACCTGAGCTAGCGCCTCAACTCTCCAAATTTCCACACCACGCCAATCTGATAATAATATGATCTCAGTTCACAGAAAAAGTGGTCACCTATGAAAGACCTGGAGAAGGAAGATACAAAAGAGAGATAATTTTCAACACCTGGAATAGTATTCCTGACTCAGTTTTTTAAAAAACCTAGCACTTGCTGTTCTTTCACTCTTTGGCTCTACATATTGATGCGAATAAGCTTTTTCAAGCATGAACCTTATCAAAAGTAAACTGAGAAATCGTCTTAATGATGAGAACCTGCAATCCTGCTTGAAATTAAAAACAACGACATACAAACCTGACTTATCCAAACTTTCCAAGGAAATGGAAGGTCATTGTTCACATTGAATGCGTGTTTTTGCTTATTTTTATTTTAATGAAAAAAATATTTTTGGGCAATAAAAATAAGATTATTTTTATGATCTCTCTCTCTCTCTCTCTCTCTCTCTTTGGTTTTATTTAAAGTTTGTAGCCAGTTTAAACCGACTCCTAAAAACATGGTTCTTGAAATGAAATTTGGCTCTCAAAAGAAATCTCTTAATCGCTGAACTGCTGATATTTGACTCTTTTTTTTTTTTTTGGGGGGGGGGAGTTACTAAAATTAGTTTGCCGACCACTGGTCTAGGGGATATGTCCCCGGACATATCGTTCCATCATGCCAAAGGCGCCGATGTGCATTTTGGCGATTTTCACCTAACTGCATTTTTCATGTCATCGTGTCTTATTTTATACCAGGAGTGGCCATAGCGCGACTCTTCCAAGTGAGTGGTGCGGCTCTTATGCAAATAAAATGCATGTATCGGTAAACCAAAACTGATTAATGTTCAAAAGTAATAATTTAAGGTATCCGAACACGTTGAAAATGTCATTTTTGACCAAATATTCAAAAAGCAGTTTTTGATCTTATTTGATAGAGTATTTATTTGACTTTCCAAAGAATATTTTATTTTTTTCTCTAAGTTAATTAGTTCAAGAGATATTACGATTTTAATCAAGGCGGGAAAACCGGAAGTAGGTTTGGAAACCATCGGAAGTGGACATAAAAAGACCAAAAACCTTCAAAATTTAAATTTAAAGCTTACTTTTTTTGCAAATCTAATTTTAGAAATGTTTTTTTAAGTGTTTAAATGGTTTTTCTTTTGGAAACAGTGTGAAAATTTTGAAATAGTAGTGAAGAACAAAATTGTTTACGCAAACAGTAAAAGCAAGGAGATAGCAAACGATACACTTCAAACTGCTTTTACTCTAAATTAATAGTTTTGCATTATTTCTTCACTTCAAATGTTATAACACAAAAAGTTATTGATGGATTCTCGTAAAAATGTGTGAACTTGTTTTCCATAATGTTGTCTAGTGAATGAACTATGATAATTATGATGACTTGAAGAGTTTTTAAATTATGGCTCTTAATTTAAGAAGTCTGACTGTAAAACTGTCAAAAATCTTGCATTCATTTTTCGATCGCTTGTCGAATTTTTGTTTTTTTAAATATATTTTTGATTGTAGTTCATTCACTAGACAATTGCATGTAGTTTATTTTGGAAGCATTATTTTTCAAATTAATTGAATAGATTTTTCTGTCGCACAATTGAAGTTTTTCATAAATTTCCTTAAATTTTCATACATATTTATAATTTTTACAAAATTATTAATATATAATTTAAATATTTATAGCCCAATGCTATTTTTCAATAAAACTAAACATAAAAATATCATTAAAATGTTTCTATATCACATTAAAAAAAATAACGACCTCCAACGTGTCCGGATACCTTAATTTCATTTCTTGTAACAAAATTATTCAAAAACATAAAAATTACTAAGTTATTGAAAAAAAAATATTACTCAAAAAAAGTATTGTTCCGATTCTATCAAAAAGTTTTGTAAAGAAAATCTTTAAAAATTAGATAAGCATATAGTCGAATATAGTCCATTTTACTAGTTTGCTGTCGAAAGTTTGGTTGGTGACTTATTAGGGCAGTTTCGCTCATTCTTACTGTTTGTTTTGCTATCAAAGATACATAAGTGGCTCTTTCAAATATTCCTTCCTGAAATGTGGCTTCCAAAGGTGGTGTAGCTGGCCAGCCCTGTTTTATACCATGGCAAAGCCGCGAATAGTCTTGATTCTTAGTGGAAATGCCGCTTTTTATGAGGTAACGACCTTCGAGTCGCAACTTAATTTTCTGTCACGAAGCACCGCGACTTCGTACGCGTTTTTGTAAAAACGTCAATTTTGCAGATTGGATCACGTGGTGGGGACGATTATGTTTACGACTAACGCATCGTCTGTCACGGTCAGCTGGTGGGAGGGTGATCTCTTTTGCGACTGGCCGGGACCTATGCTTTTCCTCTCGCACTCAAGTTCTCTGCTACCCCCAAGATCGACATTTTATTTAAATTCACCAACCCTTATCTTACTAGTTCTTATTTAAAGTTTTCTTCTAATTACGATGCGGTAAGGTAATTTTAATTTACATCGTACTATAGCAACACAACGGGCTATTGACGACGGTACGGGATCAATTAACTAAAGGAAAGATCAGAGGACAACACTACGTAATTTTGAACCACTGTCAGATGACTAGCAACACCTGAGCTGGAAACCCACTCTCCAAACTTCCACACCAACCCAATGTAAGGTAATTTTTAGTTAACGTCGTACTAGAGCAACACAACGGCTATTGACAACGGTCCGGGATCATTCCCTTAAGAGAAAGATCCGAGGACAACACCACGTAATTTTGAACCACGGTCAGATGACGAAGTACCACCTGAGCTGGCACCTTACTCTTCAAACTTCCACACCAGGCCAACGTGAGGACATTTGAGGGCACGTACGATTTAACGTGTGCCAGCCCCCTTGTACCCGACGGTCTTTGGTTATATGCGAACTCGCAACCCTCTGGTTGCTAGTCAGTTACTCTTCCAACCGGGCTTCGAGAAGGGTAAAAAAATTGGTTGCTAGACTTAGTTGTGTATAAATATCATGGACAAGCTAATCGCTACCTCTAGAATTCGATACGAATCTTCAGGCTATTTCCTTTTCACTTTTTGCGTTGTCATGGAAATTCAGAGGCGTTGTCATGTGCCCCTCCAAAACAAAAGCCTTGATGAGGGGAGAGAATCTTGATAACAATTTCTTATCCGAAGTATGCTATTGACACGCCAGGTCTTTTCCCTCCGCCACACCAACAAACAGCCGAAATTTCACACCCCTTGCTATTACACAAGTCGAAAATCAGTTTCACAATGGCAAAACGTCTTAAAATCGAGATGCTATCGCTGCTATCTATTCCAGATAAGCTCCGATTCTCCTCCGTGGTAAACACTCCATGACGCAAATGACCTTTATATAAACGGAAACGAGAAGTAATTTCGGATATATCTAAACCGAAAACTTGCCTCGTGGAAAATTTGAGCTTTTGGAGACATCCTATTTTGAATTATGGCCGATACCATATTTCGATCACGTTCGTTGGGGGTGGCAACCGAGGGGTTGCCTGACCAGTATGCTGATGGAAAGGCCGCGAAAGTCTGGGAAGTCTATATTGGAGAGAAGAACGATCGCACGAAACACTACCGCAACTTTTTGCTTCGCCTCCTCAATAACCACAATTGCCACCATGTTTTGGACGTTGCTTGTGGAACAGGGTAAGAATTATATCCTTTTTATGTATCATCAGGGGGGTGCCGTGAATTAGTGGGTTTTCAACTGCTCTACCAACCTGCGAGTTGTAGCCTGCATTGTTTCGATTCCTATAATTTAAACTGGGTGTATTTGTTTCTTCTGTATAATTAGTAAAAAAATTTTGTGTGTTTACCAGTGCGACGTTTTCTTTGGAACTGATCCCGAATGGTCATCTACAGCAAAATAGGTCACCTAATGTACAACAGCGACTTAATTTCAGCTACCTGCCTACATTGTGTGTGTCTTCCCGTTACGTTATGCTGCCTGTCTTGTGTTTGGCGCTGCTTGGCTACCCATATGGCCCTTGCACCTTAAAAAACCAAACCTTCTAACTCATATAATCATAAGGTTCGCCGAGATTCAGTGGGTTTGCCCATTGTTCTACCAACCTGTAAGTTGTAGGCGGCACTAGTTGATTTCTACAACTTGACCTGGTTGTATTCCTCTTTTCTGTATGAGTAAAACTTTCCAAGACTTGGAGAGTGGTGTATCAGATCAGGTGTGACCTCGTCATCTGACCGTGGTTCAAAATATCCTTGGATTTCTGTCTGTCCTTTCGAATTTGATCGAATACCTTCACCAATAGCCCGTTGTGTTTCCCCAGTGTAACGTTAACCTACCTACCAACAAAAAATTGAGTTACCTTGTTGTTGCCAAGGGAGCAGAAAGTGCTTGAAGCTGCGACATACGTCGCAGAACAAACAAATTCTTTGCAGAACAATTTTTCCCTAATTTTATCAAAATTTTGGATGATATTTTTTTTCTCAATAAGTTACGATGTTCTGCAGTGCAAAGCGCGCTCCTTTTCTTTCTTTTCTAGCTACGGAACAACCTCCCTTCACCGCCCAAATAGCCACAAACACTTTACATAAACAACACATCTTCTATGTGTCAATGACAAAGTATTTAACTTTAAAAGTTATCGACCAGAATTTAAAATTCTGAAAGTATGCCTTGGTTTTAAATAAAATAAGTTAATTAATTTTGATGTGTTTTACTATAAACATGTAATACATATTTAGCGGATGATTGTGTTTTTCGTCAGTTTTCAAAATTTGGACAAAATGCCTGCAGAACAATTGCAATGCTTGTAGTTGTGTTGAATACAATTCTGCACCTGGGGTTGTTGCATTCTGTTGACGATATATGGCTTATCACTGGACTTCATTTGCTCTTTAAATATCATATGCGTTTCTTTCACCGTATTAGTATTATACGTTATATCATCGGCTTAGAGCAGAAACTCATTAACTTTTATTTTTTGGAGACACTAAATGGCTTAGTTTCATGATGACGCGAAATACATTTTCGTTAAAAAGTATATAACGTGGCAAAATTCTTTTAATTTATATTTTTTTACCTACTAGGGGGCTCCGCCCCCTGCTCGCTTACGCTCGCCAACGCAATGAGTTTCCGTTCTAAGACGAATCTTCTCTGACGAATTCTGTTATTATTTGAAGTATTATGAACAGTAATTAACATTCACCATAAAATGTTTTCCTTGATATTCAGTTTTTATAGTGCACATATAGATTTTTTTATGTAAGCACACCATTTTATTTTGGAATTTTTTTTTAAAATAAAACATCTTTTATTAATATTTTGCATATCGATTAATTAATAACAAACAACCGCCTCTTCGCGCTGTAAATAAGTGGTCTTCGTGATTTGTTTAATCTCTATGTGCTTTCATCTCGACATCAGTGGATGCGTAAACAAGCAGAACAACTATTAGCGGGGATCAGATAATCAGAGGTTAAGTCATGAACGACTTTCACATCCACGCGAAGCAATCGTTTGTTGTGCAATTTGGTATGGAGGCATTATTGGAGAACATTTTTCGAGGGCGCTAATATAAAAACGGAATATGCGTTAGTTGAGAAATTTTTTTTTCCAATGGCAGGCACTCATGAACTCAATCATAGGCCATTATGCCGGAAGTGATGGCCACTTGTAAAGGAGCACCCTGTAGGAGGACCATCATTGCTCCTAACAAAGGACAGCACAATTGTCCAACAGTTGAGAACAATGTTGTGGGATGTCGCACAATTCCTTTCTGCCTGAAATCAATCGTCAAAAGGTTTATAGGGTGTGTGGTTTTAAACCTTCTGGTGGTTGTCTCAAGGAAACATCTCGTTATTAGAAGAAAACTGGCCAAATATTGATGGACGAAAGATTTCGTCGTTAGAAAAAAGTCACCAGATCTTGTTCTCGTCATCACAAAAAAAAAATCGACAGTATCTTGATGACGAGATATCTCGTCATTTATAAAATTGGTCAGATCTTGGTGGACGAGAGAACTCGTCATAACCACTTGGAGAGTTAACATTATAGGATTCTTTGAATTGCAAGAAACCGAAATGACCAATATGAAGTATTATGTCATACAGCCCGTGCAACAATATGAATTTTAAAAGACCAATTTTCTGGCCGAATATTGTCAAAATCTGGTAGTAGCAAATACAAATACAAATACAAATATTGACGACCAGCTACAGGCTCGAGCCCAACAAGGCTGGTCCTTTGTTTATGAATTCCCCAATTCCTACTGACTATCCAATTGTATCTTAAATTCGTACACTCCCTTTGAATTAACTATATTTTCTGGCAACGCGTTCCAACTGTCTATTACCCTATTAAAGTAGTAGTTTTCCTTAAATCCCGATTAAAATGTGTCTTATGCAATTTATACCCATGGCCCCTTGTTCTGTTATCCCTATTGAAATTTAAGCCCTCTGTGTCCCCTTGTTTTACAAACTTGAAAAGCTGAATCAAATCCCCCCTCCTCCTTCTTCTTTCCAGTGTATACATGTTTAGCTTACTTAAACGTTCATTATAGTCGAAATTTGCTAGCCCCTTTATTATTTTTGTAGCTCTGTGCTGAACCCTTTCAATTGATTCTATGTCCTTTCTTATATATGGAGCCCAGAATAGTACAGCATATTCTAGATGTGGTCTTACTAAACCCTTATATAACGGCAAGATTATATTATTATCCCTTGAAGTTACAGTCTTTTTAATATACCCCAATAACCTATTAGCCTTTTTACCCGCAGCTGAACATTGGTGGCCCATTTTAAAATCCCTGTGAATTATCACCCCAAGATCCTTGACTGTTTCTCCCTCCTTTACCTTTACTCCCTGCAGACAGTACTCGGCTTCACTGTTCCTGTAACCCATATGCAGAACTTGACATTTCCCTACATTAAATGACATACCCCATTTTGCAGCCCATTCGGATATCTTATCAAAATCCCCTTGTAAATTTTCTATCTGTAACTTGGTATCCACTGTCCCCCATATTTTTAAATCATCTGCAAATATACTGATTCTATTCTTGATCCCCTGACCTATATCATCTATGAAAATTATAAATAAAATTGGTCCCAAAACTGATCCCTGAGACACCCCACTTATAACTTCTGTCCACTGTGAATAATTTCCTTTTACCTACACTCTCTTCTTTCTACCCAATAACCAATTCTTTATCCATATTAATGTTTTTCCCTGAATCCCCAGCCTTTCCAATTTAAACAGTAATGCCTCATGAGGTACTTTATCAAAAGTCTTTTGAAAATCTGTGTACATGATATCCACACTGCTCTTATTATCCAGCTACTCAGTAATTTTTTCGTAGAACTTCAAAAGGTTTGTAGAGCAGGATCTGCCCTTCCTAAACCCATACTGATTCTTTGATAACAGTCCCCCTTCCTCCAAGTATAACATTATATGCTTTTTTAACAGAGATTCAAATATTTTGCAAATTACTGATGTTAGACTTACTGGTCTATAGTTGCCCGGATCACTTTGTATTCCCTTTTTGAAAATTGGAGTAATGTTGGCCAACTTCCAATCCATTGGTACCCAACCCGTGCTACATGTTGAATTAAATATCGTGTGAATGACTTCCCCCATTTCTCGTGTGAATTCTTCCCCCATTCATTTATCGATTGATATCGACCTCTCGTTACTCTGATTTGACCTCGCCGGATTTTTTTTCTATAGGGTTACTTAAAGGAAAGACGAACCGACAACGATTCTACAGCCTAAGCAAAAATCCTCAAAGAAATTGAACAAATCCGGGAAATAAAGAAATCCCATTAACCCTTCAAGACATACATCGACGAAATATCTCGCCAATCAAGATCTGTCCAGTTTTTCTAATGACGAGATATCCCGTTCATAAAAATTTGGTCAGCTTTGGTAATGCCGAGATTCTACTGAGGCAACCATCAGGAGGATTAATTCCTCCTACGCTCAAATGCAATGAAAAAGGGCCAAAAGACCTCAAATTTGCAGCGTGGTCAGACGCTGTCATTTGACCGATATCATATTAGATAAGTATTATCAGGGAAATATTTCGGATTAAAAGGTTACTCAGGATTTAACCTTAATTTTCTGATAACGGCAGCTCTGTTTACCAAATAAAGTCCCTCTTATGTCGAAATGAATCGCTATGAAATCAACCTCAAGGAACCCGTATTTGCAGCGCGTCTAGAGATGATTATCGGTCATTGATTGAGTAACCAATACGTAAAAAAAAATAATAATAATAATCTTTCATTTAAAAATTAAAACAAAATGACACCCCTCACCTTAAACAAGTCATGTTGCATATCACATTAGTTTGACACATGCAAATATTGCGTATATCATAATTTTTGGGTAGGTAGTTGTATGATAACGTTTCCCTTGAATTAAATAACGGGCTATTGACGACGGTTCGGGATCGATCCCAAAGGGACACAGATAGTCCGTTGTATGCCTCAAATGTGATGCAAATTGAACTACCTACGTATCTATCTGTCGTATGTATAGAACTTTCCTTTTACGCATGTCTGTCACATAATGGCTCCAAACTTTCGCATCATGACCGTGAGAGAACATTTGAGTCCCGACAGATTTAACGTGGACCATTTCCCCCCACATAGACGATGGTCTTCGGTAGGATCGAGTTTCGAACTCACAACCGCCCGGTTAATAATCCGCTACTCTTTCAACCGGGCTATAACGGCTTCTTCTATGTCAGGAAAACTTTTCTTGTGTGTTTATGCACTTTACTTGACGCTGCCTTGTTTTCGGCAAAGCCTGGACCAAATGACTTACGCCATAAAACTCTCCACACTTCCACCCAACGTCAACGTGAGGACATTCGAGGCCCCTACAGATTTAACGTGCACCAGCCCCCTGAACACGACGGTCTTTGTCTGGGTCTAGTTTTGAACTCGCAGCCCTCTTGTAGATTATCCTCTACTCTTCCAACCGGGCTGCCTCAGCCCCCACAATTTTTTTGGAGAAACCGTTTTTACGATATACGCTACCCTACGATAATGGTCCGGACGCCAGCGGATTTGCATAAAATCCGACCACTTGTTTGCAGATGTTTTTCGTGGTATGGAACCTCTGGATGTAGTTCCTGGTCAATTGAACGCCGACGCCTATATGAACATTTGGGATAGTCATGTTCTTCATACGCTCTGGCAATTTTATGCAATGGACAAATGTTATTTCCAGGACGACAAAGCTCCATGTCATGTTGCAACCTCTGTCAAGTTGTGGTTTCAAGATATGGACGTAAAACGTCTTCCCTGGCCCACTCAGAGTCCCGACCTAAACCCCATAGAACATTTGTGGGTAGATTTAGAGCGACGCTTACGGACCAGGGAACCACGTCCAAAATCTACAGCTGAGCTGGCGACATTCTTACGGCAGGAATGTACACAAATACCCACAGCTGTGTATCAAAACCTTGTTGATAGTATGCCCAGAAGGGTTGCTAGTGTAATTGTAGCACGTGGGGGACCATCCCCATATTAAAGCATGTATTATTTCTATTATACCATCACATCTTGTTGTCCGGTCCATTATTGTAGGATAGTGTATGTATTCTATCCTATCGCAATCCGACATTCTTTCTGAATAATTGCCTCTATCCAAGGTGCTGTCGAACTTGGAAGAGGAAAAAAGAAACTTTGAAGTGCTTACCATGAGGATAAGGAGGATTGCGAAGAAAGGAATGTTATCTTGTTGTGATCTGCTTATATGTCACTAACACTTAACTTGTCATACCTCATGACGCCATACGTATGGCGATGGTGTAATTCCGATTTCTCACTGCGAGTCCTGGTTACAAGATGTGCTTATAATTTCTTTCACAGATTCTGTATCTTTTGTGTTTTTGTTATATTTCCTTTCCCTATAAAGTCATCGAAAAAACAGAGATAAAGATACCGATAACATAGTCATGATTACATGACAGTTTGAGAATTTGGAAATTTGTGTTTTTTAGGACTTATGACAGTGTTGTTCAGAGATTGTCAACATTAAGGGCTGGAATGGATAAGAGATATGCAGATTTTATTTTTGTATGGGAAATATTCTCGATTTATATTACCCACACTTCCCATATCAATCGTAGCTTATTAAAAAACAAACCTGGAATATGGAATTGTTTTTTGAATAAATACACTAATGTGGAAAAGTTAACTGAAAGCTGTCTTCTTGAGGAAAGACTCGAATCATTACTCCACACCTGCAATTTTCTGAATAATTTTTCAAATAAACATACTTTTATAGAAAAGCTAACTAAAATTATTTTTTGGAAAGATTCTCGAATCTCTACACATGCAATCAATCGCACGTTATGGAAAATAAACCTGGAATTTGGAACCGTTTTTAAATAAACACATACTGTTATGATAAAGCTTATTGAAAGATTCTCGAATAATTACGGATTCATGCAATTAGTCGAAGATTATGAAAAATAAACCTGGAATGGAATCTTAAAATCCTTTTCCTACTCTACTGGCCTCTCAGCTATCAATCGAAAATCAGCCTAATTGAGTTCTGAAGTGAAAAAATATGACTTAAAAACACTATTAACAGTATTTTCAATTCTATTGTCAGGAATTTTTGGGCAGTTGTTGAGGTGGTCTCAGTCTCAAGTCATATCGTTCAGTTCGCTACTGTGACAGATAGGTGACCTCGCTACTCCAAAACATTATCAACAGTATTTGTAATTCTATTGTCAGGCATTTTAGGGGAGTCCTTAAAGTGATATCCAGTCATTTCGTTCAGTTCGCTGAGGGGACAGGTCTGGCTATTCCAATGCGTTGTGTGTCTTTGTAGGTAACCATGTCCGTAAGAAGTCGAAAGCAAGCGACTCCTATAGCTCTGGGAAAGGAACCTGGGATACGAGCTTTATTCCTCAACATTCCAGTTCTTTTCTGTGGACATCTATTTGCAGATTGAGTCTATTCGTTTTTAAAGACGAGCATATAAGCCTCTTGACGTTACGTAGAGGTGAAGGGGATTTAGATTGGGGCAGCTGTGTGCTCCAACGTTAGCCAGTTTGTCTGTCTGTTCATTACCATATATACCAATCACTTGGAATCCACTGTAAAGCAACTTTTTCTCAATCTTCCCAAGGTGACTTAGTTTTTCTCTTACATCGATACATAAGATCGATCTGAAAAACGGAAGTATTCGATACACTGTAACAAAAAATGGTGGAGGCATTGCATTATTTAATCCCTCAAAAATGTTTCGATGATATATCTCGTCATCAAGATATTACCGAATTTTGATGATGACGAGATCAAAATCTGGTCAGTTTTCTTCTAATGACGAGATATCTCGTCCATCAAGATCTGGTCACTTTTTCTCATGGCGAGATACATCGTCAAGACAGTGGAGGGGCTACAAGTATTGTAAAACTTTTTTATATAATTCAAATAAGTTAAAGCAATAGAAAACTATTATTGTACATCCGACGAATGTTTAATTTCGTTCCAATTTTACAGGATTGATTCCATAATGCTTCTAGAGGAGGGTTTCAAAATGACGAGTGTGGACGCTAGTGATAAAATGCTGAAATATGCGCTGAAAGAACGCTGGAACCGTCGAAATGAGAACATCTTTGCAGATTGGGGTGAGTTGAATTCTTTTAATGTAATGTGCACTTGTTATTGCTAGTGCTAAAATGCTCAAACATGCACTAAAAGAGCGTTGGAACCGTCGAAATGACATTACCCTTACAAATTTGTCCGAGTTGAATTATTTTAATTTAAGCTATTTGTTGGGCTATTTTCTTTTACAATATTTAGAATACATTGAAACATTTTATTTAGGATGAGATGGGGACATTTTCGTTCATGGGGGAGTAAGTGCATCCCTGCAATAAAAAATTTCCACGATTAAAGCAGACTGCTACTTACTGGAAATGCTTGAAAGAGTCCTACAGATTAATCCACCGCTAAGAGAGTGAAGTTGCGTAGATCACAGAAGGACAGGGATGAAATGGACCTTGCTGCAAAAGCGGTGCAACCGTAATCCTAATAGGTCTCTTGGATGAACTCGGATGGTTTTGAGAGACATTCTAGCACAATTTTCTAAACATTTCTGAGGACCTATGTTTTTTTAGAGACCAATCCGGTACTCCCTACACTTTAGTAAAACGTGATTCCCAAAACGTGGTCCGTGGACTACCGGGGGTTCAAGGTTTCACAGGGTTCGCGGAAAATAATATTTCACTAACCAAAGCATACAACTTCCAAGGAAAATAAAATATCCTATTATTTTCTCCACCTTCTTTGTGATATAATATTTAAATTTTAGATCTAAAACAATTAGTAAGATATTCCAGTATTTACTCTGACTTGATATTGAAATTATTACACATTAGATCCAACATTTCTGAGCTAACTGCGAAGAAGCAGTACTCCATGTTCACATTAAGATTAAAGTACATGGTTTGGTGTGTTTATGTTATGCAATTTTTTGAATTATAAGATCCTTTTGATTCGAACACATTTTAATTGACAAATAAGAGTTTGCATAATATTAACTGTTTTATTTCAGTTTTTCTTTTGTTTCAGAACTTTAGACTGTCATTGCTAAAGCTGTGGTCTAATAGAAAGCGCAAAACGACACGCGAAGACCAATTAGAGCTTTTTCACCGCTCGCACAAGCACTTGATTGGTCTGCACGTGTTGCTTTGCACTTTGCGCTTCCTATCTGAGCACAGCGTAATCCTTTATGTGAAGTTTTTAAACTCTATTCAGCATAGATATAGATATATTTGACTCTCAATATCAAGTAGAAAAAAATCACATGGTCTTAGCAGGTCTGTCTCTTGTTCCCCCAATTTAGTTTTTTTTTTGTGATATCTCTCTTTTCTCTCTCAAAATTTTTATTTTCAAGGAGGTCCTGGACTGAAATATTTGGCAACCACTGCTCTAATTGAATGAATTCCTAGTTTGGGGAACACTGTTTTAAATGATCAAACATTTCGCATTTTTCTGCAGTTCTGTAATCACATTTTGCATTTATGATATTGAAATATGGATGTTTGTTTGCATTTCAGTTATTGAAGAGGCCAACTGGCTGACTCTACCTGATGACATTTACAAACCAAACGAAGGCTTCGACGCTGTCATCTGCTTGGGGAATTCCTTTGCCCATTTGTTTGATTTGAAAGGCGACATGTCTGACATCAAACTTGCGATCAAAAATTTCTATGAGATGATTAAACCGAACGGATATCTGCTGATTGATCACAGGAACTACGACTACACATTAAAGCACGGAAAGACGCCCGCTCACAGTATTTATTACAATGTACGTTACTTCTCTGTTCCTTATGTTACTTGTGGCTCAGTGGGTTTACCCATAGACGAAATATAAAAGTAGAGTTAGCAACGGTAACCTTTTTATGGGCCCAGGATCATGTGACCAAAACTAGTAGTAACGTGACCCTTGAACTACTTTCGTCTGCCGAATGGAAACGAACATTCATCATCTAATTGGTCCACGGGACGGAAGAAGACGCCTATCCATTGATTCATCATCTGATTGGTCCGCGCGATATAGTAATAGACTGGCGATTTCAGCATTATTTTGCCACCCCTCTATAGAAATGTGCATTTACGTATCTACCCTGTCATCGGAAGTAATATAGCCAAACGAGGCAATAAGATGCCAAATCAGTAAACCAAGTGAATTTTTCACAGAGGTGTCATGTGACTACTAGTGGACATGTTGGTCTCACTTTTTGAAGCTCCTCTCAATACCAATGCTCAGTCTACTTATTTCTCGTCTATAGGTTTGCAGCCTAAGACTTGTCGGGGGTGCAGATTCGATTCCTCCTAGGGCGTTTTTCTCTTCGGTGTCAGCTAAAGCTTTCCTTACATGTGCACGTCCATTTACTTAACGTTGTTTGGCGCAAGTTGGACAAATATGGAACTTGAACCCTATTAAAATAGGGTTGCTGCTGTTGGAAATTACGTGGTTTTCCTCTAATTTGACATATAGACTTCCTTTTAACATTAATTTATGAAACACGTTATTCCCAATGGTATGTTACTGTTGAATTTATTCCTTAGGATCCACATACGAATAACGAGAGGTCTTTCCTTTTTCACCTCAGGTATACACTCTAAAATAACCCCATAACTACCAAATTAGTTTGAAGATTTCAGTACCATTAGTGTCAATCGCTTTCTATTTATTTGACACCCTGAGCTCTATAGTAATATTATTTGAAGAAAACTAAGTGTAAAATCTGTATCAGCAATAGGATAGTTGGCTGTGAATTCCAACAGACTAGACAATGCTTCGTCGCGACATAATGGCTTCTTAGTAATTAAAAACATTTAAAATAATTATAATATACCCTTATTAACCCTCCAAGTGGTTTTGACGAGATGTCTCGTCCATTAAGATCTGAACAATTTTGCTAATGACGTGAAATCTTATCATCAAGGTATTGCCGTTCTTATGATTGCGAGATCAAGATGTGGTCAGTTTTCTTCTAATGACGAGATATCTCGTTCATTAAGATCTGGTCAATTCCACTAGTGACGAGATACCTCGTCGAGACAACTACCAGAAGCTGTTACAACAGACACACCCATTTATTTGACACCCGGAAATCTTTGGTAATTCTTTTTTGAAGAAACCCAAGGGTAGAATCTGTACCGGAACCAGAACAGTTGGCTATGAATTTCAGCAGACTAGACAATGTTGCATCGATACATGGCGACTAATTAGCAGTAGACAACATTTAAAATAAACACAATACACGCTTATGCATTAATTGTTACAGACACACCCTCTAACTAAAATATTGTTCAAATTAATAATCCACACTACATAAAGTATCACATTTTTAAGCAAAAAATCATAAGTGTTGATTGTTTCCCATTTATTTGACTTCCGGAACTCTATGGAAATATTTTTTTGAAGAAACCAAATAGGTGGGTGTAAAATCTGACAGCCAGCATCAGAACAGTTTGTAAATATCTTTGGACAAGACAATAGCGTGCCGCAACATAACGCCACATCAACCAATATATGAATTTAAAATAAACACAATGCTTATTAATTGGTAGACACACGAATATTTTCTTAATAATTCACTCTGCAGAAAATATAATTTTTTAGATCTAAAACATTTTACAAAAAAAAAATAATACTATATCGCTCCTCTCTTTCATGGATGACAATTGAAACGAAATTAAAGAAAAAACTAAGAAGGGTTACAATTTAAATAATAGTGTACTTGAAAGATGTTTCTACAACAATTAAGTGTGAATTTTATTTTTAAAATTTCGTGTATAGTCTAATGACATGGCGCACCAGCGTTTAAGCCTCCTGGTGGTTGTCTTGACGAGGTTTCTCGTCATTAACAAAACCCACCAGATCCTTGATGGACGAGATATCTTGTCCATCACAATCTTGTCGTTTCTCGTCTTTAGAAGGAAACTGACCAGATCTTGATCTCGTCAACATAAAAAAACCTGTAATGTCTTGACGCAATATCTCGTCAGTAGTATAATTGGTCAGATCTTGATAGACGAGATATCTCATCTAATTCATTTGGAGGCTTAGTTCCCAGTAGCTTAACAACTATTCGGGTTCCCAATCTACATTCTTTTTACGATCTGTTCTCTTGCCTGATCGATCTCAGGCAAGAGAATATCTCTCGTCAATAAATAAAAAAAAAAGACACTTCAGCCCGATAATGTTTTTTGTTAATTATTAAAGAAATTTAAAAAGGAATGTAATAATAACACTGACTCCCTTACTGATCGGTATTTATCACTTGCGTTCCACTGAAAATATCTTATTCCTTGAAAAGATAAAGCTTTCGCAACGAAGATAAAACGCTTGGGTTCAATAAATTATTTCGACACATTATACTCTCTATCCATAGAGCCTGATTTCTCCACGCGTCTGGAGAAATGTTCTCACCTTATTTCCGATTTCACCTTATCTTCCGATATTGTGAAGTATGCAAGCGAATCAAAACGAATAGCCATAGTGATTAGATAAGCTCAAAAGTCTAGAGATAACAATTTCTCGAATCTGATCAATCCGAAAGTAATTAAATGTGGGAGTGTCACCACTCATGACCGCAAGTAAAACTGTTGTGGTAGTCTTATCACTTTTTTAACATTACAAGATAGCAACTGCAGTGCATAAGAACTTATTTCTGAAGCACTGCGTTCCAATACGGTCCTCAGGAATTTTGTGCTTCACTTTCTCTTTATGGCCCTGTTTATTAAGCTATTGCAGTTAATTATTGTTGATTGCCGAAATCAAACGAGAATCAGCAGAATCCAGAGGACGTCTTATTTGTAGGAAGACCATGGAATGAAAAACTTTATAAACACTTTGAACTTTGTTGTTGTTACTAATCCTCCAGTGTCTGACGAAGTCAGAAGGCCCATAAGTCCATTGACTCCCAGAAAATCAAGCACAATAAGGGGGTCAGAGTAGGTCTGCAGATGACAATTTCTCAAGTTCAGTCAATCCGAAAGCTGCCGACCAACATGTATAGTGGTTAAGGTGTTAGCCTCTAGATCGGAAGGTTCCTGGTTCGAATACGGGTCCGGGCATGGATGTTTGTAAGCGTATGGTGTTGAGGCGGCTGGTGCACCTTAAATCAGTCGTGGCCGAAAGTCCTCACGTTGGGTTGGTGTGGAAGTTTGGAGAGTGGGGTGCCAGTTCAGGTGTTGCTTCGTCATCTGACCGTGGTTCAAAATTACGAGGTGTTGTCCTCGGATCTTTCCCTCAAGGGACTGATCCCGGACCGTCTTCAATAGCCCGTTGTGTTGCTCTAGTACGACGTTAACTAAAATTAGCATTACCATTACCAATCCGAAAGCAATTAACAGCGTGAGTATCACCATTCAGGACCGCATGTAATAAAGATATAGTAATCTTATCGCTTTCTCAACGTGAAAAGATTAAGTAGTTCAGTGCATACGAACTTATTTCTGAATCCACTGTATTCAAATACGATGTTCTCGTGGGAATTTTATGTTTCATTTGCTTTTTCTGGTCTCTATTTTGATGGGTTATAAAAAAATTAATGTCTTATTTCGAATTCTATTGAGAGATTTTGAATAATCCGGAGTCATTGGTTTGTGGAGATTACCATCTGTTTAGACAATAACACTTCCGTCCACTATTCATTATATATATTCTTTGTTTTCATTTTTGGAAGTACGTGTGTTATATTAGGTACTAAGCTCTACAATATAATGATTTCAATAAATACTTTCTTGACGCATTTGTAAGACAGTTATTTCTTATATTTTTATGCGCATTGTCCATTTAACACTATTTCTCTTTACAGAGCAAACATATTAAGGACATCCAGACTTCAATGCTGTATGTTGGCGATCATCCCATAATGGTGATGCTCGATTACACTATGGATATCTCTGACATAGTGGGAAGTTTTGACCGTACTGACTCCGAGTTCACGAAGAAAGGAAGATACCACGGAACACCAGTGGAGTAAGTGAACTACGAAATCGAACACCTTTCTCGTAACCTTTTTAAATTCAAAGAGAAAAAACAATTTAATGCAATGAAAATGAAACGTCAATTTATCAAATATCTTCAATTTAGAGTAAGAGAATCCCAATAAAAACACATTCTTCTAATCTTCCTTCCAAATAATCCTAAATACATTACTCTTGCAAGTCCGCCCATCCTTACACAGAGGGGTAACAGATAGAGGCCTCACATCCGCAATACGAACCGCCCAAGAACCCTAAGCTTAACTCTTAATAATTCAAGCATTCTTGCACAGTGGAGTGCTTAATAGGGGCCCACATTTGAAATCCGGATTGTTAGAGTTCTCGCACTAAACTCTTTTATTAATCTATCCATCCTTACACAGAGGGTGTCAGATATCCACTCACCTTCATATAGGGGCCTCATACCAATTCATCGGACCACACAGGAGCCCCACATTGAAAACTTGTTTAACCGTCCATCCTTACGTAGAAGGATATCAGACAAATGCCTCACATAGGCAATTTGAACTCACATAGGCCCCACATTGAAATCTTGTAAGTCCGTCCATCCTTGCACAGAAGGCTACCAGATAGAGGCCCACATGCGCAGTCCGAACTGCCCAGGTTCCCTACACTTAACTCATATTTAATTCAACCATTCTTGCACAGTGTGGTGCGTAATAGGACACATTCGCAATACGGATTGCTAGAGGTCTCACCACTAAACTTTTATTAATTTATTCATCCTGGCACAGAGGTGTACCAGATAGAGGCCTCATATCAGCACTCTGACTACTCAGAGGCCCCACACTCAAATCTTGTCATTCCGTCCACCGTTTCACAGAGGGGTGCAGATAGGAGCACATACCCGCACACAGACACCCCACACCAAACTCTTGTTAATCTATCCATCTTTACACTGCGGGTTGTCATAGGGGCCCTGCATTCACTCTCTGGACCATACAGTAGTCCCACACAGAACTCTTGCTAATCTATACATATCCACCCTTGTACAGCTGGGTGTGAGATAGATAGGCATCCTGTATCCACTCTCCGGATCACACAGAAGTCAGAACTCTTGCTAATCTATCCATCCTTGTACAGAAGGGTGTCAGATAGATAGGCATCTTGCATCCACTCTCCGGACCACACAGGAGCCCCGCACTGAACTCTTTCATATCTGCACTCCGAACCACGCAGGGGCCTTGAATTAGATTTTTTTTGTTAATTCATCCATTTTTGTATACCACATACTGGCCTCATTCCAGGCCACAGTACCTAGTTATATGACGGGTCCCTCTTGAAATAAAAATATATGTTCCAAGTATTCAATGTATAACTTGCATAAATGTGTAAATTTTTCTATTTTCCGTTTTACAGCTGTGTACTTGATTATTAAAAAAATAATGAAAAGATTAAAAAAATTTTGAAACAAGGCAACAGACTATACGTTACAATAAAAGCTTTTAACACTTAACGGCGTGTCTGGAGAAAAGTTCTAGGGTCTCCTAACTAACACAGTTGGTGTTTTACCCTCGTAAAAAGTAGCAACTCTTTCATACGCGGCTTAGTAACAGAAATATTCCAATAACTATGCCTTCATCATGTTTTTTATGCCACGTGCTGCAAACGCATCGGGTCGTCGCAAAACATCACAAATACATCGTTTATATTTCTATCCTGAGGACAAACTATTAAAACAGCAGGGTCGAGAAGCAACTCCCTTCTAACTTATCGTTCTCTTCCATATCCCTGATGTGTTTGTGTCATTAGCAGGTCCCCGCACAAGAGAAGCAAAAGTGAGGATCCCTACCTTGAGAGTACCACGCTACTAGACGATAGAAGTAAGGAGAAGCTATCTTCTCCCTAGTCGTGTAGCCCACAAAGCTCCGTCTATTTCATTAAAAATTTGTGGTTAAAATGGGGTTACAATTCTAAAAGGAACTTTACGTTATTCGATATTAATTGTCTAGTGGGATTATGGTGCAAGAGCCATATTTGTGGTCGACCTGTGTCAAAATCGCGTCAACGTAGAGTGTGTACTTCATTTCACTCGTCAATAGCAAAATTGGTCAGATCTTTGATATCTCATCGATACTACCTTGGAGGGTTAACAAAGTTTACGGAAATTGTTTTTATAAGCAAAGTTTATATAGCTGAGTACTACAGCGACTCCGCCCACATGCTCTGCCTATTTCATTAGAAGGTTCATTATTATCTCTTTACATTTGTCATTCTGAGTTTTAAGATATTACCTTAAAGTTTAGGAATTAACACATTTTATATGTTTTTTCCCTTTTCTGTTTTTCAGTCACTTCAGGCTGTCCTATTACCCCCATAGATTAGAATCATTTACCGAAATCTTGAAGGAAATATTCGGTAAAGACAGCAACCACAATGTCTATGGCGATTTCAAACCCCTAAACGAAGTAAAGGATCCTGCTTTTTACATTCACTTCATACAGAAACGGGGCGAATAAGGAGTTTCTGAGTTTTCGTAAATACTTCACAAGATGTATTACAAATACTACATTTAGTTATATTAACTAAAAATAAATAAAGCGGTTCATGTTTCTTATTGAACATTTATATCGCTAATATGATGTGTTATGTTAACACAATTATAATTATTTTATGTATATGATACTGTGTTTTTATTTTTTTTAGTTTTATTAAAAGATACGTTTTTGAGACGGTAATTTTATGTTATACACATATTTTAGAATTGGTCTCTAGAAATGTTTTTATTCAGATTAGTTTTTGTAATCATTTGTATCTATATTTTTCACTAGCGTGCTGTTTAATCAATTTTATGATTGTTTTCGATATGATTTTTCAACTATGAGCGATTTACAGGAAATATATCTTGCAAGAGCAATATGTGACTGTTCAATCAACAAATATCCCATTTAGAGGGATATTTTCAATTAAGAAACTGCACGCTATACATTTTGTGTAAGTTCAGAACTATCAAATGCTTGTAATAAAATAATTTAGTAGTTTTTGGAATTTTGTTTTAATTATTACATATATATATATATATAATTAAAAACTCTTACATTTCTAAATAGTATAATAAATAAATGACTGTTCAGCAGTATATGCTCTTGGGATAAGAGAGATATTCAGTGCAAACAAATAAACCAGATGATAAACGGAGGTTTAACAGCTCGACTACGACGTGAAGGCAGTCGGTTTCTGAAAAGGTGAGAAAACTCGTTGGGAAAAGGCTGCAATATGCAAAAGTATGAATGGTGATTGTCGTGGATGATTCCCCTGTCAACTAAATATCACTGCTATCGCTTCCGGCATCGAACCATAAACTTAGAACCAGTTTCCATCATAAAGACGCCAGTTGCGAAAGCGCTGTGTTTTCGGTTCAATCTCTATCACCTAATTTAAAGAATAAACACGTCCAAAGATCTAACACAAATGTGAACTCGTCCGAGTCGTAGTATACTTCCTGTTACTCAAATGCTCTCGCGTGATACAAATAGGGGGTTACCATAAAATATAGTTCATCACTGCTTAGGTGACGTTGCGCGTCCACCTATCAGGTAAAAATTCTAAAGTACTAGTACTATGCTGATATTTTTATGGCTTAGGTCATATCAAACATGGGAATGATTATCATTACAAACATAAAGAAAATGCAATATCAGGGTTATAATACAGGGAATTCTACAGGACTCCATATAACCTATGGAGTCCCCATATCGGCTACTGTATCAGGAAACAGGGGCACCAACCTCCTGGCATGTATTAACATTTTATGGCTTGGATTCTCACAAACACAGGAATAAATAATATTACAAATATACAGGAAAAATAACTCCACAAGTCTCCATATAACCTATCAAGTCATCATGTCGGCTGTTATATCAGGAAAGAGGGGCACCAACCTCTTGGCGTTTCGTAATATTTTTATGGTTCAGACCCGAAGAAGAAAATTCAAGGTACCCAAAGAGCAAAAAACGGACTGAGATCATATGGAAGAAAATTTTCACACGAGGTGGTATGTTTGAGGTCCTATTGGTGTGCATCCTGAACCAAGTAATTGATAAACAGTTAGTAACTTGTTATCAGTTTACGTAGACAATGCTTGGGGTCCCTAAGTGGACGTGCGTTAGTTCCAAGGAATGAAGAGTGATGGCCCCCACCACTCGGACCGCGGCTCTTTCTGGAGTTGCAAGGGGACTCCATAACTCCGCAGATCATGGGTCTATCCGTGTAGGAGGAATATGTCAGTCTCTAACGTGGCGAAGCCGCTCTAGCCAGCAGGCTATCGGTTTGGGTCGTAGGAACTGGCACAGGGCGATGCCGCTGTTCCTGCGATCAAGTAGCGACAGGAACCTCCTTAGGTGCCACACTGAAACTAGCGGTGTCGGGACCACTTTCCGGCTGCCCTAGGCCAATACCTGTACGCTAACGAAAGAAGGCTATCTGGCGGACGGTAAGGGTCTGCAAGACTCCATAGATGATGGTATCGGTTGCCCACGGTACCGGATAAACAGGGATGTTGGGGCAACCTGCTGTTCCGTTGGGCTACTCAGGAACGCCGATAGGTTCCTAGGAGATGCCTGAGTGTGCGTCTCTGATCACCCCTCGGCACGAATCTATGAAGAAAACTTTTCCGGCACAAAACGGACCTAAGGTTGACTGATATCAATGAGCCGGACCACATATCTTCAGCGCACACATTCACGGGTCGACCACGTCCACTCCCTATCGTGTTCATCCTGGGCAGATAAGGGTTTTTCGGACGGCGTGTCACTAGGCCCACTTCTAATATTTCTCATTAGAGGCTTTCCCTAGCTTCGGCTAATCCGCTGTGGGTTTTCAATAACTCGGTACGGAGGGGTCTGCTTCCATTCGAAGAAGAAGAGGTCCTATTGGGTTTACCTACTTGGGGAATGACAGAAACGATCTTTTAAAATTCTGAATTTTATTCCAATAATCCTACCGGCATTGTTGGAGCTGGTGGATAGTAAATAAAAAATTACATGGAACCTCGTGGGCAGTAGTGGACTGATTATGCGGAAGATAATGGAAAATTTCGAACGGACTGGTATAGTTGTGGGCCGATTGTTTCGGTCGACATACTTGGGGAATGACAAACGAATATTTCAAGATTTCTTTCATTACAAAAATCTTAACGACTTTCTTAGCAATATAGCAGGTATTAAAAATGATTGATTAAAAATGAAAGATTTCACCGTGACCTGAATGGGACTGGAAGATATGGGAAATTTCACATGGACTATGGTGCATTTAAATGTTGATTATGTCAGCGAACTTTGGGAATGACAAATGCATTTTTCAGAATTTATTAAAATAATTCGATTTTTGTCGATTAATCCTAATGGCTTTGGTAGGTACTGAAAGTAAATTTCAAGGTTCCCTCCCATCAGCTGGAGTGAACTGGTTATGTGGAAAATTTCACATGGGGCTGATATATTTGAGGGCCGATTGGGTCGGCAAACTATATTTTGTCGGTTGCAGTTTTGTTCGAATCATTCAAAAACATCAAGAAAACCATTGATCGATTCGCCTAACCCTCCTATTCGCACTATTGGTCCTTTCAATTGTTTTATCCACTGTCGTCAAATTAAAAACTATTATCATTCCCAAGCATTCAATTGGTGCTTTCTACCCTTCAATCCTTTTTTTCAGCCCTTCAATCGATTATTTTAAACACTTCAGTCGGTTTCTCCTGGGCCTTCAATCGGTTTCAACTAGATCTTCAGTTGATTCTTTCATCCCTTCAGTAGGTTCTATCTGCCATTTAATCGTTTTTTTCCAGCCTTTCTATCTGTTCTTCCTGGCATTAAACCCAGTTAAAATTCAGGTAATTAATTTCAATTTTTTAGGCTTTTAAATAAAAATACAAACCAATTCTTAAAAATTGAAAAGTGGATACATAACAATCATACCAAGATTGTTGTAAAAGAAATTTTTTATTGCAATTTATAACAAAAATACTTATAAATTAATAGAAAATGGTAATGGTAATTTTAGTTAACATCGTACTAGAGCAACACAACGGGCTATTGACGACGGTCCGGGATCAGTCCCTTGAGGGAAAGATCCGAGGACAACACCTCGTAATTTTGAACCACGGTCAGATAACGAAGCAACACCTGAGCTGGCACCCCACTCTCCAAACTTCCACGTCAACCCAACGTGATGACTTTCGGCCACGACAGATTTAAGGTGCACCAGCCGCCTCTACACCATACGCTTACAAACATCCATGCCCGTACCCGGATTCGAACCAGAAACCTTCCGATCTAGAGGCTAACACCTTAGCCACTATACCGGTTGGTCGTCTATAAATTAATAGAAAATATATAAAAACAAAATTTTCAGTTAAAAATGCGTATGAATTTTAAGATAAAAACTTTCACAAGTATCTAGTAAATTTTGGAAGTCAATTCGCCCAGCCTGCGTAAATGTGACCCTTGCACCGTAAAACTTAACCAATACCCGGCTAATGTCAATCTTTTATAGGTAATGGTAATTTTAGTTTAACGTCGTATTAGAGCAACACAACGGGCTATTGACGACGGTTTGGGATCGGTAATATTCGGTAATTTTAGTTAACGTCGTACTAGAGCAACACATCGGGCTATTGACGACGGTCCGGTAAATTGTTAATTTTTTAGTTAACGTCGTACTAGAGCAACACAACGGGCTATTGACGACGGTCCGGGATCAGTCCCTTAAGGGAAAGATCCGAGGACAACACCTCGTAATTTTGAACCACGGTCAGATGACGAAGCAACACCTGAGCTGGCACCCCACTCTCCAACCTTCCACGCCAACCCAACGTGAGGACTTTCGGCCACGACAGATTTAAGGTGCACCAGCCGCCTCTACACCATACGTTTACAAACAACCATGCCCGGACCCGGATTCTAACCACGAACCTTCCGATCTAGAGGCTAACACCTTAACCACTATACCTGTTGGTCGGCAACCAATCTTTTATAGGTAGGTAATTGGTAATTTTAGTTAACTTCGTACTAGAGCAACACAACGGGCTATTGACGACGGTCCGGGATCAGTCCCTTGAGGGAAAGATCCGATCTTTTATAGGAGCAAAGCCTGGTAGTAAGAATAATATATTAGCAACCAATGGGTTGCGAGTTCGAATCCAATCAAACACCACCGTCGTGTACAAAGGGGGCACGTTAAATCCATTGGGGTCTCAAATGTCCACACGTTGGCATGGTGTGGAAGTTTGAATAGTGGGGTGCCAGCTCAACTGTGAGCTCATCATCTAGCCGTGATTCAAAATTACGTGGTGTTGTTCTCGAGTCTTCACCTTCGGGTTTGATCCCTGACCGTCGACAAGAGCTCGTTGTTTCGCTGTAGTGCGACGTTAATTATTATACCTACCTACCATACCTATAGGAGTAAAGACCTTTTTTCATGTACTAAGAACCCACTCAGTAACGGGTTCGCGGTGGCCCGATTGGAAGAGTAACGGATTAGCAACGCTAAAGGGTTGCGAGTTCGAATCCAACAAACACCGTCGGGTACAAAGGAGGTTGGTGCTCGTAAAATCAGTCGTGGCCTTAAATGTCTTCACGTTGGCGTGGTGTGGAAGTTTGGATAGTGGGTTGCCAGCTCACGTGTTGCCATCTGACCGTGGTTCAAAATTACTCGGCGTTGTCCTCGGGTCTTTACCTTAGGGTATTGATCCCGGACCGTTGTCAATACCCGGTTGTGTTGCTCTAGTACGACGTTAACGAATAATTACCAATTACCCACTTAGTAACGAGTTACACATGGGCCTTTCTCAAAATTCAATTATTTATTCCAAGCACTCTATGTTAACTGCATAAAATGCCATATACTTTTGAATACAGCGTTATTTTAATTTAATGCAATGAAAAGTTTTATCTATATAACTTTTGAACATAGTTATATACATAGACTCACAAAGTGCAAAATGCTTTTTATATTTCCAAAATAAATAGTAGGTTGCGTCGAGGACACAAACGTGACGTGTTTTGACGTGAATACTCGGGCCTGATGTTGGTTTGTGGAATGAATGAAGCAAAGATATTATTTGTAATTAACGTCGTACTAGAGCAACACAACGGGTTATTGGGACTGTTTATTGAGAATATTCAACAATTAATTTTGTTTGAACTTTTGAAGTGCAGTTTGATATTAATAGTGAAGGATAATTTTTTTTATTATAAGATGGATAGGTTTTTTAATAAACGTCGCAATGGTACAACACAACGGGCTATTGGCGATGGTCCGGGATCAATCCCCAAAGTAAAGATACGAGGTAATTGATAGTTGGTATTTTTATAATTAGCGTCGTACTAGAGCAACACAACGGGCTATTGAAGACGGTCCGGGATCAGTCCCTTGAGGGAAAGATCCGAGGACAACACCTCGTAATTTTGAACCACGTTCCGAAGACGAAGTAACACCTGAGTTGGCACCCCACTCTCCAAACTTCCACACCACGCCAACGTGGGGACATTTGGGGCCCCGACTGATTTAAGGTGCACCAGCCGCCTCTACACCATACGCTTACAAACATCCATGCTCGGACCCGGATTCGAACCAGGAACCTTCCGATCTAGAGGCTAACACCTTAACCACTATACCGGTTGATCGGCCACTCCAATAAGGGAAAGTTCAATGGACAGCACCACGTAATTATGAACTATGGTCAGTTGACGAGGTCACACCTAAGTTGGTACCTCACTCTCCGCTACCAGATAGATCGGAAGGTTCCTGGTTCGAATCCGGGTCCGGGCATGGATGTTTGTAAGCGTATGGTGTAGAGGCGGCTGGTGCTCCTTAAATCTGTCGTGGCCGAAAGTGCTCACGTTGGGTTGGCGTGGAAGTTTGGAGAGTGGGGTGCCAGCTCAGGTGTTGCTTCGGCATCATCTGTCTGTGGTTCAAAATTACGAGGTGTTGTCCTCGGACCTTTCCCTTAAGGGACTGATCCCGGACCGTCGTCAATAGCCCGTTGTGTTGCTCTAGTACGACGGTAACTAAAATTACCATTACCATTACCACTTATTTGGTGCGGTGCAGGATTGAATCTTAGTTTACGGCGCGGTCGCCAAAGTTGTCTTATATCGTTTAATGCTAATCATTACCATTTGGCATTGACTTGGCAACAAAAAATGAAATATCGCCAATACCGCTCTTTTAACTAGGATTCCACCCGGGACAAGTGAATACTTCTGGTATTTGGGTTAATAGTTACACGTTAGAGCTCTTCTCTCGTTTTAAACAGGAATGACAGCAATGTAAGAATTTGATACGCCTTTGATTGCCTTATTAAGAATATTTTATGCTTGGATTATTCGTTACCTTATTGAGAATTTGTAATACCTAGATTTTTTATTTCTTTTCAGGGAGAAAGGATCTGTCGTCATTTTTAAGTGGGCTATTCTCGTTTTGTTCGTGGTAAGCGTTTCTAATTCTACATTGTTAAAACTTATCTGGGACAATTGAAGTTCCTTTCGTGAAATAATATAAATATTCTAGATATATATTGAGACATCTCGAATCTGTTTTGTGGTTGGCTTACAAGTTAAATACACCAAGTCGAATTTTTTAGCCCAGTGTGTTATCATTTGTAAACCAGTAAGTGGATTTTAGACTTGTCTACTATGTCACTTTCTTTGCATGAAAGTTGGCTTTCTTGAGCAACTCGCCAAGTGAGTAGCGAGTAGAAATTTCCTCCTTCGTTTCCTCAAAGCTGTTTGTTGACTTAGTATTTTACTTGTACGCCTACGATATTTCGATATAGATATGCTAGGTATATCAAAGATTAATCGACAATTTAACTAAGTGGTAAGCTCTAGTATAAGCTACGTGGCATAAGCTCTACTGTGCTCAACTTGTTAAAGCGATTTTACTGTTAGACGCATTTGACTATCAAGTTTTGAAGCATATGCCAATCTGATTTTAAGTTTCGAATCCAAATGTTCAATTTGAAATCGTGTTGATTTTTATGGTACTCTTTATTTGTTTTAAATTTCCTGTCTTGTGTTCGGCATATTTGACCAAGTATGGTCTTTGCGCCATGAAACCAACCTGTAAGCGTTGCATAGCGGAAAGTATTCAAAATTTCGATTTTTAACAGCTTTGGAAGATTGTAGGGGGCCGTTGTGGTGTTCACTACGCTAGCAACCTACTAGTTGCAGGCGGCACAGGTTTCCCTTGTTCCTCCCTGGGTGTACTTTGTTCAGTAAATATTTCCTTGTGTCTGTCCATTACTTGATATTGTTTATCTTTGGCGCAGCATGGTCAAATATGCCTGCTGCACCATAAAACACAGTAAACCATCAATAGATAGTAAATAGGAGTGTACAATAATTTGTTAATATCTTAAAAAGATGTCCCTTTTCCACTTTGTTATTAACAAAACTATTAAATTTCTGAGGTACTTGCTCCTATACAGCATACCGTCTTGAAAATCTATATTAAGAAGGATATGTATATGTGTGTTTACTGTATACAAATCTACACCGTTTGACCAATCCACACCAAATTTGGTACACTTAGCCTATGTTTTCCGCAGTGTTCTAAAGTATATTTCTTTCCTGTCTTCAGACCAATCTGTAGCCATGAAAATTGGCACACGGGTAGTCCTAAAAGTGCCCCTCGAAGCCCCAATTTTAAAATCTGAAGTTTGTTTTTTTCGCAATAAATGGACAAGGATAAGGAAACGCGTTCTACAGGGTTTGTGTGTTAGTTAACAAAGGAAATGTCGAGGTTATATTTTAGCTATCGCGGTCATATTTGAAACCCGAAAAACGACGGGTTATTAAATTAGTACTCCTCTAAAAGAGGTTATTTATGCAACAAGTTCAACGTTCCTCCGAAGATTGTGTTTGGCGCTGTATAGCGATCCTTCTATTGGTCCATAAAACCTAAACCAAACCTCAAATGATGCCCCTTTCATGTTAGACCTCTGCTCTTAATGGTAATACCAAACTATTAAATTTGTGGTACTGCTCGTGCAGTATAGTTTTGAAAATACTAACGGGGATGTTATCTATGTATCACGTTTAACGTTCCTCCGAAAAATATACCTTTTTTCCCATGCTAGAACGAGCTCTTAAATGTACTGATCCAATGCTAAATTTTTGAGGTACTTGCTTTTGCAGCATGCCGTTTTGAAAATACTCCCAAAAGGGAGGTTATCTGTACATCACGTTTAACGTTTGTCCCATAAAGGTGCCCTCTTTTTATCATGTTAGTTCTTGGCTTTTAACGGTATTGATAAATTTTTAGGTACTTGCTCCTTCAGAATGCCGTTTTGCAAATACTCCTACAAGAGAGGTTACCTGTTCATCGTCACGTTTAACTGTAAACTATCGATTTGAAAAACCTTTCAAAGGGATTATTTATGCTGATGGCCATCTTTTTGATCCAGCTTGCAGGTAGGTGCTCTATAAAAGTATTACTTAAACTTATTCTACGCAATGTGTATTGATTTCAAGATCTCGTTTTTACTGTACCTATAAAAAGGATTTGCTCATGATTTTTCTCATAAGATGCCAGGAGGGTCGCTTCTCGGTGGTATTGACCACTGATCTAGCAATGCGCGAGTTAGATTCATTCTTGGGTGTATTTCAATTCTGTGTCAGTACATTTATTAAACGTATGTCTAGTTTGGCGCACCTTGGTCAAATATGTACCTTGCACCATAAAACCCAACCTACCTCAATAACTTTGTGGCTAGGTGCGTTTGCCCATAGGAGCTAGCAACTTGCGAGTTGTAGGTGATGTAGGTTCGATTCTCTACCTTGTGTATTTCTTCCATGTCGGTAAACCCCTCTGACATCTTTAGATGTGTACTGGATTCTCGAACCTGAGGTATGCTAGTGATCTATTCCTTTCTCATGGGTTTTACTGCCTCTGGTAAACATGAGGATCGTTACCCCAGGATGCCCAAGCGATCTTTCTCTAAATTTCATTACTTGATATTTGTCTTTAGCGCAGTTTATCCAAATATATGGCCCTTGCGCCATAAAACTCTAAAGCAACCACTTGTCAAATACTTCGAATTGATTCCAAATTTGATTTGAATAAAAAGCGTATGGTAGAGTAAATAACACATTTTGGATGGTATGTAGTATCCGATACGTTACAACTTATGGGCAATTTATCGACAAATGTGGTAACCTTTCAGGTTTTGATCTTTTTATCCATTTTTAAAGCTACTCTATTCAGAAAATTTTTTGCAATGCTTAGTTTGTTGGATTTACGTTGATACTTGTATTTGTTTGCTGATTCTTTCAAGTATGTTGCACTTTTATTTTGCTTTATTAACCGCTCGAATTTTTAGTTTACCCCGCTCGAATTTTGCGTTTGCAAGTCGCGTTTTAAAAAGTAAGGTAAAATATCAGATATATAAATAGGAATAATTTTAAAACAAGAAAAAAACTTTTTAATACAATGGAACAAATTTTACTTGCATATCTTCTAATTTTTCTGTGTGGTATTTACTCTAAAGATGTCCGTTCTTTTGAGTTGTTTCATCAATTAAATCCAGGTTTAACTCCTTGATTTTTAAAAATTGTCGGAAAAATGTAAAAGTGAGAAAAAAAAAGCTTGCGTTATAGACTGTGACGTATCTACAAAAATATTACTTTTGGTACCGTGGTTACAAAAAAAATTCCTCAATTAATTCCATATCTTCATCTCTGACCAGGAATATCCTCATCGAGATGCCCAAATAATGCTAAGTAAATTGCTAGAATAATTCTAAATGACATTCCATCTCACACTTATGAATAGGATAACAAACTCCTACTTTTTTTCCTCTCGTCGAAAAATATATGGTTAATTATCAGGATCGTAGAAAAAGACCAATTTATGTACAAAAAATCTTTATTTTGAATTCCATATACAGTACAAAGTCCGGTGGGTTTTTTTCTCCAGTTCTTTACATCATTCCGAGAATTTGAAAGAAAAAAAAAAATTTGAACCAGGATTTAATTGATGAAACAACGCAAAATAACGGTCATGTTCGGAATCAATACCACACAGAAAAATTTAAATATTTCAAGTGAAATTTGTTACTTTGTATTAAATGTTTCTTTTCCTTTTTTAAAAATTATTCCGATTCATGTAATGCATGCAAAGGTTCACAGTGTGTATTTTGCTATGTGGCGGCCATCTTAGATTTGCTTAGATTGGCCGCCATCTTGATTTGGCGCAAAAAATTTATTTGGTGACTAACGTATCAGGTACTACATCTCCTCCCAAAAACCAGCAACAAACCTATTGATTCCCGAAAACTGATAACATCAAAGTTTCATCACGAATAAATTTTATAAACTCTGTTCTGATCTACTACCATACCTAATATTTGAGAATCCTTGTGAATATGGTTTCTTCGATTATCCGGGAATTATCATTGATCCGCCGCTTAACTCTGACTTGTGAATTTGGCCGTATGTAATTTATTAATTCTTGGATCTTGTTGTTTATTTAGTGAATCTAATTTTAAATATTTCTATCACAATTAATAACATATATTTTCAGCTATCGTGTTTCTCCGCTGTCTGATGTTCGGCAAGTAACTCTCCTCCTACCTTTATCTTCCTGTGGCACTAGTGTTCAGTTTGTACCAAACGGACGTTCTAAAATAGTGAATAGAGTTATAATTCAGCAACACAACATTTTGAGAACATCGGAGGATATCGTAGAAGATGTTTCTTGCCTCATGTTAGGTCTGATTGAATCATCCAACAGTTCGCATAATTTAAAAAACAATGAAAATCCCCAAGTTGCCTCGCCAAAAATAACTTCTAGATTGGAATTGAAATCAGGCCATGAAGTACTGGGTATTAAACTAGCTTCAGAACGTCAACTTTTCAATGAGCAGTTGCTTGTTTTCAGTGTACCAAACCGTGGACGATATAATGACATTCATATCAAGAATTGCATGATTCATGGAAAAATGATTTTAGACGATAGCTCTTTGTTTTATCAACTTACTCACCCTTCTGGATGTCAAAACACTTCTACGGACTTACTATCCGCATTTTCTGTCGTCAACAAGACTGAAAGTGAAGATTTGCTTGCCTATGCGACGTTAAAGCCATTTAGAGCGATGCGTGAATACGAATTGTACATAAGCTGTGGTGCTCAACTCTGTAGAAGGACTTGCAGACGCAGGTGCCCAAGAAGAAAATTGCAAAGTGACACCCTGACTACAATTGCTACTCACAGAATCTCAAAAAGATCTATTGATACTAATCCGGACCAATCTACTCAAAAAGATTCGGATATCAGGAATCGTTTTTTTAAATCCACAATAAAAGCCTTATCGCAAACGCTCATGAGGAAAATTGAGGAACCAAACCAACGAAGTGATACGCTATTTGAGAAACGAGTACTGGGTATTGCAGAAAAAGAGAACTCGACAGCTCCCAAAGGGAGTGCAGATTCTGATATTCCTGCTTATGACGTAACAAATTCTGAAGTAAAATCGAGCACGATTTCTCCCAGAGGCTACGAGCTAGCTCTCTTGAACAAGTTTAACGATACCGACGTCATAACACGGCTCAAACAATACAACTATGATATGCCTGTCGTAACCACGCTTCCTGATAGTTTTCCAAAAGCCAAATTCGACGGCGAAAATGCCACTTTGAAATTAAGAAAAGCGCTGAATACAATGATTGCAATGCAATCAAAGAAATTCATCCTGCAAAATGAAGCATTAAAGAAACGACTCGTTAATGCGAAGAAAACTAATTTTGCGATTCCCGAAAGTGCAGATTCTGAATCCCCAACTTTTGGCTCCACAAATTCTGACGTAGAATCGAGCACTTTCCCCGACGATTACGAACAAACCTTAAGCACACTTGACGAGTCTGAAGAAACAGCACAGTTTGAAATCGGTGATTTTGAAAAGTTGCCAGTCGGGGGCGTAACTACGCTTGCTGCTAGTCCTCTTCCAGAAGATCCAGACGTGGCAACAATTATTGCGTTCACTGAAGTTTCGGAGCCAAACCTCGTGACAGAAAATCCGTTGAAATCTCTAAACAAATCTGTAGTCAAAGGATATTCCATAAATTTGAGTATTGACCGATCTACAGAACTCGATTTAGATTATAAAAGCGCGCTGAACAGTTTGTGTGTTCCACAAGTGACGTTTTTGGCAGTTTCTATTGTGTTGGGATTTATTATATTTACCTTGATGATGATATGTTGCGGAATGGCTCTGTATATCAGGAAAGAGAGGAAAAGACATCTTATAGACAACTTTTTGCTCTATAACTTTTACTGACAATGACCATTTTATGGCTAAATGGATTGAAAGCTTTTAAATGTACTTAAATGAAATTTGACAAATGATGTAACCCATTCTTGCTACTATGTAGATTGAATTCTCTAAAATAAATGACATTGAATGCATGCTTTGAGGTGTTGAATGACTATTTTAAGCAAATGTTTGTGGATAAATGGTTTAAGTTTTTAAACCTTCCATGGGGGTGGGATTTGATGAGATGTCTCGTCCAATATCTGGCCCATTTTGCTAACGACGAGATGTCTCGTCCAATATCTGGCCCATTTTGCTAACGACGAGATGTCTCGTCCAATATCTGGCCCATTTTGCTAACGACGAGATGTCTCGTCCAATATCTGGCCCATTTTGCTAACGACGAGATGTCTCGTCCAATATCTGGCCCATTTTGCTAACGACGAGATGTCTCGTCCAATATCTGGCCCATTTTGCTAACGACGAGATGTCTCGTCCAATATCTGGCCCATTTTGCTAACGACGAGATGTCTCGTCCAATATCTGGCCCATTTTGCTAACGACGAGATGTCTCGTCCAATATCTGGCCCATTTTGCTAACGACGAGATGTCTCGTCCAATATCTGGCCCATTTTGCTAACGACGAGATGTCTCGTCCAATATCTGGCCCATTTTGCTAACGACGAGATGTCTCGTCCAAGATATGGCCCATTTTGCTAACGACGAGATGTCTCGTCCAAGATATGGCCCATTTTTCTAGCGACGAGGTGTCTCATCCAAGATATGGCCCATTTTTCTAGCGACGAGGTGTCTCGTCCGAGATATGGCCCATTTTTCTAGCGACGAGGTGTCTCGTCCGAGATATGGCCCATTTTTCTAGCGACGAGGTGTCTCGTCCGAGATATGGCCCATTTTTCTAGCGACGAGGTGTCTCGTCCGAGATATGGCCCATTTTTCTACCGACGAGGTGTCTCGTCCGAGATATGGCCCATTTTTCTAGCGACGAGGTGTCTCGTCCGAGATATGGCCCATTTCGCTAGCGACGAGGTGTCTCGTCCGAGATATGGCCCATTTCGCTAGCGACGAGGTGTCTCGTCCGAGATATGGCCCATTTCGCTAGCGACGAGGTGTCTCGTCCGAGATATGGCCAATTATTCTAGAGACAAGGTGTCTCGTCCTTGTCCTTCAGGTCAGTTTTGCTAATGACTGGATACGTCAAGAACAACGACTAGGAGGTTTAATTGACTACGACAAATGAAAAAGCGTTTTCTATGTTAATTGAGTTCAAAATGAATACCATTGCAAAATTTTAGTGCTATCTGAAAATTTACATTTTATGCCAGTTTTGATATCGCGATTTCTTGAATTCGAGTTGAAACTCGTGTATTTCGTTTTTACTAGCGAGATTCATTATTAATGTAAATTAAACCGAAAGAATACAAATTACTTAAGATTATCATGAAATTATCTAAAAAATTATCGAAAACAATCTACAAAAGCCATTAGTATAGGGCTGTTATTTCTCTAGAGTTTAACCAATCACTTGTCATGCATTTGCGTCTCAAACCAAGACAGTTTCGTAAGGCCACAATGCGCCATGATATATCAACCAAGATGGTTTGAAATGCGAACAAAAATACACCATTAAAATATCAAAATAAATAAAACTGATTAGAATGAGATCCGATGCTTATACACTGTTTAAAAATAAGTATTTGGACACCCATGCAAATTACGATATCTGCAATCCTGATATACGTCACGCCCTCCGCCGTTAAATATCGTATTAAACAACATTTGCATTAGTCGCATGCAAGATGCCATGAAGTGCAGAGTTATCTGATTTCGAGAAAGGTGTAATCGTTGGGTATCACAAATGGCCGGTCCTTGAGGGACATATCTAACGAGCTGAATTACCCAAAATCGACAGTGGCTGTGATTCACAAGTGGAAGGTGAGAGGCAGACCCACGAAACTGGGAGATGGAGACCGACTGGTGCTGTCCAGGGAAATTTGGAAGAACCGCACCCAACCGATGGCCCACATACTCCAGGAGTTTCAACAGGCATACTGGATTGTTACGATTAATATCGTACGCAAGGAAGCACGTCTTGCTTTTCATGGTCGTGCTGCCGCCAATAAGCCTGGTCACAAAGTCCTACCACGCTGCTCGGTTAATGTGGTGTAAAACACGTCGAAAGTGGGCTGTAGATCAGTCGAAACGGGTTCTCTGGAGCGACAAATCAAGGTTTCACTCTCTACCGTTCGGATGGCAGGGTTTGGCGTCTGCCTGGAGAATGCCTTCTGCCAGAATGCATTGTGACCACAGTAAAGTTCGGCGGAGGTGGAATTATGGTTTGGGGTGTTTCTCCGGGACCCTCGGTTCAAATTCATGGTTAACTCAACGCCGAGGCCTACTGCACTATTTTGGATGACAGTGTGCTTCCTACGTTGGGGCGCCGACCAATCGGTACAGTGGTTAAGGCGTTAGCCTCTAGATCGGAAGGTTCCTGGTTTTAATCCGGGTCCGGGCGTGGATGTTTGTAAGCGTATGGTGTAGAGGCGGCTAGTGCACCTTAAATCTGTCGTGGCCGAAAGTCGTTGGGTTGGATTGGTGTGGAAGTTTGGAGAGTGGGTTGCCAGCTCAGGTCTTGCTTCGTCATCTGACCGTGGTTCAAAATTACTAGGTGCTGTCCTCGTTTTTTCCCTTAAGGGATTGATCCCGTACCGTCGTCAATAACCCGTTGTGTTGCTCGAGAATGACGTTATTTTTAAAAAATTACCTACGTTGGGGCTGTTTTACGGGGTGGGTCTGTGTTACTTCCTAGCCTCTAGATCGGAAGGTTCCTGGTTCAAATCCGGGTTCGGGCATGGATGTTAGTAAGCGTATGGTGTAGAGGCGGCTGGTGCACCTTAAATCTGTCGTGGCCGAAAGTCCTCACATTGGGTTGGCGTGGAAGTTTGGAGAGTGGGGTGCCAGCTCAGGTGTTGCTTCGTCATCTGACCGTGGTTCAAAATTACGAGGTGTTGTCCTCGGATCTTTCCCTTAAGGGACTGATCTCGGACCGTCGTCAATAGCCCGTTGTGTTGCTCTAGTACGACGTTAACTGAAAATTACCATTACCGTGTTACTTCCAGGACAACGCCAGCTGTCGTGTTGGGAGGTCCACCATGGATTGGTAAGGTGACAATGGGGTTAACCGAATGGACTGACCTGACCAGACCTGAAACCTATCGAGAATCTCTAGGACGAGTTGGATCACCTAATTAAGGGGTGCAACAACCGTCCAAAATCGGTGAAGAAACTTTCATGTTTTCTCCATACCGTCGTATGACTGGTGGAAAACATGCCCCGGAGTGTTGAGGCTGTAATTGCTTCTCGTGGAGGCTCTGCCAATTATTGAATATGAATAAATTTTGTTTTTCTTTTCTATCACAGGTGTCCAAATACTTATTGGTGGATGGTGTATAAGAGGTTGAACAGTACTTATCTTTAATTCTCACTGCTTTTGTACAAATGGATATTTGGTTCAGGAATTTTCAGTCTTTAACAAACCAGCAAACAAAAATGGAGGTTCTACTTCCTGTTACCCAAATACTCATACATGAAACAAATCGGAGTTGCCCAAAATGTAGTTTATCGCCGTTTAGGCTACGTTTGGCTTTAAATCTCACTGGCGCTGTCCAATCAACTATCGTGTATCAATTAAGAATTTAATCTTTGGAACGTTTATTGGCGAAATGCTGAAATCTCATTTCAAAAATATTCCAACTGACGTCTGGTTCAGAATACGTACGCCGTCCAACCGGTATAGTGTTTAAGGTGTTAGCCTCTAGATCGTAAGGTTCCTGGTTCGAATCCGGGTCCGGGCATGGATGTTTGTAAACGTATGGTGTAGAGGCGGCTGGTGCACCTAAAATCTGTCGTGGCCGAAAGTCCTCACTTTGGGTTGGTGTGGAAGTTTGGAGAGTGGGGTGCCAGCTCAGGTGTTGCTTCGTCATCTGACCGTGGTTCAAAATTACGAGGTGTTGTCCTCGGATTTTTCCCTTAAGTGACTGATCCCGGACAGTCGTCAATTGCCCGTTGTGTTGCTCTAGTACGACGTTAACTAAAAAAAATTACCAAATTTATCAGAATACGTACAGCAAACGCGTATCGCAGCATATACACCACCACCTATATTTAGCTTGAAAGGTGGGTCATCTGGGTTGACAATTATCCGATTTAGAATTTAGGATGAAACTTTTAACAGCAACGTGCTGAAATCGTATTCGGAAAACAAGCTAGTGACGTCTCAAACGGAATATTTATAAGGAGGAAGGAATAAAATTAACGTTGCACTGAGGTAACACAACGAACTATTGGTGAGTCCGGGATGTATCCTGAAGGGTAAGATCCGTTGACACTTTTGGAGAGGGGTTCCAGCTCTGGTGTTGCCTCGTCATCTGATCGTGGTTCAAAATTTCGTGATGTCCTCGGATCTTTCCCTTGGGGTTTGATTCCGGACCGTCATCAATAGCCCGCTGTGTTGCTCCTGTACGACGTTAATTAAAATACCAACCTACGTACCGATGACAACACGTAATTTTGAACCACGGTCAGTAATTTGATAATTTTTTAATTAACGTGCTAGAGCAACAATTGACGACGGTCCGGGATCAATCCCCTAATTGAAAGATCCGAGGACAACACGTAATTTTTGAACCACGTTCAGATGACAAGTCAACACTTGAGCTAGCATGCCACTCCTCAAACGTTCATATCAACCCAATGTGAGGACCTTCGGCCACGAGATATTTAAGGTGCACCAGCCACCTCTACACCATATGCTTAGACATACATGCACTGACCCGGATTCGAACCAGGAACCTTCGGATCTAGAGGTTAACACCGTAATCACCAGACCGAACCACGGTCAGATGACGAAGCAGAAACTTAGCTGACACCCCACTCCAAACCACACAACGCCAAAGTGAGGATATTTGAGGCCATTACAAATTTAACGATTTGTTGGATACCTCGGTTGATAGATCCTTTCTCTTCCAACCGAGCTACTGCGGCCCGAATATGCATAGGAAACATTACCGCTACATACACAGTATTTGTATTTTTTTAATTTACAAGAGCAGGTTTCCTAACCTTTTACATACCATGCGCCACTTTTTTTTGACATGCGGGTTCAGATGCGCCGTAAAACTTACGTTTATAATTTTGATTGGAAAATATTGGGGTAGGACAGGGCTCGAAATACCCGGGTGCACAGGTGCACTGTGCACCTAATTTTTTCCCACTGTGTGCACCTAAAGTTAAAAAAATTGTGGAGGGACGTGTTTTATGTTATTTGTTGAGAAAGAAAAGGCTAAAGAAATAATTGAAGTCATTAATGAAAATATGGCAAAAAAATGTTGAAACTGTGGTTAAAAAAACTCTGAAGAAATCATTTTCACTATAACTTACACTTTTCAACAAACTTGGAAAACTGGACGCGATTGACTTTCTTACAATGAGCATTTGAAAGCAATGTTTTGTACTGTTTACCAGTCATATGATAAAACATCACGTTCAAATATCTTTCGTGGCAATGGCTGTTGTTTCTTAAGGAAACTTATGGTTGAAGTACATGAACGAACACCAGCACATCTTAAAGCAATGTAACAAAAATAGTATTTGTTTTTTTTCAATTTTGGCAGATGGCAGCACAGATCGCAGTGAGTGCAATAAAGAAATCATTTGTATTAGATTTCTTGAAAAACGGAGACCTGTCACGAAGTTTGCAACTTTAGAGCAAACGCAACAAGTTGATGCAAAAGGCATCAATAATTTGTTGGAAAGTACTATGAAAGATTGCTTGAACCTAAGTTTAGAAGAAACTAAAACAAGACGAATTGCTTGTACACCCGTCAAAAGAAAAAACGACTCACCCGATCGCAATTGCACAATTTACATCGCAGAACAAAACGGAAGGTAGCAAATGATGGGGATGAATGTTTTCTACAAATATCAACACTTAAAATTTGTCTGAGGGGCCGTCTTCATATTAAATTGGGTGCTTTCTCCGATAATTTCAATACGAACTTTCAATCAATCTTTTATCACAAATTTTGATTCTACACACATTTCAGGCGGAAAGAAAAAAAAAGTTCATAAATTTTATTGGATTTATCACCGATTTGTAAGTATTTGAAAATTAAATCTCCTAATGTTAAATTGGTGTTTCACGTTTTTTGTTACATTGGTAACAAACATTAATTTTTTTTGGAAATTGGTTTTTCACATCCTGCTACTCAAAAATCCAAATACAATCTATAAACATTTTAATCATCAAACTAAATTACACCTAGTACTTCAAGAAATTGACACTAATGTAGAACATGCTCACACAAAAATTGCAGCGATTCTTCAAAATTTTACTGACTTAACACATCTTGATAATCTTGTAAAATTTTCGGAGTGAGACACAAAAAAAAAATGGTGTTTAAATAATTTCAGGAAAGATTGTTTCACAAGGTAAATCTGTCAGAAGGTGGAGGTCAACGCTTACGAGTATCCCGTTCGACTTCACCAACAAATCTGTATGAAAAGCCTGTATGGTCTGTTGCTGAAAAATTAGACCTTGCAAAAAAATAAAGTTTCGAAAGAAACTCGACACATAATCCAACTATGCAGTTCGCAGATTGAAGACAGATTTAAATCCATTGTTAAGGATACACTTTTGTCTGCTTTTGCCGTCTTCGAACCATGTTATTGGCCAAACAATGAAGAAATTGAGAGCTATGGGAACGAAGAAATTGAGAATTTATGGTTACATTTTTAAATAACATTAGAACAAAATAGCTTTAATAAAGTTAAGGCGATGATCCAGTGGAAAATGTTAAAAAAACATGTAAAGGACATATGGGAAAACCGAAAGAGTGTTTGTTCACAAAAACGAAAGAATGTTTGTTCACAAAAACGAAAGAATGTTTTTTCACAAAAACGAAATAATGTTTGTTCACAAAAACGAGAAGAATGTTCACAAAAACAAAATTCCAGATTTGTGGCAGAAAGTTATATCAGATGATGATGATGGAAGAGTTAATGATATTCTCGGTCTCATACAAATGGGACTTGTGATTCCTATCAATACAGCTGAGTGTGAGCGGGGGTTCTCGTTAATGGAGCGTGTGAAAAATGTCTGGAGATGCTCCCTTCATCCTAAGACATTGGCTGATCTAATGCGTATTGATCTAAGTGAAGAAACCGTTGATACTTTCAATTCAGAAAACACTGTGTTGCAATAGAGGAAAAATTCAAAAAGAAAAATTAACACTAAATCTTATGGGAAAAGATCTTCCAAAAACGTAGGACGTTTCAGATTGCCCACCAATGTCTGATGATGACTCAATATTTGTAAGTAATAATTTCTCAGATCAAAACATTATTTACATATTTTTATTTACTATATCTACTACTAACCTATCTAAACATACCCAACTAATAAAGTAGTTTACTTTACATTTGTTGTGAAACATGAGCAACCAATTAAAACGCGCAGATGGCGCTGCTTGTTGTCTCCTTTTATCTGAAATCTTCAGAACGATTTGAGTTTCAGAAATTGTATGATTGATTGGATAACGATCAGCTTTGTGCTGAATTTAGGGGATGTCCCCTTACTTTTACCTAATTGTTCGTTTGTAAATATGTAATTATATTACTCATTAAATACTAGAATATT
This sequence comes from Metellina segmentata, assembly GCA_947359465.1. NCBI lineage: Eukaryota > Metazoa > Arthropoda > Arachnida > Araneae > Tetragnathidae > Metellina > Metellina segmentata. The sequence continues at coordinate 137,491,510 of OX375872.1, read as the reverse complement.
AAACCTGTTCCTGCTCAAATTATTTATTGCCGATGCACTTTAAAATCACTGAACCACCTCGAAGAAGAATAATCCAAAAACATTAATGCGTTTTTTTAAATGTGCACCTAAAATATAATCTGTGCTCCTAATTTAAAAGCTTGGGTGCACAAGGTGCACCTGTATTAAAATATCTATTTCAAGGCCTGGGGTAGGATCTGTTTCACTTAGGGGAAGCTAAATTAATTAATCTACGCCAGTTTAAATTATTGGAGCACCAACATACAATAGTGAGAGATGATCTTATGGACGAGAGGGCGATCGCAGTCGTAGAGCCCGCTGATGGTGCTACAGCTGCTGAAGAGTCTCGTTTGGCGTAGATACTTCCCGACCACAGTTATCGGTTCTGATGTGAGAGAGAGAGATCAGGTCAGGTTTGAACTTGGAATCGTCTGTTCTCTGCTCTCTAGAAGGAGTCCTGGCATATCCTTAATGACTTTTTAATGTATATATAAGTATGTTTAAAGACATAATTGACATTTTTAAATGATTTAATTATTGTATGTATTACAGCACACCAACATTACTTACCATTAATAAGAATTTTGAGCCTGTTTCGATTTCGCTAGTCTTTTAATGTTTGGTGTTAAATTTGTTACTGAGAGCAGCAGAGAATTCTTCAAATTTGAATCAGACATTCTCGAAATCGTTTTGCTTTTAATAAATTTCATGGATGAAAATGTTTATTCATATCTATATGTCGTTCCGAAACGACATATATAAATGTGGGATTGTGCAACGAGCACGCCAAAGTCTGATACGTCCGCAGCAGTAACGCCACCTAGAGGAAGCGTCCGCTCAGAAGCGACTGCAGCAATGAGACAGATGTTCCCCCAGACACCGAAGCTAGCAGTTGGGCAGACGGCCCATGACTTTTTAGGCAGATGGCCTCTTAGTTGTCGGATATTCTTAATTTTTAAAGATGTTTGTAAATATACTGTAAATACATTAATTTTGTAATTAAACTTAAATTTAAACTTTAAGAGTTATTTATCATTTACCTTTTACGAACCCACATAAATTTATGCACACTTTCTTAGTTCTGGAAGATGTTCACAGGGTAATGAACGCTAGAAAATAAGCAGGTCAAAATCATTTATATCTGAAACATCTCATAAAATTTTATTTTCAATAATGAATTCGTTTTTAAAAAATGATGAGTAAGAAGTCTGTATGAATTGAACTAAGAGCACTCTGGTGCTGAAAATATGAAGATGGATTCAGTTATGGTGCCTGCTTTAAAAGAATAAGTAGGTGTAAGGATGCACAGTGTGCCACAGGTTGGTCACCTCTGTAGTAGAGAAACGCAACGGTCTATACTACTTACACAGAAAAACCTCATATAAAATTTGTATTTCTGGTGTTTAGAATATAAAGTTGGATTTTAGTCACAACTACTAGACAGTTCAATTAAAATATCTAACTAAAGCGCCTCGTCATTTGTATGTATTTTAATTAACATCGCTGTGGAGCAACACAACGGGTGCATAAACACCGGACGTCACCAATAGCCTATTATGTTGCTCTAGAGTGACGTTAATTAATATCTAACTACCGAGGACCACCACGGTCATATGACGAGGTCACACATGAGCTGGCACACCACTGATGACCTTGGTTCTTTCCCTTCGGGTTTGATCCCGGACTGTCTCCAATAGCCCGTTCTGTTGCTCCAGTGTGACGGTAAAATACCTACCCACCTACCTTTCGTCTCCACTAGCCCGTTGTGTAAGGACATTGCGACGCTAATTAAAATAACTACCTACATACCCACCAAAATGGAAAAATAGGTCCACCCAAAGATTGCCACGAACAAAGGGGGGCTAGTGCACGTTAATTCGGTCGTGGCCTCAAATGTCCTCACGCTGGCGTGATGTGGAAGTTTGTGGATTAGGGTGCCAGCACAGGACTTATCTCGTCATGAGGCCGTGGTTCAAAATTACGTGGTGTTGTCCTCGGTTCTTTCCGTTCGGGGTTTGATCCCGGACCGTCATCAATAGCCAGTTGTGCTGCTCCAGCGTGATGTTACTTAAAAATATTAATTAAATTACCTACCTATGTAACTAGTTAAATTAGCTACGAGTTGCAAAAAATGAGTTTTGTGACAAGGAGGTAGTTATTTCAATTAACGTCACACTGGAGCAACGCAACGGGCTGTTGACGACGGTCCGGTATCAAACCCAAAAGGAAAGACCCGAAGACGTAATTTTGAACAACGGTCAGATGACGAGGATACACATTTGAGCTGGTACCCCAGTCGCCAAACATGTATATCACGCCAACATGAGGACATTTGGTGCCACGACAGATGTTTCGTGGACCATTCCGCTTTATAGACGACGGTCTTTGGTTGGATTCGAACTCGATACCCTCCTATTGCTAGTCTGTTACTCTACCGAGGCCCACGGTGTTACCCTTGGTATTTGGTATTTTTAATTAACGTTACACTGGAGCAACACAAAGGGCTTATGGTGACGGTCTGGGATCAACCTCCGAATGGAAAGATCCGAGAACAACATTACGTAATTTTGAACCACGGTCAGATGACGAGGTCACACATGAGTTAGTGTTATCCTCGGTAAGTAGGTATTTTCAATTAACGTCATACTGGAGCAACACAACGTGCTATTGACGACGATCCGGGATCAATCCCCTAAGAGAAAGATCCGAGGACAACACCGCGTAATTTGTGTTATCCTAGGATATTTCCAGCGATTGATTCCGGATCGTATAATATAGCTCTTAGTATAGCTCCAGTGCGACGTTAATTCAACTACTTACCTTTAAAACCAAGCCTAACGCATTTCTAATGAAATCGACCACATCATGCTAATTCTTTGACGTCTTCGTAGTAGGCGGGGTTGCAGAAATATTGTATAAATACGGCGATTCACTCAGATTAGGCATGAGTCTTTTATTTGCGCACTCTTGTGGTTTTTTATCCTTTACTGTTTTATTACCAAAAATCCATTTCTGGGTTTTAGGTTTGATGAAAATTTTCCGTTCTACATTCCGGGAGTTATCAGTTTTCCACAACATGTAAGTACGATTTATGTTTAATTTTGCTTCCAACCCGTAATTATACATGCTATTGTTGTACACTCTGGTTTTCATGTTAACTTATATTTGTTATATTCTAGGGCTACCGCATTGGTAAACGAAAATACTACTAGATTGCTGTTTCCTCTATTCTTACTGGTAAGTGCCTCTTTCCTTCCGTACCTTGGGCTTAAGGGAACTAATTATAGCATGGAATGTGGCTTACCCCTGCACAATAATACCAATTCTGTTTTTTTCTGGATTACTCGGATTTCGATTATTTAGGGGTTGAATTTGATATGAAACTGGATCTGAATTTAAACTTCGCGATATTAATACTGATGTTTTGTAAAGAGATTAGATCGTAAGTTAGGCTGCATGAAATTGCATTTTTCCCTTTTACGATGTTCTGAATTTTCAAAATGTAGTTTTCATGTATTAAATGTGTATAGCTATCATCGGACGGATATTAAAAGAATGCATAGTTTCTCATGTTAGATTGTTAACGTAACCCCACCATTCTTGGAGTTTAACTCTAATCTCTCTGTATTTGTATTTCAACTTCAATGTTCAACTTTTAAATATATATATATATATATTGTTAGAAACTTTACTTTTAAATTACTTTACTAGATTTTCTGGCTGTTTTTGTTGGGAATATTTAATCTTGAGTTTGGCACAACTTGTCCTCTATCTGACCTTGTTCCATGGAACTTGAACCTTTCCTGGATAAATTGGGTTTTGGTGTTGACCAATGGAATCCTTCCTAGGATTCTTTTAATCGATGTATAGTTATATAAAGTCATTGTTGTAGAGAAAGAAATGTATTATCTTAAAATCTAGTGACTGATAGTTTTAATATTTGGCTTCTTACGGTTGTAACGATAATATTATCTGAAATCGTAACTGTTTAATCTGTCTCAACGAGGTGTATTTCGTCGTTAGCAAGAAACCGGTTACATCTCGATGACTAGGTATATCATCGAAATAACTTGGAGAGTTAAAATGTTCACTGAAATTATCAAGGTCCCGGAAATCTTGTCTCTTTTTAGGTTCGGATTCTATGGTCCTGAGTTTTTCTAAAGCTGGCTGCATTTCTCTCCTCGATCGGTTCCAAGTCTGGTAATGGACATTGAGACAATGTCTTGTGCAAATTTGGCCAAGCTCTGCCATTGCGCCATGAAAACCAAAATCAACTGATATTTGATTAAACGGCAATAAACTACATTGTAGGGTAGCCCAGATATGTACTGTGCGGAAGTAAAATGCTAAGTAATACCAAGTTCTGTAATAAAGTTAACCTGCTATTTTAAGACCGTTCTAATAAACTTGTTTTGAAATTTCGTCTTCGTTAAACCAATCTGGGAAGCTTTAAGTCGCCTAAAATTCTCCTGACACCTAAATTAATGTCTGTTTTGTATTAAAGACTAGTCTATTTTAATAAGACTGAATTGGGGTACTTGTATTAATAATGGCACTAACTTTCTAGCTTGCAAGGTTTATTTCATTAATGGAACCACCGTGGTTTGCAGACTCTAATTATAGTAGACTGAGCATTGCTGTATTGAGAGGATCTTCAAAAAGTGTGAACATGTCTAGTAGTCACGTGATTGGTCTGAGAAATGGACTTGGTTGGCCGACTGTGCATCTTGAGACGGGATACCCTAAAAAAATGCCTGTTTAAAATTTAAGTCTCGCTGGCCAATCGGGTGATGAATGCTGGTTTCCTCCCGACTCTAAAATTTTATCTCTATACATTTCCCCTTTGGTAACCAATGAATTGTATGTGGTTGATTGGATTCGGGTAAAACCCTTGATTCGTTTTCCTAGTGTTGGTGTAACTTGGTCCGTTTATTTGACTTTTTGTCTTGTGTTTGGTCAAGTATGGCCATAAAAACTAGGATACTCATCAATGTCTTTACTGTAGGTTGTACTGGCTGCAGCGAATCCCTTGAGTAACAATGAAACTACGCTGATGCCCACGTCTTACTCTATGAATGAAACTGTTCTGCTGGGCATCGAAGATTCTTCATATGACAACGAAACGGTGCTCCCCACATCAAGACCTTACTCTGTCAATGAAACGGAACTAATAGACCTGGTGGGTCCCCCAAGATACTTTAGAATAGTGTTGGTGCCAATTCCTTGCCCTATCGATGAAACTGAGCTGCCGAAAGTGACGGATCCCTCGGGTGACAATGAAACTACGCTGCTGCTCGCGACATATCCCTCAATTAGCACTGAAACCAAGCTGCTGAACGTGACGGATGCTACGAGTGACAACGAAACTGTGCTGCTGCCCACACCAAGTATTTGCTTCAAGAATGTAACCATGCTGCTGAACGTGGATCCCTCGAGTGACAATAAAACTGCGCTGCTGACCACACCAAGCACTTGCTTTGGCAATGAAACGGTGCTGCAGGACGTGTTGGGACCCTCGAGTGACAACGAAACTGAGTTGCTACCTACATCAAGGCCTTGTGTTAAAGAAACTGTGCCGGTGCCCCCGCCAAGTCCTTATTTTAACAATGTAACTTTGGAGACTGAATGCACTAATACCTCCATACTGGTGTATATGAATTTCAGTCGGCCTTTCCAAGGAGTCATTTATCCAAGGAAAAATCTCAACACTCCCTTGTGCAGGTAAGTTAACTCCATTTTGAAAGCTGTATTACTGTCGTTTATACAACTGTGATGTCACTGGCGAAATTGGAGATCTTGGTAAACAATATACCTCGTCGGGGTCCTTTTGTAAGGTTACGTAAAAAAAACGTGATCAGCTGTAAAAAGTTCAATGGCAACGCTGCATATTTAACGTTCGTAATATTCGTTAAAAAGTAGGAATGCAAAAAACATTTAATTTTTAAAATTGAGCAATAATGTAGTATGGAAATGTCTGATCATTGCTGGAGAGTTAATCGAATTAGTGTCGACAGTAGCCGGATCCAAACTTCTGATTTATTGTGCAGTCTGTTCTGTTAAACTCTTAATTTGTACATCTTCCCATTGTACTTGTAAGGAAACCAGAAAAACCTGTTTGTAGATTCTTGTCAGTTTGATGGGAACTCGTGTGTATAGCGCGGCTCCGACGCGATGGCAATTGTGTAGAAATCGAACTCTACATAATTAACCAGTCGTCTCTTGTCCTCTGTCCTTGACTTAATTTCAACTATGCTACGTATCGCGGTCATTCTAGGATTAATTATCGATTCTGACCAGAGAAGGTCGTGATATCAGTTGCAGTGGTGGTACAGAGAACTATCTTTTTTAACTTAATGTCCTGGTTTATGGTCTTTTACATTCGATTTTGTTTTCAAACTTCCTTGCCTAGTTTGTCTATCTTGCTGGGTAATCCTCGCCACACTGTATTTTACTTTTTATAATGTATATAGTTGTCATTTTCATGCTGGTTGTATAAAGCTATGTTTCAAATGCATGACAATTACATGCATATTTTTAAAAAATGCAGTTTCTCATCTTAACGTTCTCCTATTCTTTAAGGTGTTGAAAAATATAATGTAAGATTTTACGTTTTAAACTTGTGGCCTTTAAATGATTATCTAAAAATTAAAGTCTTCGAATATTTTATTTCAGCTATCTGTTTTAGCTGTTTTTATTGCAGATATAATCTTGCGTTTGGCGCAGATTGTCCGCTAACGGTACTTATGCCATAAAACCCAAACCGATCACTTCCAATACTGAACTTGGAACCAGAAAATCCTCGTTAAAGACTAACTTAATTATTGATTAAAACCACAGGATCCGTAAAAACTGTCCAGCTGTAAATTCATGGCAGCCGGACTAGAAGTTGTATAAAAATGAGGATAATCGCTATATTTGAGTAAACTAAACTTCATATTGTCGAATAAATGTAATTGACGTTTGCTTTAACTTGCAGTTTCTTCTCTCGACCGTCGTCCAACGATACAGAAGTGATCCTCGAGCTCCCTTTCAACTCCTGTGGCACTAAATTTCGCGAAAATGATGACTTTGGTGTTCGTATTTTCAACTCTATTATAATACAGCAACACCAGATGATTCCAACTCGTTTCGACCTTGTGAGAAATGTCTCCTGTATGCTTGAAATCCCATTGGAAGTGGTTCGACCCTCTGATTTCATTCCGGTGAGATTACCACTTAGAAGAGCAGTCCCGTGGTTGGAAGTTTGTGTTGGATCTGATCTGTTTCCAACTGACGAGTTTCGACCGGAAGGCTTCATCGAGTCTGCTTTGTATATCGTTGTCAAAGTGGCAGACAGGCGAGTGAATCGGGACATGGTTGTACGGAACTGTATTGCCCACGACCGAAGATTTATTACAAACGACACTAAGTTGTATCAAATGTCCAACTTTTATGGATGTTCTGATAACTCCAGTATGCTGGCTGACTTCGTTGTCACTAACGAAACTGGACGTTTTTCCGATATGATGGCTTTCGCAATGATCAGAAACTTTTCGATGTTTGCCAGAGGACAGTTGTACATATCCTGCGGTGTGAATCTTTGTAAGAGATCTTGCCAGCTAAACTGCGACGAAGACGAGTCTGAAAGGCTTCGAGGGTTTTCAAGTGTAGTCTTGAAAAAGATGGTGATGAGAGCTTCGGGAGTTGCAACCCCTAGTACTTTTCGGTTGTTTTCAGACGGTCCCCAGAGGACCAAAAGATCTGTTCGTGAAGTCCTCAGCGACGTGCTTCACGCGTCTGGATCATTTCTGTCAAATTTGATTAAAGGAAGTAATGACTCTCTCTCAACGATGGAAGCTCCAACAGAGGGAAACCCTTCTATATCGGAATTGGATTCTGAGCGAAATAAAAGTAACCCTGAAGTTGAGTTTGAAGTAAATACTCTATCAATCGGCATCGTAACAACTGCTACGTCTGAACAGACTGTCCTGAACCAGAGTATGCCGTCGGCTAACTTTGACGTTCGTAATGTATCTGCTGAGATGTATTCAAGCGAGCGATACTTGGAGACTACAACCGTAAACAAATCTACAATTCGCAAAATTTTTAGTGGGCATGCTTTACCTAATAGTGCGGTGGCTGAAGTATTTGTTTTTGTTGTGTTTTGTCTTATGACTGCTAGTTATATTTGCCTTGTACATTCAAAGGTAGACAAAAGGAAGTGCGCTCCTGTTTATAAATAATGTATCATGTCGGGCTGACGGTACTTGACTCGTGTTTATTTTAAAATGTTGACAAATCCTCCTTGTGTGCTAATACAAAATAAATACGAATTATAGATTTTTAGTTTGTCTCGAGTTTAATCGGAACATTTTCACATTTTTCATGCCCGGATTTTAGAATGTTCGAATTTTAATTATCTTCCTTAACATGCAAATATTGAAATTTTAATAAAACTAATTCAAACATAGTTAGTAAACTAAAGTCTCGACAAAACCCAATGCGTCTAAAACATATACTTGCTGCGTTAAGCAATATCTAGGTGCTGAAGCTGATGGAGTAAAATTCTGAGTTTTTTTCTATCGTAATGTCTAATGAAATTCAAATGCTGGTAGTAACTGGATGATGAATACTATGAAATACAATTTTTTTTTGTTTTTGTTTCATTAGATGCTTATCTCTGGTTTTTTTTATTTTTTTACTCTTGACGCTTATTACTCCTTGGAAAAGCTCGGTTTTTAAAATTTCTTTAAAGTTGTCATTGTGGTGTTTCACTAACTTGCAGATTTTGGTTTAACTGTAAATTCTAACTTGGATCGGGCTGTTGAGAACAATTTAAGGGTTTTTGAAAATGCCTGGGTGCATCGACAGCTTGTTTACTTCACGAAAGATTAACTCTTGATGTAAAATTTAAAGGCCCTATATGGATGTTCAAGCAGAATTAGAATTTAAAATTGATTAGGAGAATTGAATAAGGTGTCTGAAACTTGTCTCGTAAAACATTAGGTTTTGCCTTCCAAGAATGGTTTAAAATGTAAAAAAAAAAAAAAAAGGCTTTAACACTGAGCGTCAAAGGATTTCCAAGTTTAGTATTGCTTTAACCCACAAAACAGACATGACTGAATACCACTAGAGTGCACACTCGTTGCCTATATAGTAATACTATATAGGCACTCTACTACAGGGTGGTTTTCGACGCAAGGATAAATCTCGTAAAGGTATAGTAGGTATAGCATAGTTTATCCCTATTGTAGCAAAAGTGGCGTTCCGTCTAATTGACGTTGACCAATCATCTTTCAATTCGCAATTTGTTTTGAAATTTTACTGGCGATGCGCTCTGGTCTTATTCGAAGAACTGATATCACGACTGGAATACATACAGGAAGCTCGTTCCACCATACCCCCCCCCCGCCCTCCACATTTAGATTTGCAGAAAAAGTTTCAGCAAAAATAGTCGTTCAATTTCGAGATTTTACTTGTTGGGTTTTTTGTTTTGAAATGCATCTTCCTTTCTAATTTGACCGTGTTTCAAAATTACGTGTTCTCGGGTCTTTCCCTTCGGATTTGATCCCAAACCTTTAGATATATCCTGTTTTGCTCCTGTTTGAAGCTCATTAATACTAATGTCCATATTGTCGCCCGTTGTATTGGCAAATTGGAAAGGTTATTAACTATCTACTTACATTCGTGATTCATCCTGGATTTTCTCCAATGGTCATCTTATAGCTTCAGTGTGAGGTTAATTAACTGCCTACTATCAGTGGCGTCATCTAATCTTGGTTTAAAATTACGTGGCGTTATCCTCGAATCTTTCCCTTGGAAAATAGATCCCGGACCGTCGTCAATAGCTCGTTGTGTTCTAGTATGAATTTAATTAAAAATTACCTACCATCAGTGGTACTTCATCTCAACTCCATAAGAATTTTTTTCTGTCGATAACCGCGCGGTTTCGTCTTGCTTGTTAATTTTCAAACTAATAACTTCTGGTTTTGGATTATTGAAGCTGACATAAATTTGTTTTGTCACTGATCGGGGGAAACAAATAAAATCAAATTTACCACCAGCATCTATTTAATAATTGTGTTGCTCAAGGTGATCCATTTAGTTAAAACAAATGTTTTGAACCATTCTATTATTTTGGTTTCTCCGCGTTTTTCATTAAATTGTTGCAGTTAGCGCAATCATTTTACTTTCTTAAAATTCTTTGCTGAGCAGAATGCTTCTCAAGAAAGTGAACCTATGTTTCTCTGTTCTGGCTAGCGTATTACGTCGAAATACCGTTAGATCTTTCAAAACGTTTACGTCTTTAAGCTCTTCAGTTCACAGTATACCCTATAAGAATAGTCTTATTGCTTCTGCTACTGCGTTAGGTGTATCTTTATATGTTGCTCATAGAAGTAAAATATTTTGTGAAGCTGATCTCGAGTTAGAAAGTAAAGAAGATGTAATATCCAACGAAAAGAATTACGAAGAAGCTATTAAAAAAAGTCGGGATATTCTGCAGCGTATCAAGGTATAATAAAACATTTTTCTGTTTGTAAGTGTGCACTATGTTAGTAAGTTTCATGGAATGCTGTACAATTATCGAATTTAAAATTTTGCAGATATGTCTTTAAACAGAAACTGCTTACTACGAAAGGTTTGTGTATGTATTGAACATGTTAAATCCTAGCATGCTGTATAGTTGACAGCTTAGTGCCGAATTAGCATTCTAATAAATTCAGTCGGCTTTGCAGTCGAGTGGTTAGCCTTTGGTCGGCATGAATGTTTGGGGTGGTTTGGAATTCACTTAGAGTTAGGGCGAAGTCTAGTTAGCCTTTGTGTAACAAAAATAACTAGATCGTCTAAGCAAAATGTTACGAATTCATTGATTTGAATACTTTCATGTTCAAGCATCGTCAGCATGAGAATTCTTAGCATTTTATGCTTTTTAATACAGCTTTGAAAAAAAAAACTTTTATGGCAACACTTTTGATGCTTTTATCATCACAAAAGAATTTATTAGAAAAAGCACTGTTTTTGGCTTTGTGGAAAATAATTAGAAAAGTAGAAAAAATCCCAACTCCCTCGTTTCCTAAAATTGCCCTATCATGAGAAAAATCAAACTTCTAATTTTTCAAAAGAACATCTTAAATACTTATCCAAGATCTATCTTACAGAAAGCATGGTAAAATAAAAGACCGATTTACCAAAATTAATAAGATTCAAATAAAAGCAACAAATGATACCTGATACGACTGCACTGTGCTGTGTTTGAAATACAAATTGAAAGTTCATGAAAACTGAAAAAAAAAAAAAAAAAAAATTAAAGTATAGATGAAATTAAAGAACATTCGTACAGAAAATTAAAACATTTTTTTAAAGGACCCACCCATTCTGTTTTACTGTCCCGACATCAAGTCGGAACTGAAAAGAATACATTCCAAAATATACAAGAATTAAAAAAGGCAAGGAATGAAAATTTTAACTTCCTGAGATTGCCATAATGTTAAATAAGTGTGGTTACCTTGACTTGTGCCACTTGTTCCGAAAAGCATACCAAAGTGTCGCCACAAAAGTCTTGAAGCTGTAACTATCTTTCTACTGGTAATGTCAGCAAAAAATCTGGAAAGATTTATTCAAGAAGCTATAACAAAATATATAAAAATGGAGTGATTTTGAACTCTATGTGTAAAATTATGGTATTGAATTAACTGGTTCTGGGTTTGCATTCTAATTCCAGTGGATTGGATGCATTATTTCCTTAACAGAAATTGTCGTATTACTTTGATTAAAATGAAATATTTTGAAGTTGCCTTTATGATTTAAATATAATTTAAAAATGTTTTACTGACTATTGTGCATGTCCTTTTTCAGAAGTGTCTTCAATGAAGGAAAATTGAAATATTCCCCTTAAAATCCTCTCGAACACCTATAGGTGTGAAATTACTCAAGATTTCTTACTATCAGCAAATTGAATTTGTTCTAATTTGATTAAGAACAAACTTACAGTATTTCAGTTTCAATTCTTAACCTTCGAAGACTGGTTTTCACGAGATATCTCATCCAAGATCTTGTCAATTTTGCTAACTAAGTTATCTTGTCCATCAAGATTTGGCCAATTTTTTTTATGCAGGAAGATAATAAAGATAAAAACTACCCTAATGCTCCAAGGGAGATATTAATATTCAAATAAGTAAAACAAATTGTCCCTTGCCCAGAACTGGTGACGGTTTGGAACAGGTTTTTGCATAAGGCTGGCCACTACAAAGCAGTTTTTAACACAAAAGATCAACTACCATGAGGGTTAAAGCAAAATCCATGGTGTATTCTAATATTCATGTAAAAAAGTGACTTCTACATGCATAATGTAGTATTCATGCTATTTGGAAACTAATGTTTGTTTAAGTGGGTTGTTCAAAATATACTCTATTCTACTAGTTTTTGCTTCTGATAAAGGAGGGCCGAGGGGGCCCGGGCCTCTCCCGAAATTTTGACTAGGTTCAATCGTGATAGCTTTTTATTTTGAATTTTTTGTAATCGAGTTTGTATTCCTGGCAGAAGCAATTTTCTTAAAAATTTTTAATATTTGGACACATTTAAAAGCTATTTCATTTCCTGAGTAAAGTAAACACAGTGAACTGGACACAAGGATCACCAAAATTTATGATGGTTGATGAAAGATATGCTGTAACCACGTGGTTGTGAGAGTGCAACTTAACAGATGGACACCCTTCAACAGTTTTACGAATTTGCGAGATAAGAAACCCTCTGTCTAGCTTCCCAAACAACCCCTTGGGCATTTCACTTTTTTTATGACCCTAGCCTTAGAAATTAAAATATTGTGGAACGAACGAATACTTCAACTTCGTGAGGGGAGCGATACAATGCTATTCTAGAAATTTATTCAGACACATGTGTGTCATATTCTCGGATTGGTTGTATTTCAGAAAGATTCTGTCCGTTGAATTCAAAGGTAGTTTATTCCTACTTTGATCCTGTAGTCACGCGTTGCAACTTCCTCAAAAACTGCAAAGAAAAAATATTGACCTCTCGGAAGCAATGAGATGTATCAAATGTGTTGTAACTGGCATCAAACTTAAGGACGGATGGCAATGAAAATTTCAAGACTACAGTGAAATAAAGGAATTTGCTAAAAAAATAAAGATAAGAGAAGTTCCTAGAACTTGCCGCCTTCAAACTGTAAGGAGCAACATACCTTACTGCATAGCAGAAGAATATTATAGGAGAGCCATTTATATACCTTTTCTTGAATATCTCTGCAATTCCCTGAAAGAGCATTTTGCATCCCACCATCAAACAATTGCGTCCTTAAATAATGTCGTTCCTGAGTTCTGTATCGAAAAGGATTGAAAAATGCGATAAAACATTCTTCCCAAATATTTTCATTCTACTAAAAATATTGGCAGTTCTTCCAGTCTCTGTTGTGACCGCGGAAAGGAGTTTCTCAAGTTTGCGGGGACTGAAGACTTATTTACGAAATACGACTTCAGAAACAAGACTAAATGGACTGCCGCTGCTTTCAATTCACAGAGACATTAAAATATCAGACGAAGAAGTTCTTGATAAGTTTGTCAGTTCACCAAGAAATACGGATTTTGTTTTGTAAAGTTCTCAGCAATATTTGTCATTTCACAGGATGTCCACTCTTAATCTTGACTGATAATGTCTTTACTAATTTTTTAACCATTCGTTATGTATGCATATTTTCAATAACAAAAATGTTTGGAAAGGAAAAAATTGTATTTAAAACGTTTTGGGTAAAAAAAAAGTCTCCACTAAAAAAAAATAATAATAATTTTTATTCGGTGTTTTAGTTCTATCAGTCATAATTAGTAATCTAATATCCAGATAATCATACATTAAACAAAGAAATTTCTATTGAGATGGTAATTAAAAGTAAATTACCTATCCATCAACTTTAAGAGTGAGCCCCCTGTATATAAGAACAAATTATAGAATATTTTAAATAAGTAAACAAGTTATTTTTTTCCAATTAAAAAAATGTATATTTCACTATAAAAATAATATTTAAAATTATAATTCCCAATTTCTAAAAATACACTTAAACTTTCCTTTTTTTTTACCTATGTCTGACCTTCTATTCCTTTTAATATCCATGCAGGTTTTAAGTCATTATTATATACACTGACATTATTTAAGATGCATAACTACCTATTTTTAGAAATAAATCTTTAACAATTTGAGAATTTCAAATTGTTGGAATTATATTGAGTTGTTATTATTTATTCAAATTGATATCCTGAATTCCTAAATAGCTTTCGAATGTTTGCTTACCCTAAAATTAATACATTTGTATGATGTATACTAAATTGCTTTAGAGAATATTTGGCACCCCCCAAAATGAACTCCTATATACACCACTGCTATCAGTGACAAAGAGACAGCATTTTCTGATGCTGTTGTCAACTATGAAAAAAATATGAATACTTAATAAAGAATAAAAAAATATTGAAGTAAAATGCAGAAAAATTTGAAATATTTTATTTATGGAAACAAAATTTTTCAAATTCATGTTTTTTCAAGCAAGTAAGTAAATTTTTTCTACAATTATAAACTGGTCATGAAATCCCGTTTTACAAAGTAGTTTTCTATTTATTTTAAAATACAGTACCTTTATCGAAGGAAAATATAAGCATAATAAAGAAAGTTTTGTTCTCGCATCTTAGTTGGGGCGGTCACTAGATCTTTTCTCGCATCAAACCTGTTACTGTAATTGGTTACTGTAAATTATGAAGTTTGTTTGAAAAAAATGGACTTAAAACTTAAATTTTCATGTTTTTTTTCAATGGAAATGAAAGGTTAAAATATAGCAGTGTTGTTTTCATTTCTAGAATTTTCTTTGATTCCTATTTTGCTATTAAAATAAATCAAACATTTTAATTTTTTGTGCATCGATATTTTAAAAAATATTATAAATTTTGTTAGATTCCTATCTGAATTTTAGAATTAGCTTACACTTTTGAGTTGGTTATAGAATGTTGTAAAATCACTACATTCATCAACCTTTAACTGAACAGGAAAATTGATTGGTGAACTTTTTTGAACATTTTAATGGAATTTCAATGTGATATATGTACTTTTTGTTTTTAGGATGAACAAGGAATACCTGGACTTGTTATTGGAGTTAGTGTAAATGGAACAACAATTTGGGAGGAAGGTGATTGTTTATTGTCTTTATAATTACAAATAATGCTTTTCCCTCACTATTGACATTTTTTTTGTGTTCGTAATTAAATTATCTTTATTCGTAAGTGGTGCTTATTTTAGAATGAATAATATTTTAACAGTAAAGCTAATTGTGCTTAGGTTCTGTTGAGTTGAAATGGATTATCTAAATTCCCATTGTTTAAATTCGATCTAAATCTTTTTCTTTAATAAATGACAATGGAACTAAATGATAACCTTTTTAATTAACAGCGATAAGAACAGTATACAAAAACTATATCAATATTTTTCATTAGAAAAATCAGAACAACCTAACTGTTGCCACAAACATTTTCATTACAAAACATGTTAAATTAAAGTCACTAGTAAACAAAAGTCGCAACCATTGAGTCTGTTCACGTTCTTCAACACACATTATGTATTCATAAATATTTTTTGTTTCAAGCTATGTCAGTTGGGGTACAGTGCTACAGAATGAAATGCTGCACTCTGTTACATGTTAATTACAATTAACACATTACAAACAAGGGTATGTTTCACAATGTAGATTTTATTACTATTATAGCTCAGCATTTTTCATTTTGAGATTTTTAATTATAAATCTGTATGATAACATTAATGAATTGGTTAATTTTTCCTAAAGCCCAACCCCAAAAAACTGCACAAAATAGATGAAGTGTTGTTGAATCTTGACTGATACGTCAGTTAAAAATATTATTACAGAGGAAATATTGTAGAGAAAAAAGCACTAAACCCTAAAAAGAACGAAATTTCCAAGAAGTGAGCCAAAGTGAACCTGAGGCATAAAACTACTGAGATATCAACAACAGAAGATGAAGATTCACTGTCTTATGCTGATAGTATAAACAACTCTTTTTCAGAATTGCAATCAGACATCGCTGCAGACAACAACAATTAACAATCGTGATTATGTTATAGTTGAAGAAGAACACAAAAACGAACATAAAATTCACACTATTAGGGAAGTTGAGAAACAGAATATTGTGTGTTTATTTTGAACTGTTGTATGTCAAAAGAATTTTCCATCTTTAAAATTTCACAAACAAATGAAGTTTATTCATTTGAAAAATGAAGAGGGACATTGAGAAAAGCAGATATGCTGATTTCCCCTGTAAATTTAACTACCTATCAAAATCTAAAATAAGTTTACAATTTCTTTAATCTTATTTTATCATCTACTTTGTAACTGTAGGCTACAATCATTGTTAATGTTTTCCTCACATTTAAAGCTGTTCAATTATATGTAAACTAATCAAAAGTGGTATTTTTTTTACATATAACCGTATATATATATATAATTGAAATTCAATCCATATATTGTGCAATGGTCGGAAGCGATGGCCATTTGTGAAGGAGCACCCAATGGGTGGCCATCATTGCTCCTAACATAAGACAGCACAATTTATATCCATGCCCTGACCCCAGATTCGAACCGGGACCCTTCCGATCCAGAAGCCAACACCTTAACCACTAGACCGGTTAAAAAAAATGGTATTGTATTTTGAACCTGCTTAAGGAATCGTTTATATACCTTATATTTCAATTAAATGAATTTTAAAATAGCGCATTCTTTATATACCACATTCTTTGCCGTCCCAAATGATCCCAGATTTGATCAATTGGTGACAAATCTGGGGATCGAGCAGGCCAGGGAAGGTTGGTAATGTGGGGGAGGCAGTCTTGTGACGTCCTTGCTGTGTGTGGGCGAGCATTGTCTTGTTGAAAAATGGCTCCTGCGAGCCCTGCCATGAGTGGCATCACATGTGGCTGAAGGATGTCATGGACGTACCGCTGGGCTGTCATTGTGCCATGGATCAATATTAGGGGTGACCGTGTATTGTAAGCAATGGCACCCCATACCATCACACCAGCTATGGGAGCGGTGTGTCGCTGTAAAGCGAAGGCAGGATTGAGGCATTCACCACTGGGCCCCCACACACGAACACGATTGTCATCACTGCTCAAATTGAATCTAGATTCGTCGCTGAACACGACCTGGTTCCATTCCGTTGCAGTCCAATCCCGTTGTACACGACACCACTCCAAACAAAGGCGTCGGTGGGTGGGTGTCATTGGCAGCACAGGTAATTGCGCCGCAATACCAGATGTCCTTCAGCCAGGCGCTATGCGATGGTTCGGGAAGACACGGGCCCGTAATGAAGGTGCTGCCTGGGTTTGGATAGCGGCTAATGAGGCAGTTGGCTCTACGCGTGCGTTTCGTATGATGTGTGACGGTCTTCTCGACGACTGGTCTGTCGAGGGCGTCCTGAGCCTGGTCGCTGTGGAAATGACGTCTCTTCTGTCCACTGGTCCCAACACCTCCTCACAGAAAAATCAGAACGGCTTACTTGACGATCTACTCGCCGAGCTGACCACCCAGCTTCCATCATCCCGGTGATTCTTCCCCTCTCGAACTCTGACAGCTGCTGATATTGTCTTCGATGGCTTCGTTACTTCATGTCTACCTCAGCGATTCTTTTGCAAAAGATTAAGTACTCTCAAACAAGCTATGATTACCTGTTTTATACTCCAAGGATCGTCCTCTACTGGCATCACGCTGCATTTCTAATCATTTGCATATCTGGTCGACATGTACCTTCATGCCAAGTTTCGTTACGATCCCACAATTATTTCTTGGTGCGCAAATTTTTATGGCAATGTGTGTACATCACTACCAAAAACATTACATACTGGAAATAAATGTTATTCTTTTTATGCTATGTTTCTCTTTTACATTGAGCAGAAAAGGCTATTACCATTTTATTTTTAAAATTGAATCACTACCATTGTAATCAGGGCAGGTTGCCAGAAATATTTGATGAATAGGGATGTCACCCATACTGTTATAGAAAATCTGGTAATCAGCATTTTATGGAGGAAAAGCAGTGGAATCAAGTTTGTGGGGTGCTAAAAAAAAATTTGTGAGATATTCAACTTTGGGAAGCACTAATTTCATGCATATTATGAAAGAAGAAAAGCTGGGAAGAGTCTTTATTTTTCATTGCAGTGCTGAGGTATTATTCTGTGCATACTTTCCTAGAATTACAGAACATCTCTATTTTCATAGTTATATGGGTTTCATATTTGTTTGGATATTTTTCTGGGAGGTTGGCAGATACGGAATACATATAAAGTGAGTCTTCGTGATTCAAAGATATTTAAAAGGTTGATAATTTAGACTAGCTTTATTTTAGATTTATTATTTTATACATTATGTACAAAATTATTTAAAAAATTATGTGCTCTGTTAAAGATTATAAGAGATGTAACATACCATCCAATAAATGAGCACAAATGCCTGCATAATGAGAGGGATGAAATATACCACCATCACTCAAGAAACAGAGTCTTTTCTCAAATTGGATCAAAATACTAGAAATCATACGATTCGTATGTCATGCTGAGATTTGCACTTTGTCATTCAAAGTGGTGAAAAGTGCCTTTGACAATTTGCTTTATTTTGAAATGTAAACAAACCTTAAACTTAACAGCTACTACTGAAATTGAGTTGACTTTAAAGCAGCTATCTAATTCTTATACTTTTATTTTTATGAAGGTATGGGGTATGCTGACGTGGAGAACAGAGTTTTATGTTCCCCTGACACTGTGATGAGAATAGCAAGCATCAGTAAAAGTATTACCATGGCCGCTGTAGCTAAATTATGGGAACAAGGAAAGTTGGATCTTGACAAACCAGTTCAAGAATATGTACCATATTTTCCTCAGAAGACATTCAATGGAAAACCAGTAATTTTTTTATAAATTTATATATACAATTCATGACTATTGCATTTGCAATATTTAACTTTTTTTATTATTTCCATCTTATTTCTTTTATGAATTGAGTTGTATAAATCCTTATATAAAGGTTTTCGAATTCAGGTGTAATTGGAGTAAGGTGACTTTAATAACAGTCGCTTTAAAGGAGATGTAATAGTATTGAAAACCACAGAAAATAACTAATTGATACCAAGTTTTAGAGTTCAGAAACAGATTCCTCGAAAATTCATCCCTGACTAATCACTGATGGATTGTACACAATTAATACAAAAATTGTATGAGTCTAGAAAAAACTTGCTCGCTTAAGAGATTTGCCATGCTGATGAAATTTCTAATACCATGAGTAAAAGACTCATTGACATAAATCATCCTATACAAATACAAATACAAATATTGACGACCAGCTACACGCTCAAGCCCAACAAGGCTGGTCCTTAGTTTATGAATTCTCCAATTCCCACTGACTATCCAATTGTGTCTTAAATTCGTACACTCCCTTTGAATTAACTATATTTTCTGGCAACGCGTTCCAACTGTCTATTACCCTATTAAAGTAGTAGTTTTTCCTTAAATCCCGATTAAAATGTGTCTTATTCAATTTATACCCATGGCCCCTTGTTCTGTTATCCCTATTGAAATTTAAGCCCTCTGTGTCCCCTTGTTTTACAAATTTGAAAAGCTGAATCAAATCCCCCCTCCTTCTTCTTTCCAGTGTATACATGTTTAGCTTACTTAAACATTCATTATAGTCGAAATTTGCTAGCCCCTTTATTATTTTTGTAGCTCTGTGCTGAACCATTTCAATTGATTCTATGTCCTTTCTCATATATGGAGCCCAGAATTGTACAGCATATTCTAGATGTGGTCTTACTAAACCCTTATATAACGGCAAGATTATATTCTTATCCCTTGAAGTTACAGTCTTTTTAATATACCCCTGTAACCTATTAGCCTTTTTACCCGCAGCTGAACATTGATGACCCATCTTAAAATCCTTGTGAATTATCACCCCAAGATCCTTGACTGTTTCTCCATCCTTTACCTTTACTCCCTGCAGCCTGTACTCGGCTCCACTGTTCCTGTAACCCATATGCAGAACTTGACATTTCCCTACATTAAATGACATACCCCATTTTATAGCCCATTCGGATATCTTATCAAAATCCCCTTGTAAATTTTCTATCTGTAACTTGGTATCCACTGTCCCCCATATTTTTAAGTCATCTGCAAATATACTGATTCTATTCTTGATCCCCTGACCTATATCATCTATGAAAATTATAAATAAAATTGGTCCCAAAACTGATCCCTGAGGCACCCCACTTATAACTTCTGTCCACTGTGAATAATTTCCTTTTACCTGCACTCTCTGCTTTCTACCCAATAACCAATTCTTTATCCATATTAATGTTTTTCCCTGAATCCCCAGCCTTTCCAATTTAAACAGTAATGCCTCATGAGGTACTTTATCAAAAGCCTTTTGAAAATCTATGTACATGATATCCACACTGCTCTTATTATCCAGCTCCTCAGTAATTTTTTCGTAGAACTTCAAAAGGTTTGTAGAGCAGGATCTGCCATTCCTGAACCCATACTGATTCTCTGATAACAGTCCCCCCTCCTCCAAGTATAACATTATATGCTTTTTTAACAGAGATTCAAATATTTTGCAAATTACTAATGTTAGACTTACTGGTCTATAGTTGCCCGGATCACTTTGTATTCCCTTTTTGAAAATTGGAGTTATGTTGGCCAACTTCCAATCCATTGGTACCCAACCTGTGCTATATGTTGAATTAAATATCGTGTGAATTACTTCCCCCAGTTCTTCCGCGCATTCCACTAGTACTCTCGGATAAATATTGTCTGGCCCTGGTGCTTTAGATGGCTTAATTCTTTTCAACTGATGAACTATTTCTTCCCTGTTGAATTTGCATTCTTTAATTATACCCCTTGCAAAGGCTCCATCCTTGGGATCCTTTTTTAAATTATAGTTACCATTGAAAACCCCCAGAAAAAGTCATTTAACACGTTTGCCATTCCCACCTCGTCTTGAATTAATTCACCTCCCTTCCCCTCCAATGGGCCCAGTGTAGTACTAAATTTATTTTTGCCACTTGCATATGCAAAAAAATTCTTTTGGGTTTATATTTATTTCCCTTGCTAATTTTTCCTCCAAGGACACCTTTTGCTTCCGACTAATATTTTTAAACTCCTTTCTGGCTTTCTGATATGCCTCATTGTCTCTGTCGTTACCAGTGCTTTTATATACCCTGTATGTTCTTTGTTTTAATTTTAAAACTTTGTGTGTTTCCCCTGAAAACCACATAGGGAGCAATTTTCTAGATTTTCCTTTTTTCCTGAACGTTACATGTTCTTTTAACACCCTGTCTAACTTATTCTTGAATTCCTCCCATTGTTCAGAATGATGCGGTGCTAATAATCCCCCTCTGAATGTTTCCTTTAACTTTTCCCTTATCTTATGAAAATTTACCTTTCTGAAATTTGGAATTATCCTACTATTGATTGTGTATGCTGACTGAAAATTTATACTTAATCTGATACTTCTATGATCACTTTCTCCCAGTGGCTCACCTATAACCAAATCCTGCACCCTATCCTCATCATTGCTGAAAATCAAATCCAATATTGCATTGTCCCTAGTATCCTCATACACCATCTGGTACAAAAAACAATCCTGTATCACTTCCAAAAATTCTGCCCCTTTCCCATTTGTAGCTAGATTGTTTGTCCAGTCAATATTTGGATAGTTATAGTCCCCCATTAAAATTAATTCTCCTTTTTGACATGCTTCGTTTATCAGGTTGCACATGCCCTTTTCCTGCTCTTCACTACAAACAGGAGATCTATATATATTGCCCAGAATTAGTCCTTTGCCTTTGTCTGTATTCAGTTTCACCCAGACTGATTCTATCCCCTCAGTTTTACTATTTAACTTTATTTCCGTACAGTTTAAGAATTCTCTCACATAAATCAAAACCCCACCCCCTTTCCTATTCACTCTGTCCTCCCTAAACATTGTGAATCCACTTAATTCTAAAATTTGTGCATCTTCACTGCTTGCCCAACTTTCAGTAATCCCAATGATATCTATATCCTCTGCTTGTGCAATTCCCTTGAGCTCATCCATTTTATTTCTCACACTGCGAGCATTACAATAAAATACTTTTAGCTTATTTTTTACCCTTATATTGCACTTTCCCCTTGTATTATTTGTCTTGGTATTGTTTTTCTCCCTTACATTGCACTTTCCCTTTGTATTGTTTGTCTCCTGCAATTTAGACCCTGTTAGTTTTCCTAAGCAATTACTGTGTACTGTCAACCCTCTATGTCCTTCCCATCCCTGCTTGTATACTAGTTTTTTGACTTCAGAATGTTCAAAACCCGCTTGCCAGCCTCCCTATTACCTATCAAGCTTAAATGCAAATTGTCCCTGCTTATCCAATCCCTCCTACACACCTTTCAAACATCTAAAAATTTAACCTCCTCCCTCTCACACAAATCCCTTAACAACCCGTTCATCTTATTGGCCCTTTGATTTAACCACCCATTACCTAACCCATACCTAGGTAGTAATCCTAATACTGTTACTTCTGCCCCATGAGACTTAATGCCTCTTAAAAGTGTTTCTGCTTCCCTCTTAAACTCGACATTAGTAGTCCTCTCTACGTCATTTGTTCCCACCCACACTACTGCCTTTTCCTCCCCTTTAACCACACCTGCCTTAACTGCCTCAACTACATGTTTTACCCTGGCACCTGGCAAGCAACACTTTGCAAAATTGCGCTTTTTACGCCCTACCATTTCTCCCAAAACCCTAACCATTGAATCACCAACCACTACCCCTCTAGTTACCTTATCCCTTCTGATCAACATGCCCCAAGTCTACACATTGGACACCCTTTTCCACTCCCTCCGCAGCCCTCACCTTCAAAGTCTCTAGCTCCTTCCTCAAATCTCCCACCTCTGAGCAACTCTTGCATGTAAATTCAACCTTCTCTGCCATTTTAACCCCACTCACATCCCCCTTTACTGCCTCAACCATATTCACACACAAGTCACATTCCACATAGAACTCCCCACTGGCTCCCTCTGTCCTCATCTCCTTGAACATTCTAACTATACCCATGCTTATCCAAAGTAACAATCAATGCACAGAAAAAGCACAAAACAAAATCAAACCTACAGAAAAAGCACTAAGTCAAATACACAGAAAAAGCACTGCACTTAAAAAAATATACAGAAAAAGCTGGAATTAAATATCCTATAACCTTATAGTAGTCTACTATCTGAATGAAAACAAACAAGACACAAAATATTTAGGCCCAACGAGACATACGTCATACAAAGACAAAAATTGCAGTAATCATTACTCTGGTGCATAGTAATTCTATGATTAGCTAAAGCATACCACATGTGCTTTCACAAGTGACAATAAACACATCGCTCTCCTAGACTTGATGAGAAAGCTTAGTTTTATGTTAATTTTTTTAAGTCTTATTTTGCTAATAAAAGTTTTAAGTTTACTTATTCTTTCTGGTTCATTCTATATGCATGTTTGGTCTCTTTAACCTAGAAGCCTGGCTGTAGTGCCCGGGACTTCTTGTTTTCCTAGAAAGTTGAAATGAACATTTGAAATCGAAGTTCTGTTTCTGCTCTTTAAAGTTACCTGCTACGTTTCTATAGAATTTTTCAGACATTCGATGGGAAGTTTTTAAGCATACAAACAATTAAGGTGAATGTTACATAGTAAGCAGTAATCCTACATTTTCATCAATATCAATTAACTTGTTAATAACTGATATTTATGCAGATGTTTTTAATTTAGCTTTATTTATTCATAAAATTAAACAGAATGTCAGCAACAAAAACTAAATTTGTAAATTTTTTATTTAAATTTTTTCTCTGCAAAAGTTTATGAAGCTTGATATTTTAAAACTTTTTCTCTGCAAAAGACTTCATAATCTGTCTACATCCTAAAGTTGCCTGATTACGTACATTGAACTACATATATATCAGTTTAAAAACTTAACTATTTTGCAGACATTTAATTCGGCAGCAGATGATTATTTCATTATTACTGTTATGTTTTAGACAACAGAAAATTCATTAATTTTTAAAATGTAATTATGTCATCAATAGTATTTAAAACGATTTTTTATTTTAGGTCACAATAACTTGTAGGCAACTTGTCTCTCATTTAGGAGGAATTAGACATTACACTAATGATAAAAATGATTCTAAGGTATGTTCAGTTCTTTACTTTTTCTTTCAAATCTATGAATTCTAATATTACGTTAAATTTCATTTTCAATTGTGTTTCTGTTTCTTCCCAGTTTAATTTTGTAACTCAAATTATTGTATAATAAATGCTTTGACTCAGGCAAGATCAAGAAGAGTTTTGTCTGGATTTGACTGCAGGATTGACCACACTTTAGATTTTGTCATCTGACTCTTTTTAGCAAATGGTTTTATTTTAGACATGGTTGAATTATATATTCTCTAAAATATTAAAAATTATGCCAAACTTTTTCAAATTCATCGGAAACCATGCAATTATCAAGTTAAGTAATATTTTTTCATGTGAACATATGCTCTGGGGAGCTATTTAAATGTTCTAAAAAGCTCTGAGAACAAGAACAGATCAAAATATTTTGCTATACACATTTGATTTCATAGAGAAAGGTGTGTTCTTCATTATGTGTTCTCAAAATAATTTCTTTTACTTTAAATGTTAGTTCTTTTGTCTAGTGGTAAAGATGTGCTGTGTCTCAATTATAGCTAGAAACTGCTGATTTGTATGTTATTCATTCTAATTTGAAATTTCAAAAATCAGTCTTTTTGGAGGATTACACAGGTTATGAAATGACTACAATTTGAACCTTCAGGAAAGTACAAGATTTTCCCTTCCAATCTCTACTATTATAAAATAAAGTTTGTGTGTGTGTGCGCCTGTCTGTTTTCAGATGAATCTATACCACTTAGTCCTGAAATTTGGCACACAGGTAGTCTTAAAGGTTACTGAATAGATCTTGCAGCCCGAATTTTAAAATTTAATCTAGAACATTTAAAAATTAATTTGTTCTTTTTTTATTATTTGGTTTCCTAAGAATTGCAACAGTCTGAAATCTAGCGTTTCTTCTTTCGCAAAGTTTTTTCCTTTTGGATTTCTTAATTTTTTTTGGATCAGGGTTGCTGAAATTGGAATACTCTGCTGATTCTCTTTTGATTTTATTGGCTCTTTTATTTTTTTCCTTTCATAATGGTTGTTTTTTTTCGTTTTACAGTGTTTGTTTTTGGACGCTTGCCAAGTCAAGGAATACATTTGTTTATTGCTGTTTTCTTTAACTTTGGCCTTAATGAGATCGCTGGTTGAATGTTATTTTTTTCCTTTTTAGCATTCTGTTTGAGTCACAGAAACTATAATTTGTTTCTTGCTTTTTTAATCATTGTCGCATCGGAATTACCATTCTCCTTTGATTTCATTGATTTAAAACATTTTTTAAATAATTTTTTAGCTTTTTTCTTTAGTTTTAAGATTTTTTGAAAGTATAGCGTTATTTAATTTTTTATCATTTTTGGTTTATTACTGTTTAATTTGGTTTTGTCGGAATCAGTTAAGTTGACTTTTTAAAAGCTTAACTTTGTCACAGGCAATGCTGTGTGGATACTGCTAGTAAATTAATAGTTAAAGGTTCATTTATACCCTGGAACTGTTGTGGCATTCTTAATTTATTGGATGACATTAAAACTCTGATACCATCTCGCCTATCTTACTCTTCAGGAGACATCTTAAGTGGAATGACACTTGTCGTTGGTCTTGTATTTGGAGTGATAACAACAATGATGGGAGGTGTACTCTTCACCTCTTGCATATACCTCCTATTGTTTCAGTCAATCTACTTACACAGGGTTCCCACAGTCCTTGAAAAGTCCTTGAATTTTTTTTTCCTAACTAGGGGTTCTTGAAAGTCTTTGGAAATTACAGAACTTGGTGAAAAGTCCTTGAAAGTACTTGATTTTTTAACTAGTACATAGTTGTGTAATTTCGTCTTGCATTTGGAACTTGTCCAGACTAGTTTTCCTCCACTGCAGGTGCACCATTTGAGCGTCATTCTGAATGAAACCGGTGTTTTGTGCTTTGACACTATGTGATATACCAATAATGGCCATGTCTAGATCGTCAATTTTCCACAGTATTCTGTCCGTCTAAATCAGGTATGGGCAACCTTTGGAAACTTACGGGCTAAACTTTAGGATATTAATGAAGTTGTGGGCCGTATAGAATAGGTAGTTATGAAAAAGTAATAATAATGACTTTTATTTTATATATTTATAAAGTAGAATGGTAAAGTTACGTGAACAGAATAATATCGTATTGAGTAAGTATTTACTTACAATCAGCAGATATTAATGAGAAGTTTGCGCTTGAACTTGAGAAACAAGAAAATCAATGTTGGGATCAATCCCACTAATACACAGGCACAGAGTTTTTTCCAAATTCTCATCTGTAAGCCTGGTTCGATACTTCGATTTGTTAGTTTTCATCATGGAAAAGAACTGTTCACATTTATAAGTGCTTCCAAATGCGCAAATCATTTTTCTTGCACATGCTCTGAGCTGTGGGTACTTTTCTTCGTCAAGGTATGTCCTGTAGAAATCACTTAGCTCCACGTCTTCAAATTTTGACTTCAAATGTACGTCTTCTTGAAGCTTGATCAACTCCATTTGTAGGTGTGTGGGAGCCTTTCCTACGTCACTTTTCACCAGAGTTGCAAAAAGGTTAAAACAGCTATCCATGTTTTTAAAGTCAGAAAATCTATTAAAAAATTGCTCCGACAGTGATTTTAGTTCTTCAGCATATTGAGCGTAATCATTATTTTGGTGACTGGATAGTGTTGAAAAATGATTACAACTTCCAGATCGCATTTGTGTTTCCCACAAGTGAAGTTTGTTTTGGAACGCTTTCAGATGGCTGTGCAATTCGTTTACCAACTGACCTTGTTTTTGAAGCTTCAAATTCAACTCGTTTAAGTGACCTGTGATGTCTACTAGAAATGCTAAATCACGTAACCATTTCTGATCACTGACTTCAGGCAATGATTTTTCCTTGCTTTCCATAAAATCGGCTATTTCCTGTCTAAGATCGTAAAATCTTTTCAGCATTTTGCCTTTGCTTAACCACCTTACTTCGCAAAAATATGTCACATCACCGTATTCGGAAGAAAGGTCATCCAAAAATGCTTTGAACTGGCGATGGTTAAGCGCGCGGGATCGAATAATATTAATTGTCTTTATCACCACATCCATAACGTTCTGAAATCGAATTGACTTAGTGCACAAGTTTTGTTGGTGAATAATGCAATGTAGGATTATTAAATCGTCTTTTTGCACATTCAAGTCAATTGCTCTTTCTTTCAAAATTTCTATGAAACCTTTTCGTGAACCGACCATAGAAGGTGCACCATCTGTGCAAACCTCAATTCATTTGCACCACTGCAAACGATACTGTTCAATAGCACTTTTAACCTCATGAAAAATATCTTCTCCAGTAGTGGCTCCTTTTAGAGGCTGTAAAGCCACCAATTCCTCAGTTACAGTAAATTCTTTGTCAACGCCTCGTATAAAAATAGCTAGATGTGCTGTATCAGACAAGTCGGTGCTCTTGTCCAAAGCAATTGAAAATGCTTCAAAATCAGTCACGCGATCAGCCAATTTTTCCTTGATATCACTAGCCATCATAGCTATACGTCGAACAACAGTATGTCTTGATAAGCTTATTTTCTCAAATTCCTTTTTCTTTTCAAGACATAAAATATCTGAAATTTCTAACAGGCACTCTTTGACAAATTCTCCTTCACCAAATGGTTTCGATGACTTTGCTATTTTTGAGCTGACTATGAAGCTAGCTTTCACAACATTGTCCAGTTGTGTCCTTTGTTTACTAAAAATTTGTTGCTGTTTGTCCAAATTGGTGATTAGCTTTTGAATTTTATCTTTTCGCAACTGACCCGTGAGTGTATGCTGAGTAACGCCGCTTCATATTGTATTCTTTTAAAACAGATATGGATTCATTACACAACAGGCAGATAGGCTTACAATTATGCATGATAAAAAAGTATTCATCAGTCCATCTTTCTTGAAATTGGCGACATTCCGTGTCTACTTTTCGCTTTTTAACACCAGACATCCTTTCACACACTTTCCGCACTAAGAACTCCAAGCAACGTAACGCGATGAGTGTAAAATCGAACGGAGATGGTTTTTGACAAATTATTAAAATTGTAACTTTGAAGTACCGTATTTCTCCGAAAATAGGACCTAATCAAAAGTTAAACCCTAGCACCTCTAAAATAAGACCTAGTTGTAATGATAGAAAAAACATAAGATAGAAAAAATTGTAAATAAAAATGAGAGGATTATCGTTATCCTGTAGAATCGTTGATGATGACTCCTTGGCTGTCTTCGAGGAAGAGACCAATGACACAATGAAAATATCTAACTCCTCTTTAACAATAACAACTAATCCTTATTGTATTCTAAATGCTATGTGAGGACAGTTCAACTTTTCTATGAGGGAAAACTTTCATAATATAATGAACCACAGTCGCTTCAGATCGGTAGCCAGACGGGCGTCAGCCTTTATGCCTAAGTTTCAGAATGTGACCGAGACACCTGCACAGGAAGTATCAGTATTTTATGCCGGTGGGTGCCAGAAATCTGAGTATTGTTGGTTTGTATCAGTGTTTTTTTTAACAATCACATCCGCTAGTAAGGAATGGAATCAATAACTGCTAGGCCATTTCTCGGATACAATCAATAACGAAATTTATAATTATTATTCCCGATTATCCTTAGAATTGGGTGGCGTGATGTGTCGCCGATAACTTGTCTGGCGACTTCGAAACCTCGTTCTGATTTAATTTATTCAAGAAAACAGGCTCATCCATCTCATATATCCAATACTAATTTTATTAGTAATAATAACTTTTTTAGATAGTATTGAAAATACCTACTTTTACATTTTTGTGTTCAGGTTTGCTGCAAATAATTCACGATATTTTTAGTGTGCCCGTGCCGTCAACTGAAAAAGATTGAGATACACTGACTTCAGGCTTTTGTTTCCCTCCCCCTCTCACTCTCTTGTTGGCGAGAACAGAGAATATTTACTTCTTTTCGAGCACGATTTTAAAATGTTCAGCGTATCGAATCAAAAGTCGGGCCGGAGGTTGCCCATATATGGTCTAAATTGACACCTCTGGTCTCCGTTAAGACGGCCACCTTGTTACACCTGGCGTATCACGGCCGCTAGATAACGGCACCGTTTTCTTAGGAAACCATAACTTTTGCAGTCAGGACGTCATTGGAAACCTGGCACGCATCCAAAGAAATAAAGCCAAATTCTTGTTGCAAAAATAAATAAATAAGTTGCAATTGAAAAATAAAATTAAAAAGAAAATCACATTTTAGATATCTTTCTGTTGTAAAAGTTTCTGCAGATTTCAAATCCTTTGAAATTTTTACTCTATCTTTAACGATTGCAAAGATAGACACTTAGACTAGAGAATAAAACAGCCCTAACACCAGTCAAAACTTTTGATTTGTTTTGTGTCGCAAACAAAATAAACCATGACAGTCGTCTGTTGTGGACGACAGCAAAATGGAGATTGTGTCGTGTAGATCGAACCGTGTGCAAGCTCCCATACTCTTCATGCCACCAAAAGAATTTATTGTACGATATTTTATCGCATGACCGAAATCGATATGTGTGCAAGTAGCCTGATAGTTAGCAGTGAGACGAGAAGCCCAATTTGCAACAACAAACTATCACATGTTCTGTGAAAAAAGAAAATCCAAATTATAACCAAAATTGATGACACCCTTTCTTTTTTTGACTCTCAGTAGTTTAAAAAAATTGTCTATTTTTTTTTAATGTTTTTCACATTTTTTTTTAAATTGACAACTTTTGTGTATGCCTTGTTTTAGGTTGTTATAAAAAATTTTAGGTCCTTGAAAAATAGTTTTTTGGTTTTGAAAAGTCCTTAAAAGTCCTTGAATTTTTTTTGGATAAAGGTGTGGGAACCATGTTACAGGCAGTTGCTGTAAGAATACAAGTATGATGAATGATCACCGTCTGTACTATGTGTACCACCTAATGGTACCATTCAACAACAGAGCCTTGAAAACTTGGGGATAGTATTTAATATTTATATTTCCTAAGGATATGAACAAATTAAAAAAAGACTTCACTAATGAAATGGACTTTCTGCTGGCTAAATGATTATTTCACTGATGGGAAAATTCCATGAAAAAAGCAAGCAAAACAGGGTTTACTAAAGTAATTCCATGTGAAATTTTGCATGTTTGCACCATAGTAATAATTATTTCATTATTGTATTGGCTTTTTATATTATTAAAGTGTATAACTTGTGCTGGGTCCATTTTAGTGAAAATTAATGAGAGAATGGAAAATAGGTTAGAAAATAAGGACCACAACTAAACATTTTACTTTTTAAATTTAGGAGAAAAGCTCACTGATACTTGTACATGCACTACAGGTCAGGAGATATCGATATTTTAATCATGAAAACAAAAGTAGTAAATATTTCTTTTTAAAAAAGAAAGGCATAAATAGGTGATCAATTCTCACTAAGAGAATTGGTGAAAAACACAAGAACAAGTCATGGTTTTAAAATTAACAGACTAATGTGTATTTATATGAACAACATGATAAGTAAAGCAAGGAAACAGTTATTCATCACTGTGGTAGAAGTAAACACATCATAAATATACCAAAAGTTTTATGTTAGATTAACATATAAGGAAAAATGGTTAGGCAACGCTAAGGGGGATTAGGGTTAAGAATTAACGGCAGAGGATTAAAAAGAAACGCTAAATTTCGGAAGAGTGGCGTTACGACATTTAGTCAATGATGTGCCACTCCTCATTCTGCAGAACTATGAAACAAAAAATACTTATTGTATTGGGGAATTACTCCATACTCGGAAAGGCACAGATGTCATGTGTCAGAACGCGCTTGTTTTATCACATCATGCAAGGGGAAGGGGGAAGGACCAAGAGAGAGTTTTGGAACGCCCGGTTTTTTATTAACATGAGGGGACACTGCTGATGTCACAAATGATGTTAATCATGAATTAAGGTTATTGAGGACACTACCTACGATCGTTATTTTCAGTTGGAATGCTGTGTTGTTGAACACAACACTCGAAATATCAACTATGGTACGAAAAAATCATATTTCCATCTAGTCGATAATGTTCCTAGTGCAAAATAAGCTAAAGGCAATTATGAAAATTTCAGGACATAATAGACATTTTGGTCTATAATGTTAAAAAGTGTTCTGAGTTTTTCTTCAGAGTTTACTATGTATTTTAAAAAACGTAGTTTTCAATAATTTTACTTATTAAATGTGTTTTCTTTCTTTATTAAGGAATAAAAATAATTCCTAAATTACATCAAGCTGTTTGTAATGAAAAGTTATTCATTAAGAATAATCTTTAATATTGTCTTTCCATTTTTAGAGATACCAGGAACAATTTGAAATTCAGTTTTAATTCAATTTCTCAGATTCAACAGTGATAGCTATTCGGTTACATTTGACTTTTCCTAGAGAATGTAATTATATAAAATTTTAAGTATGCATAAATAACTTATTGAAATATAAGGTCGTAAGCAGGCTAGTTTTAGTGCTAAAAGATTATATTGGGTCATCCGGAAAGTTTGCGCATTTTTCAAGATAAACACCAATGAAGCAGTACAAAAACATAAAAAATTTTATTGAATCACATAAGCCCCATTTTATTCTAAGACGTTTTGCCATTTTTCTGGCAGCTGGAAAATTCCTTTTTTGAAAAAATCCTTAGACTTATTTATGAAGAAGTTATTGAGAGGTGCTTTTTGACAGTCTCCAAAGAACTGAACTTCAGGCCGTTCAAAGAATATTGAAGTGACCTGAAGAGGTGAAAATATGAGGGTTCAAGATCTGGTGAATATAGGAGGGGGGGTAACACAAAACATCCCAGCCCTACTCATTAAGTCTTTGTATGACATTTAGCAAAATGTGGGGCTGTGCATTGTCATGCTGGAAGACAACACCTTGACGATTGGTCAGTTCTTCTTCTCTGCTTTTAATACTGCCATTTGAGAACTGTTTTTTTTCTGAATTTATTGTCTGATTTTGTGACAACAATTCATAATAAACAATTCCTTTGTAGTCCCTCCATACAGAAAGCATTACTTTTTTGGGATGCAGTCCCAATCTCGATGTTAATTGGAGAGGTTCATTTGACTTCCATGCTTAAATTTAACAAACCACACTCGAACTGTGTCATCAGAAACAGTACTTTGTCCATATATAGCACACATTTTACAAGCAATCTGACTAGCATTTTTTTCTTAAAATAAAAGAGCATAATATGACAAAAATGAACTTTCTGGTTCTCCATTCTTAGCACTGCAGTGAAACAAAAAAATTATGCCACAACACAGGTTATAATTATGCAGTGTAAGCAGAAAAGACCGAATTTAAACATCTGATTCAATCAAGGTCACTCCCTATCAGCAGTAGCAAAATAATAAAGCTAGCTTCGGTTTGAAAACCTTTCTTAAAATAAAAGAGCATAATATGAAAATGAACTTTCTGGTTCTCCATTCTTAGAACTGCAGTGAAACAAACAATTATGCCACAACAAATGCTATAATTATGCAGTGTAAGCAAAAAAGACCGAATTTAAACATCTGCTTCAATCATGGTCACTCCTTATCAATGGTAGCAAAATAATAACAAAGCTAGTTTGGATTTGAAAACGTGCAGAACTTTCAGGATGACCCAATGTTTGTGTGACCTTCAACTTTCAGTGTTAATAAATAAAATATACATGTATGAAAGCTAATATTTTTCTGTTCATTAGTATATGTGACCTATGTAAAAATTCATTTTCCTTAATTTTGATGTGTCAGCCACAGTTG
Organism: Metellina segmentata; assembly: GCA_947359465.1. Lineage (NCBI taxonomy): Eukaryota > Metazoa > Arthropoda > Arachnida > Araneae > Tetragnathidae > Metellina > Metellina segmentata. Next base: position 137,458,531 of record OX375872.1, on the reverse strand, counting down.
ATTTGCTTATTTTGTATGGATAATGTCATGCCATTGTGCACACTTTCTGTGCTGATTCCAATTCAAAAGCTTATTTGGAGGTATTTAAGTGTGGAATCCTATTACATTTTCCGACATATTCACAAGTTTCGAGTTATTCAAGGATCAGTTAATCCGTGGGTCAGAGTTAAATCGAGGATCATCAAGAACAGTATTCTCGTCGGGTTAAGTGATCCATGGATTAAAATGATACGCTCACTGTGATAGTATACACCGTCTCCTCACGATTACGTGATATTGTTTATATTTGTTACGATGTCCAAATCTGCATTCATACTTAACATGTACTTCACTGGCAAAATTGATCCCAAATTGAGATTTTAATGGAACGCACACGGAACTTTAATTTGGGTTTAGAAAAAGATATGCTAAGGTATTTAATTTCAAATAGGATTTTTATGGAAACCTAAATTTTGCTAGAAAGAATTGTACAAAAATTGACAAATCAATGTAATTCGATTATCTTTGTAATTGTCAGTATGGATGTGTGTTGTAAAGTGAAGGTATTTAAGTGTGTACACACATCTGGGCTTGTCTATTTTATAGAAAACTAGCCACTGCATGGATAGCCCAGCGTTGCCCGTGGTGTAAGGTATTAATCTGGTGTAAAGTTTTCAGCAGATTTAAATTCCGTTGAAATTTTCAATCTGTCTTTAACGATTCCGATTTTACGGAAAAAGAACTAAACAATGCCAGTCAAAATGTTTTTTATTTCAGGGTGGTAACAGAACCAGGAAATCAGGGAACTTTTTAATTCTGGAAAAATCAGGTAAATCTCAGGAAAGAATTTCACCCCCTTAATCCTGCTTGTGGCCTCAGCATGGCAAGGGGGTGTTCCTGGGAGAAGTGGGGGAAGTACGTCAGGAGTTTTCACTCCTGGTAGGGTCACCCAAGGCGTGAAGGCCACTCCATTATTCCCATCTAACACTAGCAGGCAAAGGAGCCAAGACAGACCTACCCATGGGTGCTCCATTACAACAGAAGCTGCACATTTCCTCTTCCACATGGTTTTGTTGACAGTAATACTGCATCGTCCGTCGCGCAGGATAATCAGGGGCGCGTCCTGGGTTTAGGCAGAGGACCCAGCTCGAAAAGTAAGCTACAGTCTCCACACAAGTTTAAAACCTTGAAGGTTCTTCAATGCAACATCAACGGGTTATCTACTGGCGCAACTAAAGTAAAGCTTGATTTACTTCTAGATCTTGTGCAAATCAACATGATGTTCAAATTATTGCAATTCAGGAAACGAAGCTTCAGGATATTTCAAAACTGAAAGTCAAAGGGTACAACATCTATAGAGTTGACAGGTCCTCTGGGGTAGGAGGAGGCCTGGCTTTCCTTGTCAGAGATATTAATTACCAGAGCATAAGTATTTCCGTCTCTACTTTAGATCTCGAGATTCAGGGAATAACTGTTACATGGAGAGGCAGGCCGCTCCATATTTTCAATGCGTACCATCCTCCCAACCAAACTTGTCTTTCAGATAATTTTACATCTTTAATGGATGACAATACACTAATTTTAGGAGACTTTAATGCCAAACACCCCTCGTGGGGTTGTTCATCAAGCAATAGCAGAGGTGAGGACTTGCTATAATTAATGGACGACAAGGGATTTTTATGTTACTTAATGATGGCACATCTACCCACTCCTCATATAGCTACAACACCTCGGAGGCCTTGGATATCACACTTGTCAGTTCAAATGTCCTTCCTCTTTGCAAGTGGTCTGTTTTGGACACCATTGGAAGTGATCACTTACCTATTCTTGTGGAAATCAGAAAGAAACAGCAAGTCCATATTGTCAGGGAAAAATTTTGGAATTTTTCTAAAGCTGATTGGGAATCCTTTAGAGTTTCTATGGACAATGTTCTTTCCTCTGATAACTTTACTGAAGATTTAAACGAAAACTGGCAAAATTTTAAAAACGTTATACTGAACAATGCAAGGACATTTGTGCCCAGGGGTAATATAAAGCACTATGTGCCTTTTTTCGTTCATAAATGTCCCTTATTAGAACCACTATTGAAAAAGAGAAAACAACTACTACAAGAAACCTCTGACTGTACCAGGGCGGCCATCAACAAAATTAATGGTGAGATTCAGCTTGCATAGGCTCCCCTTAGGAGATCTAAATGGAAAGAACTATGTAACGGGCTCGATGTTAGAACTCCTATTACTAAGCTCTGGAAAATTGTTAAGAGCATTAATAGAGAACAACCTCAAACTGAGACTTGCAATTCTGTCAAGAAATCCGATGGTCAAGTTGCACCAGATGATAAATCTGCTGCTAATTTACTAGGTTCACACTATCAAAAGACTAGTAGATTGAGCTTTTCCTGTGAGGACAGACTTATGAAAAGAAGAGCGAAAAATATAATTCATGGATGCCGCAACACTGATCTTGGAGTACCTCAATTAACAAAAAGCTTCTCTTCTCAGGAATTGATTTTCGCTTTGGCGTTCATGGATTTGACCAAGTCACCTGGTCCGGATAATGTGTATGGTCAAATGGTTGAGAATCTTGGCCCTTGTGGAAAACAACAACTTTTAGACATAATTAATCAATCCTGTACTTGGGGTAACATCCCCTTGGAATGGAAAAGGGCAACTGTCATCCCCATCAGAAAACAAGGTGAAGCTTGTTCCATCGATGGATACAGACCTATTTCTATTACTAGCATTTCTTGTAAAATAATGGAAAAAATGTTTCTAACAAGACTACAATTCTATCTGGATCTTAACGGTCTGTTGCCATCTGAACAATACGGATTCAGAAAAGATCATTGTACCACCGACCAAGTCCTTTATTTTTGTCAGAAGATCAGGGATGCACATAACTTCAAACCAACTCACCATACTGTGGCAACCCTGCTAGACCTATCTAAGGCATTCGACAAAGTTTGGAAAGATAGGCTTCTCATTAAACTACACGATGCTTTTAATATTAGAGGAAATGTTTGGATAGCTGATTTTCTGAGTCACAGATCTATTAGAGTTAAGTTCAATAAGTCGTTCTCTGACCTCTTCCGACTCAGCCAGGGGGTGCCTCAGGGATCAGTCCTCAGTCCCACACTTTTTTCCCTCTTTATTGCTGGTTTGGTAAAAAGCATACCATAAGATGTGGACATCGGTATCTTTGCCGACGATATTGTTTTATGTAGTTCGGGAACTGAGGTACCCATTATTGAAGGGATACTTAATGGCACTTTGGTGACTCTTGAGAGGTATGCATTTACTCACAAATTATCTTTTAACCCGGGGAAATCGATAGTGTCCTTTTTTACCACCAATGGGCATCTATACAACTACAAACCAAAACTGCTTTTCAATGGACAACCATTCACATATGAAAAACATCCTATGTATTTAGGGTTTATTCTTGATCCAGAGTTTACCTGAATCGGCATATTGATCATCTTGTGGCCAAAGCCCGCAAATGTCTCATTGTTCTTAAATATATAGCGGGAAGAGATTAGGGGGCAGATGCCGATACTCTGAGAACTACTTATATCACGCTTATCAGGCCTATTCTGGAATATGGATTCCCAATCTACTTCTGTGCCTCCGAAACAAATCTTCTCAAACTGGAGCGCGTTCAGCTTTCTGCTGCTCGTATTATATTGGGGCTAAGAAATAGCTGTCCTTCTGATATTGCCCTGTACGAGTCTGATCTGCAACCTCTACATATAAGAAGAAACGAAAATCTAGTCAAATATTATAATAAAATCTACAGCTATGCATCGCAAAATCGTACTTCCATGTTTCTACATGGCTGGCAAAACAACCAAAGACTCAAAAAGTACAGCCCTTTTAGTTTGGCGGAGACCCAAGGCAATTTCTCACGAGGTCGAAACTCTTTCCTTAAGAAGCTGTATTGAACCCTCAGAGGGCCTACTGAGAGTTTCCTTCCACTTTGACCGTAACTCCTCTGCAAATAAGAACACTCATCTTGATGTCTATCTCCGACAGATGGCCCTAGAAATTATTGACGGTATTCCTGAAGATGCCATACAAGTCTTCACAGACGGCAGCCGAACAGACAATCTTGCAGGAAGTGGAATTTATATTAAGACTCCTACTCAGGATTTTACTCTTCAGCAGCGAAATCCTGATACTTGCTCAGTGTTTAGAAGTGAACTACTGGCAATTAATGAGGGGCTTGCTGCTGTTTTAACCTATGATAGTGACTTTAGTGAACTGTGGATCTTGTCAGACAGTCGTAGCTCACTACAACATCTGAATGAGTGGATTTCAGTAAGCGATATTACTAGCATTGCTATACTTCTAAAATTGAAATCACTTTCTCAATATCACAACGTACACCTTCAGTGGATTCCATCGCATGTGGACATACATGGCAATGAAATCACAGATGGATTAGCAAAAGAGGGTTCAAAGAGTGTCTCGATCACTTCTACTTCTGTAACATATCAAGAACTCTACTCCAATATAAAACAAAAACTCAATACTTCATGGCGAACTCCACCCACACATCACTGGTACTGCAGAAAAAGTCCTGGTACTCTACTAAACATCAAATGTGACAGAAGTACGCAAACCACCTTGGCCAGACTTGCAAGTGGACATATAAAGTGCCTTTCCTTCGTGGACGGTTCAAAAACCTACCAGACCTGCAGGAAATGTTATGCTGATCAGGCATCGCCTGAGCATGTCCTCCAGTGTCTTGGACTTACAAAGCAGGACATTACTTCTGACCCTTTGACTGTAAGGGACTTTTTATATGTCAACAACCTATTGGAGCTCGTCTGACTTCTGTCAGATGAGTGGGATTAGAAACAACAACAAACAATTTCAAAATTTCACAAAAATCATGGAATTTGTAAAATTTTGACACCTTAATTGCAACTATTATTGTTTGACCTTTTTCGAGATGTGCTATTACGAGTACTTTTGAGAATAGAATCGATTGTATTTGCCGAAAATGTAATTCAAATAAAGTACACTTGCGTCGTAATTTTCGAACACTCTGCAAAACACCGTTTTTTCTGTGGACGCAATGTCTCGTCACCATGAGACCGGCAATACAACTTGTATAAAATTTAAAATTTGTGTAACTAATGATGTATTTTTGTGCATTAAATTAATATTTTTTGCTTGCAATTGCATTTTTGTGCAGAATTTTTTGGTACAGCTTTAGACTACGTTTATAGCGGTGGTAACGGCCTTAGCGTTTTTTTTAGCGCACTTCTAAAGTTCCCAAGAAAATAATAATCACAATCTCTTGCAAAAATATAAAAGATGTATTCAATTAAAAAAAATTTTATAAAAAAAAAATCATATTTTTTTTAGGTATCTTTCTAATGTGAAATTTTCTGCTGATTTCAAATCCGTTGAAATTTTTACTCTATCTATAACGGTCTAAGATATAAAAAAGAACTAAGTAACTCCAGTTAAAAGATTATTTTTTTTTATTGTCTGCTGGAAAATCATTCCTCCACACAAAATCAAAACGGAAATGAAAATAATAAATTTAGAATCAGTCTATGCTGTTGCATTCAATAATGATTAAATTTCATTAAATTCAGGTCTTTATTCAGGTTTTCATTAAATTAATGTCTGCAGGGAGTAAAGGTAAAGGAGGGAGAAACATTCAAGGATCTTAGGGTGATAATTCACAGGGATTTTAAAATGGGTCACCAATGTTCAGCTATGGGTAAAAAGGCTAATAGGTTATTGGGGTATATTAAAAAGACTGTAACTTCAAGGGATAAGAATATAATCTTGCCATTATATAAGGGTTTAGTAAGACCACATCTAGAATATGCTGTACAATTCTGGGCTCCATATATGAGAAAGGACATAGAATCAATTGAAAGGGTTCAGCACAGAGCTACAAAAATAATAAAGGGGCTAGCAAATTTCGACTATAATGAACGTTTAAGTAAGCTAAACATGTATACACTGGAAAGAAGAAGAAGGAGGGGGGGATTTGATTCAGCTTTTAAAGTTGGTAAAAGTAGGGGACACAGAGGGCTTAAATTTCAATAGGGATAACAGAACCAGGGGCCATGGGTATGAATTGAATAAGACACTTTTTATTCGGGATTTAAGGAAAAGCTACTTCTTTAATAGGGTAATAGACAAATAGAATGCATTGCCAGAAAAATATAGTTATTTCAAAGGGAGTGTACGAATTTAAGATACAATTCGATAGTCGGTGGGAATTGTGGAATTCATAAACAAAAGACCAGCCTTGTTTGACTTCAGCCTGTAGCTGGTCGTGAGTATTTGTATTTTAAAATGTTCTAGATTGAATTTTAAAATTCGCCGCAACCCAAAAATTCCAAAAGATTTGTTCTGCTTGTGTGCCAAATCCCATTACTGTAAGTGCCATGGATTCATCAGGACTGCATGCAAGAAACAAACATACAAACGCTTCCTTTTATAATAGAGGTATCACGTTCTTGTTCCATTCCATATAAGATCGGTCGAATGCATGTCATCACAAGAATACTGTAATTTAGCACATAATGAAGTGTCTTGTCCATTTTATTTTGTCTTCAGTATTTCTCGTTTCCTTCCCAAGTGTTAATTCACAGAATTCGTAAGATCAAAATGCAACACAGAAACGGTAGTTTAAACAATGGATCAGGCATTTTGTATACGTTTTTTTGATAACCCAGGAATTATTGTTGATCCGCGGGTTAACTCGGACTTGTGAGTTCGTCTGTTAGTTTCATTCTCAATCCAAGCTACTGTCGATTTACAGAGGAGACGAAACAATTATTTTCAGGAAAAACAAATTTACGTATGCTCTTTTTTGATTTTATTATATTCCTTAGAAACACAATATCCTTTAGAAAATTGAAATGTTTGTGTGTTCAAAGTTATATAAGAGGTACAATTGAAAGATACAGCATCATTTGCCTTTGAACAAATGTTTTGAGCTTATATTTTTGTTAATAAAATTTTATATTTGGATAAAACTAAATTTTGAGTGTCTAGATAAATTGGAAACTGTTCTTCAATGTAAATGTCACATTAGGTGAAAAAAAAATTGAAAAATTGATTGAAATTATGAGATCAATAGATCATGTGTTCAAAGTTACAACAGTCTTATACCAGGTATAAGAAATCATTATATAAACAGAATTTATTTTATTTAAATCCTATTTTAATATACAAATACAAATATTGACGACCAACTACAGGCTCGAGTCCAACAAGGCTGGTCCTTTGTTTATGAATTCCCCAATTCCCACTGACTATCCAATTGTATCTTAAATTCGTACACTCCCTTTGAATTAACTATATTTTCTGGCAACACGTTCCAACTGTCTATTACCCTATTAAAGTAGTAGTTTTTCCTTAAATCCCGATTAAAATGTGTCTTATTCAATTTATGCCCCTGGTTCTGTTATCCCTATTGAAATTTAAGCCCTCTGTGTCCCCTAGTTTTACCAACTTGAAAAGCTGAATCAAATCCCTCCTCCTTCTTCTTTCCAGTGTATACATGTTTAGCTTACTTAAACGTTCATTATAGTCGAAATTTGCTAGACCCTTTATTATTTTTGTAGCTCTGTGCTGAACCCTTTCAATTGATTCTATGTCCTTTCTCATATATGGAGCCCAGAATTGTACAGCATATTCTAGATGTGATCTTACTAAACCCTTATATAACGGCAAGATTATATTCTTATCCCTTGAAGTTACAGTCTTTTTAATATACCCCAATAACCTATTAGCCTTTTTACCCATAGCTGAACATTGGTGACCCATTTTAAAATCCCTGTGAATTATCACCCCAAGATCCTTGACTGTTTCTCCCTCCTTTACCTTTACTCCCTGCAGGCAGTACTCAGATCCACTGTTCCTGTAACCCATATGCAGAACTTGACATTTCCCAACATTAAATGACATACCCCATTTTACAGCCCATTCGGATATCTTATCAAAATGCCCTTGTAAATTTTCTATCTGTAACTTGGTATCCACTGTCCCCCATATTTTTAAGTCATCTGCAAATATACTGATTCTATTCTTGATCCCCTGACCTATATCCTCTATGAAAATTATAAATAAAATTGGTCCCAAAACTGATCCCTGAGGCACCCCACTTATAACTTCTGTCCACTGTGAACAATTTCCTTTTACCTGCACTCTCTGCTTTCTACCCAATAACCAATTCTTTATCCATATTAATGTTTTTCCCTGAATCCCCAGCCTTTCCAATTTAAACAGTAATGCCTCATGAGGTACTTTATCAAAAGCCTTTTGAAAATCTATGTACATGATATCCACACTGCTCTTATTATCCAGCTCCTCAGTAATTTTTTCGTTGAACTTCAAAAGGTGTGTAGAGCAGGATCTGCCCTTCCTAAACCCATACTGATTCTCTGATAACAGTCCCCCTTCCTCCAAGTATAACATTATATGCTTTTTTTAACAGAGATTCAAATATTTTGCAAATTACTGATGTTAGACTTACTGGTCTATAGTTGCCGGGATCACTTTGTATTCCCTTTTTGAAAATTGGAGTTATGTTGGCCAACTTCCAATCCATTGGTACCCAACCCGTGCTATATGTTGAATTAAATATTGTGTAAATTACTTCCCCCAATTCTTCCGTGCATTTCACTAGTACTCTCGGATAAATATCGTCTGGCCCTGGTGCTTTAGATGGCTTAATTCTTTTCAACTGATATACTATTTCTTCCCCGTTAAATTTGCATTCTTGAATTATACCCCCTGCAAAGGCTCCATCCTTGGGATCCTTTTTTAAATTATAGTTACCATTGAAAACCCCCATAAAAAAGTCATTTAACACATTTGTCATTCCCACCTCGTCTTGAATTAACTCACCTCCCTTCCCCTCCAACGGGGCCCAGTGTATTACTAAATTTATTTTTACCACTTGCATATGCAAAAAATTCTTTTGGGTTTATATTTATTTCCCTTGCTAATTTTTCCTCCAAGGACACCTTTTGCTTCCGACTAATAGTTTTAAACTCCTTTCTGGCTTTCTGATATGCCTCCTTGTCCCTGTCGATACCAGTGCTTTTATATACCCTGTATGTTCTTTGTTTTAATTTCAAAGCCCTGTGTGTTTCCCCTGAAAACTACACAGGGAGTAATTTTCTAGATTTTCCTGAACGTTACATGTTTTTTTAACACCCTGTCTAACTTATTCTTGAATTCCTCCCATTGTTCAGAATGATGCGGTGCTAATAATCCCCCTTTGAATGTTTCCTTTAACTATTCCCTTATCCTATGAAAATTTACCTTTCTGAAATTTGGAATTATCCTACTATTGATTGTGTATGCTGACTGAAAATTTATACTTAATCTGATACTTCTATGATCACTTTCTCCCAGTGGCTCACCTATAACCAAATCCTGCACCCTATCCTCATCATTGCTGAAAATCAAATCCAATATTGCATTGTCCCTAGTATCCTCATACACCATCTGGTACAAAAAACAATCCTGTATCACTTCCAAAAATTCTGCCCCTTTCCCATTTGTAGCTAGATTGTTTGTCCAGTCAATATTTGGATAGTTAAAGTCCCCCATTAAAATTAATTCTCCTTTTTGACATGCTTCGTTTATCTGATTGCACATGCCCTTTTCCTGCTCTTCACTACAAACAGGAGGTCTATATATATTACCCAGAATTAGTCCTTTGCCTTTGTCTGTATTCAGTTTCACTCAGACTGATTCTATACCCTCAGTTTTACTATTTAACTTTATTTCCATACAGTTTAAGAATTCTCTCACATAAATCAAAACCCCACCCCCTTTCCTATTCACTCTGTTCTCCCTAAACATTGTGAATCCACTTAATTCTAAAATTTGTGCATCTTCACTGCTTGCCCAACTTTCAGTAATCCCAATGATATCTATATCCTCTGCTTGTGCAATTCCCTTGATCTCATCCATTTTATTTCTCACACTGCGAGCATTACAATAAAATACTTTTAGCTTATTTTTCACCCTTATATTGCACTTTTCCCTTGTATTATTTGTCTTGGTATTGTTTTTCTCCCTTACATTGCACTTCCCGTTTGTACTGTTTGTCTCCTGCAATTTAGACCCTGTTAGTTTTCCTAAGCATTTACTGTGTACTGTCAACCCTCTATGTCCTTCCCATTCCTGCTTGTATTCTAGTTTTTTGACTCCAGAATGTTCAAAACCCACTTGCCAACCTCCCTATTACCTATCAGGCTTAAATGCAAATTGTCCCTGCTTATCCAATCCCTCCTATACTCCTTATAAAAATCTAACCTCCTCCCTCTCACACAAATCCCTTAACAACCCGTTCATCTGATTGACCCTTTGATTTAACCACTCATTACCTAACCCATACCTAGGTAGTAATCCTAATACTGTTACCTCTACCCCATGAGATTTAATGCCTCTTAAAAGTGTTTCCGCTTCCCTCTTAAACTTAACATTAGTGGTCCTTTCTACATCATTTGTTCCCACCCACACTACTGCCTTTTCCTCCCCTTTAATTACACCTGCCTTAACTACATGTTTTACCCTGGCGCCTGGCAAGCAACACCTTGCAAAATTGGGCTTTTTACGCCCTACCGTTTCTCCCAAAACCCTAACCATTGAATCACCAACCACAACCCCTCTAGTTACCTTATCAACCTCATCCCTCTGATCTACGTGCCCCAAGTCTACACATTGAACACCCTTTTCCACTCCCTCTGCAGACCTCATCTTCAAAGCCTCCAGCTCCTTCCTCAAATCACCCACCTCTAAGCAACTATTGCATGTAAATACAACCTTCTCTGACATTTTAACCCCACTCACCCTTTCCTGCCTCAACCATATTCACACACAAGTCACATAGAACTTCCTACTGGCTCCCTCTGTCCTCATCTCCTTGAACATTCTAACTAAACCCATTCTAATCCTAAGTAACAATCAATGCACAGAAAAAGCACTATGCCGAAACAAATATACAGAAAAAGCTGGAATTAAATATCCTATAACCTTATAGTAGTCAACTATCCGAATGAAAACAAACAAGACACAAAATATTTAGGCCCAACGAGACATACGTGAATTAGGCCTAACGAGACTTGACTTAGGACCACTTGACAAGTCAAAAACTAAGTACAAGGACTATAAAAACAATTATAAATGTTTGAACTAATAGAAATAGAAGTAATACACTGCTTAGTACTAAATAAATGAAGAATAACGCAAAAAAAACTTGAATTTCGCGGGTGCTCCGAAAACACGACGCACACTGCTCGACACCTAGCGGCGATTAATGATTTTTAGTAATTTGTTGCTTCTATGTGTTTCAACTTGTTGAATATGATACGTGCAATTAGATCTTGATGTTGCTTTTATTCTTTCTTTTGAATTCTACTTCATGATAAATATTTATGGTACTTAATATTTTAAATTAAAAATAAACATTTTATAAGGGAGAAATTTTTAATTTTATAAATTATAGTTGAATTTTAATTTTATGACTTTTTATTAAAAATCGTTTCAAATGTGTAAAAATTGCTTTGTTGAAAATATTCTTTCTGCAAATACAGAAGTAGCTGTGGTAGTAAGATGGCTTTATGAATGACTTTTTTGTCTTCTACACCAGGGCTCGAAATACCCGGGTGCACAGGTGCACTGTGCACATGAAAATATAATTGTGCACCTATTTTTTTCCCACTAGGTGCACGCAGTGCACCTTGTGCACCTAATTAAAAAACTTAGGTGCACAAGGTGCACCTGTATTAAAAAATCTATTTCGAGGCCTGTTCTACACAAACCCTAAAATCTAAATGAGATCCTCTATGGCAGTGTTTCCCAAACTTTTGACATGCGTACCCCTTCTATAATTTTCGTAATGCTGAGTACCCCTCGCCAAAAAAATGGATGTATTTTAATAACAATCAAAATGTATTTTTTCTTTTTTTGTGACATACACAAAATAGTAAGAAAAGAGAAATAAAATTTTTCATAATGCTGAGTACCCCTCGCCAAAAAAATGGATGTATTTTAATAACAATCAAAATGTATTTTTTCTTTTTTTGTGACATACACAAAATAGTAAGAAAAGAGAAATAAAATTTTTCATAATAAAATATAAATAAAATTTATATTATAAATAACGTTTATTTGGATGAATGAGAAGGATGAAATTGTTTGTGCTGAGATAACAGATCGTCATAATTTGGTTCCCTGGTTGTTAATTTTAATCTGAGATGTGTTTCCTTGTCCAACAGTCTGTTCCTTTTTTCGACTTATTGTCTACAAATGCTGAAAAAGCAACTTCACATAAATATGAAGTTGGAAAAGGCAAGATGTATTTTAGAAATTTTTCTGTTAAAACCGGATACACAAGTTGCATTTGTAACCCGAATGATGTTAAAGTAGTACCCTCCTTGTGTTTATTTTTCAAGAATCCGTGTGTAGCCAATTCCAACAATTGCTCTTCTTCCGCCTGCGACAAATCTTCTGGCATGGATGTTGTGTTAATGTTAAACAGATATCTTATCCATTCAATATTTTTGGTTATAAATCAGGGAAATAGTTTTTCAAGCCCACTTGCAAACTCTCCAAATGCTGTGTTATGCATTTTAGAGTATCAGCATCAATTTTAGTAGTCGAATTTGTTATAAACTCATGAAGAGAGGGAAACGAGTCTACTTTTCCATTACCAACTCTCTTTTGCCATAACTTAAGATTTGCGATGGCAGCGTTCATTTTATCTTGAACGTGAAACAATGAAATTTCTATACCTTGTAACATATCTTTGTATGTGTAACGCATTCGGGCGCAATGTTCCTGAGAGATCAGAATGACGCTAACAGCTGTCCACGAAGCGCGAGAATAAAATTAAAAGTTTGGCCCAAACATCCGGTAAAGATAAGAGACTACTAGATTAAGCAGATTTCTACCCCTTCTACGAGAGGAGTGGGGAACGGTTGCGCCCGATGGAGGGTTAACGAAGTAAGTTGTTTCTGTAACGAAGTGTGGTATATTTCCGCGGTGTCACTCCAAGACCATCTCACGCCTCACAAGACTGTCTTGTCTTGACTTGACTCATGAGAACGTAGAATTAGGCGCAGCTAAGCACAGTGCAGTTCATACCCCCACCATACTCTTCCTATACCCTTGGGGGTATGCGTATCACACTTTGGGAAACACTGCTCTATGGGATACAATATTTTCACAAATAGGAATTCAAAAAACGTATCTGCTTTCACTTGAGTTTTTATACTTAAACTTATTACAGTCATGATACTAGATGAATATTTTGCTTTTTGCAAAAATTTAGAGGTTATTTAAGCTTTGTTGTTTTTCTTCGGGAGGTTTAAAAAAAAAAGCACATCTTGTCCATTTCCAAGGACTAATTCTGGGCAATATATATAGACCACCTGTTTGTAGTGAAGAGCAGGAAAAGGGCATGTGCAATCTGATAAACGAAGCATGTCAAAAAGGAGAATTAATTTTAATGGGGGACTATAACTATCCAAATATTGACTGGACAAACAATCTAGCTACAAATGGGAAAGGGGCAGAATTTTTGGAAGTGATACAGGATTGTTTTTTGTACCAGATGGTGTATGAGGATACTAGGGACAATGCAATAGTGGATTTGATTTTCAGCAATGATGAGGATAGGGTGCAGGATTTGGTTATAGGTGAGCCACTGGGAGAAAGTGATCAAAGAAGTATCAGATTAAATATAAATTTTCAGTCAGCATACACAATCAATAGTAGGATAATTCCAAATTTCAGAAAGGTAAATTTTCATAAGATAAGGGAAGAGTTAAAGGAAACATTCAAAGGGGGATTATTAGCACCACATCATTCTGAACAATGGGAGGAATTCAAGAATAAGTTAGACAGGGTGTTAAAAAAACATGTAACGTTCAGGAAAAAAGGAAAATCTAGAAAATTGCTCCCTATGTGGTTTTCAGGGGAAACACACTTAGCTTTAAAATTAAAACAAAGAACATACAGGGTATATAAAAGCGCTGGTAACGACAGGGACAAGGAGGCATATTAGAAAGCCAGAAAGGAGTTTAAAACTATTAGTCGGAAGCAAAAGGTGTTCTTGGAGGAAAAATTAGCAAGGGAAATAAATATAAACCCAAAAGAATTTTTTGCATATGCAAGTGGTAAAAATAAATTTAGTACTACACTGGGCCCGTTGGAGTTAGGGAGGTGAATTAATTCAAGACGAGGTGGGAATGGCAAATGTGTTAAATGACTTTTTTCTGGGGGTTTTCAATGGTAACTATAATTTAAAAAAGGATCCCAAGGATGGAGCCTTTGCAGGGGGTATAATTAAAGAATACAAATTCAACAGGGAAGAAATAGTACATCAGTTGAAAATAATTAAGCCATATAAAGCACCAGGGCCAGACGATATTTATCCGATAGTACTAGTGGAATGCGCGGAAGAACTGGGGGAAGTAATTCACACAATATTTAATTCAACATATAGCACAGGTTGGGTACCAATGGATTGGAAGTTGGCCAACATAACTCCAATTTTCAAAAAGGGAATACAAAGTGATCCGGGCAACTACAGACCAGTAAGTCTAACATCAGTAATTTGCAAAATATTTGAATCTCTGTTAAAAAAGCATATAATGTTATACTTGGAGGAGGGGGGGCTGTTATCAGAGAATCAGTATGGTTTTAGGAATGGCAGATCCTGCTCTACAAACCTTTTGAAGTTCTATGAAAAAATTACTGAGGAGCTGGATAATAAGAGCAGTGTGGATATCATGTAAATAGATTTTCAAAAGGCTTTTGATAAAGTACCTCATGAGGCATTATTGTTTAAATTGGAAAGGCTGGGGATTCAGGGAAAAACATTAATATGGATAAAGAATTGGTTATTGGGTAGAAAGCAGAGAGTGCAGGTAAAAGGAAATTATTCACAGTGGACAGAAGTTATAAGTGGGGTGCCTCAGGGATCAGTTTTGGGACCAATTTTATTTATAATTTTCATAGATGATATAGGTCAGGGGATCAAGAATAGAATCAGTATATTTGCAGATGACTTAAAAATATGGGGGACAGTGGATACCAAGTTACAGATAGAAAATTTACAAGGGGATTTTGATAAGATATCCGAATGGGCTGCAAAATGGGGTATGTCATTTAATGTAGGGAAATGTCAAGTTCTGCATATGGGTTACAGGAACAGTGGAGCCAAGTACTGTCTGCAGGGAGTAAAGGTAATGGAGGGAGAAACAGTCAAGGATCTTGGGGTGATAATTCACAGGGATTTTAAAATGGGTCACCAATGTTCAGCTGCGGTTAAAAAGGCTAATAGGTTATTGGGGTATATTAAAAAGACTAACTTCAAGGGATAAGAATATAATCTTGCCGTTATATAAGGGTTTAGTAAGACCACATCTAGAATATGCTGTACAATTTAGGGCTCCATATATGAGAAAGGACATAGAATCAATTGAAAGGGTTCAGCACAGAGCTACAAAAGTAATAAAGGGTCTAGCAAATTTCGACTATAATGAACGTTTAAGTAAGCTAAACATGTATACACTGGAAAGAAGAAGAAGTAGGGGGGATTTGATTCAGCCTTTCAAGTTTGTAAAACAAGGGGACACAGAGGGCTTAAATTTCAATAGGGATAACAGAACAAGGGGCCATGGGTATAAATTGAATAAGACACATTTTAATCGGGATTTAAGGAAAAACTACTACTTTAATCGGGTAATAGACAGTTGGAACGCGTTGCCTGAAAATATAGTTAATCCAAAGGGAGTGTATGAATTTAAGACACAATTCGATAGTCAGTGGGAATTGGGGAATTTATAAACAAAGGACCAGCCTTGTTGGGCTTGAGCCTGTAGCTGGTCGTCAATATTTATATTTGTATATTTTTAAATCCTGTAGCATAAACCCCAAATCAACAAACCAAATTATTATATTTCCATAAAGTAATGATTAACTAGGGCTGTGGTTGAATATAGTAACTTATTAGGTTGCTTTCTACTCAATGACTACTGGCTAGAAGTTTTAGTTGATTTATAAATAAACATATATTAAATTTTTAAATTAATTTAAGCTTTGGAAATTGATATTCTTTAGGTATGTACTTCAGTAGAGTAGGTTTTCATCTAACACAAAATTTCAAGATAGGTTTATTAAGGATTAAAGGCAAGTATGAGTGATTGCTGATGAACTTAAATTTATACTTCATATTACTGGCCGTCATTGTGAAAATAAAGTAAAGTGTATCATCCATTCAGTAGGATGTATCCTTGCCATTAAAATGCTGTAATTTTTAGAAGGTCCACACCAGAATATGCGTTATGGCTGGATGAAAGTTTTTGATGCAGTAAATGTATTATAATTTCTTTTTTGATCTTCAGGTTTATATCCATTTTGTTGCCTTTGATGTTTCAAATTGCAGATTTTGAAATATCAAGAGAAGTCAAACTAGCTGGCAGGTGCAAAATCACAGTTTTCTATTGAAAAATTTGACACTACAGAAGTTATGTCATAAGTTGAACCAATGGATTGTCACAAATTAGGTCAAATGCATGTAAAATCAATACATTAAAAGTTATGAGATTTGAAAATGATAATGAAATAATTTAATAACAAGGTGTATAGAACTAAATATTATAAAGTTTGATGAACTTATTCCTTGGTTAAATTGCATTGGTTATTTGATTAATTTACTGTCTTTACTAAAATATGCATTATTTGTAGAAATCAGAGTTGGCATCTAATAAAGACAATGGAAGGAACATTCCTGAAATGGATATGAAAGAGTATTATCTTACGGTAAAATATGATGATATAAAATCTGCTATGGAATTATTCAAAGATGACCCCTTAGTTGAAAAACCAGGTGATGTTTTTTTACATAATGAAAAATTTATATAGTTTGAAGTATTTAAAATATTTTGATACCTATATAAAATAATCACAGAAGCAGTTTTATTTTACAGTGACAAAATATGCTCTTCAAAAGATATTTTTATAGTATTTTCAAAGTGAAAGAATTTTATTAAATTAATTTTTACACTTACAGTGAAACAATAATAGCTTTCCTTTTAAAGGCTTTTAGTTTTGAGATTTTTGAATAACAGATAAAAATTTCTTAACTACAGAAATTTATGAGAAGGATTTTCATTGTAAACAAACTGACCAGATTGTCTGAAAGATTTTACTTCTGCTGTCCAAATGCTCTCATGATACCTATCAGAGTTACCTTGAAATGTAATTTACTACCATTTTAATAGTGCTAGGTATTTAATCTAAATGGCATACATATTTGAATTAATTGGCAGAATATTTAGAGGAAACATGTATCACTGCAAAAATACTGCAGCACATAAGTGTAAAATCATGCTTTCTTTGTTATGTTGTGCCAAAAAGCAATTTTTAGTGAAAAGTTAAATTATCTTGTGATTTTTGTCATAATATCCTACCTTCTAACACTTTTAACTGCCAAGTCCAATATCCGAGTCTCCACAGTCTGAATTGATAAAATACCAAAACTCCTTATTTTTTATATTGGAATATAGGGACTTTAAATATCGCATTTTTTGTAAGTTAGATTCTTAGAAGTGCTTAATGTTTATCAGGATTCAGCTTTCCTTCACTTATTTTTTCAGTGAACTTCTGACATACCTGCCAACTTTTCCATGTCTTCTGACTAAAAAACAAGTTTTCTGTATTTTTCTCGAGAAATTTTCAAATGGTGTCAGTTTCAAAGTTTGACAACATGCTGTAGCAACCATAAAATCAGCATCACAATGAATTGGTTAGCAGATTGCAACTAAAAACTTGGGCTTGTCGACTATATGTTAAGGGGTGTTTTGTCATTTATCTTAGTTATGGATAATTTCTGAAATCCAATAACTAACTTGTATTAAATTTACATACTTGAACTGTTGTACCTTTCTTTTTCTTAAACCAAGACTTCAGTTGTAACAAATGGCATCACAGGTAAATAATAAATTGCAGCCAATATTGGAAATATATATGGCAATATTTTCTCCATAAAAATATTACTGCTCTATTTTTCCTGCGTTATAAGTGAAAGACAAGTACCAATGGATTAGATACTCAGATTCACTCATAAATTCTTAGATTTCCTTTAGAATAACTTTTAGAAACAGTTTCAGATTCACCTTAAAATTAGAAATGTTGATAAAAAAACATTTATTTTTAAATTTTCATATAAAATTTTTAAAGATGAATAAACTGTTATAATTTTTTTATGTTGTTGTGAAACAAATATTTTGTCAAAATGGGTTGTTGGAGCACCGAAGCTTGTGTCATTATGGAAGACACCTCGAATGACATTATGATTTGTTTGAGCGAAAAAAATAATCTTAATTCCAATATCAAATCACCACAATTTTTTTAATTATCTACTATAATGCATTCAAGCTACTTTATACACTACATATATTAATGCACAACATGTACTAGTATGCAAGTAAAAGAATCATTATATTTTCTAATTTTAACAAATAAATGCAGATAGTTTTGTGTAATATCTTTTAGTAAGTTAATAATAGTAATTATTTTTCCAATAAACTAAAATTTCATCAATGTCTTTTTTGGCATAGCTTGACCAAATGACCCTTGCATCATGAAATCTAACTTACCAAATGTCCACCTCTATTCAGAAATGCAACTTCAATTTTAAAATTCTTACTCTTTTATTTGTTTAATTTATATCAATTGTGATATTAGTACATTTTCTGATTGGTTACTTGCATATTTTCTCTATGTTTATTTCTTAATAGCCACTGTGTGGCCAGCACAGCATTGCCCGTGACAGTTCTTTTCGTGGGGTCAGGTGTGATCACTGCTTGCCGACACTCACCAACCCCTGGGGATTGCCACATATTCCCATTTGGTTTACTTTGCAAACGAACTCTATAGGCAACGCCGTGATGGCCTTGGAAATGGCTATTATCAACAATGTAAATCAAAACAGGCTAGAATCAGAAAACTTGGCATGGTTCCTAAGGCATTAGAACGAAAATCGCTTGTAACATCATTGGTTGAAAATCGCAAAATCATCGCCTTTCTTCAATGACGTCACATTCCGGAGAGAAGGAAGGAAGTTGAAAAAAACTATAAATTAATTTTTAAATCCGGCCGACCAACCTTTCTAGTGGTTAAGGTGTTGGCCTCTGGATCGGAAGGTTCCTGGTTCGAATCCGGGGTCAGGGCATGGATGTAATTGTGCTGTCCTTAGTTAGGGGTAGTGATGGTCGCCCATTGGGTGCCCCTTCACAAATGACCATCGCTTCCCGGCCTTGCAGTGGCCTATAATTAGCAATCAACTGCCCGCCGTAGTTTAAAAAAAAATTTAATGTTCTAGATTAAATTTTAAAATTTGGGCTCAACACAAAAAGTGCAAAAAATTCGGACTGCCTGTGTGCCAAATTTCATTATTGTAAGTGCCTTAAATTCGTCAAGACACTGCATACAGTACACAGAGAAACACTTCTTTTTATAATAGTAGATATGAATAATCTGAAGTAGAACAAACTCTGTATTTGTGTTGTTCATGTTTTGAATGTGATTTCTTTCTTCATTGACATAATTTAGTTTCTATGTGTATAGTAAAAAAAAATTTAATATATAAGTTAAAATTTTATTGTATTTCTGTATATATTATATGACTTATATATATTATACTGCAGGCACTAAATATAGGTATTCAACACATGCCTGGACTCTAATAAGTGCAATAATTGAGGATGTATCCAAAGAAAAATTCACTATCCATATAACCAAGTTATTCAGTGCTTTGGGGATGAAAAATACTTTTCTAGAGGAAAATGATCCAATAATTTACCACAGATCAAGGTAATGTTTGTTTCATTTTTGATTAAAATAATCATTGGTTTTAATGTTTCTTTTAATTTTAATTGATGTGTTATCTATTATAGAGGAAAAATTTGTGATAAAATAACTACCCCAAATGAAAATCTCTTAAAATAAAACATTTACCTAAAATTGGAATTTCGTTTATTGATAGGAATATTAGCTGCTTTCTTATCTTTCATCCTACTAATTTTCTTACAATTGTACATAATTATGAATGTGTTTAATCTAATTTCAAAATTCAATACAGTATAAGAAAGTGTTTCTTCTTTTTTTTTCTTCTATTGCTATCAGGTCTTGGATATAACATTACATTTAATTCAGCTGGAAAAGCACCACTGAGAGTTAAAAATTTTTAACGATATCTAGAGCTTTCAAAAACTGCTGTCAATCAAATTAGAAGAAACATTCAATATTCATACCAAACACATGAACTAAAAATAGTCAAAATATTTGGTAATATCTAGTTTAGTAGTCATTGTAAAAGGCAAATAACTAGAATATTTGGCAGTTCATATTAGTATCACAATTTATTGTTTAATATTCTTGAAGCTTAACAATCCTTTTATATGCAGCGTCTTGGCTTCTTTGGCTACACAATCAGAGTTTAATCTATCAAATGTTTCTTACCTGGTGAACATCACTTTATTTTTTCAGTAAATGTTATTTCTTGACTTTGCTTTTTTGTCTGGGTGTATCACTTGAATATTCTAATGGTTTTGATTTCTTAAAATGATACATTTAAAATGTATTTGATGCTAACTCATTTTTGTGATTACCTTCTTTTTATTCAGAAAAAGTATAGTGCTGTATGATTAAAACTTCTGTGTTAAGAATATTTGTAAAAAAATTTTAATGAAAAATATTTGTATGACACCTAACTAGATGTGTCAAATTAAAATATTTAACATTTATACTGGTTTTTTTTTCTATAGAAACTACAGGAAGAATAAGCGTGGATTACTGATCAATACTCCATATGTAGATAATTCCTACAAATGGGCTGGTGGTGGAATTTTGTCCACAGTTGGGGATTTGCTACAATTTGGTAATGCAATGTTGTACAGTGCACAGTTTAAACCTTCAAATGATGATATATCAAAAAATGTAAACAAGAATGAAGTTCGTAATGACTGTAAATCAGGAAACAAAGATGCTAATAGTAATTTTCAAAACATTAAGTCTGTTAATACTCATACTTCGGGAAAAAAGATGCTTCCAGGGTACCTTAATTCAAAAACTTTGGAAGCAATGTGGACGCCTGCTGTACCTGCAGCTCCAAAGTATGGAATGGGATGGTCGGTACTTCCAGAAAAACAGGAATGCCAATTTTGTGACAAAACAAATTTTCTTGTGTATCATGTTGGAAGTGCTGTAGGAGCCAGCAGTGTACTTTTTATTTTACCAAAAGTATTAGAAACAGATGAGCACTCAGATGTTAAATCTGCATCTCCACCTAAAGGCACTATAGTAGTTATTCTCAGTAATATGCATGAATCGGGTTTATTGCAAACTGCATCTAAAATTGCTTCACTCTTTAATAGCCTTTAATTTTGTATTTGAGGCAAATTTTTTACTGTTATTATTCGAACCACGAATGTTTTGAATTGATTTTGATCACCTGGGACAAATCATTACATTTCCATTTCTAATGCTCAACCACTGACCTTTTTGGCCTTTGGCACTACAAGGGGTAAACTGATGGCCATTTGTAAAGGAGCCCAAAGTGGGTTAGCTTCTGTTACTCCTAACAGGGACAATCACCAACATCTTACAAACCAGAATTCGACCCTGGGACTTATTGGGTTGGAGACGGATGCTAAGAACTATACCAGTTAAGTGGCTTGCTTCATTTTACCAAAGGCAATAAAAAAAATAATTATGAAATGTAATTTGAATTTCATGTTTTTTTTTGTAAATTTTTATACCTTTTAATAAAATGAAAGTAGTTATTTCAGTACAGGTTTTGTGTTGAAAATTACTTATAATAGATTCATCTTCATTATCCCACTTTCTGTTGTATATATTCATACTTCTAAAGATATGGTAAAGCAATCATAAGGATTAAGATATTACTTTACAGGATTTTTTCTTGCCACTAGCATAATTTATAACAACACTTTCTCACAGACAGAGACTTAACATAAATATACTTGATGTATACAAGAGGATAATGGTTTACGAGGGTAGTCCCAGAAGTACCCGACCTAACAAAGAAAACACCAAAGCATTTAATGCAATTGGGGAAATATATCTTTATCTCTAAATAGTGTCCTTTTAGCTCTATTTACTTTTCCCAGTGATATTCAATACCCTGTTTATATTGAGAAACGTTGAGCTCCTCAAAATAGCCATCAACTGCAGACTCCACCTCTTCATCGTTGGCAAATCTTTTATCACCCAGCCATTTTTTCAAGTTTTGAAACAGAAAATAATCTGGGGGGGGGGGCTTAATCTGGCGAAAATTGTGCATGAGGAAACAGCTCGAACTTTAATTCACTGATTTTGGCCATCGCAACAACGGATGTGTGAACTGGTGCATTGTCTTGATGAAACAAAACTTTTTTTTCTTGCTAAATAAGACTGTTCTTTTTTTATTTCATCACTCAAACGCTGCAATAAGTTCCCATAATACTCACCATTGATTGTTTTTCCTTTCTGAAGATAACCAATGAAAATTATCCCACGCACATCATAAAAAACTGACACCATGATCTTGACTGCAGATGGAATTGTCTTTGCCTTCTTTGGAGTAGATTCTCTCCTTGCAATCCATTGTTTTGACTGTTCCTTGATCTCAGTTGTGAATTGATGGTTATGAATTGACGCAAAAACTCAGCTTTATTCCTGTGAAACTTCGCCAACACTCGATTGAAATATTCTCACGATGCTGTTTTTGTTCCATTGTGAGTAATCGCGGCACCCAATTTGTGCACAGCTTTTTCATGTCCAAATTTTCAGTCAATATTCGATGTACAGCACTTTTTGAAATGCCTACCATATCTGCTAACTCGCACACTTTCAGTTGACGGTCATCCATTGCCATTTTGTGGATTTTCTTAACCATTTTTGGTGTGGTCATCTCATTTGGTTGACCACTGTGATGATCGTACAGCCTCGTTTAAATTCTGACTTATATTTTACTGTTGTAAACGAAGGAGCAGTCTTCCCCAGAGTAGAATCTAGCTCCACTTTGATATTGATTAGACTGAGGCCTATCAAATTAAAGTATTGTATCACATAACAAGGACCAATTTTTCCATGTTTGCAAATGCACTGCGAGCGTTCACTATTGATGACTGCCAAACAAATACTGAACAACGTAGCGTTGCCAAACTTCAAACTTGAGCTTTATAAGATTGGCACTTTCTACCATAGTCATTCTTTTAAAACAACAACCGCCATCTATACGTCAGGTCGGTTACTTCTGGGACTACCCTCGTATATTGAGGTAATCAAAATCTAAACAATATATGGATGATGCTTGATTTTTTTTTTGTGTTGTAATATTCAAAGATTAGAGTAGGAGTTGTGACATCTACAAACTAAATGAGTGGAATGAAAAATTTTCATTTTGTACCTTAACAAGTTTCTTATGAATTACCATTTCTAAAAATATGATAGCTGTCCTTTGTGTCATGACTAATTATTGAATACGATACTCAAGACAATGTCTCGAGTCTATATGTCAAGTGGTTTCTTTTGAGTGATTAATGATAATATCCCCTTTTGTCATTTAAATTTCTTTTGTATTTTTTTTTAGTCTTGATTGAAGGCTTAACAATCCTTTTGAGTGAAAACTCGTTAGGATTGTGGAAATAAAGCTTTTTAACCTTAGAAATAGATTAATTAGTTCCGATTTTCATAGATATATATGCTTTGAGGATGACGACTGAGCATCTACATGAAGCTTTTATTAACCAATCCTTGCAGCATATCCTGTCAAAATGCATTTTATTCAGAAACAGTCTTATATACAATTAAAGTTAGAATTGTTTAAGGGTCCTCAAGGAAAGATGTCTCCCAGCAAACTTTTCCATTTAGCTGAATATAATGTTGAATTAAAATTGTTCAACAACCTTTTGCATGATTAGCACGGCCTTAAAACTTAAGGGCCCATAGAAATCCTTATTTGTTTGCTGAAAATCCTCAACACTTTATTAAAGCCTTAATTTTTATAAGAACATTTTACTTAATTTGTATTTGAAAACCAAGGTCAAGTGCCATTAAAACTGAAAACATATTTATACCATGAGATCCATTACACTCGTGAGTAAATGTTTCTGCGCATGTGATCTCATGGGTAATTTACAATCTGTGTGAAATGTAACCTTAAAAAAGCCAGAGAAGGCCCTAATTTTTCTTTTGCTTGAAGAGTTGGAACCCTGTTTTAGCAATATTATAATTTAATATGCAAGCAGTTTCATATGCACATCAAAATTTCATTCATATCATATGACACAATGGATACTATTCTGGACTGGAGATACTTACATTTTGGAAGCATTTATTGGTTAACTTTAACATAATTTTCACTTTGAAATGTTAAGCTAATAAATAAAATATCTAGAAAAATATGGAATTTATATTATGAAAGAACATTGCTAAGAAAAAACACAAATATAAATTACTTTCTTGCTTCCTTATGGAGTGTTTGAGGGCTGGTGCCATTGTAACTGGTGTTATAGAAATTGGAGAAACCCATAAATACGATTCCTTTAATACAAATTCAACAAGTATGGAACCATCTTAGTTCTAAAACAATTTCCTCCTAATTTATTGTACATGTGAATGCCAAGAGAAATTATTGGATGTGGAATTTGAAATTTTATATTTGTGTGAAGCATGTAAAACATTTCAAATCATTTAAAAATAAACTACTTTTTAAAAATTACTTCTAAATTATGAAACTTGCCACTAAAACCAGTTTTGAATTTAAATTCAATTTGACAACCAACCTTTATCTGGCAAACTTTAATAAAAAAATAGATATGCATTTTAGAAAGTATACACACAGTTATTCATACAATTGAAATTCATTCATAAGACAAAAAAGGAATGAATTCGAATATTAAGGCCATTATGCTTCATAACATTTTTTGTATAGGTATTTTATAATTCATTTCTGAAAAATTCATACACTCTGGTTACATGTGTAATCGCAGTTTCAAGTCCATCCTTCAGGCAAATGATGTAAAATGGCATTTTCCTATACAAGAGTAGTCTTTTTCAATGAAAGTTCTGAAGTTCTGTCATGTCATATATCGCATAATAGCTGATAGGCCATACAGTAGTTCGGCTTGAAATCGTGCTTCAAACAACATCAAATTTACATGTACCTACATAGAAAAATATTCCTGTTATATCAATATAAAAAACTAATAGCAAATCTTCAAGTGTATCAGTCAATGCTAAAACCAAGCAGTATTTTCATTTATAAAACAAGCTTATTTTCTGTTTAAAGCAATACAGCTTATTTTCTGTTTAAAAAAGTAATTTTGATTACTGTTTTAATCTAAAGACTGTTAATCAAATAAAAAATCAAACTTTTTTTTTTTTTTTGAAGTCGATAGACATTAAGAAATGAAATTTTCTCAAAATCAGTAATTGGTGTCAAATAGAACATCTTAATTATTTTTTCATGCAATTTCTAATTTTTAATTAATATGTATAAATTGTGAAATCTATTTCGTTTTATGCTGTGATATAGATGTGTTTGTTTTGCTTTAAAACAGTTAGTCCTAGCCTAGATTCAACTAACCATTATGATGTAGCTTGTAAATACTAATTTCGTAAGTTTAAATAATGTCAAGTGACATTGTACTAGTTTAAAACTTAATACTTCTAAAGAAAATAGAGCTATTGTGGTACCTGGGTGGTTGTTGGAGAAATTAAACGTTTAGCAATTTGAGATTCTAAATGAATAGAGATTTTTCACTCTTTTAAACTTACACTGAAGTCAAAGAAATGTTTTTCACAAACATGGTCACATTTTAAAGAACCTGTATATATAATTCGTTTCATGTTATTTAAAACTACTATAAACCTTTAGGATTCATAATTTTGGAGGTTATGGTATTATGCTATTCAAAACCTCCCAAATCAATTTAAATATAGTTGGCTCCCAGGAGGCTTCTAGGGTGTATATATAGATACTTGGTTATGCATTTATTTTATTGAGTGGCTGCACTGTTCCAAGTACTTTGCAAACAAAGATAAAAATACATCTATATGAAACAAGAAATTAATTCAGCACATTAAGGAGGGGGGGGGGAGAATTAGCATTACATTTTTGATTTTATGAGTCATAGTTCAGAGTAATTAATTATTCAAAAGAATAATTATTTTTTTTCTATTTAAAAAGTAATTCCTTTAGCAAACTAAAAACTAGAATTGTTAATAAATATTTAATTGCATATAAAACAATAAAAAACCACTAATACATGAAATTGAATACCTTTTTTGAACTATTTTCAATTTTTTTAAGAGAAACAAACGAAATTTACTTGCATTTTTCATTTTTAGAAACAAAAATGAAAGCTTACTTTTTCTGAATGCCTAAAAGCTCGCATAATTTCGTCATGAGCATCTTTTGTGATCTTTTCAGGGCAGAAGCATACAGTTTCAACATACGATCTAAATCCATAGTCCAGCAAATCTTCCATTTCTGAGTAGTTGTAATCATCATGAATGATGCCATAAATTCTGTGAATGTAGTTCCATACAGCTCGACGAAATATGGTGGTATCCACATTTTCCTTATGTCCCATGCTATTATAAGAAGCATTTGAATGACTAAGGTAAAAATTTCAATAAAATACATATTCACATGAAAGACCATAAACTAATGTTACTTAAATTACCTCTTATTGTACTTGTATTAAAAAATCCAAATTTTATTAACACATCTTTATTATAAAAAGATACAAGTTAATTTAAAACATGATAAATTGCCAGTTCACAAGTGAAACACACAAAGTCAAAATTTTCAAGATAACGTTTTTTTTTAGTTTTTCTGAACCATAATGTAAATACTCACACCAGACTGTTGAAGTTCAGTAAATTATTTTTTACTTGCATAAAAGTTGAATTTTTGAGGAACACTTAGTTCAGTAGATTTTCCTCCTTTTTCTCACCTTTAGTTTTTGACTTGGGTGTTTTACTTGTAAACTGAAGATTATTGTACCCTTTTACAACTCAAGCTAAATTTTGAACCCAAAGATAGAAAATTTTAAGTATGTTTTTACTTGCCAATTTTAAATATGAGAATACCATCATACCTTTATTTACTTGAAAACCAAATCTCGATTTGAATTCATAGTTTATTTGAATTTATTATAGTTCATTATATAAAAATGTTAAATTTAATTTTAGGTTGTTATTTTTCTCAAGGTAGAATATATTTGCTTCATAGACATAAAGTGAATGATATTTTTAGTTAAACTACAATAATATTATATTGTATGCTCATTTTAAAGGTACAAAAGTCCAACACTTACGTATAATAAGTAAGATCATAAGCAATCTTGAATTTTTCATCAAGAATCGTTCCAACATCATTGTAAAATCGATTAAGGAGAGAATAAGCATGATCATCCCAAGTACAATCCTATAGCAAAGAACAACAAATTAAAATTATAAATATATTTTATAGTACCTTTAATGCAATTGGAAAGCTGGTTAAATTTAGGGTATCCATTATATTTTATTTCAACTATGTTTTATTATACTGAGAAATCTTTGCAATCCTTCTATAAGTTAAAAAAAAACCTTAGCATTTTAAATATATTGTAGTCGCAGAAAGCTAGAAAAGGGACATTGTAGTTTAAAAATGAGTCGTTTTTTCTGATATTTGATGGGGAAAAAATAACTCACTAAATGCTGTAGTTATAATTGAATTTGTGCACATATTCTTTAAAGCTGTTTAATTAATAGAAGACTACATATTTGGTCATTTTTAGGGTACTGTGCTCCCTTAACCCTATGACAAATTTGGGGGAATCATGCATTGAAAGGTATATATTACAGTTTTGTAAAAAATAAAAAAACTGCTTCGTATGATTGTGTTAATTTTTTGCCAAATGAAGCATTTATACGACGTTGAACTCAAATAATATACTAGAAATAAATGCATCAAAATAAACACAAAACGGCAAATTATATTAAAATTTCAATTTAAAGATTATTTCAGAAAATTATCCGAATCCTTGCATTTAATTGTGTTTTTTGCTTGCATATTATCTGTAAATTAAGAATTTTTCATGTAAATTGATGTTATTTACTCTCTTGGTGGGTTTTCTCGACGAGGCATCTATTCATCTACTGACCATATCTTGAAAGACGAGATATCTTATCATTAGAAGAGAAAATTGACCATAACTTGGAGGTCGAAAGATCTTGACATCAGAAAAGAAAACTGACCATATTTTTAAGTACGATATATCTTGTCAGAAAAAAACTGACCAGATCTTGATCTCGTCAGATCGGGCAATATGTTGACGAGATATTTCGTCGAACCCACTCCACGAAGGATCAATTAAAACATTTTATGAACTTCGAAATTTGCGAAGAACGACACATTTTTAATTTATCGGTTATGTAATAAAAGAGATAATCTCGAAAACTAGATTCCCTAGATTTAAAATCATTAAACGCTGCATTCCGACTTTTTTCTCGAATGATGTAGTTTCAACATATGAGCCATCTGATGTATTTGGCTCAGCAAACCAGAGAATTGTAAAGGTTGATTGATTGAATTTTATGGCACAAAAGCCTTAATTGGTTAAGATATCTGACTACGTTCGGAATACTTTTTTCTCAAGTGATTCAATAGCACTTTTTTTTTTAAAGTTGAATAAACATAAAACACACATTTAAACCTAGCAAAATGCACCTTAAAAAAATAATACCAAAAACTGTTTTGTTTTGGTCAAAAAATGACGTATTCAAAAAACACTCCCAATTTTCTCACTGATCACAATATTAACAAAACTACACTAAGACTCTTAAATATATAAGCTAGTAGCTGAAGCTGGATATGAGCTAAATTTTATTCTAAACTGGAGATATAAAGAATGACGTAAAAATTATGAATTTCTGAAATTTTTCTCTGCAACATAACAATGAAGTGACTTACAATTTTTTTCTGTTAAAGATATTCATAAAATCCAGCTTCAGGCACTAAAATATACATATAAGAACCATAATAACAAATTTCAAAAAATATATATTAATTACGTTTTTGGTTATCATTATTACCGTACAATGATTTGGTTGAAAACAGCTTTCTCAGAGAAAAAAAGCATTTAAAGATTGAAAATCAATTCTTTGAATGCTAATCGTTAGAGACAAACAAAAACAGTTTTGGAAAGAAAAAAGTTCATATTTTAAGAATATTAAATTTTAAAAAAATTCGAAATTTTGGTCAAAATTTACTTTTTTTTAACGTAGTTAAACTTTAACATACCTTAAGCTGTGCCAAACACAAGGCAGAAAACTTCATGTAGATCGCATACGCACAAACGAGTAATTTTAGAGACTAGAAATACACCCATGTTAAAGAGAATTATTACGGATAAGTGCTTTAAAGAGAGAGAGAGTAAATCGTGTCTAGGGTCTCAAAAGAGACACGATCTTCCACTGATATCAAGTAAAACTGTTAGGATCTAGTCAGGTATAGTTCTATTTATTGTCGAGGAGTAAGGGAGGCGATAAATGTGAATAAGGTTACGTTAACTACTGAAACGTGAAACGCGTTTTCTCTAAACATTTATCGCGAGTGGTTGGCATATCTATAAAAGTACTGGATTGATTGACTTGAAAATTTTACACCATTCGAGAAAACATCCCTTTTTTATTTGACGAACCAGAAAAGCGATAAGCCACGTTTTTATATTTTAATAGCAAAAATCTCGGTCAATGTTTTGAGCTAAATTGATGATTTTGGATTTGACACATTTCCTCAGATGCTTTCTAAAAGATTTCTGGTTCGTCAAACGATACCTACATGTGTATAAATTAAGTTGTTGTTGTTGTTTCTTATGCCTACACTGGCAGACCGGAGGAGTGCCAGGCCCGTAGAAGACGGCGAGGGGGTGCGCCTTCCATGTTATTGAGCCCCATTGGGAGGAAGTCCGACTTTGCTCGACATATATGGCACATCCGTTTTACAGGAAGGCCCCTTTCATACATCCATTCACTCACACATATCGTAATTTAGATCCCAATCAGAGGCCGATAACCCCCTGATCAGGTACCCCCAGAGGTATTGATTTGGTATGGGAACATGGGGGACTGAGTGACCACGACCTATTTAACGTGCCCCAGTCACCATTAGTGAACATGACGGTCTTTAGCCAGGTCGAAGCGCCGATCTCGCAATCATCAGAATTGCATGCTCCGCCGAGGACAGAACCCACAACCCTTCTGATGCGAGCCGACGCTCTACTGACTGAGCTACCGCGGCTCATAAATTAAGTCATGCAAATTAGTAACCATAGAACTTAGTGCGGCGTCATGGTAGAGGAAGGTTAACAGGAAAAATTCATAAAAAAGAAAAAGTGTCTTTTTTTGCACGCCAGAAACGATTATAAATAGACGTACAAAGTTTGGAACTTTTAATTGCATTGCCTCATTTTGTGCCTACTCCCAAAAAGCATAAAACATTTTATAAAGGCGTTTGCTCTACTTTTTACCTGAATTATAAAATCCGACTTATTACTGTCTTCCACAGAGCACAAATCCTTATTTGGAGAATTAAGATCATCCATAAACTTTTCCATATCACATTCGTACTGTGCGTCAAGTGTTGATGGAATATCAAGAGAATTTCCATTCTTCTGCTCTTCCTCTGGGGATTCTTTCTCCTTCTTTTGTAGCAAGCTCATTTTTTCCATCAGTTCTTCCACTGTCTCTTGCGCATCCTTTACAATAGAAAAGTTGCATTAATTAGAGTCAGAAAAAGCAGAATTTTGTCTGTTCTCTATGAGAACAGACTTCTATGAGAAAGACTATTTATTTGTCTGTTCTCTATGAGAACAGACAAAAAAATAGAATTGTTCAGAAATAATATTTAAAAAAAAAACATGGATCTCCAGGAAGATAATGTATTCATTTGAGGACATTACCTTCTCTATGGGAGTATATACTTTAAAAGTTTTTGTTGCATTATTTGGGGACATAACTTCTCTAGGGATCCAGGTTTAAAATTTTGTTAGAAACGAGTCTCTTCAAGAGGTAATGTATTCATTTGAAGACATTTGTTTGCCACGGGTTAATGTCCTAAAATAGATAATGTATCCTTTGAAGGCATTACTCCCCTATGAGGGACCCCCATTAAAGCCTTTAAGGGGGTCCGGGACACATTGAAAAAAAATTTTTATTAATTAATTTTGAATTTTGAATTTTTTTGTACTGATTACCCATCTAACTAATAAGCAAAATCACAGCACAAAAGTTTTCCAAAAGTTCTTTAAAAATTTTAAATTAAAATTTTTTGAAAAAAAGAGGGGTCATTTTAAATTGCTAAGGCTCAAAACATTCTTGATCAATTTTCAAAATTGTTGCATTAAATTATTCACAAATTTATTAACTTTAATTTTGATTCAGGAATTTAAAAAATATTAATTTAATAAAAAATAAAAAATATTTTAATGAAAATTTTAAGGTACTTTTTTTTTTTAAAGTCATATTTTTAAAAGTAAATATTTGTTTTAAATTTGCTGAATCAAAATTTAAGTATAATGTTTGAAAAAGATATATTCCAAATTTCAACCCTTAAACTTTATCGGTTTTCGACTTATAGCAATTTGAATATAGGAAATCTTGAAAAAAAGTATCATGGAGAAAAACGCATTTAAAGTTTTAAAGACAGATGTTGTTGCCATGACAACAACTGTTAAGAGTGTTAGATTTTCAAAACAACGCACCACAAAAATTATTATATCTCTAGTTCTAATTAAGATAGAAACATGATTTAGACGTCATTTTAAGCAGAAAAACACAGAGAATTTCTTAAAATAATAAAAAAAATTTCGAAAATTTGACGATTTTTGTGTCCCGGACCCCCTTAATAAAACATGGGTCCCCATGGGTGTAATGTTCCCAAACAGTTGATGTATCCATTGAGGACATGTGGGGATCCCATGTTTTCAAATTATTTTTTGTATTATTTTTTCACATAACCATTATTTTGAGAACATGGGTCCCCGTTAGTAATGTATCAGTTTTCAAAATTTCACTGTTTAATAACATGTATCCCCATGTAGGTGATATCCTCAAATGGGAAATGTACCATTTGGGAACTTTACTTCCATGGGGATCCCTCTTTTAAAAAAAATTATTCTTTAAAACATAGGGTGGGGGGAATGTATCTATTTGGCACTGATGGTATTCTACAGTATCGCAAGTTAATTTTTGTACTAGTGGAGGAATTCTCACTATTATCCTCGTCTCCCAGAATTTAGCAGTGCCTGAATTCGATATATGTACTACTTGATAGACAGCCAGTTGAGTGAGAACGTGAGAGCTGTATTAAGATCAAGGGTGCACTTTCATTCGAATTTTCATTCGAAAAACTTCAGACTACTCCAGGAGCACATACAGGGTGTTATCAAAATAATGGAAACACACTGGATTTATAAGGAATCCTTTACTAATATGGCGTAGGACCGCCTTTGGCATGTAATACAGTTTGGATTCGCCTGGGAATCGAATCATACAAGTGCTGAATAGTGTTTAGAGGAATATTGTACCATTCTTCATGGAGATATTGTAAAAGTTCCGGGAGAGATGCCGGTGGAGGATATCGATTCCGGATTGAACGTTCTAAAATAGACCATAACGGTTCGATTACATTGAGGTCGGGGACTGTGCTGGCCAAGGTAGATGTTTCACTTTATCCTCGTGTTTATCAAACCATGATTGGACCAGTCCCGCTGCATTATCATCCTGAAAAATTCCATCTCCTGCAGGAAACAAAGTTTGCATCATAGGATGCACCTGGTGAGCTAAAACTTCTCTATACTTCTCCCCAGTGGTCCTTCCTTTCAGGGTTACGATTGGGCCAGCAGAAAACCACGACATGGCTGCCCATGCCATGACAGATCCACCTCCATGCTTGACAGTTGGAAGGAGACAATCACGATCATACGCTTGTGCAGGTGTCCTCCAAACGTGCACCCGACCTGTTGTGGGGAAAAGTGTGAAAGATGAGTCGTCTGACCATATAACCGTCTTCCACTTATCAATCGACCAGGTTTTGTGGTTGTGGCACCACTGTAGACGATGTTTGGGCATTAAGATATGTGACAAGTGGCTTGGGAATTGCTACTCTGCCGTAAATGTTCTGTTTATGAAGGTGCCTCCTAACTGTAATTATTGACACTGGAGAATCTAGATGCTGATTGAGCTCTGCGGTCACTTTGGCTGCAGTTGTTTTATTTTTAGACATTACAATCCGCTTCAATACCCGTCGGTCTCTTTCACTCAGCTTCTCCTTCCGTCCGCTATTTTGCTTTGCCGAGCTTGTGTTGCCGCGCTGTGTGTACGCTGTCATGACTTTAGACACTATACCTCTAGAAACTCATAAAAGCTGGGATGTTTTGGTCACAGTTGCTCCAACTAGTCCGGCTCCTACAATTTGGCCTCTTTGAAAGTCTGTGAGGGGTCTGACATTTTACGCTTTTGACTAAAATCCACGACATATACAACTTCACTAAAGCTACCTCATACTACCATGGTATATAGTACTTTTTATATTAAAAAAAACTTGTAGCTAGGATTATATTTTAATGCTTACGAAGCGCATTCTTAAATGTCACTTTTATTCACAGGTGTTTCCATTATTTTGATAACCACCAGTAGTTATGAGCAGCAAACTTTGGAAAAGGTAAACAAAGCGCTTGGCTAGGGTTAATTTAGTATAGGCACTGCACTCTTTCATTCGTAAGACTTCAGACTAGACTGGAACACATTGTTACGATCAGCAAACTTTGTTGGAAAAGGTGAAAACAGCTCCGTAAGGGTAAATATTTAATTAGGGTTAATTTAAGTATTGCAGAACTGCACTCTTTCATTCTAAAACCTTCATTTGGAAACAGTCACGAATGAAGTACATAGTTATGATCAGCAAACTTTGGTAAAAAGGGTGCAAAACGTTTTTCATAGGAATAAACAAGTGACAAGTTAGGAGCATCAGCCTATTTTGGCTACCTCGGCTATCTTACCACATCCATCGGTTTTTTTTAATAGGATAAAAAAATTATAAATACCCTGTGTATCTGTGTTGCAAACGGATCTTCATGAAACTTACCTCCTCATAACTGTCGTCGTCTGACAGAGTATTGTTCCCAGTATCTGTGCAATCTTCTGGCTGCTCCAGTATATCAGATGCAAAAACAAAGCTACATAGGCAATGGAAATGTGCAAGCAGTACTACTGCTTGACACAGCTCACCAATGGACCAGTTGTCTTTTCCTTTTGTTAGTTTCTACAAAAGAAATAGGATGCCAAGTTACAAAGCGTAAATTAAAGTTAAAATGCTCAGTATATTTTTTTGAGACATAGTACCAGAAAAATGACCAAAAATGTCGAATTCTTTGCTATCTGCACAAAATTTTATTAGCTGTATCCACATTATTTAGGTAGTCATTACACACATCGAATGTAAGGAATGAAAAATTAATTGATTTAAGCTAAAAAGATCTCTAACTCAGATTTGTTTTTCATGACTAATGCATTTAAGTTGTCAATAGCTCGCTGTGTTGCTCCAGTACGACGTAAATTAAAATGTACACCCGTCAAAGAAAAAACGACTCACCCAATCGCAATTGCACAATTTACATCACAGAAACAAAATGGAAGGTAGCAATCGATAGGGATTAATGTTTTCTACAAATATCAATGCTTAAAATTTGTCTAAGGGGCCGTTTTCATATTAAATTGGGTGCTTGCTCCGATAATTTCAATACGAACCCTCATCTTTTATCACAAATTTAGATTCTACACAAAATTAGATGAATTTGATGAAAAAACTATGAAAAATGGGGTAAAATTGATCGAGAAAATGCTTAAAAACCATTGAGCGAGCGTATAAATGTTCGGAGTTAAATCACATTATAAATATTAATAAAGACGTAGTGGCCGTCGCAGTCAATGATCTGTTGCAGGCGCCTTGGTATGAAGTCCATTAAGATGATGACTAAGTCAGAATCCATTCTGATTGAATCCCAGGATCTGTTGGCAGAAATTTCTGTTTTCACTTTGTGAACAATCCCTAATAACGAAAATAATCATCACATTTTGCAAATAGTCTCACTGCGCTACTAATTATGCACGTAATGAGCTGGAATTTGGAATTCCGATGTTTCAGTAACAGTTGAATCACATCGTGTCAAAATTTAACCATGTTTCTTTTCATAATTTTTATGAATATTAATTTCATAATTAATAAAAAATAGTAAATTTAGTTTGATAACTAAAATGTTTATAGATTATGTTTGAGTTTTTGGGTAACAAAGGATGAAAAAACAATTTCCATGAAAAATCAATGTTTGTAGCAAATATAACAAAAAACGTGAAGTACCAATTTAACATTAGGAGATCTAATTTTCAAACACTTACATATCGGTGAAAAATCCAATAAAATGTATTAACTTTTTTTTCTTTCCGCCTAAAATTGTGTGTAGAATCCAAATTTGTGATTAAAGATGGTGGTTCGTATTGAAATTATCAGTGAAAGCACCCAATTCAATATGAAGACGGCCCCTCAGACAAATTTTAAATAATGATATTTGTAGAAAACATTCATCCACATAGATTGCTAACTTCTGTTTTGTTCTGCGATGTAAATTGTGCAATTGCGATTGGGTGAGTCAGTTTTTTTTTTTTTTTTTGACGGGTAACCCATACCTAATGCATTTAAAATGGTAAGGCTTTTTGTAAAAAAGATTTTATACTTTTTGTTTTTTAAGTGTGAAAACTTTGTTACTGCAGTAAGGATTATGAATAGTAAATGTTTAAAAAATTAATTAATTAACACAATAATCGATTGCTAAATTTTAAACTGAAAAATAAATTTTCATTAGTTCTTTAATGACTACATTCAAATGGATAATGTATTCAAAATGCCAAAGCTTTTTTCGTAATTATAATAATATAAAGATTTTGAACGTTTTGTAGTTGTTTTTATGATGTATTTTATAACTTTGCATGCACAGAATAAGAATTAGAAATAATTAATTAAAAAAAGTAGTGAAATAAATTATGAATGTTTTTTACTGTTCATCATGGTGTCTGTCATAAAAAATATTTTTAAACGAATACGTAACAGTATTCCTTGAAAGTACATGTATAAACTGTGGTATAAAGTATTTAATGAAATACAATTTTCATGAATAATGTAGGTACAAGGGGTGTTCAAATGAAAAGGTACGAAACGTCGTAACAACGTAACCGTTAACATATTTGCCTATGCCGATATGGGAGAGCGTAGCGAGACATCTAGGGATGCGATTGGAATCTCCGGCGTGGATCGGAGCATGCGCGGGCGCCCGTATGCGCAGGAGAGCGAGCAGAGGCTCTTATATAGAGCGCAGTGCGTGTGAGGACAGGATGGCGTTCACATTGCAAAATTCGACGATTGAGGAGCAGCTAAGCGTTATCCGATTTCTGACAGCGGAAGGTGTTAAACCGGCCGTTATTCATCGCCGGATGGTGACCGTATACAGGGAAGACTGTGTGTCTGACAAGTCAGTGAGAAAATGGAGTGCCCGTTTTTGTGCGGGCCGTGAGAGTTTGGTTGATGACCCGAGACCAGGCCAGGCAAACACAGTCATCACGGCCGATCTCATCGACAATGTGGACGACCTAGTGAGAAGTGATCGGCGTGTCACATTGCGAATGTTGGCGATGAAGGTGGATGTCAGCGTTGGAACAGTGTGGACAATTGTTCACGACAGGTTGCGCTATCGGAAGGTGTGCGCGTAGTGGGATACCGAAGCAGATCACCGACCAGCAAAAGGAACTGTATATGGAGCTGGCACTTCAACATCTGTTTCGGTATCATGAAGACCCCGCTTTCCTGGAGCGGATCGTCACAGGTGATGAGAGCGGGTGCCATCACTACGAGCCAGAGACAAAGCGGGACAGCATGCAGTGGAAGCATGCGTCGTCACCTCCCCCTAAAAAGTTCAAAGCCGTGACGTCAGCAGGGAAAGTATTGCTCACCGTCTTTTTCGACGTACAAGGTCCAATACTTGTTGAATTCCTCGAGCACAGAAAAACCATTAACTCCGATGTGTACTGTGAAACACTCCGGAGCCTACGCAGTTCTATCAAGAACAAAAAACCGGGGCTGCTCACGGAGGGTGTGGTTCTGCTCCATGATAACGCGCGTTCACACGTCTCCAGGGTCACACACGCGGAACTGGCCAAGTTCAAGTTGGAGCAGCTTGACCATCCGCCCTACAGTCCGGACATGTCGCCCTGCGATTTCCATGTGTTTAGTCCCTTGAAAAAACATCTGAAAGGGAAGCGCTTCAACTCGGACGACGAACTCAAGGACGCTGTGAAGGTCTGGGTCTCGTCACGGCCACAGGAATTCTGGAAACAAGGAATCCTTAGGGCTCGTTAATCAATGGGATCGTTGTGCTCTGGCCTATGGTGTATACTTTGAATAAAGTCTTCATTTATACCCACAGTGTCGTTTCGTACCTTTTCATTTGAACAACCCTTGTAATTGAATTTAAATAGCACTGGAGCAATATATAACTGATCATAATCTCGAATGGGGTAGATCCAATGATAACGCCTCGTAATTTTGAACCGCTGTCAGAAGACTGATCAAGAATAGAATTTAAAAACATTAAAATATTTTTAATATACATATTTTATTAATTACCGTTTATATAAACACGATTTTTTTTTCTTTTTAATGTATGTTTCACGTGTATTAGTATACGGGTCAATAAACCCCTTTTGCTGTAAATGCAAAATAAATATTCAAAGTTGTCTGTACCCTTAAAATCTAATTAGTCTCATATAATTAAAAAATTAAATTGAATAGCTGATGACATTACCCAATTCGGAGTTCTTACAAAAAATAAGCAATTTACTTTAAAGTAACTCACTATGTCGAGCCACTATATATATCACTATTTTTTACTCGTCTTGGGTTAAATTGAAGTTTGCGAACGACAGAATAAATCGTAACGTTTCTTAAACAAATGGGAGTTTAAACATATAACTGAACTGAGCATTACTATGGAGAGGACCTTCAAAAGTGTGACCAACATGTCGACTAGTAGTCAAGTGACTGCTCTAAAAATCTGACCAGTTTAGCCGAGTTGGCCTTTTATCGCCTCGTTTAGAGACATAACATCTTATGGCAGTGTATATGTTCGTGGACCAATCAGATGACGAATGTTCACAGATGAAAGTAGTCACTAGCTTTGGTTGCATGATCCTCAGCACATAAAAAGGTTAACATTAATCAATCTACTTGTATATCTTCTCTATGAGTTCACACGTCACTTTTCCCCGCGATTTGTAGGTGTCAGTGTTGTGTTTAGCGCAACTTGGCCATAGAACCCAACGCAATTGTATATCTCATGTAATATGTATGTTTTATTTCAGTAATATGACTTAAGTATTTCTATATTTTTATTTAATTTTTCACAAGTGTATTTAAAAGTGAAAAGTAAACGTTATCATATGGTTATCAAACTTTTCCCCTATTATGAGCTTTTTTTGAAAATCAAACTATCGCTAAAAAACTGTTGCGAACAGCTGGCACGACTAAAGCAATATATTAATGGAAAAAGACTTGTACTAGCGAACAGGAAATGTTTGTTTCTTTCCACCATGGATTACGCACGACCTCACGCGGCCCGAGAAACACTGCAAAAATTAAAACAATTTGAACGTAGGGAAATTCGTACTCCTCTACCCCCATATTCCCTTGATCTGGTACAATCTTCCTTTTTCAAACCACCTTAACCTAGAGTGCCTATATAATAAGAGTGGCGACATACGGGACACACTTTCTGATTGGCTTAGAGACCTTTTCTACCGCCCGAGGCGGTCTTTTCCTAGCTCCCGTAGACTTAACATGGGAACTTTTTGTGTGTTCGAGAAAAACGTGTGTACATTAAATTAAAAAGAAAATATAGCTTATTCATGTTCCATTTCGTGTTCTAGAATGTTTATTTATTATTTTTTTAGTGTTTTGTCAGTATAAATTTGAAGACTTTTTAAGTAAATAGCTTTATTTGAGCAACGTGGTGTTTCCCGCAATCTAAGTTAGCGCGTTGTGTAATCATCTCATTAATTACGCATGTAATTGAGCGTTTATATGATTCATTCCGAATGTATCCATATTATAACAATCATATGCTTTTTGTTCTCCTTGAAATTATATATTAACTCGCCCAGCAACCTTCTTTGAAACGATTCTCGTAGAAAAATGGCTGCCGCGCATGCGCATTGGGCCAAATTTGGTCCCTTGTCGCCACTCTTATTATATAGGCACTCTACTTTAACCATTCCAAGTGGTTTCAACGAGATATCTCACCCATAAAGATTTCACCAAGTTTGCAAATGGAGAGATATCTCGTCATCACGATATTGCAGATATTTTTTATGATAACGGGATCACGATCTGGTAATTTTTTTCTAATGACGAGGTATCTAGTCCATCAATATCTGATCAGCTTTGCTAATGACGAGATACCTCGTCGAGAAAACCATCAGGACTGTTAATGGAGCATTTTTGAATTCGGAATACGTCCAAAGAAAGCTCGATTCATTCTTTAGATCAAAACGCAAGAGCCATGGTATTGAAACTTTAACATTTAGATGGGTAGATAGGTAGGTATTTAATTAACGTCACACTGGAGCAACGCAACGGGCTATTGGTGACGGTCCGGGATCAAACCCCGAAGGGAAATATCCGAGGATAACGAAAAAGTTTGAACCACAGTCAGATGACGAGGTCACATCTGAGCTGGTACCTCATTCTTCAAACTTCCACACCACGCGAACATGAGGACATTTGTGGCCACGACAGATTTATCGTTCACCAGTACCCGTGTACACAATGGTCTTTGGTTGGATTTGAACTCGTAACCCTTCGGTTGCTAATCCGCTACTCTTCCAACCGGGCTTTTCTCCCTGGGTGTATTTCTCTCTTGTGGCAATAAATACTTTCATTGTGGGGCCGACCAACCGGTATAGTGGTTAAGGTGTTAGCCTCTAGATCGTAAGGTTCCTGGTTCGAATCCGGGTCCGGGCATGGGCGTTTGTAAGCGTATGGTGTAGAGGCGGCTGGTGCACCTTAAATCTGTCGTGGTCGAAAGTCCTCACGTTGGGTCGGTGTGGAAGTTTGGAGAGTGGTGTGCCAGCTCAGGTGTTGCTTCGTCATCTGACCGTGGTTCAAAATTACGAGGTGTTGTCCTCGGATCTTTCCCTAATGGGACTGACCCCGGACCGTCGTCAATAGCCCGTTGTGTTGCTCTAGTACGATGGGATATTGGTGGCGGTCCGGGATGAACACCCCCGAATGATTTTTACCTGGGTAATTGGTAATTTTTAGTTAACGTCGTACTAGAGCTACACAACGGGCTATTGACGACGGTCCGGGATCAGTCCCTTACGGGAAAGATCCGAGGACGACACCTCGTCATTTTGAACCACGGTCAGATGACGAAGCAACACCTGAGCTGGCACCCCACTCTCCAAACTTCCACGCCAACCCAACGTGAGATTTTTACCTGGGAGAAATTCAAAACGGAAAGTGAATGTAAACAAAACAAAGACAATAGACGAAATGAAAGAAAACATACGGGTTGCTTTAAGGGACATTGATATCGGTGAGCTGCAACGAGTGTCTTAAAATAGGCTGCACAGAGGCATTGGTGTTCAAGACCATTTTCAACATATATTCTAAAGGGTAGGTGAGCATACCGTACATCTTTAAACCATATTTCACGTGATATCCAGCATACAGTCACGAGACCGAGACGGCTGCATTTTCGTGGCCCACCCATAGAGGAAATATATAAAAGTGAGCAATGGTAACCTTTTTATGTGCCCAGGATCATGTGACCAAACTAGGAATAACATGACTCTTAGACTACTTTCGTTAGATGGGTGGAACCGAACATTCATCATCTGATCGGTCCAGGGGACGGAAGAAGACGACCATCTATTAGGTATGTCCACAGTTGTGCGCTTTCATTTTCAACTTCCCTTTCAACGTGCAATTCAACATTCAATTCAACTTGCGTCAACGCATGCCTTATTGCATGCGCTTAGAGGCATGCCCTTTACCTGTCCACACTTGTGCCTCACTTCAGTTTCAAGATGGATGAAGATGATGCTATTCTGTTGGACTGTTTCTGAATCAATGCGGCATAGTTTGTGATCAGGCAAGTAAATGAACGTAGGAAATCAAGGCGAGCCATTTGGATGAAAGATATTTTTAATGAGCATTTATTTATTTACGTTAAAATGTATTATTATTTGTTGGAGCACACACGTTCAAACGGGATGTTTATATATTTTTTTTGATTTATTTCGCTGGAATCGTTTGCACGTGTTTCCTGTTGCTCGCAGCAAATAACAGCTGAATCTGCTTAAAATCGGAACGATATTTTCCCCGAAATAGGAGGAAGGCGTGCATTTGCGCCGATGTTTTATTCGATCTCTGGTGGTCAGAGTACTAATGTATCTCGCCTTGGATGCGGCTAACATGTATGCCTTCTTTTTCTAGTTGATTAAATTCTTGTTGTTACGGTTAGACTTGAGTTTACCTTTCTCCCACCCACTGATCATTATTAAAATTTAATATTAATTTAAATATTTCCTGTTATTCTTTCGTCCAATAGATGTGGTAATTTAGACCTCATGTGTGTTGTGGAACCAATAAAAATAAATTCGAAACACAATGTATAAAGTGGTTACAAAACAGTTGTAAATAATCGTCGTTACCGATTAGCTGGATTTCAAAATGTTACTGCTGAAATCAGAAGATAAAACCTAATTGTGCCTTTCGCAATCGTGAGTACTTATAAATATTTGAGTTGAATATGAATAATAATATTTGCATGGTAATCTATGCTTATGAACTTGGATGGCTTATAGTTTACAAATAATTATTTTAATAATTAAAAGATAAATAAGTGTTTAAACGAAGTACATTTATCATATTTCTCCTTGCCAGCTTAAAAATAAATTTGTTTCATATTCATCCTTATACATCTTTAGAACCTGCACCAAACTAAGAAAACTTTAATGGATCCAAAACTATGTTAATATTATACTGGTATAATAAAAAGCTTAATTTGTCAGTTTTTAATTCATTTCTTAAAATATGTTTAATTAATGCCTATACACAATCAAAAAAAGATTAACTCCATATTGTGTTTCAACAAATAATAATTTGAACAAAAATATTTTAAATGCAATCATAAGTTAAAGGCTATTGTGTTGTTATTTCGCTAAGGAAATTTAATAAATGCTCTTTACGAGTTTTAAATAAATGACGTTTATAATTATTTTTAATTTGATTTAAAATTTATTATTACGTTCTTAATTTATTTATTAATCATGACGTTATTAATTTATTTATTAATCATGACGTGTTTAATTTTTTTCGTATAATTTTTACAGTGAATGTTCCACAAACACTCATAAGACCTGTAGTCTTCTATAAATTCAAGAGTATGTTCGTTATTCATGATAACACTAAAAAAAAAATACCAAACACAACGACTTCGGTTTACCAAAACACTGCAAATTGAAAGTTGAAGCGCATAGAGATCCAAGGCTGTTGGAACTCCTTGCGCTACGCTGTGCGCTATGAAAAACTGCTACTTCTGACTCACCTCGGGCATGCCTTGACGCATGCGTCCCTTGCGTTGAGGCATGCGCTTAGCGCAAGCAAAAGCGCACAAGTGTGGACATACCTATTGATTCATCATCTGATTGGTCTACGTGACGGTAGAATATCATCTTTGATTCATTATCTGATTGGTCCACGTGACGGTAGAATATCATCTTTGATTCATTATCTGATTGGTCCTCGCGGTACAGTAATAGACTTTGGCGAGTTCACCAATTTTCACGCCGATATGGAACTGCGCATTCAACCACCTAACCCGGCGTTATAAGTTATACCGCCAGACGAGGCGATAAGTTGCCGAATCGTCCTACCAAGTCAATGTTTCGCAGAGTAGTCGCTACCAGTCGGCTTGCTCACACTCTGTGAAGCATCTCTCAATACCAATGCTTTTATATACGTCTGAACTTCCAATTTTAAAGAAATATTGAGATTTCATTTGCTGTTAGCAAACTTAAATTTCATCGGAGACAAGTAAAAAAGAGCGATACAACGTGGAACGATGTAACATAGGATTACTTCAATGGAAAAGCTTTATTTTATTTTAAGTATTGTAATATCAACAGGTAAAGACAATATAATGTTTTAATTTTATCCGAGATAAATAAGAATTTAAGAGGGACAGAGTTCTCCTTGAACATTTATTAAAAAAAAATTTTATTTGATAAATGCAGTAACATGACCCTTAGATTATTTTGGTCTCAAAGATGGAAACGAACATTTAACATCTGATTGGTCCATGGGACGGGAGGAGATGCCCATCCATTGATTCATCATTTGATTGGTCCGCGCGAAATAGTAGTAGACTTTTCACGATTTCGCAATTTTTGTTGCCCTGTATAGAAATGCGCAATCACACATTTACCGACATGAGAAGTTATATATCGTCAAACGAGTCGCTAAGATACTACCAAATCGTCCAACCAAGTCTTTTTCACAGATCCGTCACCCGACTACTAGTCAACATGTTTGTCACACTTGTTGAAGCTCCTGTCAATGCAACGAGGCAATAAGATACTAAATCGTCCAACTAAGTCAATTTTTCACAGATCAGTCACCCGACTACCACCTACGGTGTAGTGTACGACTACACCTACTAAGATGTTTGTAACACTTATTGCAGCTCCTCCAGCAATGCTCAGTCTACTTCCATCTCATGTCTATGGTCCTGCTTTGAATGTGTTAGTTTGTTTTTTAAAACCTGAAGGAACCGTTTTCCTTTTTGATGATCCAATACAGAAATATCTTACCTCTATGTGACTTTTCTTTAGCAGCCAAGGTGTGTGAGCAAGAATTTTGTTGATCTCATTCAAATTCAAGAGCTTCTTAGGAATGAACGCCAATCCTTTGAACCACTGGATATTCCCACCATGAGAAGCAAATTTTTGCTTGTGGTGATTCATCAGACAAGTGCACTGGTGTCTAGCTGCAGCCTACATAAGAAACACCCAAACAATAGAATAAAGCATTCAACAAAAGAATTGAAAGGGAAAAACAATGAGATATTAATCTACCACTTCAAACCTAATTTATACAAATGCAAAAAAATCATTCATTTGCGGGTCTCTAAAATCTACATTCGTCTCTTTAAGATCTACCATTTTCAATTAACCCTCCTGGTGGTTGTCTTGAAGAGGTCGTTTTGTCATTAGCAAAACCATTAGACGATCTTAATGGACGAGATATCTCATCATTAGTAGAAAACTGACCAGATCTTGATCTGGTTATCATAAAAAATCGGCAATATCTTGATGACAAGATACCTCGTCATCGGCAAAATTGGTCAGATCTTGATGGACGAGATATCTCGTCTAAACCACTTGGAGGGTTAGCATAGGTTAATCGTTTTTCGTGTTTGATAGGAGGATTTAACAGACATTAGCTTATGGGTATATAAGGATGTTAATTCTCATATTCATATGCAAGAGTTGACTAGTTAAATAAAAGACTATAAGCAGGTAAAAACATCAACATTAATAAAAATTCATCAAACATTAACTACACATAGTACGCTGATTAGTCTACCAGCATAACGTCTTTTCTCAAAATAAGACCTAGCTTATTCTAAAAATCTCTTTTTATTGCTGCAAGCAAACGATATTTCCATGCGTAGCAAATACAAGAAAAAGAAAA
Organism: Metellina segmentata; assembly: GCA_947359465.1. Classification (NCBI taxonomy): domain Eukaryota; kingdom Metazoa; phylum Arthropoda; class Arachnida; order Araneae; family Tetragnathidae; genus Metellina; species Metellina segmentata. The sequence continues at coordinate 137,413,627 of OX375872.1, read as the reverse complement.
AAAAAAATTTAAATTTAATCCGTTGCCACAGACACACGCGAGTTATTTTCAAACGTGAACTGATGCCATCACAAATTACTTCTTACAAGTTGGAATGTACATGTAATGAATTAGCTGTTTTATAACACCACTTGCATTAGGGTAAAAACGATGGTTGGTTATTCTGAACTACAATACAAACACAACCAAAAGTGTCATCGGTCTTTCTTTAATCACTCGGAATTAGTCCCCTGAAATTTTATCATTTCTATAAATATGCATATACGAGGTGGGCAAATAGTTGAATATGTCACACTGGAGAAACACAACAGGCTAGTGACGACGGTCAGGGATCAATCCTGAAGGGAAAGATCGAGCATTATACAATAATAAATATATAACATGTAGAAGTAAATGCCATCCATATATGTCTAAAATATTTGAACATTAACTATTAAATGCCACTAAAATGCTTTTCGTTGGCTTTTTAAAATATTTTATGACAACAAAAAGGATTTTGTTACCATTTAATAATTTTAACATTAGAATACAAAAGCAGCCAGTAAATTACTCCGTCATAAAATAATTATAATCGTAAATAATAAAGTTTTCATATTTTAAACTCAAAATGAAATTGTTTGAGCTGATCTGTTAGCAAATACAATAAAATTCAACTTTCTACATAAAGTATGAACTAGGATAAAGTTGTGGACCCACATTAGACGTTTATCATGGTAAAATAAAATTTTTTAGACCCTACAAATGCAAAATGGTTGTGATAGTTAATTCAAGCAGTCAAACCAGTCTTGTGAACATGTTTCGGGAATTCACACTCGAGTCGTCTAGTTTTCACTATTATTGTGTCATTATTTAATATTTATTTATTGTGCACGTGTAACTACAGTGAATATATTTAAATATTTTATTCAACTTATTTTAAACACTATGGAATTTTACTTAACCACGAGCACGCATCATTAAAGCTGCACTTTTTACATTCGATGCTGTTTGTAATGCCATGTTTGTTTCTTTTAAAATGTTTAAAATTTGACTACAATTTTTAATTTATAAACCATTTTATGTATTTAAAGATGTCTGATGAAGAACTCTTCGGAATTTGAGAGGAGTGAAAGAAATCTACCACTACGATTATGATCCTCTTGTTTCGTTTTGTGTAACTAAAGAACTCTTGTGACATGGAATACGATGGAAATAAATCTACCACAGTGATAATCTTGTTTGGCCTTATGTAGTTAAAAACCTCTTCCGACTTGAAGAAAGAGATCTACAACTATGATCATGATAATGTAATTTCGTCTTGTGTAATTAAAAAAACTCTTCTTAATTGAAGGGGAGTGAGAGATCTGCACCACTATGATCAGGACCATTTTGTGTACTTAAATTCTTCTGACTTGAATGAGGAGTCAAAGAAATCTATCACTATGATCATGATAATCTTATTTCGTCTTGTGCAACTAAATAACTCTTCTGACTTGAAGAGATGAAAGAGATCTACCACTACGATAATTAATGATCATCTTGTTAAGTCATGAGAAATTAAATAATTCTTCTTTCTAGAAGAGAAGTGAAAGAGATCTACCACTATGATTATGATCCTCTTGTTCCGCCGACTTGTGTATTTAAAGAACTATTCTGATTTGAAGAGGAGTGAAAGAGATATACCACGATGATCATGACCATCAAGATCATCGTGGTAGTTAGTCTTGTGTAATTAGAGAACTCGTGATATGAAGAGGAGTGAAAGAGATTTGGAAGACACGATCTCATTAACGTAAAGCATCAGTTTTTACAAAATGGTACGATGATTTTCGACTAAAATATCATTTCACCCTTATTTTTTTTTAATAATTTCTATTCCAATTCATTTCTCTACAGAATTTCACGCTTTAATCGATTTACCATGACCGATAGGAATTCTGTACATAAGATAAAAATTAATACACTAATATAATACAACGGTTATTATTCAATCAAAACAACCTACATTTTCTGCAGATACGTGCACATTATTATTGGATAGAACTTACCCTTATTCACTTATTTGCGTACATTTGAGGATCTTCTGGAATTTCTTAAATGAATACTAGAGAACTCGTATGAATTATAAAAGAGGATTACTTACCACTTTTGTATATTGAGACTTCCAAATGAATAAATACATAAAAGTAACATAATTAAGTAAATAGTATTACAAACCATTATGGCAATGTAATGCCTGAAGTCATAACGAAGTGGGCCATCTCCTTTCATAAGATAATCTTGCGTTCTTAAGAACTCTTTGAGGTAATCAAGATGATAACCTATTTGCTGTACAACTCGAGCCAAGCCATCAACCTGTAAAACAAATGGCGTAATTTAAGAATGTATGAAAAAATTTCAAAATCAATCGGGTTATAACGTGTAACAAATTGTAAGAAATTGGGGAATTCCTCAAAGTCAAAATGACAAAAGATAATAAATTAAGAAAGTTTCTTCACAACATTATAACCATGTATGAAAAGAAACACGTTGATCAATAGCATGATAAAGAAACAATATCAAAATTTAAATGGACGAAAAGAACAGAAAGAGGAAACATAATAAGTAAAAATGTGTTGATAGTAAAATCAGTGTGATAAAAATTTGCTGATTTCAAAAATGCAAAGTGTTTTTACTAAGACGTACAGTTTTATTTTTGATATAATTGGTCTCCGAGACCCCAAGGTGATATCTCAAAGGTGTGTATCACCCACAATTTACAATCTAAAAAATATTACACAAAACAATCTGAAAGGCAAACTTTTCCAGAGTATAAGAAAAAGAGGAAAATTAAAAATATTTTTGCGAGGTACACAATAATGGCCAAAGGGGAAATGTGGGGATCAACGGTAGATGTCACGTTAATCTACAAGTGTCAAAAGGGTAAGTGCGGTCTTGCTTCAAGAAAGTGCCCATGCGTTTGTTTTTCATTTTGTGGTGCTGCCATCTATGAGCAGGAAAATGAATATGAAAGTCAGTCTGCTATTGAATAGAGTGACATTATTTTCGATAACTTTGAATTGTTATTTTGTGAATGAATTAACTATTTAGCGGCCCTTTTTTGAGTTAGCCTTTAGGAAATGTTGGATAAATCAGTGCTACATTCAGAGGGAAGGATGGATAGCCGATATCGGTATCGTAGAGCAAGATAGATAATGGGGTAAGGAAATGTGAAACGTTTTCTTTACCCTGGAATGTGCTCTTTTTTCAGTTGTTTTCGAGTTGTTAAATCGTTTGATTACATTCATAAAATGACGTACATGTGTCCAAAAAAAGAAGAAGAAAAAATCATATACACTTGTGCAGTTAAAATAGTGAGTATTTGGAATACATATTTATTTTATTTCATTAGGGATCCGACATGTAATCTGGAATTGAGCCTAGATGGAATAAATGAATCAAAAACTATCTAAAAATAAAAATAAAGTAATCTTAAACTGCTATTTCCGAGTAGTGTAGTATTCATTTCCCCTACAACACACCTAATGACTAAACTGTTTGGTATATTTCTAATATTATAGTGTTTAATATATTTCTGTGTGTTTATATGCAATTTATGTTTTGCTATTTCATTTGAAAACAAAAAATCACCATAGTTTCAGTTCCAAGTTGTTTCATATCCAAACTAGCATTTTGAAATTCTAAAATTACACAGATACATAAATAGTTTGGTATACTTCTAGTGTTTATGACAGGGTTCCTACGGGTCAGTGAAAACCTGGAACTGTCAGAGAATTAAATTTTGTCTGGAAAAATCAGGGGAAATCATTTTCTTCCAAAACCCGGAAAATCGTCTTAATGACTTGGAAAAGGATTGATCATGGCACGTTTGAAGAAAAGTAGCCAATAAGATTCGTACATTTTCGTATTTTATGAATATAATTTTTCAATCGGTTTTAAAAGAAACAGCTAATATTTAACAGGTAGAGAATTTTGTTTCGTCCACTGGCTAAAATTAAAGAATTTCATGCTTGTGAAACATTAACTCTCAAATTGATTTTAGTCAAATATGCTGGATTATTTGGACAAGTTATTTGAATGCAAAATTACTTGTGCTCTGTGTATTAATTTTTACAGTGTATAATTCTTAAATTGAGTCAGGGAATTTTATTCCTGAAATAGAGTGGAAACCCTGTTATGAGCATTTTTTTCCTATTTCATTTTAAAACGAAAAAAAATACAGTTTCAGTTTTGAATGGCTGCATGTCCAAACTAGCACACATTTTGAAATTCTAAAATTACAGACACATCAATATTTCGTTTTTTCGTTCGGAATTCAAAATTTACAGACACAGCGAAACTTGCAATTTGTTAGTTGTTGAGAGACAGAAGGGGCGCAGTAAAAATTGTCTTTGAAAGGGGGCAAAGAGGCAAAAAAGTTTTGGAAACTGCTTTTTGAAGCACCCTTGTACAGTTAATAGAAAGTTTTAGGAAAAGAGAGTGCTCTCTCTTTCACCCTCGCAGTGATTTTATCAACACAAGATAAGGGAATAGCGCTTTTTTCATCTTCCGTCAACTTTCTAGCATGTAATGATTGATTGCGATAAAACATTTTGGTTGGATAAAACAACTGCTTTTTTTTTAATTTTGATTTCGTGCCCCGATTGTTTACGGTTTTCAGCCTAAGTTGTTTATATTAGCATCGAAGTTGTAGAGAAAAAGCTTCAAGGGTAAAAAACCTATTTAGTGATGAAACAATTGTTTGGGTGATAATAGATTATGTTACTGATAAAGCCTTGTATGCGACCTTGCTTTTCGACATTTCATTTAGATTAGTAGAAATGTGATTTTAACGGATCTTTTCCGTTTTCGGCATTTTATTTAGGTTGACAAAATTTGATAAAATGCATCTTTTTCGTTTAGGCATTTCATTTAGATTGGTAGAAATGTGATTTAATGCATCTGTTTTGTTTTCGGCATGTTATTTAGATGGGCAGAAATGCAATTTAACGGATCTTTTACGCGTTTACGGCATTTCATTAAGATTGGTAGAAATGTGATACAACAGATTCTTTTCGAAGCAACATACATTTTTTCCGTGCTAAATACTGCAACACATTAATCAGCAATTAAATTTGGAAAACAATTTAGAGGGCAACGAAATGCTTCACTTTTTCATGCACTACTAGCACAACTTCCCCTTCATTCAAATGCTTCCCAATATTTTTTTAACCCTCTGAAAGTTGCATATTTGCGAGTAGTGTTGTGTTGTTTTTGCCCATAACCCACTTAGACTAAATATCCACATCTTACTAAGGACTCCTGGATTCTTTCACCTTTTAGAAATATTCCACTGGTCTTTTCCTTAGTATAGAATAATTTGAACAATTCTCTCAATTTATTGGCCTATTCTGTGGAATAGAAATCCTATGGAACTAATGTGTTGCTCTTTCCTTAGATTAGAATTATTTGGAACGATTCTGTGTGTTGCTCCTTTCCTTGGATTAGAATCGTTTGGAACGATTTTATTGCTCTTTTCCTTAGATTATAAATACTTTGAAATATTATTTTCCTTCGAATATAATTTTTCCGAAAGCTCATATCGCTAATTTTTTATGCATAAAATCCTTTTTAAAGATTCTATTGGTTAAGAAGGTCAAAATTGGTTAAAAGTCATGCAGGGAAGACAACAGGTTGAAAAGTGGAATTAAGCGTGTGAACCCCTCAGTGCGAAGCCCCTAGAATCAATCCCATGCAAGATTCTATTGCTCCTTTCCTTAGATTAGAATATTTGGAGCGATTCTATTGGCACATACTGGAGAAAAAATTCCTTCGGAAAGATTATGTTGGTCCTTTTCTTATAGAATCATTTTTCTTATAGAATCATTTTTAATGTTCTGTTGCTCTTTTCCTTAGAATAGATTTCTTTGGGAAGATTCATTATTCATTTCCTAAGAATAGAATCAGTTTTGAAGATTCGGTTGGTCAAGAAAGTTAAAGTTGGTAAGAAGTCATGCAGGGAAGAGAAGAGGTTGAAAGGTGAACGCTTGCAAGCTCCTCAGAGAGTTAATTTTCCAGACCCTAGAGGGACGGAGGGTTAATTTTTAACCCCTGAGAAGATTAATTTCGGATGGGTTTAACCTGTCTGCGGGCCGGTTAAATCTAGAACATTGTACTGGTCATCGGGCCTGATAAAAAAATATTAGGAGGGCCGTTTCTGATTTTCAGGTCAAGTAAACCAGTACGGAAGGCCGTACCTGGCCTGTGGCCGGTTAAACTTATCCAGAGGCGGGTGTATAAGGTCTGTAGGCCGGTAAACCTATCCTGAGAGCCGTATCTGGTCTATGGGTCTGATAAAAATATTTGGAGGGCCGTATCTGATCTCCTGTCTTCAGATCAATCTGTTCGCAACAGCTTATTTATCTAACGCGTAAGGTCCTTTATCTTTTGCGTGTGGATTTTGTGGACGGTCTGGTAAAACCTGACCCCTACGAGAACAACGGCTATTTCCAGGGCTGTCAGTCAAAGGGCTTTTGAAATAGTAGCATCAGTAGCATAAAATTTAAAAGATAGTAACAAAAATGTCTTCTACTAAGGTTGTAAGACATCAAACCCTGCTTTATAATCTTCAGAACTCGTATAAAAAAATTTCAAAAGAATTAAATTGATGAATTCTGATATATTGTGCTTTGCGGAGAGTAACACTTCGCAATAAAGCATTTCGAGAAAAAACTAGAAACTATATAAGCCTATGTCAAATATACCATGTCGATACTTAAAAAGTTAAAAAATAGGAAATTTTTTTTTAAATACAAATTATCGGAATCTTTGATTGTTAGATTGTTATGAAAGCTAATAACCCATCTGGTGGTGGTCTCGACGAGGTATCTCGTCATTAGCAAAATCAGATTTTAACGGACGAGATATCTCGTCAAAACCATTAAGAAGGTTAAAAAAAAACATTTTTTAAGTTTAAACTTTTTGACACGATCTTTAACGTCTATAGCACACTTAATTGACACATTTTATGTCTCAGCAAAATCAGATTTCGGAGAACGAGATATATCGTCAAAACCATTAGGAGGGATAAGAAAACATATGGATTTTTCAATTTCAATTTCTTGACAAGATCTTCAACATCTGCTCCACACTTAACATCGGGACATTTTGTGTTTCAGCAAAATCAGATCTTAGTGGACGAGATATCTCGTAAAAACCATTAGGAGGGATATGAAAACAAATGGATTTTTTCTTGACAAGATCTTCAACGTCTGCTTCATACCTAATTGGGCACATTTTATGTTTCAGCCAATTCATTTGGTGTGTGAATAACTAAAATAACGTACAAGAGGTGACTTTCTTTGCTACTATTTGTGAAATTTTATGCTACCAATGCCACTATCTCGCAAGTGCTTTTGGCTGAGGCGGCCCCGTATCTCGTCTTCCGTAGGGAAAGTTCCAACTCGGAGAAATTCTAGAAGAGAGGTCGTTAGCTGAGTAAGCGACAAACAATATGCCAGCTCAACATGGCAACAGCAACAGCCGTTACGGCACTTCAAATCTGCTTGAAGCCGCTTCCAGCTTGGCAGATGCTAATTGAGCTTATCACAATTCTTGAAAAAACAAAAAAATTTTAGAAAAAGAAAACGCTCTTTAAATGTTATCGGAACTTCCCCTTGGCCGCGAACCTAGCATATTATCGGTCATTTCAAACACAAGACATTGGTATCCATCTCTGACTTGAGATCTGCATGGGAAATGGTTCACGGAAAACTCTAGTGAATTAATCTCTGTTGTGTGGAGATACGCTGCGAGGAAGACTTTAAGTTCTTATGCCGATAAATACCAAGTACTTAAGCGTAAGTGGCTGCATCATTTATGTCAACAAGACAACCAAACGCCAGATGTGTATGTATAATGACGTACGTTTACAGCAAACGCGTATGATAAACAGAATGTTAAAACAGTTCCGAGCAGCTTATAAACAGAGACACGCTGTCAGATAAAGCATTTTGAGAGACCTGGAAAGTTTTGCTGCTGTCCATCAGATACATCCATTTCGAATCTCTGGTAAACGATTTCTGATTGTTTAACAGATATATTTAAAATGGATGTATCTAAAGCAAGACAGAAGAGCCGTGTGGGTCCGGGTTTTAAGGGGAGAATTTTGGAAGACCTGAAAAGTTTTGTTCCTGTTCATTAGATACACCCATTTCGAATCTCTGGTAAACGATTTCAGATTGTTTAACAGATATTTAAAATGGATGTATCCAAAGCAAGACAGAAGGGCCGTGTGGGTCCGGGTTTTAAGGGGAGCATTAGGAAGACCTGAAAAGTTTTGTTGTTGTCTCTGCGAATCTCTGGTAAACGATTTCAGATCGTTTAACAGAGATTTAAAATGGATGTATCTAAAGCAAAACAGAAGGACACCATTGACAAAAATAGAATATTTTCCATCAAGCGCTAGAGATATGCCTTTGTATAATATGAAAAAGTATTGAAATAGCACGCTTTTAATAGACAATATATGTATATACTTTTATTTTTCTAGAATCTTGGTTGGAGATAGCTCTTTTTGGAAATCATTCTTTCAGACAAAAAGTGCTTCTATGTAACCACACATAATTCAAAACGCTCATAAGCCGATTATAAGACAGCATAAAAGATGTTTATCCTAGAATCGATTCTAAAGAAAAAGTTTTAGAACTTTGTGAAACACTAACAAATTCGATTCTATACATAGTTCACAAACACATCAATTTAGACACGTTTTATCCACAATTAAGACTCGACATTGACAAAAATAGAACTTAATATCCTCTCAAGTGCTATGAGATATACCTTTTTATAATAAGAAAAAGTATTGACATAGCACGTACTTTACAGAAAATATATAAACTTCATTTTTCTAGAATCTTAATTGGAGATAGATCTTTTTGTAAACCATCCGTTCAAACAAAAATTGCAGAATGCGGCTATGTAACCACACATAACTCAAAACGCTTATAAGCCGATTCTAAGATAGAATAACAGAAGTTTGTCCTAGAATCGATTCTGAAGAAAAAGTTTTAGAACTTGGGTGAAAAACTAACAAATTCGTTTCTATTGTTCACAAACACAGCAATATAGAAACAAGTTTTATCCACAATTCAGACTTGACATTGACAAAAATAGAACTTAACATCTCCGCCTCGAGTGCTAAAGATATGCCTTTGTAAAAACTCTAAATATGGATATCGAAATCGGCTTCACAATCCTATTCTTAAAATGAAGCTTATCAATACCTTGCGAGTTTGGGGATGTTTATCGGATCATTGACAATTACAATTGCAACACTAGAGAGATGTAGAAAAATAAGGCATGTTTTCGGATTTTAAGGTGAATACAGGAACACAACCCCGATTCAAGCCATAAGGGGACACATCCTTGAACAATTATTTTTGATATGACATTTACAACAAAATGCTGTAGTGAATTTATTTCAAAATACACAAAATATACGTCACAAAATAATTTTTTTTACAAAAACGTAAGTTTAAAAATTTAATTAAAGAAACATTTTAGCAAATTTTTTTCAAACATTTTTTTTTACTGTCCTCTAAGCGTTTGTCCCAATTTTTTGAGAAATTTGCCATGCATACTACTGTTATTTATTATCTTTCAAATATTTCTATCAATATAGGCATGTCTGCTAAGTGCTAACGAAAAGAGGAAGATACAAAATCAATCATTAACTAGAAAATATAAAAGCATGAATATTATTAATTTGTTTTATTTTCACAGTGACGTAATTTTTCTCACATATTTACAAGTCATGCCAATGCTTGAAAAGTGACAGAAAAAAAAATGAACTTTGAGCTTTTTTTTGGGGGGGGGGGAAACGACCTTCGTACTTGTGTCAACTGGAATGCGTCAGTTTTAAAAATTCATTTAGCGACGAAGTGAAACTTTTTAAAATTCTGAGAAAAGGTTCTTCATTTGGCACATACAATGCATTTTTAATCACATATTTTAAAACTAATTTTGTAATGTAATATGAATATAGACTTTGAATGAAACAGTTTGAAATTTTGAGAGAGTTCTTCATTTGACGCATACACACACACACACAATGCTTTTTTTAACTCTCTGAGCTTCGAGATTTACGGCATAGGATTTCTTAACAACAGACTAAATGACTACATAACTACATCTTTCTAAGGAATCCATGGATTCTTTCAACCTTTAGAAATATTCTATTGGACCTTTACTAGGAATAGAATCCGTTGTAACGATTCTATTGGGCACATTTTATAGGTAGGTAAGTATGTAATTAACATCGCACTGGAGCAACACAACGGACGAGAGTCGGGATCAATCCTCGAAGGGAAAAATCCGCGCGCAAGTTCAGCCCTGGTCAGATAACGAGGTCACACCTTAGATGGCATCCCACTATCCAAACTTCCACACCACGCAAACGTGAGGACATTTGAGGCCACGATAGATTTAACGTGCACCAGCCCGTTGTACACGATGGTCTTTGGTTGGATTCGAAACTCTTCCAACCGGGTTACCGCGGTCCGCACATTTCAAAGACTAGAACCCTTTCGGAAGATTGTTTTCTCACATTCTGTAGAATAGAAAATCCCATAGAAAGATTCTATTGCTCATTTCCTTATAACAGAATTATTCGGAACACTGACATCGCTCATTTCCTAAAATAGAATTCCTTGGAAATATTCTATTGCTCATTTCTTTATAATAGAAAATCTTTTGGAAATATTCTATTGTTCATTTCCTTATAACAGAATTATTTAGAAAGATTCAATTTCTAATTTCTTTAGAATAATTCTGTGGAAAGATTCTATTGCTCATTTCTTTGTAATAGATTCCTTTGGAAAAATTATATTGGTCAATAAGGTCAAAATTGTTTAGAAGACATGCCTGAAAGACTGCAAGTTGTAAGGTGGAATTATACTTGAGAACCCTTCAGAGGATACTTTGGGTTCCCTCGGAAATTAAATATTGGTTACGGTACTATACCACGGGACAAAAGTTAGAAAGCAAATGGAAAAAAGTCAATGGCATCTAAAGTGTCAAAACCATTCTACTTGGGAGTAATTTCAAAGTACATTTTGTTGCACAAGTGCATACAAATACACTCAAATTATTGATCAGGACATTGACTTCATGATTTTATTTCCATTTGGTGGGTCTTTTTTCTCTTTGGTCTTTTCTATCTTCTTTTTCGTTTTTGGGCATTGTAAGAAATATCTAGAAAACACAGAAGTCAGAAATTATAACTGGGTTTAAAAACTCGCTCGTCAGAACAAAGCTTAGTCCCAAGCACGACTAACGATTGTTAATTCCGAACTCTGCATGGGACACATAACACGCGGGGCCCTGCTAACGTCCCTATGTGGACACATCTCTTGATATGGAGTTAGTTTCGCACCAAAGTGGACAATACGTTGTATTTACAGTTAGATTAGAGTGCCGGTAGCTATTAGGAATAAGAAACGGTCGGAATTTGCATCAGAAAGACAGAATATTTAGAATATTCTAAAAAATCGGTCGTCGGAAACAAAGTTTAAAGGTGCCAAACTCGACTAATGACCATTAATTTCGAATCCTTCCCAGAGTATGGCCCCGTGTCTTGATATGCAGTCGGTGTCACACAAAAGTGGAAAAAAGGTTGTATTTACTGTCATATACTGTACGATAGCTAGTAGCAATAAGAAACGGGCGGAATTTGCATCAAAAAGAGAAAATATTCAGAATATTCAAAAAACTTGGTCGTCGAAACAAAGTTTGACGGTACCAAACACGACGAATCACTGGTAATTTCGAAACCTTCCCAGTGTTGTCCCCATGTCTTGATATGGAGTCAGTTTCACACAAAAGTGGATAATACGTTGTATTTACAGTTAGATTAGAGTACCGGTAGCTATTAGCAATAAAAAGCGAAAATATTCAGAATATTCTAAATACTCGGTCGTCGAAACAAAGTTTAAAGGTGTCAAACTCGACTAATGACCATTTTCCTTCCCAGTGTAGTCCCGTGTCTTGATATACAGTCGGTTTCACACAAAAGTGGACAGAAGGTTGTATTTACTGTCATATTATAGTACGATAGCTATTAGCAATAAAAAAACGGTCAGAATTTGTATCAAAAAGCGAAAGTATTCCCAATATTCTTAAAACGAGGGGTCATGCTAGCTTCCCAGTTTGGACACGAGCCCTGACACGGAGTCGGTTCCTGACATGGACTCAGTTCAAACTCAGAGTGGAAAAGGAGCACAAAGTAGGGATGCGACATCGATGTCGATGTTTTCAAAACATCGATGTTTTAAAAAAAACATCGATGTTTTTAAATCGAACATCGAACATCGAACGCAATCGAACATCGAACGCAATACATCGATGTATTTAACATCGATGTATTGAGATCGATGTTTTTGTAACATCGATGTTTATACGTGTCGATGTTTTTAAACTGTCGATGTTTTATTTTTAAATGAAAAAAAGTACCATTATAAAAATTTAAAAAATAACCAAGTAGCATAATTTTCATAATCAGCAAATTGAATATACTTTTAGACCAAAGTGACCAAAGGTGAAGGGTCTGAAAAGTAGGGATAAGACGTCGATGTTTTCAAAACATTGATGTTTTATAAAAAAAAACATCGATGTATTCGAGCCGATGTCACATCACTAGTTGCTAAACCAGTTATAAAAAAATGGGGTAAAACGGTTAAATGCACTGAATTTTAAAAACATCGAAAGTTTGGGGGCGATGCATTGTCAACATCGATGTTTCAAATTTGAACATCGATGTTTTGCTGTCGATGTAGCATCACTAGGTGCTAAACCAGTTTTAAGAAATGGGGAAAAAAGTTTAAATACACTGAATTTTAAAAACATCGATGTTTTTGGAACGATGTTTTATCAACATCGATGTTTTATTTTTGAACATCGATGTTTAAAAAACATCGATGTTTTGCTGTCGATGTCGCATCCCTAGCACAAAGTAGTAGGATCTGAAGCGACGTCTAGTCTTTCGGTCGGCACAAATTTGTTATCGCATTCTACCATAATTTAAGGTGATAAGATATCTTAACTTAAGTGCTTCATTTTGAGATTTGTCCGAGCTAAGGCCCGTCAAAAGACCGTTTTCAGGAAATAAAGTCCAAAGCAGTACTTCCTAGAGATAGCGACTATAATAAAAAAACATTTTCAATAAACGAAATAGGACACGATACACGGCAGATTTACGGTTTAATCTGCATGCATATTAAAATTTGGTGAAATATGGCGATTCAGTCTTAATCTGATTTCTTTTTTACAGAAACGAGTCAAAAACCTTTTTTCGGTTCAAGGAAAGCACACTGTGATAAGGAATAGAATCTAACACGTGCTCTCAAACGTGTAGGGAATGAATATAAATTTACAAGATGTCACTAAAAGTAATAACTCTACGATAGAATAAAATTTCACACATTTGTTTACCATCCTGGTGCTTGTCTTGATGAGGTATCTTGTTAGCAATCTTGATAGACGGATAAGGATCTTGATAGACGAGATATCTCGTAAAAAGAAAAAACTGACCAGATATGGAACTCGTCATCATCAATCGATAGGTTGTATCCTAATGACGAGATATCTCGTCATTAGAAAAAATGGTCTGATCTTTATTGAAGAGATATGTCGTCAAAATCAGTGGATAGAGAGAACTATTCTCAAAATCTTAGCTTAAAATCTCTTTATTTTTTTGCAATAGTATACTAATATGTACAAAAAATTTAAATTTTCTAAAATCATTAAATAGAATAATTGTGTGTGTTGTGAACTGATCATTATAATCATAGTTCCTTTCTATAAGTAATCGGTCCTGTAATAAACGTGCAAAGTGTCATTTTCTAGATTTATTAGTTTTTTAGACATCTCTTACGGATAATCTCTACTATTATAAAAGGAAGTGTCTGCCTGTCTGTATCTTTCTCTGTACGCAGTGTTCTGACGAATCTATGGCACTTATAGTAATGAAATTTGGCGCACAGGTAGTCCTATATTTTTGCAATTTTATGGTAGCACCCGAATTTTAAAATTTAATCTAGAAAATTAAAAAAATAATTTATTGGTATTTAATTATAATTGTTTTCCTTAGAATGGCAACAGTATAAAGTGATCACAGATTCTAAACTTTTTTTTCCCGTTTCGTTTTCCGAGCAACGATTTCAGCGGACGAACAAAACAAACAAACAGTTTTAACTGGAGTTAAGATTTTTTTAAATCTCCTAGATCGTTAAAGATAGAGTAAAAATTTCAACGGATTTGAAATGGGCGGAAAATTTTACATTAGATCGATACCTAAAAATATGAGTTTCTTTAAATAGTTTTTTTTTAAATTGTAACTTTTATATTTTTTCCAGTACGAATTTCACCGCCGCAAAGAATTTGCACTTTGTTTGATCCGAGATTCATTCATTTTGATTTCCTGAGCAACGGATTCGATTGAATTAAATCAAATAAAAAATTATGACTGGCGTCGTTTAGCGATCGTTAAAGATAGAATGAAAATGTCAACGGTTTTGAAATCTGCGGAAAATTTTACGTAACAGTGATCCCTTCTATATTTGATTTTCTTTTAAAAAATAACTTTTCAATTAAATATCTTTTATATTTTCGCAAGAGATTGTGACGTCACGCTATTGGATCGCTTTGCAATTAAATTAGAATGCGTAGCAATTACCGGGGTTGGCGAGCGTTAACAAGCAGTGACCCCACGAAAAGAACTGTCACTGGCAACGCCGTGCTCGCCACGCAGTGGCTATAAAAGTAACACTTGGTCAAAATTGATTCGTATAATTTTGCTCATCATAATGAATCAAATGACCGAAACTTTGAAGTAATTTTTCAAATATAATATATATACTACCAATGGATATCTTGTCACCAAGCATGCAGATTGAATTCCGAATGAATTGACTTTTTTATGATGACGAGACGATGGTCAGGTCAATTTTTTCTAATGACGAGATATCTCGTCCATCAAGATCTAGCCAGCTTTGCTAATGACGAAATACCTTGTCGGAACAACCACTAGGAGGGTTAAGAAGCCTTTCGACAGTCCGATAAGCTCTGCGAGGGTGGGATTTGTTTCCTACAGTTCTTTTATATTCTGATACTGTAGCACGAGAAATCTTTCCAAAGCTAGCGGGGGTGCAGAGTGATATTCGAAACATGCCACTTGGAGTTATTTCTGAACAATGCATATTTATAGCACGTGACTCCTTTCCATCTAAAATGATTGGCTTATAGCATGACAAGATAGAAAATGATAAAGCAATCGTAATATTCGTCAGTACCGATACAAATGAAACAATAAAACATTAAAATTATTATTTCAAGCGTGAACAGTTGATAATGACGTGATTTAGAACCGAAGCCCTGCTTTATCATGAGGAGAAATATTAAATAGTAGGGCTCTTTGCGAGTTACTCTTGGATATTTAGGCTTGCAATCGATCCGGAGATAATGAAATGCGGAACATGCGTAAAGAGATTTACGTCAACGATTATTATTTGTTATCAACAATCCATGATAAATGGCATGATTAAAAAGGATAGATTTAATGTAAAATACAAATTACATAGTTTAGAGATGTTTAACGGCAACAGCAAAGTAAACTGAAGGATTCAGGGGACGCAAATGTCTATTGGATACCAAACAGAAGCGACAATTTGGAAAAATTATAAATAGCCCCCATTTGCTTCTTATATACACGATACTTCTATATACACAGGGTAGATGTTTAGACAAAATACTAATTACATAGTTTAGAGAAGTTTTGTGGCAGCAGTAAACGAAATCGCTCAGCGAACTCGAGTGTCTATTGGATACCAAACAGTGGCGGCAACTTGGGAAAAGTATAAAGAGCCCCACTTGGTGCTTCTATATATAGGATGTTCCAAAACTTCTTGTACAAACTTTAACACGAGATTTCCAAGTAGTAAAAGTATATATATATTTTTTCTTTTACACCACAACACACATAATAACTAAAAAAAAACCACATCAATTAGGCTGAAAGAATCCATGAATTCTTTCTAACCTTTATAAAGACTCTATTGGTCCTCTACTTGGAAATGAATCTGGAAAAATTCCGTTTGTCCTATCCTTAGAATAGAATCCTTTAGCAAGATTCTGCTGGTAATTTCCGCGCAAAAAATCCTTTGGAAGGAGAACCCATTGTTCCTTTCCTTAGAATAGAATTCCTTGGAAAGATTCTACTGTTCCTTACTTTGAAATGAATCCTTAGGAAATGAATCCTTCATTGGTCCTTTCTTTAGAATGGAAAACTTTAGTGAGATTCTATTGTTCCTTTCCTTTCCTTACGACATTACAGGATGGGGAGTGTATTCTTCCTTCCCTCGAAACAAAATCTTTAAGACAAATTCTATTGGTAAAGGACAAAACTGGTTAGAAGTCGTGCATTGAAGCTGCAAGTTGCGAAGGTGTCGTGCCTTTTGTAATTGACACTACTAATATCAAATTACGTTTTTTTATTACTGAATCCCGTGGTATTTTTTAAACCTTAATTTAAAATTTTGTCTGTTTAGTATATGAAGAGGATTCTGAAAATGGAACCCAAGAAAATACCTTTTTGTGCCCATTTTTCATTATCATTAAACAAGTTTATTTATTAATTACTTTATCAATAAAATTAATCCATACATATATACCTACGTGAATATGGTTTAATTTAACATCCACCTCTTTTTTAAAGATCCAAACCAAGAAATAAAGAGAGACAAAGAAATCGGGCCCTTAGGATAAGACACTTCAAATATGAAAGTAATTTTCTCTTTAATACCAAATCACGAGATATTTTAAAATCATAATTTTAAGTCTTGTCTACTTAGAATCTGAAGAGGAATCTGAAAAAGGAACACAGGAAGATAACTTTTGTGCCAATAATTAACTATCATTAAAACCATCCATATATCCCAATGTGAATATGGTTTAATTTTGTGATCCCTACCAATCATTGAATTGCTCAGATAGTTTTGAAAGACACTATTTAGAAAATAGAATTTTAAAAGTAATTTACCGAACATGGTCCAGCCATTATGAAGGGTTATTTGACTTGAAGAGAGGTTAATTCGTACGGGAGCGTCCGACTTGAGAGCAAGCTGACCGGCAAGTACCTCAACGAAGTCGCACTTCAACAAGGTTAGCTAAGACGGTTGAGTAATCCTTTATACCTGCAAAGCAAAGAAAAAGTTAAACATAAAAAGCTTTATGTAATTTAGAAATTTCCGTTCATTCGACTTTTAAATAAGTTATACTAATAGATCCAGAACCAACTGGTCATTATTGGGATTTACCCACTTGAATAGACGTGGCCAGAACCTGCCTAGCCAACCCCCTTACCCAAGAATAGGAAATCGTAACTTAGCATCAATGCCCGGTACCTGGACCTTATTAGCATTTACTAATATACGTGACCAGAATATGCCTAATCTAACCCCTTACCCAAGAATACTATATCGTAACCCAGCATCAATGCATCGGTACCTGGTCTTTATAGGCATTTACCAATTTGATAGACGTGACTAGAACCTACCACACCTAACCCCTTACGAAATAAAAGTATATCGTAACTTAGCAACAATGTTCTGGTACCTAGTCTTTATAGGCATTTACCCATTTGATAGACTTGGCCAGAACCTGCCTAATCAAATCCCTTACCAAAGAATAGCATATCGTAACTTAGAAACAATGTCCTGGTACATGGTCTTTATAGGCATTTACCATTTTGATAGACGTGACCAGAACCTGCGAAACCTAACCCCTTACTAAAGAATAGTATATCGTAACTTAGCAACAATGTCCCGATACCTGCTTGTTATAGGCATTTACCCATTTGATAGACTTGGCCAGAACCTGCCTAATCTAATCCATTACCACTAGCTAGTGGAAGGCAGCAAGGTGAAAATGGTTTGACTTCGTGAGTGATTGAAAAATTTCCTATTGTATTGAATGAGAATTGTCCTGGGCAATAATTTCTCGCTAACCTCTAGCTTGCCAATTTTTAATCGCCATTTAGAAATGGATCTATATTTTAAAAAATTTCATAAGCCATCCGCAGAATTATGAATGAAGTAAAGCATACGGCGGAGGGAAAATAAAAAATAGTTAAAAAGGGATTGTCTTAAAATGTTGTTTGCTGCCATTTTGCCAACATTTGGAGTTCAATCTAATTGGTGTTATCCAATCAACTATCAGATATCAATCTGGAATTTATTCTTTGGAATTTTTACTGTAGAAGGAGGGTGTGTGTGCTGAAATCGTATTTGAAAAACTAAATTTCCGAGAAGTCGCCAAAATTTGGGAAATAGGAGTTTTCGAGATGTGCTTAAAAATATACTCCTATTCACCAAGGCTGCCAAATAGTGGTAATGAGTAGCCTGTGACAACCCTGAAATTGGCGATTTCATTAACAGTCTTGGAAACACATCATGAAAAGGTGTAACCATAACGCTAGCGCCTTCTTTATTTGGCTTCATAGAACGTAGGTAGGTTGTTCAATTAACGTCGCATGGGAGCAACACAGCGGGATATTGGAGATAGTCCGGGATCAATTCCGAAGAGAACGATTCGAGGAAAACAGTGCATTGAACCACGGTCAGATGACGTAGCAACACACTTTCCATACGTCCACATCATGCCAAAGTGAGGACATTTGAGGCCATGACAGATTTGGCGTGAACCAGCTCCCTGGACACGACGGTCTTTGTCTAAACCGAGTTTTGAACTCCCAACCTTCCGGTTGCTTATCCGCTCCCTTCCATCCGGGCTACTGCGGCTTCGATACGCATCAGGACTAACTTAAAATGTTGTTTATCACCAATTTGGCAACGTTTAGCGTTTTATCTAATTGTCGTTGACGAATCAACTATCACATATCAATCCGGAATGTAGTTGCAATTTTTATTGGCGAAGTGCTGATATCGTATTTGAAAAACCAAATTTTCAAAAAGTTGCCAACATTTGAAAAATCGGAAGTTTTTGAGAAGATTTTGGCTGTCACTAAGGTTGAAAAAGAATAGCAAAATGTGGCCAGTGGCAGCATTGAACTTGTTGATTTCAGTGACAGTTTTAGGAACACATCATGAAAAGATGTTGCCATAATACTAGTTCTTTTGTATTTAGCTTTGCACAAAAACTCATACTAAGCGGATAATTACATAAACGATGGGCATTACACCACTTTTGACCGTGGCTTCATCTCAAAAACAATAGGAATATTGCAACATCAGGACCGCATTATTCAAAATTGAATACAATAAAATTATCTTTACAAGCTGATTTTAAGACACAAACAATCCTATCAAATGTAAAACACTACCCTTCATTTCCCCTCTGAATACCTATTTTGTTCACCAACCTGAAAAATAAGGTGGGTTCAGGTAAAAAACCTGATTTTCCACCTTGAAAATCGCGTATGTTTTCAAAACGAGCGTATCACACTCGATTTATGAGGTAGTTACGATGATCTGTCTTGATTCAAGAGAATAATGAGGCTGTTATTGTTTTTAAGTTATTCATGCTTTGTGTTACGGAGTCAACATGTTGCTTTCAATTTTTGAGTTCTCGATACTTGAATCAACACAATCTAGCTCTGAGGTGTTGAGATGAAAACATCCGCCAAGAGAGAGTGCAAGACAAATATTCATAATAATTTACGGAATATCACAGGCCAAAGAAAGAACTTGTGAAATAGCAGCATAATTTTTTTCAGAACAGTGGCAAAAAAGAGTATTTTCTTAAAACTAAATTTAGTATCTCATAGCCAAAGAAACCATTTGTGAAATAGTAACATAAATTTTTAAGAGTCGTGGCAAAAAGCCTCCTTAAAACTCATTTAGTTGCTCATAGCAAAAGAAAGCACTGGTGAAATAGTAGCATAAATTTTTTAAGAAAGTGGCAAGAAAAAAAATCTTAAAATTCGATAGTGGCAAACACCTAAGAGTCACGGCAAAAAGTTTCCTCTTAAAACACGTTTCAGTTGCTCATAGCAAAAGAAAGCACTTGTGAAATAGCAGCATAAATTTTTAAGAACAGTGGCAAAAAAAGTATCTTTATAAAACTTATTTTAGTTGCTCAAAGCCAAAGAAACCAGTTGTGAAATAGCAACATAAATTTTTAAGGGGGCTGGGACACAAAAAACCTTCAAAAGTTCTTTTTTGTTTTATATTCTCAAAAAATTTGTAATTTAATTCTCTTTTGTTTGACACCAATTTTATGATGATATCTTGAGTAGAACCGAAGTTATAAGCAAAAGAACGTTTTGATAGCTGTCAAAGTTTTAAAACGAAAAATCTGTCGACTTATCCGAAAAACTGATAACAAAAGTACAATTGCATACAAATTGTACCGTAGAAAGGTAAAATTAGCCAAAATAAACCTTAATCAAAGGTCTGAAGACATTAACGGATTTACTTAACGTACTCAGAGTGAAAAATCCATCAGGTACTAAAATTTCACCTTCTGTAACTGATTTTCATTAATGAAACTTTAAGGTGATTTTTCTCCATGATGGATTTTTCACACTTTTCCCAACTTTAAAATGATATAACTCAAAATCTATTCAAGATAATTGCATGAAATTTGGTATGTATATTCTTCATACATATTTAAGTGATTTGTCTTCAGCAATTTTAAAAGTTATTGATATGTTATAAAATAGAAGTGTTTTTATAAATTATAAAATAAAAAAATGCTCATTTTTAATTAAAAATTTTTAAGTATTTTTTTATATGCATGTATTAAAAAACTGTGAAGACAAATTTTTAAATATAATATCTGCTTCTAGAAAATGTAAATATTGTGTATGTTCCTAAATAATTTCTCAAGTTATATCAAAAGTAGAAATACTCACTTTTATGAAATGTTTTAAATTAAAAAAATTTTTGAACTGATATTAAGTTAATTTTTTATAATTTTCTATTTATAAATTAGGTGTGCTATGTCTTCATTAAAAATTCCAAAGCAATATCTTTATTAGCAAAAAAAAAAAATAGAAAATTGTGTCCCGGCCCCCCTTAAGAATAGTGGGCAAAAAAGTCTTAAACTCATTGCAGTTGCTCATATACAAAATGAATCGGTTAATATAAGTATAAAACACAGACGCGTTGAATACCTCGCCAAGAAATTTTAAATTTTGAAGTTAAAACACAAAATATTTTCTTAATAAGATTTCTTTTGACATTTTGACAACCACGGATTCCGATGTTTTTCTTTTATGGTTGCCACGGCTTGGCGCCGAAGCTTCGAAATTGGCGTCCCTTGGAAAGTTTTCTCTAAAGAAAAATCGGAGCCGTGGGAGCACGGTTAATAGAGTTGAGAATTAACAACCGGAAAGTTGAGAGTTTGAAACTCGATCTAACCAAAGACTGTCTGGTACGTGGGAGCTCGACATAATTCAAGAGAGTATATTATGAGTATTTTCTTAGCAAGAACTTTGAATCATTTCTAGTGTAAAATTGGGCTGACAAACTAAAACTAGCAATTTTGGTAATGACGAGAAATCTCGTCATTAAGGTTTTGCCAATTTTTTAGGAGAGATAAAAATCTGGTTAAATTTTTTCTGATGACGAGTTATCTCGTCCTTCAAGATCTAGTAAAATTGTGCTAATGACACGATACCTCGTCGAGACAACCAGCCAGGAGAATTAATACTTTCAAACCTTTTAAATTCAACGACTAATAGGTTCAATACGAGATCATTAATTTTTTATCGCAAATTTTTGGAAAATTGTCTTCTTCCTAGTTCTATACTCACGTGAACTCGACTGGACGTTGCGATTAGCCACGTACTTGTGAACAATTGCACCCCATTAGTCTATAAGAGTTCTTTAAACCTTCTATACACTTACATTTTGTTGAATGAGATAGTGTGAACCTATTTTCGTTCTGGATATCTGCAATCATCTATTAACTGTAGAAGTACAGGATAGATTTTGTTACTAGCTCAGTTAAACATTTTACAGGAAAGAGATAATGTAGAAGTAGTGATAACGTCATTATCACAGGAGACACATCAGCAAGTACTTAACAACTTTTATTTATTCACAGTTTACAGACACACACGTGGAAACAAAAATATTATGCAGTCCATCAAACCGAATTGCATTTTAACGTATAATGGTACTGGAGCGCAATTTTAGCTAAGAAATAATAGGGATTTGGAATTGGCATGATGTTTCAAATCAATACGATTGCCATACTCCTTTTGTGTTTTTATATTTAAATTTAATATATCCAGGAGGGAGAATTGGTATGAAGACATTTCTAAGCAATTCAAGAAATTTTCCCTTTTGTATTTTAATAATTCGATTGTATATACTCTACAGCACATGATGAAGAATTTTTATGCAAACTTTTCCAAGAAATGTGTAAAATATTTACTAATCGATTGATGTTTTAATAACTACTTTAACATACTTTGAAGCAGAAGCTCAGGAGGAATTGGTATAAAGACACTTCTAAGCAATGCAAACAATTTCGCATTCATTTTGTTTTTTAATATTCCATTGTAACGTATTTTGTGGCAGAAGCTGAGTAGTTGAATTCGTATTGAGAAATTTCCTAAGCAACAAAAACAATTTACCATTTTGTTTAATTTGTTAATAATTAATTGTGATGCACTCTGTAGTAGAAGCTGAGGAATTGGTATGAAGACTTTTCAAGCAATGCAAGCAATTTCTTTATTTTGTTTTCAGAAGAAAAAAAAATAATTGTCATGTACTTTGCAGCAGAAGTTGAAGAATTGAATTGGCCTGGAGACTTTTCTAGCAATGCACACTATTTCCCATTTGTTTTGCTTTTAATAATCTATTGTAACGTTTTCTGCAGCAGAAGCTGAGGAATTGGTATGAAGACGTTTCTAAGAAATGCAAACAATTTCCCATTTTGTTTCTCATTCCCAAAAAGTCTTTCGAGCCCCAGAAGTTAAAAAAATTGTTGCCGTATCCAAATGAACGCAGAAAAAAAAAAAGGGGGGGGGAATAGGACTTAAGTTAGTCTACAAGAGGCAAAAGGGAAAGTTCAATTCGAGTGTTTACGTTTCTTGAATGGGTCGCAAAAGGATTTCGAACCTTTGAATTTAAAAAAAATTGTATACGTGTCCAAAGGCACACACACTGCTGTGTGTTAGTGGGCAGCAGGTCTTCGGTTAACCCTACAGCCAAAAAAAGTTAAGTCCAGTCTTGGTGTTTATGTTACTTAGATGGGCACCAAAAGCCATTTGAACCTTTGAATTTCAAAAGTTATATGTGTCTAAAGAAACACTAACTCCTGTAAACTCTAGTTAGGAGACGACAGGTTTTAGATCAGCCTACAGCGGCGAGAGGTTAGTCTTATCTTAGTGCTGACATTTCTTGGAAGGGTCGCAAAAGGCGATTGAGCCTTTGAAGTAAACAATCAAATAAAATGCTCTGATTAAAAAATTGCCAAGATTAAGAAACCTAGTAATCATAGTAAAAGATTAAATGAATGAATTAACTCAACGCACATAAAAATAAACCCCATCCGAAAACAGTTTCATTCACAACAGGATGCACTTCCTGTGGCTGAGTTGTAAATGTGTGGAATATTTATTAGAGCGTTCAACTGCTGCCACGCGAGGTTATTTTTTGTCTCTATCAACAGACTTCCAGCGTGAACCGCTTCAAATATAATCGCTCCTTTATCGCTCTCGTTCAACACAGTGAAGCTCTCTTGCAGTTGCCCTTGTGCATATCAGCGCCCCCATTGTTGAAGGTTCTAACAGAAAAGGACGTCTATTTCCAACATCACAAAAATCTATTTCATTCTAACTAGACAGCCTCAGTTAATCGAAGACTCTTTTCGAAAATAGGAAGCCTGATGTTATCAGTCGAAAATATGAAGGTTTATAAAAAAATTTTAGTGTGTCACCTTGTAATTAAAAATTTACCAAAAATATTTCAAATTCAAATAAACAATTCAAATCATAGGTTTAATTACTGAGTTTTTAACAGAGGATCAAACGTCCTCTGCAATAACAATTCTTTTCACAACTGAATAATTCTCTCAGTTGCCCGTGTGCATATCAGCGCCTCACTGTTGAAGGTAGGTAGGTATTTTAATTATCGCCGCATTGGAGAAAAGCAACTGACAATTGGTTCATTGCTGAAGGTTCTAAAAAAAAAGGACGTCCATTTCTAACATCCGAAGAATGTGTTACATCCTAACAAGATTGTCTCAATTAATTGGAGGATCTTATCGAAAAATAAAGGGAACTTGATGTTATCGGTCTAAAATATTAAAGTTTGTGGAGTTCTATGGCATGTTTCTCGGCAATTAACTTCTAAATCTACAAAAAACACTTAAATTTA
This sequence comes from Metellina segmentata, assembly GCA_947359465.1. Classification (NCBI taxonomy): domain Eukaryota; kingdom Metazoa; phylum Arthropoda; class Arachnida; order Araneae; family Tetragnathidae; genus Metellina; species Metellina segmentata. The sequence goes on along the minus strand of OX375872.1, from coordinate 137,389,265 downwards.
AGAAAACAATTCAAATTATCGCGATTTAATTTAATTTTTAACAGAGTATAAAATGTCCTCTGCAAGAACGATTTATTCTTTTCTAACATCCGAAAAAATTTGTCATTCCAACCAGATTGTCTCAGTTTTTTAATCGAAGATTCTTATTAAAAAAAAAGAAACTGATGTTATTGGTCGAAAATATGAAAGTTTATGGAATTTCTTTTAGTATTTGGTAGAAACTCTCTCTCTAATAACTAAATTTAAAACAAACGATTCAAATTATGGATTAAATTTATGAGTTTTTCATAGGGGGTTAAATGCCCTCTGCAATAACGATTGCCTTTTTGCAGAGCTATCATCGGAAAAGGTACAAACAGAAAGTACGTTTATATTCAACATCCGTCAAATCTGTTTCAACTCAAATAGACAGTCTCAGTTAATTGGAGGTTCTTGTCAAAATAAAAAAGCAATATGATCTTTATCTGTCGAAAAAATGAAATTTTATGGAGTTTATATTTTAGCATACCCAACACTAATAAAATTTAGTAAAAACTAATTCAAATTCAAACAAACAACTCAAACTATAGACTTGATTGACGAGTTTTTGGCAGGATCAAATATCCTCTGCAATAACAATTTATTTATTTTATTGTATAGTTAGTTAACACATAGTACCCATAGTACATATTAGCCCCCTCATTGCTGAAGGCGTTAAAAGAAAAGGACGTTTGTATCCAAAATTGGTAAAATCTATTTCATCCCAACTAGACCGTCTCAGTTTATTGTAGGTTCTTTCAACATAAAGAGCAAATTTATCTGTGGGAAAAAAATTAAATTTGATTGAGTTTGTATTTTAAAATAGAATTCTAATGGATAGTTAAATTAAATTTAAAAAAATTCCAATTTGAAACAGATAATTTAAACTCGACTTAATTGAAGAGTTTTTGACAGAATCAAATGAACTCTGCAATAACGATTTATTTCTTATATTGTATAGTTAGTTCTCTTGGTTGTCCTTTTGCATACCAGCCATCTCATTGTTGAAGGTTCTAACAGAAAGGGACGTGTATAATCAACATTCATCGAACCTATGTTTACATCCCAACAAGACTCTCAGTTAATTGGAGATTCTTATCAAAAATCGGTTGAAAAAATGTATTTATATGGTTTGTATTTGAGTATACTGATTATAATTAACCAAAAAAACAATTAGAGTTTTGAATAGAGGACCAAACTCTTCATGGCAATGGCGATTCATCTCTAACACTGGATTGAAATGAGAAGATTAATCCATAATACGATTCATTAATTCATCCAGAAGTTTGAAAAGTTGAACCAGATGACAGTGTATCCAAAACTCTATTCCAGTTTCTTGGGGAAAATGCCGATGCTTAGAAAATGCATGGTTGTTGATTTAGGTTTTATGGTGCAACCAAACATTAGAAAGTAGAAAATGTATGAAAATTATAGAGTATAATCAAAAGTGGTTGCTGCAAAACTTGCACCAGGAACGTAACTATCTTATGAATGGTTAGAGCACTTCGAGAAATGGATTTGATAATTGAAGTTTTAGATGACATCTTGAGTAGTTCTTTGACATAAAAATATACGTTTTCTAAAATTGCTTTTGGGTATAGATGGTTGAGAAGGGTAAATTAATTTATCGAGTAGCAACTACGCGAACGTTGGAGAACAGTTTTGGGACGAGACTTGAGATTGGGAACTGTTTCTTCAACTTTTGATAATAAAGAAATGTGCTCCAGTACAGTTTCAAAATTTTCGAATGAAAAAAGTCCGGTGCTTATACCCTATTAACCCTAACTTGGCACTTATTTATTATACGAGAGCCTTTTAACACCCTTTTCGCTTATGTGTGCTGATCATAATTATGCACTCAGTCCTATATATGCTTATTTATTTTACATTTATTTAGAAACTATTTTTCAATGAAAACGGATGGAGCCGAAGGGGATTCGACCGCTGTGTTTAAACGTAAGTACTAAATATGATGGCTTGTGTATGTGATAAGGTCATGGACAAAAATACACAGAGGATGCTGACTGCTGTGTACTATGTGTCACAATTCTTTTTTCTAGTTGTAGTAATTTTTTCACTTCGCATGACTATTAAAAATTATTATAATATATTAATTTCAATTACATAACAATTACAATAAATTACATATAAAAAAGTCGTTCAATTACCTTTGGTTCAGAAGTATTGAAAACGAGAACAAAAGCATACTCACAGCAGTGCACAAAAATGACCATCCACTTCGGCGCGCTGTCACGAACTGTATCGTAGACAGGCCGGCTCTAAAACCTAGAGTTATCACTAAACGTCATCTGTGAGTTGTCAAACGATACTAGCGCCGTTACCACACCCCCGATAACTTCGGAGTTATAGTGAGTTGAAATCGGTCACACAGTCGCGTCCGCCGCTAATCTGTATCGTACCATCACGTAGTTCAAGTCAAACGTTTCGTTCTCTTTGTCAAAAAATACAAAAATCTGAATAAATTGACTTGGAATCAATTTATTACTATTTTCCTGAACACTGCAGAAGGGGAACCATATTTGGTTTTTTTTTTAATCATTCATAAACAACATAAATTAAAATAGTGTTGTTTGCAATACATAAGTTGTGTGCATTGTAATATTCATTTTGGAAGTATTTTATAACAAGTATTCGCTTGGTTTGGATACTTTTTTGCTGACTCCAATAATTTAATATGTTTTAATGATTACAATATTTTAATTTTAACTAATTCAATCATAAATATGTCTTATTAAGTTAAATTGATAAAACTTACTATGTATGACAAAGCCATTACTGCTTAAGTTTTTCATGGTTACCAGAAATGTTGTCTCGCCAAAATGAAGCCAAATGATCTTACACTACAATTCTTAAAAGAAAATAAAAACATAACAAATATGCTGCCAAAGGTACATGTAACTGAATTTTGCATCTTTTTTTGGCAAGACTCAAACGGTATTCGAACGAAAAGAAATATGTTTAACCAAAAACTACAAACTGATTTTTAAGTGCCTTTGCTAGGGGCATTTGAAGCATTTTTCGAGATTTTGACAAAAAATTGTACCGCAATTTTAAGGCAATTTTGTTGTTTATGAGTCATTATTTTGCCTACTTTGGTGTTTTCCTGGCAAAGGGCTTTTTCCCGTGAATTCCCTAAAAACCCAATTTTTCAACTCTCTCGGAGAAAACTTTTTCCCTTTATAAAATTTCTGGTGACCGAACAATATGACGTAGTTCAAATATGTGCTCATGTGGTTTCAGAGGTGAAAAATAACTAGTAATATTTAAAGCTATAGTGGCAAATCATAGAAAAACATTCTTTCGAAATATGCTCAGTTTTTGCCATGCTTTGGAATTCTAACTGATGAAATACAAACTATGGCCAACTATTGAGTTATTCTATATGTGAAACGGTTTTTCTTATTGGCAAAAATGTGAATGATGCCATGATTTTCAGACTTGGTTTAATCATGCTAATTGTAAGTTGTATTAAAATTAGCAAAGAATTTTGAGAAATAACGTACCGATTTAATTTTTCACACGTGAATTTAAAAGTGGAAACATAAACGTTAGAGCGGGTATCAAACGTTATTTATATTATGAGCTGGTTCCTGAAAATTGAACAACCACAAAAGAGATGCAGTGCTAACAGCTGACACGGCTCAACCAAGCTATTGATGAAAAGAGACCACCTGCACTAGCTACAGAAAGGATGTGTTTTCCGAAGACCAAACAAAATGGCGTAGTTCAATGAATGAATTCTCTTGTGGTTTCAGAAGTGGAAAATAACTTTTTAATCAAGAAACTTGGTTGTGGTGGCAAACCATAGAAAAACATTCTCCTTTGAAATTTGCTCAGTTTTTGCTGTGCTTTGTAATTCTGACAGATGAAATACAAACTGTGTCCAATTATTGAAACATACAATAAGTAATGTGGTTTATCTTATTGGTCAAAATCAATGATGCAATTTTTTTCAGTCATTGCATAATAGTGTTACGTGGATGTTGCATTAGAATTTACAAAGTATTTTGAGTAATTCCGTATCGATTTAATTTCACACGTGAATTCAAAAGTGAAAAAATAACGTTAACATGGGTATCAAACGTTATCTATACTATAAACTGGTTCCTGAAAACAGAACAATCGCAAAAGTGTTTGCAGCGCGAACTCACAGCTAAACCAGTGTGTAAAAAAGTGGTTTTCGATCCTGCCAATGCAAGACGTCCAGAATTGTGGTGCGTTACTCCAGTGTGACGTTAATTAAAAATAACTAATACCAAACCCGAATGGTGAGAAAAATAAGGCAATTTCAATGGGAAATTATAACTCGTATATCCACACTATTGTTCTGACTTCCATTATCATCTTAAAGGGAAAACTTTGAACTCGGAATGATTGGATTTAAATTGGATCCATACAAAGGAGCGTCTGTTGGTATTGAAAACCTTTTTGAATAACCAAGGGAACAAGTTGTAATTAGTGGTAAACGCATCTTAGATTAAGTCGAACATGTTTTATGCGTTGTTTCAAAAACCCTTCTCTATAAAACCGTATTACATTTGGTATGATCCAATATAAATACTAAATTGAATATTTTTGTTAGAAAATTCATACTTTAGATATGATTTGACTTAAGAACTGTCAGAAAACGTCAATTGCATTTGACTTATTTTTTGTTTCCTGTATAAGGACATATTTTTCACTCACAAAATAGGAGAATTGCAATAAGTTAAAATTGTATTTTAAGATCAGTGATAGCGCAGTGATTTTCAACCTTCATCTCCATGGCCACAAACTAAAATTTTCCGGCACACTGAAGCATTTTGATTTACAAAAAATAACAAGTAATTATCAGCCTTTTCACTCCTCAGCCTTTTTATGACTTTTTCAACATCTTTTCTATACAATTTATTTACGATATTTGGAAAGGTAGGTAGGTTGTTGAATAAACGTCGCCTTTGCAACGTCTTTTCGAATTAAAGAAACAAAGATTCCGTATCCAAAGAATTCTATTCTAAGGTAGGTAGTTGAATTAACGTTGTATTGGGCCACACAACGGGCTTTTGACGACGGTCCGGGAACAATCTCAAAGAGAAAGATCGAGGACAACATCTCGTAATTTTGAGATGACGAGATACACACCTGAGCTGACATCCCACCTCACCTAACTTCCACACCACTCCAACGTGAATACTTGGTAAGAAACATGTCAAAAAAAAATTTCTACAGATATTAAAAATACGGGTATCACTTGAAATTATTAGTGAAAATACTTATAAAAAAATCAAAACTAAACCGTGGAAATGAAATAAATCTTTCATAACTTATACCGTTTCACCACCCATGCATTTTTTTGTCGCACACCTGTTGTCAATCGTTGTACAGAGGATCTTTAGTTCCTTGTTTTTTGTTCCATGAAATTCCTTCCAATAAAAATGTTGCAAAATATTTAAATTTTCATTTTTGTTATATTTAGGGCATATATTTGAAGTCCAGGGCACTTACGAACAATTTTCGATCATCTAAGTCCCAGCCCTAAACATCAATTCAGAATATAGAGGTACTTTCGATCCAGATGGGTCCGATCAACTGCAAGCAAATGTGCAGATTTATTAGACGGAAAGGAAGGATGCTAAATGATATGCTCTATAAAGGATGTAGAAGGCCTTTAACAATCAAAGCGAGAACAGTCGTGATTGACAAGCTAATCATTACGCCGAAAAAGTTGTGTCATCACAGCGGTGAAAATAATAATTTTGTTTTCCTTGTTACAGTTATGTTGATATTAAGTTTTCATTATCACAAATGGTCATGAGTTTATGGATATGTTGAACGGAAGTCGATCTGCAACTTGACGGACGCTTTAAACACAAGTTTTCAGTAGAATTACTATATACGGAATGCAAAAGTCCTTCTTCAGTTGGAAAAGTATATTTCTCTATTACCCTTCCCCTCATTGGTTTACACTTCTGCAAATAGTATACACGAATGATAGGCATTTTCTGTCAAGTTAAATGAAGGTGGCGAGTGTTACTGCATCAGAACGTGTTTCTGTACGTATTCCGAACGTGACGTCACGGTTTATTTTTCGAATACGATTTTCAGCATTTCGACAGTTAAAAATTCCAAAGAATTAGTTCCGCATTGATTTTGACAGTTGATTGATCAACGACAAACATCGCTAAGACGGCGAAAAACTACATTAAGGCAAGCCTGATAGGCATCATGCAATATCATTATGTCAACGGTAATAAACTTTTCGCAGTTCATCTGGTTTGTTGGTTTGCATTGAAAACCCCACTCAAAGAAACTATCAAAAATTTTGCATTGTAATATAGGAGACTCGATGCCAAATGTCTTTAATTTCGTTCAGGAAATTCACGTTTGTGAACCTTTAATTTTGCCTCTTGAAACCGAAGAACAAAACTCTTTAAATACTGTAACTATGGATTCACATTTGCGAAAATTCAGTGAACATATCAGTATGTGAATATGATCACAAAGAAAATGTTTTACCTTAGTCGGGTTACAAGTGGCAAAACCAAATGTTCACATATCCATATATTTTCTAATGTATTATAAACTGAGACACTGTGCCAATGTCTTCAACCTCTTCGTTCCGGAGATCCATTCTTGTGGACCTTTGGTTTTTCCTCTTGAATTCCCAAGAGCGCAAAATTATAAGGTAACTTTCCGTTTGGAAAAATAATTCTAAAACTTCAGTAAAAATATGAATTCCTTTGACCAGCTGCTTCATTTTCAAATGTTTTTTTTTATTAAAAGGCCTAACAGGCTTTCTATGCAAAGTAAGGTTTGGGCAAGGGCCTCATCTGGCCAAGCAGCGAAACACAAGACGAGGTCAAGTTATTGTGAGAAGAAAGGAGAAAGATTGTTTGGGTATCCTGGGGTCGCTACCCTCCTGTTTACCAGAGGCAGTAAAACCCATGGGAAAAGAATAGATCACTACGGTACTTCGTATTCGTGAAGCCCGTACAGACCTGAAGATGTGCAAACGAGGGAAAAGTACGGGAATAAAGAGATATGCGAGTGTAATCTAAAATCTGTGTTGCTCAATCTGCTATGTGTTAAGTGCATGTGCATTTTGTAATCGCACTGAGGAAATCAAAGTTTTGCATTCTAATTTCTTACTGAGTGGTAAAGCTCTATTCTAATTCACAAAAGACAAGGACAAAATATTTATTCAGCAGTGCTTGTTATACGAAGGGCAGCTTTATCTTGTTTAACAGTTGGCTTTGACCTAGTAATGAAACCTAGTTCGCTTTCAAGTACATCTATATTTGAACTGAGCGCTTCTATTTGAATACAAGGACATAAGATATGCAAGGTTTTAAATTCAGAACTATATCGAGTTCCGAAAATCCCGTTATTTATAACCCTAATAAACAAGCAGACCACATTCCCTTTTTACGATTTTGAAGAATTAAGTTTTAAATTTCAGATAGAATAATTACCTTACGTCAAACAAAACTTTTTGTTTGACGTAAAGTTGACTCTCTTTCAAGTTCTGGTCAGTTTTATGCCAATATATCTCTTTCAATATCTGGTCAGTCTTCTTTTAATGATGAGATATATCGTTTAAGATCTGGTCAGTTTTGCAAATGACGAGAACTCCTTGTCGAGACAACCATCAGGAAGGTTAAGACAAATTTTTCCCTAGCTACTGTTCTCCATACATTCATCTTAAAGGCTGAGAAAATATCTACCAGACTACTTTAAGTACTAATATAACGGTTTGCAAATAAACATTCTCACGTTGGCATGGTGAGGAAGTTTGGAATAGGGTACCAGCTCAGTTGTTGACCTCGCCATTGGACCTTGGATCGAATTTGCGAGGTTATGTCCTCGGATCTTTCCATTCGGGATTACCGTCTTCTCGGACCGTCGCCAATAGCCCGTTGCGTTGCTTCCTGGGTGATTTAAATTCAACAACCTACCTGAAGAAAAATATTCATATTTCCCATTGAAGACCTGACTCAAAACCTTATTTGATATGTTATTAAGTGAACTTACTTAAAATTAAATAATTAAATATTTATGTTACATTATGGTCATATTACGTATGGTCATGATGTTACATATGGTCATATTTGTTGATTTTTGTTGTTTATTGGGTTTTGAGCAAAAGTCGCGCGGTGTTTCCAAACTTATGATTCGGTAGTGCATTTGTAATATGAATTAAATTTCCTATTTAATAGCTCAAAATGGGCAGAAGATACTTTTTACATATTTATTTTCACTTTCTGTCTTTACTGCGCGCTTTCACATCAACTCGGTGGTCTAAAATTTCATTACATCCCTTGAAATGTCATGCTTCATCGCCAGAAACCTTGTAACTTTGAACTGAACTTTTCTCCTTGAGAAACATAACTTGCTTGTTGTCGTACTTTTCCTTCATCTTGAACTTATATTTAGATCTGACGAGTACGAACAAGAAACTTTTCCTTTTTTCTATATTATAAATAAACTTTGGACTTGAAAAATCTATAAAACATTGATAAAGCATACTTTAATGCCTTGCTGGTAAATAAAACTCATTTGCAACTGCTAAGGGGTCGATGACGAAAAAATATTTTTTGTTTCTATACATTTAAACTAGTTATTTTATATCGATAAACAATACAAATCCACATGATAGAAGTAGAAATGAAAATGTTTTCAACGGAGGCAGAGTTTACATTATAAACTCTACCAGTATTCTGTTCACTCTTTCGTTCAAAACGAATAGTAATTGGTGAAGCACTAAGCTACATTATTTCGCTTGATTGTCATACGGATATTTGGATCCTTTTAAATAGCCGTAGCTCCTTTCAATATCTCAGTCGTCGGAGGAAAGTTACGAGGCAAAACTTTTATTGGATATATTTCCCTTGATTGTCATACAAATATTTGGATCCCTTTGGATAGTCATAGCTTCATTTAATATCATATTTGTTGGAGGAAAAATAAAGGCAAAACCTTTATTGGATTCCCTTGATTGTCATACAGATATTTGTATCCTTTCAGATAGTCCTAGATAAACCCGATTTCTTAATGGTACGAAGAAAATTAGAGGTTAAACTTTAATTGGATATATTTCCCTTGATTGTCATACATATATTTGGATCCTTTAAGATATTCGTAGCTCCTTTCAATATCATAATTGTTGGAGGAAAATAAGAGGCAAAATTTTTATTGGATATTATTTCCCTTGATTGTCACACAGATATTTGGATCCTTTCAGTTAGTTGTAGCTCCACCCAATATTTTAGTCGTTGGATGAAATCTAGAGACTGGCGCATTTTAAGCAAATTTAAGGAGTGCTCCAGTCACAGAGATATTCACATACAATAGATTCCATCTCACAAAGACTTCCAATATAATGAAATTGCGAATAGATTTGCAAAGAAGGCCAAGGAATATATACACAAGAAACTTAGAGACAATTTCAACGAAAATTACATTTATTTTCGATAGCATTTTTGAAAATTGCAGACTAACATTCTTTTCAAATGAACAACGTAGTTTTTGAAAACTAAATGTTCGAAATATAATGTTTATGTATCTGACTAGAACTAGTAGAAGACTAGAAAGTGATGATTAATTTGGTTTGTCACTCGATGGTCACTTTCTTTGTTACAGAAGGATAATTAGAGAAATGATATTTTATAATAAAATTGAGAAAACTTAATTTATATATAAAGAATTAAATTTAAAATATCCACTGTAATTATAATTTCCAACTTTCATGACTTCTTTATAATTAAATGTGGCCTAGGAAACTGAAATATATTTATTTGATCCTTTCTCACACAAAATTGTAATTTTGAAACATTTTTCATTTGTAAATCATTTACTTTTTCATAAATAACATAGAATGACGGTTGTTATATTGATATACTGATTGCACAGTAGATATTAACTCTTTCCCCCTGAAATTCATACAAAAACGAAAGTTTTGGGTCGTAGGTCTTGATCTAATTGTCCATCGTACTTAAGAAAATGATAAAAGAGGAACCACTCTACCTAACAATTGTTCATATTTTGATTACTTTTATCATTTCATAAAATTAATTATCTGTACGATCCAAACTATAAAAATGTGTTCCTATTTTTTAGTGTGTGAATCGCTAATATAAGTTTTCAATAAGTCCTAAATAATCTACTAACAAATTCTAAAACTCAGATCTCACAAAAAAATTGTTTAAGACAGATACGAAAACAGATTTCTCATGTTAAGTTTTCTGCTACTACACTGCTTTTCACTTGAATAAGAAATTAAGGATTGAAAATGGCCACAGATACAATTTACTTTAAAAATCGATTCTCTAACGGTAAGAATTCGCATTAAAAGGCTATTGGCCAAGCCTCTGGGGGTATATTTGTTATTATTTGATAGACTAGGAAGATACATTTTGGCTTTCTCTTTCTAATCTACCAAATCTTAAATATTCAAATTTCTAGTCAATCAATCAAAACCACCATTTTCAAACTTTTTCCTCAATGATTCACATAAATTAATTTCTAAAATCTGCGCACATCAAGTTGAGTTGGTGTGGAAGTTTGGAGAGTGGGGTGCCAGCTCAGGTGTTGCTTCGTCATCTAATCGTGGTTCAAAATTATGAGGTGTTGTCCTCGGATCTTTCCCTTAAGGGATTGATCCCGGACCGTCGTCAATAGCCCGTTGTGTTACTGCAGTACGACGTTAATTACAAATTACCAATTACCTGCGCACATCAAAATATATATATTTGCCGTTCGAAAAAAAATTGGTATAAATTTGATTGATTTACAAAAATAATATTGTAATTTCCAACCCTTTTTACTCCAAAGAGGTTTTTAAAACAATATATTTATGTTACTTTGCAACAAAAAGTAATACTCAAAATTATTTATATGGGTATCACTTGAAATTATTTAGAAACACATTTGCTGAAAGTTCAAAACTATAACGTTGAAATTTAATAAATCAAAGACAATCTAAACCGTTTCATATTCCATACATCAGGGTGCCGCAGTTGAGAATCGACGATATAGTCTAAGAAAGAGAAATTTAGTCTTCCCCCTCAATCCATCAAAGAAACTCACACTTCCCTTTTATTTCTACCATACATATTTTAAAATATTACATTGCATAAATACATTCTTACTTCTTTCGCTTCTTTCTGTCAAAGTAGTTAGTTGTTTGAACGAGGTATCTCGTCTTTAGCAAAACTGACCATATCTTGATCTCCCGATCATAAAAAAAACTGCCAACACTCGTATCTTGATGACGAGGTATCTCGTCATTAGCAAAATACCATACCTTTATGGACGAGATATCTCGTCATTAGAAGAAAAAAGACTCAATCTTGATATCATTATAAACAAAAAATTAGCAATATGCATCTTGATGATGATATATCTCGTTATTAGCGAAACCGATGAGATCTGGATGGATGCGATACCTCATGTAAACCACATAAGAGGGGAAACAGAGTAAATTGAAGTTTTGATTTTCTCACATGCAAAAACCTCCAGGTGATTGTCTTGCCGAGATATCTCGTCATTAGAAAAACTGATCAGATCTTGATGGACGAGAAGTCTCGTCATTAGAAGAAAACGGACCAGAGCTTGATCGCGTCATCATTAAAAAATCGGCAATATCGTGTTGACGATCTTTCGCGTCATTAGCAAAGTTGGTCAAATCTTGATGACAGGATATCTCGTCATTAGCAAAATTGGTCAGATCTTGATATCTCGTCTAAACCGCTTGGAGGGTTAACACAAAAAATTATGAATATTAACGAAAACAAAACTCTACTACAGCTACAAAAACTACACTATACTCAAAATTAGAGCAATTTAAAATACGCGTTTCATCAAGAAGAAAATAGACAAGTGCATGAAAATGTTACGTTAGCTCCATATTTAAAAAGAAAATCCTTGCAACGCCTAAGGTACTTATAGTATTTTTGCTGTCCAGCAATATATCGAACAGTTGAACAGGTTTCGGTTTTCAGTTGTTACTAGTGTAACAAAATACTACAGCGACAGAAACAACGCTACTCGAAATGAGAGCAATTTAAGATACGCGTTTCATCAAGCAGAAAATAGACCAGTGCATGAAAATGTTACGTTAGCGCTCCATATTTAAAAAGAAAATCCTTGCAACGCCTAAGGTACTTTTAGTATTTTTGCTGTACAGTAACATCGATCAGTTAGACAGGTTTCGGTTTTCAGTTGTTACTATTGCACGTTGGTAGGGAATCCAGGAAGCTTTTGCATACTTTCTCTTACGTTACTCACATAACACACTCAGATATAAAGACAAGATTTATATTTATTTGCTGTAACAGATACAATCGAGTCGATGCATTTCAGGATCACGAAGCGAACACACAAAGCAAAATAGTTCATTACATGAAATACTTTTTTTAATTATGAGATTCATAGCATTTCTAGTAATATACACGAAGTAATGCAATTAAATTTAATTTTGCTAGAAAATGTGGTCTTTAAACAAATTTATGTAAAATAAGATGACACTATTGGCCAGAAGAATTTAAAAATTTACAGTGGCAGTATCAACATACCAATTTTTGATGTCAAGTTCGAAGTTTCTTAATGACAATCATGCATATTATCTACCTCAATAAGTCAAGACATCAAAATGTTTTACGTCTTTTCTTATGGATGATACCTTCAACAGTTAAAACATGATTTTCAAGTTGGTGCTAATTTCAAAGTAACACCTCAAACATAGCTTGATGAAATGAGCTGAAAATTGTTTCTTTAGATCCTACAAAATCACGTGCAAAATCTGTGGCATTCAAACAGAAGAGATAAATGTTTTCTCGAATTGAATGTAAATTAAATGTGAAGCAAACTATGCATGACTCCTACTGCACGGAGATACTATGACATCGCAAAAAGACAGCCTATCGAGTCAATGAAAAAAACACGACACATTTGAACAATTATTTTTGATAAGAAAAGTCTGCACGAAAATGTTGTGTTCAATTAATCGAGAGAATTGCCAACATACAAGCACATATATTTCAATAATAGAGAGTATAAACTTTTGTAATGTCAATTGAGCGGTATTCGAAGGCAGAAAAATAAGCGTTTCCCTAAAATTAAATTTCAACTTAACGTGAAGTAGATTATGTGCATGACAATGTACTAAGATACTATGGCATCACCAAGAAACACTATGAGTAATTATTTTTGACGAAGCGCAAACAGAAAATTTCGTATTCAAATCAAGAGAATTGTCAAAACGTAGCATTGGCAGTGAAATAAAGAATATAAATCGTCTGTAATGCAAAAAGTAATTTAACAATTTTGTGCCACACCTGTTTGACTTAATCCAGTGATCATTGGGAATGAACAATTTATTAGGGTATTACCAAGTAACACAATAAGAAATTATTTTTGGTAAAAAGTGAGCAGAAAATTTTTTATGCAATCGAAAAGAATTGTCAAAACACAGCATGGACAGAAAATGATTTTTTTGGGAATATAAATATTTGCAGTGCAAAAACATTTAATAATTTTGTGCCACTCGAATGTGTGTGGCTTGACTTTCTCCAGCGATTATTCCAAAATCATCAATTGTCAACACATTCTGTTTTAAACATACAAAAAAAATGGATCAAAGAGTATTTCATTAATTTTGTGTTGCGCTCTATTATTTGAATAGATTTATTAATCCCGCGATCATTCAAAACGCATCTATTTGTTTAACATTCCACGTTTTATAAACGTAAAAATAATTTGTTTTCTGTCATTAAAAATTTTTTTTCAGCGCTTGGAAAAAGACAAAAATTTGTTCGGCGCTACTTTCTAAGGGTTCATCCATTTCAAAAATGTAAATACAAGCAAGAAAAAAATTGCACTCTACCAGTTAAGAGTCCTTTCAGAGAGCCAAGAATAATTCATCAATTTTGCGTTGCGCTGTTTACTGGTTCACCCAGCGATCATTCCAAAAACGTCAATTGTCATTACGCGCTAACAGGCCGGATCACGAAAGATGCAAAACTATTCAACTGTCCGTTCCCATGGAGCGCTAAAACCCCATCGTATGACAAACGAGGCAGTAAGTGAGGCTTACAAACACGCTCAACTGTAATCTGACGTGCCAAGAAAATCATCAATCCGCCTGCTCGAACGAAACAAATAAGAGAATGAACGCAAGCGGAAAAATTTGACAGATCCGAGCACATACGAGCGCGAAACGCGGAAAAAAGAACCGCAAGGCAATTAAGGAAGGAGTTCCTAACCTTGAACCAACTATCCCCATAGCGACACAACCAAAGTTCACCATGTGTTCCGGAAAACGGAATCTCGGCAAAAATTATAAACAGGTGCTTTTTTGCGGCGAGGATTCGATCCAGTGCGCTCGAAATCGAATGCAAAGTGGTGAAAAGTTTGGAAACTGAACTTGTGTACTTACATGAGATGTTCCCAGATGACCCATTTCGTTGTTGCAGTGGAGAGAGAAAAGCCGCACACTGCTGCTAATCGAACAGCTGGAAGAAAATATATCAGGGGCAACGTTAGACAACTTTCAACCAATGACTGATAATTGTGACGTCATGCTCCGCTACTCTGCGCCTTCGTAGAGTTGCGTAAACAACAAGGCTCAAGGTCCCGAGGATTCTACTGCTCGCGCTTATGGGCCCTTTTAATAAGCACTTCACATAACGAAGAGTTGCCGCTTTCGAGCAAACAGGGCTGGGGAAAATAATTGATTGGGAAAAATCCGATGGTGATGGACTTAAATGTGCTGATCGTGAAACTTGTTTCATCATCTGATATGAATGCATGATGAAAATGCTGTGATCCACTGTTTCCATGGTCCTTTTCTCATTGCAACAATGAGTTTTTCAACTCTATAATCAAAACACTCCCTTGCCGAGAACTCGTTTTGGGTAGGGGTGGAAATGAAAAAAAAAGAAGGAATTTGTTTTGGAGGAGGGGGAAGATTCTCTAGTTTGTTATTTGCACACTCCACACATGCATTCGATTGCAGTTTTTCAGAATAAAAAAAGATTATGATAAAAAATATAAATGCTCAGGTAAATAAGGATAAAGTTTATTAAAAAGAAGAAATGAAGGCATTTGTTTTGGAGGAGGGGGAAGATTCTCTAGTTTGTTATTTGCACACTCCACACATGCATTCGATTGCAGTTTTTCAGAATAAAAAATGATTATGATAAAAAATATAAATGCTCAGGTAAATAAGGATATAGTTTATTAAAAAGAAGAAATGAAGGCATTTGTTTTGGAGGAGGGGGAAGATTCTCTAGTTTGTTATTTGCACACTCCACACATGCATTCGATTGCAGTTTTTCAGAATAAAAAAGGATTATGACAAAAAATATAAATGCTCAGGGAAATAAGGATAAAGTTGATTAAAAGAAGAAATGAAGGCATTTGTTTTGGAGGGAAAATTCTCTAATTATGTATGTGCACACTCCACACATGCATTTGATCGCAGCTTTAGAGAATAAAAAACGGATAATGAATAATTTTTCGGACATATATATGTGGCTAGGTTTGCAAAAACTTGCTGATTAAAAAGAAGATAAATGATCAGAGAATTAGGGATAGAGTTCATTGAAAAGTAAAAAGAAAGCATTTGTTTTTTGGAGGAGGGGGAAGTTTCTTAACTTTTTCCTTATGTGCGCACTCCACCTATGCATGCGGTAGACGTTTCTGAGTGTTAAAAACGAATTTTATAGCAAAATGCATGAAAAACAAGGGATGAGAAGCATACTGAATAACAGCGGCCACCTTTTTAACAGAAGTTCATTTTTTTCATATTTCAGGCAATATCCATTAAAACAATAGGACGAAGTCATCTCTATACGGGTTGAACCATCTAAATATCCCAATCTTGAACCTAGAAGTTTCTAAAAAAAATCCCTTAAAATTAAAAAAGTGCCCTTAAATTTGAAGTACATTTTCCCTAAAACAATTATTGGACTTTACAATCAAGGAATAAAATAAATTTAAACAAAGACGAAATAGAATTTTGTCTTTTCATTGAAAATGCATTATGAAATCTCAGAGGAAAAGTAAAAGCAAGATAAATGTACGCCCTTTTTGAAAAGATGCTTTTAAAATGTGTGTGTGAAACACAGTAAAAGATAAAAATCCTCTTAAACCTGGTCTTGCAATTTGAAGTGAAAATCCATACTAGTTTAAATAGCAGTTGTGGTGTTGCAAACTCTAAGTTTTGTACATTAATTAAACTTCGGAGTTCTTCTTTTATAAAGGGTTTCATTTTACATCCCCTTTTAAATATTTGTGGTGTAAATGTATTTATTTTTAGAAATTTGGAAGTAGCAAAGAGATGCTTGACCTGTAGAACTCTTTATTGGAAAAATAGAAGAACGAACTTAAATTGTGTTTCTGTGTTTGCTTAAATAAAACCTTTAGAGAAAATTATTAGGCTATGATTTGAGTGCTATTATATTGTGTTTTTCCTATCCACTGTCTGCTTTACTTTCCTGTGGGATATGTTTTCAACCAGAGGCTTCCTCTGGTTCCCTTTTGGTTCCATCAATCCAAGTTGATTTCGAATGAAGACGTACTGCCTTCGGTCAGCCATTGTCCCTTTCACGAAACGAAGTTTTTTCGAGTGGTTCCTCCCGACACCCCTTTCCACCAAAAACATAAAACTCTCCCCCCTCTCTGAAGGAATGCAGTAGAAGCAGAGTCAACGCTCAACACCTTCAAGTTCATTGCCCGACAGCGGTCTTCGTCCCCCCACCCCCAAGTTGCGAGTGGACGCCGGCCAGATGCAGAAAGAGGGAGACGATGATCGTCTCGGAGCCGATAAGAAAATTTGCTGAAGATGTACTCCATTCGAAAATTTCTGTAAGGATGGTGGCAACAAGCGGGACGTTGGTTAGAAAAAGGGGTGAGAACGAGAAAACGGGGCTTTTTTTCTTTTGGACGCGGACATGCACTTCGTAAATAAGACATTCTAATATTGCCTGCTTTTTTTTCGCTGGAATGTGGGGACGCTGACGAAAAGTTTGCAGACCCTTGGTAATGGAGCTCCCGGAGTCATTTTTTTAATCCCTTTTACCTCTTTCTTCAACTCTTTCGTTCCTGCCTCCTATTATAGGAACATTAAAATGTGAATTATTAATTCAAAGGTTGAATTAATTATGTGTAATTGAACTAATTTTGTGTCGCGCTACTGATCATTATCAATGAGTTATTTGTTGTAATTCGATAATAATAGTTAAGATCGTTTGAATCAGAAAATCTAAATGCACATCTTATCATGCTTTATACAAATGTAAATAAATATTTCATTGCTCAAGTTACTATATTTTGATTTTGGGTACTTCTTTTCTACTCGTCAACACAGACAACAACATGTATCAGATTTACCTGCTTATTGTTTTAATCCTTTAACGTATTGGGTAACCACTATCATGATCAACTTATTCTTTGGCCATTTTAAATTGTAACCTTTATAGCGGCTGCACCTTGCTACACGGAACAGTTTTGCGATATTAATACGAGATTATTTTAAACAAGAGCAATTTATGAACTAGAATATCAGTTTTTCTTTGTATAATGCAGTATAAGACTTCAGAGGAAAAGAAAAGCACGTGCTAACACCCGTTTACTCTCCAGAAAATCACTTTAAAAATCGGGCGATGAAGTTATCTTTTCTTGAAATTCTATTGCTTTAGCACCTGTTTACATGCAGACCAATAATCTCTTCCAAAAGTAAACAAGTGATACTAACTGAAAATTTATTAAAAAATAAACTATATTTTCTAGAAAGTGATAGGAAACATATAACAGGGACCCGACACAAAAGTGATACGCGGGAAATGTGAAGAGCTGTCCGCAAACCCTGAATGGCAGAAATGCGGGGCCTTGTGGAAGAACCAAAGTATGGTGTAGTCTTGAGAAGACCAAGTAGATCTTTCTCAAATGAACATAAAATAGCAGTCACAGGGAATGTCGATTGAGATATCAAAACTCCTAACCTTATTTAAATTAATCCTTCCTAATCTTATTTAAATTAATAATTTCTAACCTTATTTAATATAATTCTTGCTAACCTTATTTAAATTAATCCTTCCTGCCCTTATTAAAAAGTATACAACAACGACCTGCAACAAAATTGGTACTCTGGAAATATAAAGAACTGTCCGCAAACAATGGATGGCAGAAATGGAGGCCAAAGTATGTGTAGTCCTGATAAGACCATAAGTAGACCTTTCTCAAATGAACGTAAAATCGCAGTCAAAGGCCATGTCGACTGAGATACCAAACTTCCTAAATTTACATACCGACCTATCTGTCGATTTTTTCTCGCTACTTAGGTAGTACTCTAATTCATGTTGAAAGGGGCATTTTGTGCAAAAATATTTTGAATGCTTTTAGTGATGCACCATTTTTTGAAGAATTAGAGCTAGTTATGTGCACTTCTAACTTAACCCTCCAAGTGGTTTCAACGAGATATCTCGTCCATCACGATCTGGCCAGTTTTGACAGTGGCGAGATATATCTTCATCAATGCCGACTCATTCCAAAAGATGAAGGTATTGCCGTTTTTTTATGATGACGAGATCAAGATCCAGTCACTTTTCTAATGGCAAGGTATCTCGTCCATCAAGATCTGGTCAGTTTTGCTAAAGACGGGATCCTTTGTTTATACCACCAGGAGGATTAACCCTCCAAGTAATTCCGACGAGATATTTCATCCATCAAGATATGACGTTTTGTTAATGACGAGATATCTCGTCTAAATAAAACTTCCGTATTACTCCAAAGGAATGAAGATCCAAGAGGGAAACACAAAGACTTTGGTGACCCAAAGTGGTGACAGTTTAGAACAGATTTTTGCATCAGGCGCTGATGATTACAGGGCGGTTTTCAGCGCGAAGATAAACCATCAGAAGGGTTAAGAACATAAAGGTCCACAGTAGGGACTGAGGCCAAATCTATAAAAACCTCAAGATGCTTTGATGATTTAAAAAAAGTGAAGGCTTTTAGATATTAAAAAAAAAATGGAATGAAACACACATAAACTTCTGTATAAGATTTCAAAATATGTACAAACATTTCAATATATTACTGTTTTGGGTAAATTAGACAGAATAAATTTATATCTTTGTAATTGATAGGCACAAATGTTTGCATAATTTAGCTGACGCCGAAATATTTTATAGCATATTTTAATATAATAAAGCTTTCAGGGAATCTTTTTGTCAGTCCCTTCTTGCTCTATGACAGATCAATTATGACGTGAAATTTTCCTTGGGACAATCTTCGGGGAATAACAGAAAAATACATAGTGTAGCTGCTGTGAGAGAGTACATGACTTTGGAAAAATCCATTCATACAAAGGCGATTGAGTTCTATGGGGAGACCGGCTACACCATTCTTAACATCATGTTTGGCGATCGCGATAGGAGATTATTTCCTTCGTCATCTCATAATCAATGCTCTAGCTTCAGGCATCGAACGACAAAC
Organism: Metellina segmentata; assembly: GCA_947359465.1. Classification (NCBI taxonomy): domain Eukaryota; kingdom Metazoa; phylum Arthropoda; class Arachnida; order Araneae; family Tetragnathidae; genus Metellina; species Metellina segmentata. The sequence continues at coordinate 137,369,753 of OX375872.1, read as the reverse complement.
AAGAAGACAGAGATCACGATAAAGGCGCCAATTGCCACCTGACTCATTGTAACTCGGTGGATTTGTCCAATGCTAGCTGTAAGTGGTTCCTTTAATTTACCCTTGTTGTATTTCCCTCTTCTTATGTCCTTAAAACTTTCCTTGTGTATGTCCATTACTTGATATTGTCTGTCTTGTGCTTGGCGCAGCTTGACCAAATATGGCTCTTGTGTCATAAAACTCTACCGACCACGCAACTCAAACGCCAACTTGCAGGAGCCGGTCTATATTAAAGTTGTAGGAATAGACATTTGTTTCAACTATAACTGGAAAAATGTAAAAATTGTAATTTTTCAGATTGCATGTCTCTGTGGAAGGGAGAACAATTGCTAATTTTGGGGTTGAATTTAAACTGATAATCCAATATAATACTATAGGACCATTAAATTGTAAGACCCTGCTTAACTACTAACTGCCCATGTGTTCAGAAAGTACTGTTCTGGAGATTTGAAAGGATTACCATAGTGTCCATTCAAAGTGTTAAAAAAGGGTTGAAGGAAGTTATACGTTTTTAAAGGGTTATGGGTTAATATTGGGTTTAATTATGGGGATATAATGGGTGGCATAAAACGAGATACCTCGGCATTAGCAAATTGTCATGCCTTGATGGACGAGATACCTCGTCATTAGAAGAAAACTAACGAGAACTTGATATCGATGTGTAGGCAATATTTTGATAACGAGGTAACTCGTCATTAGAAGAAAACTGACCAGATCTTAATTTCGTCGTCATCAAAAATCAGCAATATCTTGATAACGAGATATCTCGTCATCAGCAAAATTGTCAGATCTTAATGAACGAAATCTCTCGTCAAAATCATTAGGAAGGCTAAAAACGAAAGAAAATTCAAACCAACGATGTCAAAAAAAATTGTCCTCAAACCTCAACATGCTATGAACACTGTAAGGGGTCCAAAGACCCCCTCCCCCTCTGCAGAAAATACCAAGGAAAATAACACAGTTGGGGCCTAATTATCTCTGTCCTTCAAACACGTACACTTGGGAAACTGGCTATAATTAATTTCCGAAACGCACACACTACACTCGCAGGGGACCCCACAAATGCTAATTACTTTTCTTCCTAGCCACAGCATTCATTTAAGATTGCGTTTAATCTTTTGGCTCCTATTTGAAAGATTGTGCAGTTGTTTCAGTCTTTACAGAATGCAAAGTCCGATTATTCTCAAAACGACTAGGCTTCTGCTATTGCATGGACACATGAATGAAACAAATAATTTTAAGCATATGATCAAAGATCAAAAGCATCCAACAAATGAGTGTCGCCGCTGTAGCCCGGGTTGGAAAAAAAACGAATTGGGTTGGATTTTGGGGTTTTTGGCGCAAGGTCCAAAAGTGGACAAGCTGAGTTGAATAACGGATTAGCAACCAGAGTGTTGCGAGTTCGAATCCAATCCAAGACCATCCTGTACAAGGGCTGGTGAACGTTACATCTGTCGTGGCCTCAAATGTCCTCACGTTGGCGTGGTGAAGTTCGGAGAATGGGTGCCAGCTCAGGTTAATGTCTTTAGCTTAGGTCTTTATGACTAAACTTCACTCCGTCATGGGATACCGACACAACGATTGGGTTTACGGTAAACAAAATTTCTCATGACGTAAAGGTGATCAAATGAGGAAAGGAAAAAAAATAATTTTGTGTGATGCAAAACAAAAATTTTGAGTTAAGAAATGCACACGGCAGGTGCTGTTCTAATAAAAGTTTGTTACGAGGTTATAGATACAGTTAAAATGTTGTCAGAAAGTGAACCAAAACCGCTTGGTTGAGTTCAAACTCCCTGGAGGCCACAAATCGCACGACTTGTATTATTTTCCTTTGAAGCAAGGGATGGACCTTATGAGCTGCTTAACCCCCCTGTTGTTGATTTCTATGAAATTTCTCGTCATAGAAGAAAACAGACCAAATCTTGATAAAAGAGATATCTCGTCATTGGAAGAAAACTGACTACAGTTCCTATTCTCGTCAACAACAAAAAATCTTCAATAAAGTGATGGCGGAATATTTTGTCACTAGCAAAATTCGTCGGACCTTGCTGGGCGAGATATCTCCTCGAAACAGCTTGGATTATAAAATTCCCGAAATTCAAAGCTCAGTATTCACAGAGATTAATAATGTATTGTTCTGTCCCAGTAGTAAATATCATTCACTAAAGATTGCTTTTCATCGATAAACTTCCAACTATGATATGGTACAGCTGTTATAGTATCCAGAGCATACTAAGTCCAATTCCTCCAAGAATGTGTGGCTCCAAGCATATCACACCCCAGCAAGAAAAGTGACGCAACTCAAAATTGCAGAAATTGAGAAAAAAAAAAAAAACATCGACTTAAAAGATACTATAAAACTTATATTGAAATAGTATAAGCTTCTTTTAAATTTTAGGTAAGTATTTTTGATGGTAACTTCTATTATAATCTAATCTATAGAATAGTATTATTACACGCTGGGGCACCTCATACATATTTTTCAATGACATAACATCAACATTTTTATTTTTTGACTTGTGTCACTTTCCTTGCTGGGATGCGATATAACCAAATGTCGGAAGTATCCGTCATTTGCACCCCTGGCTTCGAAAAAAGTTAGAAGTTTTTCTGCGCACTCAAAAGCCATTGAGTATGTTGGGGGCGGTTCAGCTTGAAGTTCTTCACATTTGTCGTTTTTATTATTTTTTTCATCTGCTTTAGTTTGAATTTCAGCTACAAGATCCTCGAGAGTAGGTATCTCGGAAGTGATAACATTGGCGTCAACAGATTCATAAGACAGAAACAGCCAGAACTAAACAATCTTTCTACAGCCGCACTGGCTGGCAAGGGAGTGTTGTATTTTACAAACATGCTTTTTACTATAAGTAGAGAACAGAATGCAGACGACTACAATCTTTGTTTTGAAAATAAGTGGATAACTCAAAACCGGCAAAAGGATGTCTAGTTTTCACTGTCTCAAAAAATTCATCGTCACTGCTAGATGAATGTTGGTCATTATCAGTACAATCAGTAGGAAAGTCTTCATTTTTGTGAGCACAATATTTATTTTCTACGATTCAGTTGATATTTTCTCTGAAGAAATGCGTTGGCAGTATCCCAATAAGAATCAGTTATGACAGGATCAAGCCAAGTACCGAGTTTTGTAACGCGTTACTGTAACTAAAATTAGATATAATCGAAAATAATGTAACGAATTACCTGTAAAATTACTGGTTTTCAAATGTAACGAATTACCTATAAGATTACTGCAAAAAGTAATTATTACAAGTAACGCGTTATCGCCCAACCCTGCAAGAGGGCATCCTCCAAATTATCAAACTTACTGCTCTGTCCCAGTCATCAAGCCTCAGGTGAAAGTCCTCACGTGGAGTTGCTGTGGAAGTTTGGAGAGTGGGGTGCCAGCTCAGATGTTGCCTCGTCATCTGACCGTGGTTCAAAATTACGTGGTGTTGTCCTCGAATCTTTCCCCTGGGGGATTGATCCCGGACCGTCGTCAATAGCCCGTTGGGTTGCTCTAGTACGATGTTAATTAAAAATTACCAATTACCTAGTCATCAGTCATTCATTAAATAATATGCTTCATCGATATAACTCTAAATAGTAAATATAGTGCAACTGTTTCTGGGCTGTTTTCGAATTATCCTTTTGCGATTACATGAAAGAGGAATTAGACAGAGAATTATACTCTTATGGTGAGGGATAATGTCAGAAACACATTCACGAAGCAACGTCCGAGTGAATTCCGAAAATTCTCGAGGGACACTGCTATTCTGCAAAAATGTAAATTAAACTAATTTTTTTTATTTTTTAGCTGACGCCAAAAATGTTATCAAAGTCTGGGCCTAAGTTTATAATTTCTTTCCAACAATTTCCATCACAAAATTAGAGAGAATATCCAAACGTTTTTAAATTACTGCTTTATCCCAGTCATAACAGTTATTCATAAAGACTACCATTTCACTGATAAACTCCCAACTAAAATATCATGCAGCTGTTTATATGCTAAATCTTCCAATAATTATTTTCTGATTGCATGAAAGAGGAATTGAACAGAGAATTCTAAGCATGTGATGAGCTAATGTGGAAGCTTCCACCAAGCAACGTATACGACTGAATTCCGAAATTTTTCGAAGGACACTATCATTCTGAAGTAGTGTAAACTAAACTGATTAGTTTTTCAGTTGACGTTAAAAATGTCATCTAAGTCCGGGTCTTAGCTATCAATGTGTCTTTCAAACAAGTCATTTGATAAGTAGGTTAAATGTCAGAGGATCCCCAAAAGTTTATAACTTACTGTTTTGTCCAGTCCTGACAGTAATTAATTAAAGATTGCGTTTCATTGATCAACTCCCAATTAAAATAACTGTTCCTGTGCTCAAGATCTTTCATGAATGTATAGTTTCTGCTATTGCCTGAAAATAAGAATGAAACTGAATATTCTAAACATCTGATGAGCTGAGGTCTGAGCCACCAAGCGACGTACGAGTGAAGAGTTTGCAAAATTTGATTCCAAAATTGTCAAAGAACACTACCATTATACAGTGGTAAGTACTAAACGGGTTTGTTTCATAGTTGACGCCAAAACTGCCGAATTCCGGGACCCAGTTATTAATTGGTTTTCAAACAAGTCACTTTAGAGCAGCTTAAATATCAGAAATTCAAAGCGGTCCCCTTAAGTTTAGTCGTAGTTATTAATATGTCTTTCAAACAAGTCATATTCATAAGCAGCTTAAATTTCCGATATTCCCAGCACAATATCAGTGGATCCCTAAAAATTAATAACCTACTGCTGTGCACAGTCATAACAGTAATCAATTAAAGATTGGTTTCATAGATTAACTCTCAACTAAAATATCATACAGCTGTTTCAGTGTTCATAGAATTACAACGTCCAATTCTTCTAAAATCTATAGATTTAGTGATTGCATGAAAATAGGAGTTAAGCAGTGAATTCTAAGCATCTCAAGAGCAAAGGTAGGAAGCATCCAGTGGCGGATTTATACTTCTGCCGCCTAGGGGCTACCGGCAGCTTGCCGCCCCCACTCCTTGCTCTTAGCCCTCAGCAACGATATTATTTATTTTTTGTTTTGTTTTTATTGTTGTGACTTGTGCTTTTGGTATTTTATCAAAAAATTTTGCCGCCTCTGCTATAGTCACTATAGTTCCCCCTAATCCGCCACTGGAAGCATCCAACAAGCGACGTTCGAATGAAGTGTGTGCAGAACCAGAATTATAAAATTATCAAAGGACACTACCATTCTACAATGCTATATGCTAGACGTATTAGGTTTTCTTTCGAATCGAATCGAATCCCCTGAATTCGAGTCGAATTCTGGGATCCAAAAGTTTTCAACTCACTGCTCGGTCCCAGTCATAACAGTAATTCATTTAAGATTGCGCGTTTCATTGATTAACTCCCAACTACATCTGATGAGCTAAGTCCTGAAGCATTCACCAAGCGAAGTACGAGTGCGCAAGATTTGATTCCCAAAATTCCAATGATTCCAATTCCGGGGCTCGGTTATTAATCGGTTTTCAAAAAAGTCCCTACAAGCTGCTTAAATATGCAGAATTCAAAAACTATCCCGAAATGTTTTTAACTTTCTGTTGTCCCAGTCATTGCGTTGAATCATTTAACTCCCAACTAAAATATCCCGCAGCTGTTTCAGTGTTCATAGAATTACAACGTCCAATCCATTCTCGAATGTGTAGCTTTTGCGAATGTGTAGCATGAAGAGAATAAAACACAGAATTTACAAGCATATGATATGTCGGAGGCATCCACCGGCGATGTACGTGTGAATTCCTAAAATTCCCAAGAAAGGATCTCCCAATTGTTAAACTTACTACTCTGTCCCAGTCAGGTTCTTCTTTAAATATTATGCTTCGTTGATAAAGCTCTAAATAAATACAGTACAGCTGTTTCTGTGCTGTCTTCAAAGGTTCCTTTTGTGATTATATGAAAGAGGAATTAAACTAAATTCTTCGTATATGATGAGAGATAATGTCAGAAACACATCCACCCATAGGCGTAACTAGGGTTGTTGAATGGGGGATTGGGATCCTCCCGAAAAGTATGGACTGTACCCCAGTAAAATGGAGAAGATTAAATTAATTATATTAATATAATTCATATACACTCTATAACAAAAAAATCGACGCACCAAGAAGGAATCATCCGATTGCTTTGAAATTTCGTATGCAAAAATGTTTTGACCAAATATGCAAATGATTAAAATTTGGTGTCCAATGAATGAATACTGCGATCTCCAGCGCATTGGAACTGATCATCCAGCAGATGTATACAAGGAGTTGTTCTTGAACTGTTCTTAAAATTTTCTGCTGCATTGCGATTTAGGATACCTTTCAACGACTGAAAAAATACCTCTCCGCAGGATTCGAGCTCATTACAAGCAACGTTCAGAGTTTGAAAGAGGTCGTATCATTGGATTGAAAGAGGCAGGTTGGGCAAATCGGAGAATCGCTAGTCATGTGAGTCGATGCTGGCAAGAGTGGGTGGACAATGGCAGATTTCAGCGTCATGATGGTAGCGGTCGACGTAGGGCCACAACAGATCGCGAGGACAGAGTGATTGTCAAATCAGCTGTCACAGCGCCTGATTCATCGCTATCAACCATGTCGTGCGACCCACACACGAGGGTCCACCATGACCATTCACAGTCGGCTGAGAGAGCGAAATCTACGCTCGTACCGACCGTTACGCCACCTGCCACTCACGTCTGCACACTGTCGAGCCAGATTACAGTGGTGTTTGGCTCGATCAGGCTGGAATGATGCTGACTGGGGACGTATAGTCTTTAGCGACGAATCCCGCTTCCAACTGTGTCCTGACGATCATCGAAGACGGGTCTGGAGACGCCCAGGGCAGCGTGCCGATCCTGCTTTAACTATTGCACGCCACACGGGCCCTCAACAAGGAGTTATGGTCTGGGGTGCAATTTCCCTTGATAGCCGGACCCCTTTGGTCGTCATTAGAGGTACAGTTACTGCACAGTGGTACGTTGACGACATTCTGAGCTACCGTTTTGCAACCGTTCCTTTCGCAGTACCCTGGACTTATTTTTCAGCAAGACAATGTCAGACCACATACGGCACGTGTTGCTATGAACTGTCTTCAAGCTTGTTAAACACTTCCTTGTCCAGCCAGATCACCAGATCTCTCTCCCATCGAGCATGTCTGGGATATGATGGGAAGGCGACTGCATCCTGTAGGGAATGTTGATGACGTAGTCCGACAATTGGAGCAAATTTGGCAAGAAATACCGCAGGAGACCATCCGGGAGCTGTATCGGTCTATGCCACACCGTGTGGCAGCTTGCATCCAGGCTAGAGGCGGGTCAACACCTTATTGAGCTCGTTACTGTAACTCTGAAATAAATAATACAATTGTTCTGAAATTTTAATCATTTTCTATTCTGTACATAATTTTCCTATCCACCAATTTTTGTCTCCATCGGACAACTCCTTCTTGGTGCTTCGATTTTTTTTTAGTGTATATTAAGTATAATAATTAGTTTTACTAATATGATTAATATCTATTAAATATTAATAATTAATTATATTAATATGATTAATACCAATAAATTTTAATAATTAATTGATTACATTAATAACTATGAATTAACACTTGATTTTTTAAAAATCAGACATTTTTTTATTCATACAATCTTTACCAGATAACCTTATGGTGAATTTTAAAACTTACTATTCATTTAAATTAGAAATTAAAACGTCGATTTTTTCCTAAACATTTCAATTTTTATTAACTATAACTACATGCAATAATATACAATAACTATAGCAATAATATAACTAATTATAGCAATAATATATAATAACTACATGCAACTATAATATTAATGATGAGATTAAGGTATGAAATCATTCATCAATGTTGGTAGAAATTTAAATCATATCATTGGTTATGATGTTAACAAGAAGAAAAATAACTTATATTTTTCACAGTAACATTTCTATTGAATATTTTAGTAAAAAAGGTCATCCCCCGAAAGTATTATTTAAATTCTAACATAATCGAATTAAATATGTCTTACCTTTAAACTGCAATAATGCTTTCGCAATGCTATTTTTAATACTCAAACATTTCATAAAGCAAAAGGACAGAAGATGTGCTGCGGACACCTGTTTGTAACAAAATGAATAAAGGATTCTTGAGCTGACACAAGGAAAGAAATAGGCAAGGAATACCATGCTGCTTTTCTAACACGTTTAATAAAGCTGAATGATTACAGAGCTAAATGGCTTGTCTGATTGCACTGTAATTAATCAAGCCGCTTTATAGAGCCCCATAAGGAATTTAGACTTCTAATAATATATAGGCTGTGAACAAACAGTGATTGTAAAGTGAAACAAGTAGAACTTAATGAGAAATAAACAAATGTATGTCGAAAATTCGTTAGCGCCGATCCTTGTAGTACTCAGAGGCAAAGGCGTGACTACCAATCAAAAGATGAAACATCTGGAGACATTTCAGGGAAATTTTTGTATTTGTATGTTGAAAATCACATGATATATTAATAAATTTTTTTGTAGTACATTGATAAATTTTTAAATATTTTGCGTCTAGCAAATGTTAGTCACTTTCATTTCAAATAAAGTCATTTTAAACAATGTTTTTTTATTGTATCATACACGAGAAATATATTGTTTGGTTTAACAACAAATTGTTTAAGGACAGTCTTGAATTACACTAAAACCCTGCTAATTCAAAAATCCCCTCGTTAATCCGAGAGTTTGGTTAATCCGAACCAACTGTTTTTAAAATATGAGAAACAAAATACAGTAAATCAGTAACAACATAATATATATTAACATTGTTGAAATAAATAGCATCATTGGTAAGAATGCTCATATTTTAGATATTTAGATTATCATTAAATTAAAAAGAAAAGAAAAATAGTCACTAAGAACTTCATGAACTATTACATTTGGACAAAATTAATTAGTTTTTGTTGTGGTAAATACATAAAAACCTTTTCCTAGTTGGTTCTCCAAAAAACATATTCTAAGTAGAACGTAAAAATCAAGTAAATAACTTATATGCCGGGCAATTATTTATATTACTAGGGGGCTACGCCACCTGCTCGCTTACGCTCGCCAACCCCCAGTGATTTCTATGCAATCCCATTTGGTTTGCTTCGCAAACCAACACTCCTTTCGAAAGCGTCTTGATGAGGGTCAGGTATGAATGTATTTTAACTTCGCAAATCAACACACGCAATAAAGGCGCATCGGAAAAAAAAACCTTCTCCATCTTGTTCCCTATGCAATTTTGAACTAGCCATATTTATTTCGTAATTTTCGGAAGATTACTTTCTCGGGAAACAGTCTGAAATTCGAGCGAAAATAATGAGTTTTCTATTCTTTCAACGGCGAAACTATCTTAATAATTCGTATATTCTTGATTGGACTTTCCGGACCATGACGTCACAGCGAGTTTCACCAAGTTTCACAACGCTAGCTAGAACGATCTAAAGTTTCATCTCCGCGATGAACAATCGTCATCTGACCGTGGTTCAAAATTACGTTGTGTTGTCCTCGGATCTTTTTCTTAGTGGATTGACCCCGAACCGTCATCAATAGCGTTGTGTTGCTCTAGTATGACCTTAACTAAAAAATTACCAATTACCGCGATGAACAATTTGTACACTATCGCGAAATTATTCTTTTCATTCATCAAATTTATTTATAAACCAATTTTACAAATAATTATACCATAAGAAAGAGTGCAGTCTAAGCTTTCAAGTGGTATTTTCAAATTTTAAAACTAGTAGTATAGGCTAAAATATGACAGTTTTAACAAAAATAACGAAAATTCCCCAAATTCCGAAAATTGTAAGACCAACTTTTAATCGCATCGAATTTATTTATTAACCGATTTCAAAAAATAATTCTACCGTAAAAAAGAGTACATTCTAAGGTTTCCCGATCTTTTCAAATTTAAAAACTAATAGTAATAAGCTAATAGATATGACAGTTTTAACAAAAAAAATAACGAATATTTTCCGATTTTTCCCGAATTAAAAAAAAATATTACAAGGAACCAATTGAAATTTCTAAAAAAAACTAGGCGAGTTGCAAAAATTGACGTATAGAGGTACTCTAGGGAAAAAAAATTCACGGCTGAAGACTGACGTGTTTTGCTCACTTTTTTCTTTTTCTTTTATCGACTTTGACACTTAATGCGCTCTAAACTAATAGCGGCATCGAAAAAAAATCTTCTTTGTCTTGTTCCCTGTACAATTTTGAACTAACCACGTTAATTTCGTAATTTTCTGATTCGTACCTTCTCGGGAAACCATTTAAGAATCGAGCGAAAAAAGCGAGTTTTAAATCCTAGCGGCTGTGGCAGTAACTTCTTTCTAGAGAGATTAGAGTAAAAATAATTTTTATTTGATACTAGCCACTGAGTGGTCAGCCCGGCGTTGCTCGTGACAATTCCAAAAAGGTCGAAAACATTCGTTCAAGGAAGAAAAAAAACTAATAAATTCATTTAAAAATGTTCTAAATTAAATTTGAAAATTCGGACTGGACACAAAATTCCCAAAAAATTAGGACTACCTGTGTGCCAAATTTGACAAAAAAAAAATTCAAAACAAGAAACAATAACGCTAGCCAACCCCAGGTGTTCCCAAAGCCCACTGTGTTGGTCCGGTAGCGAAGCCGATTCCAAAGGACGTAAAAGTCGTGACTTCACTGTCTAATCCGCCCATATTCGTATTACAAAAATAAAAAAAATTACAATACAATTGAAATGTTTTTTTTTTTTTTTCTTGAGAAAATCAAATGTAAGGTATCTATCCGGTGTAAAATTTCCCGCTGATTTCCAATCCGTCAAAACAATTTTAAAATGTTTTAGATTAAATTTTAAAATTTAGGCGCGATAGAAAAATTACAAAAATTTCGGACTACCTGTGTGTCGAATTTCATTATTGTAAGTGCCATAGATTCGTCAGGACTAGAAAAACAACTTCACAGACAGACAGAGAAACACTTCATTTTATAATAGTAGAGATAATCTAGTTTAAAAAGCCATAAAGCTTTCAGCTCCGATCGCTCGTCGTTAACAAATTTGACTATCTTGTTCGACAAACTGAATGGGGGCTTGAACCCCCAACTCCCCCTGGCTACTAATGTACCATTGTTCATTGATTACATTTACTTATTTATTTATTACACAAGTAAAACATTAATTAAAATTAAATTAATTAAATTTAAGTTAGTCCATATTTTGAGCAGCTATATGAAGGATTAATTTGTCAAAAACTCATATATATGTTTGCAAAAATTTTCTTACTGACTGGGGGGGGGGAGAGGGGCGGTTACGTTTATGCATCTACAAGCGATATACGAATGAATTCCAAATATCATCGAGAGACCCTACCATTCTGAAGTAATGTAAACTTAACTAATATGTGTTTTTTGAGTTCACGCCAAAAATGTGATCATTATCTGGCCTTTAGTTACTATTGTCTTTCAAACAATTCACAGCACACAATATTAGAGGATACCCAGACGTCTTTAAATTACCGCTAAGTCCCAGTCATAACAGTTATTCATTATATAAAGACTACATTTCATTGATAAACTCCAAAATACAATATCATGCAGCAGTTTATGCGCTCGGTCTTTCAATAATTCTTTTCTGATTGCTTGAAAGAGGAATGAAACAGAGAATTCCAAGCATATGATGAGCTGAGGTCGGAAACATCCACCTAACGACGTGCTAGTGACGTATATGCAAAACTCGAGTACCGAAAATTCTCGAGGGACACTCAACCATTCTGAAATAGTGTGTACTAGGATTTTCCTCTTTTGTTTTACAGTGTGTGTGTGTGTGTGTGTGTGTGTGTGTGTGTGTGTGTGTGTGTGTGTGTTGAGAGAGAGCATCTAATAATACACGTTCCAGCATTTATCAGGATATTTTTCTGTTTACCGTTCCGGAGCTGGAGAAGAAAGAAGGAAAACAGAAGTCGCTCCACCTTCTTCTCTTTCTGTTTTTAGCTTGAACTTGGAGGAGTAGTTCTTTTTTATAGACCAAGGTTCAGAGACGGAGCCAAAAGTGAAAACAGGATGTGTGTGAACTCGTGTCGTAGCCAGAGGGCGGTGAGTGACGCAACAGTATGTGGACAAAACTCATTCGTCGACTGGTCCACTTAGTGAACTCGGCTTGGAATATTGAGTTGCACCTCGTAAATACCTCAGTCAGCTTCTAAATATCTCATGTCAAAAGATCGCAGAGAAGACCCTCTGCGCTTCTACATAGGCTATTTCAAACCTTTCTGCATGTACCCAAATGTCGTTGCGGTGTGTTTCGTTTTGGTTTTGGTTTTAGGTTTTATGGTTAGTTAGGGGTTTGCTAGGTTAAACTCATATCCGTCGACTGATCCACTTTGTGAACTCGGCTTGCAACACTGAGTTACCGCCTCGTAAACGCCTCAGTCAGATTCTAAATATTTCTTGTCAAAAGCTCGCAGAAGAGACCGCCTGCGCTTCTACATAGGCAATTTCAAACCTTTCTGCATCGACCCAAACGTCGTTGCGGTGTGTTTCGTTTGGGTTTTAGGTTTAAAGGTTAGTTAGGGGTTCGCTAGGTTAACTCATATCCGTCGACTGATCCACTTAGTGAACTCGGCTTGGAACACTGAGTTGCACCTGGTAAATGCCTTAGTCAGCTTCTAAATATCTCTCGTCAAAAGATCGCAGAGAAGACCCTCTGCGCTCCTTCATAGGCTATTTCAAACCTTTCTGCATATACCCAAATGTCGTTGCGGTGTGTTTCGTTTTGGTTTTGGTTTTAGGTTTTATGGTTAGTTAGGGGTTCGCTAGGTTAAACTCATATCCGTCGACTGATCCACTTTGTGAACTCGGCTTGCAACACTGAGTTGCCGCCTCGTAAACGCCTCAGTCAGATTCTAAATATTTCTTGTCAAAAGCTCGCAGAAGAGACCGTCTGCGCTTCTACATAGGCAATTTCAAACCTTTCTGCATCGACCCAAACGTCGTTGCGGTTTCGTTTTGGTTTTAGGTTTTATGGTAAGTTAAGGGTTGGCTAGGTTAAACTCATATCCGTCGATTGGTCCACTTAGTGAACTCTGCGTAAACACAGAGTACCTCTGTAAACGTCATAGTCAGCTTCTACATATTTTCGTTATTTGGGGGGGGGGAGAGAGCGGTAGCCCGGTTGGGAGAATAACGGATTAGTAACCGGAGGGTTGCGAGTTCGAATCGAAGCATAGACCGTCGTCTACAAAGGAGGCTGATGAACTTTAAATCTGTCGTAGCCTCAAATGTTATCACGTTGGTGCGGTGAGGAAGCTTGGAGAGTGGGGTGGCAGCTCAGGTGTGACCTCGTCATCTGACAATAGTTCAATACAACGTGGTATTGTCCTGTGGTCTTTCGCATCGGGGGTTGATCCCGGACCATCGCCAATAGCACGTTGTGTTGCTTCAATGCGAAGTTAATTAAATACCTATTTACCTGCTAATTAACCATTCATTTTTTGCTTTGCCGTTTCGGTAGAAGACGAAAAGCTTAAACCTCCTGATTGTAATGGTAATTTTTAACTACCGACGTACTATAGCAACAGAACGTGCTATTGACGACGGTCTGGGATCAATCAATCCCCCAATGGAAAGATCCGAGGACAACACCACGTAATTTTGAACCGCGGTCAGATGACGAGGCAACACCTGAGCTGGCACCGCACTCTCCAAACTTCCCCAACGTGAGAACCTCCTAATGGAATCTGTCTCTAAAGACACACACAAGAATCGGTTAACACGAAAAATCTATAGATTTAATAAGCTTAATTAATTTTGTGCACTGAAACGAAAAACTGTATTCAAAGCTATTCATTTGTCTCCCTTTTTAAATAATCCATGACATCAAATTACTAGTTTCGTATTTAATGGCGATTTCCCTCCGTGAAAGCACAGCAAAACTGCATCTTTAGTGGCACTTAAGTCTTATCACGTGATCAACCATTTCAGCAGACCCCCTCTACCCCACGTGCTCGGCCGACGTGGACCCTCATACTGACCACGTGATCCCACATGCGGCGCCTTTGATCTGCAAAGCAGTGGCGAGAATTCCAGTTCGGTTGTTTCTGCATCGGATAGTTTTAGATAACAGTTTTATTCGTTTCGGCTGCGAAACAAAAAACATCACATGAATACAGTTGCGTTGCTTGACTTTGGTGAGAGCAATGACGAAACTAGATTTTTTTTAGGTACTATCGATCTATGCAAAATTTGTAGAAAAGTGCAAAACATTCCCCATGAATAAGGGGTCCTATAAGCATCGGGGTCGCGGTAGCCCGATTCGAAGAGCATCGAATTAGCAAACGGAGGGTTACGATTTCGAATCCAACCAATGATCGTCGTGTACAAAGGGGGCTGATGTAAAAAATTGGCTTCGTCAAAATACAGATGATCTAATAAATGTTATCGCCAATGCAATTTGTTCCAAAAAAGGGAAGACCTTATGAAACTGAAAAGTATTTTATCTGGGATAATAAGAGGTAAATATCAGCCAAATTAAAATACAAATGTTCTATTAACCAAGCTAATTTATTCTAACCAAGGGAAGACTTATGAATTTGAAAAATATTTCATCCGTGATAGTAATGTAATAGATTAGTTACATTACAATTCATATGAGCTTATAATATTGTTATCACGATTATAACTTGTTCCATACTTCATAAATGCACATGATTTATGAAGTTCAAAAATATTTCATCTGTGATACTAATGTGCAAAACATTAGCTACATTAAAATATAGATGGTTTAATAATTGTTACCACTAATGCAATTTGTTCCACAATAGAGAAGATCAAAGAATGTTATCTCCTATGTGAATAATTGTTATCCTATGCAACATATTCCAATCCTGTTTGCTCCTATGCGATTTGATAATTTTAAATGGAAAAATATTTAATCTACCGTAATACTGTAAAATATTATTTCATTAAAATACAGATTGCCTGATATTGTTATCATGGATGTGCAATTTATTCCAAAATAAAGAAGACTTACGAAATTGTAAAATATTTAATCTCTGACAATAATTATAAAGTAGTTAAAATAGAATACAAATGATCTAATAATGTTATCAGTATAACCGATGCAATTTGCTGGAAGTCTTTTGAAGTTGAAAAACATTTTATATTTGTGTAAAATATTAGCTAACTTATATAAAATACAGGTAATCTAATAATGGTTATCACCGATGCTATTTTTTCCCAAGGAAGTAATTATGAAGGTAAAAGCATTTTATCTGTTATAACTGTGTAAAAATATTAGCTAAATTAAAATACAGATGATACAATAATGCTATTATCGATGCAAATAGTTGCTAGAGACTTACGAAATTGAAAATATTTCACCTGTGAGAGGTAATAATAATCTCTCACAGGTGAAATGTTCAACAGGTCAATATTTTACAAAATAAAATATTAACTAAAAAAGTTAAGAGCTATTAGACTATAAAAAGCATTTTTTTAGAATATATATACCCGGGTTTTATTTTCCTCTGTAATTCTAGACTGATAACTGTGGTGGCAAACTAAAAATATTCCTTTCATTACTTGTGTTAGAAAAATTCAAACTTCCAATTTAACACAAGAACTACCTGAAAATGTAAGATAATAGGCAAGTTGTATTTGTTTTTTCTTGGTTTCTTTTTATATTCTTTTTATATATTTTGAAAAACGTTTTGATAAACTTATTTTTTAGGTTATTTTTGTCCTTTATAG
Source organism: Metellina segmentata (assembly GCA_947359465.1). Lineage (NCBI taxonomy): Eukaryota > Metazoa > Arthropoda > Arachnida > Araneae > Tetragnathidae > Metellina > Metellina segmentata. The sequence goes on along the minus strand of OX375872.1, from coordinate 137,353,910 downwards.
GGCATTTTCTGTAGTTTTGTGGATTAAAAATGCATTTTATTTGGCATTTTCTAGAAATTTTTAGGACATCAAAACCCCAGTCCTACTTATAATGAACAAAACTTCATCATGAGCTTTGAAAATAATATCGTAAGCAAAAAAAATCTTGAACAGACATAATACATAATTTTGTTTAATTTGCCACTTGTCCTTTTTTATTGGGCATTTTCTCTCAACAGTTTTTAAATCATCAAAACCCTAACCCAACTTATATTAAACAAATATTCGTTACGTGCTTTGAAAATAATATCCTACACATAAGGACCTTGAACAGACCTGATAATTCATTTCGAAAGAAAAAATAAACCGCTGAATAACACAATTTTTTTACATGCGGTGAATCAGAACAGAAATACTTCAGATAAATAGGCGATATTTGGAAACTTCAGCAAAAACAAAACTAGGGATAAAACATATTCAATACGAAATGAAGAAACTTCAGTTTTTGATGTTTTAATTATTATGATTAGGACATTTCTTAATCGAGTTATTGCTCACTTGATACTGTATTTTTGTTTCTAGAATCTCAACCAAAGCCAGTAGAGAATGATTACCATCATTTGCTAACTAATCTACCACAGCGCCGTTTTTAGCGATAAAAGAGTAAGTCTTAATTTGTGATTCACAGAGTGAGCAAGCGCTTTGAATTGTCATGATTGAACGTTTTCACGTTAATCAGAAAGGATGCTTCAAGTGGAGTCTTTCAACACCATTTCATTTGTAATCATTCCCTGTCGTCACACTCGCCATCTCCAAGGAGGATTAGCACCTCGACACCTCCCTATAATTTTATAGAGGTGGACGCCTTCCCTAAATGGGAGGGATGGAAATTAAAATATTGCCAAGTAGTAACCAAGTAGATTTTTTCAGCAAAGAATTCCACCAAGAGCATTGTCCTATGGTCCCAAACCATTTGGGCCTCCGTAAATTTTATGGAGGAGCCTCCCGAACGGGAGGGAGAAAGGTTAAAATATTCCCAGTGAGTAACTAAATAGGCTGTTTCAACAAAACATCCATGCCCGGTGAGTCAAGTCATAGGGTCTCGAACCACTTTGGCCACCGTCAATTTTATGGAGGATCCTCCAAAATGGTGGAAAGGTTAAAATATTCCCAATTCCCAAAGAGTAACTAAATAGGTTGTTTCAACAAAACATACACGCCTGGAGAGCCAAGTCACAGGGTCTCGAACCACTTGGGCCACCATCAATTTCATGGAGGAGCCTCCCAAATGGGGGAAAGGTTAAAATATTCCCAGTGAGTAACTAAATATGTTGTTTCAACAAAAACATACACGCCCGGAGAGCCAAGTCATAGGGTCTCGAACCACTTGGGACGTCATCAATTTTATGGAGCCCCAAACGGGAAGAGTTAAAATAATATGTATCGATCCACAAAGAATAGATCGATACATTTTGATGAATAGACAGAAAATGAATGGTGCGGAGAGAAGGGATAGACGATACTGTTTCGATACTTTCATCTCTCGATACCCAATATTTTGGATCGATCCTCAAAGATTAAGGCATTTCGGTGAATAGCCTTGCAGATATTTCGTGATATTCGAGTATTGACCCGGCATGCGTTGAAATCGGGTCCAACCGAGTCTATGAGATGGCGAGGAGATACCAAAGTACTCACTCAAAATCACTTGATAATTTAAGAACACTTGTTAGCGAGGGAAGGGTAAACTTGTCCTTGGGCTGTATCTGTTCATTGCGCTGGTTAACCTATCTGGAGGGTATGTCTGGTCTGCGGGCTGTGTAAATCTGTTTGGAGAGCCGTATCTGGACTGTTATCCTGTTAAACCTACTTGAAGAGCGTAGTCTCTTCAGAGGACCTGATAAAAACATTTGGATGGCCATGTCTGAACTACGGATAAGGGAAAACATATCCGAACTGCTGGCCGGTTAAACCTATCCGGAGGGTAGTATCTGGCCTGCGGGCCTGATAAAAGTATTTGAAGGGCAGTATCTGGTCTCTGGGTGTCAGATAAATGTATTCACTACAATATACACTCTATAACAAAAAAAAATCGACGCACTAAGAAGGTACAGAATTATAGTGGTGCCCGGCTCTATCAACTTGGAACGGCGCTGACTGGGGACGTATAGTCTTTAGTGACGAGTCACGTTTCCAACTGTGTCCTGACGAAAACCTCAGACGTTTCTGGAGACGTCCAGGGCAGCGTGGAGATCCTGCCCTTGCTATCGCACGCCACACATACCCACAACAGAGCGTTATGGTCTGAGGGTGCCATCTCCTTCGATAGCCGGACCTCTTTGGTAGTCATTTCTGGCACACTTACAGCCAACGGTACGCAGACGGCATTCTACGACCGGTTGTGTTACCGTTCCTTTTGCGACACCTCAGAGTTAGTCTCCAACAAGATAATGCCCAGCCGCACTCGGAACGTATTGCTTTGAATTGTCTTCAAGCTTTCCCAATACTTTCTTGGCCAGCTAGGTCTCCTGATCTCTCACCCATAGAGCACATTTAGGACGTTATGGGAAGGCGGACGTTATGGTATTGCAACCATTCCGGAATGTTTGTTTGGCGTTTGCGTAGAACGTTTGGCCCGACAGTTGTAGACAATTTGGCAAGAAATTCCGCAGTACACCATCCGGGAATTTTTTCAGTCTATGCCACGCTTGGTGACAGCTTGAATCCAGGCCAGAGGTGGACCAAAGCCTTATTGACTTCCCCCCTTTGTAACGATCAAACTCTGAAATAAACCAGTCAATTGTTCTGAAATTTTAATCCTTTGTTTTTGTATGTATGTACTTCACATCACCAATTTTTATCGCAATCTGACAATTCCTTCTTGGTGCGTCGATTTTTTTTTATTATAGAGTATATTTATCTTACGAGGACGGTTTTTTGTTGGCGGGCTAGTTAAGTCTGATTCCGACGGTAACTACAGCAATTTCTCGAATAGTTAAATATAGTTAAGGCTTGACTTTATATTTACAGTAGAACCTTGATTACCTATGCTCCAATTAACCGAGTGTCCATATTATTCGAGTTAATTTGATATCGAATTTTCTTGCTTTGTGAATCAGCAGCAGTAGTATCTTTCCATCTTTCGTATGGCCTGTCTTGTGTTACTACATCTGTCCATTTTGTCCGAGTATCTGGTAATCCAAGGTGGTTTCGGTCCACATTACCTCGGATAATCAAGGTTCTACTGTACTTTAACATTGCTGGTGGGGTGGTTGTCAAAGGAGGATTGCGAGCTCAAATCCAACCAAAGATCGTAGTGTAGATAAGGGGATGGAGCACGTTAAATATGTCGTAGCCCCAAATGTCTTCACTTTGGAGTGATGTGGAAGTTTGGACAAGGGGCCCATATAGGCGGTGCTGCCATCGTCATGGCAACGGGACCCGTGGGTCAGGGGTGCCAGCAAAGAGTCTTCAAATGCGATAAAAACAGAATTCATAAAACTGGCAACGATCCGAAAGTAATTTTTGTTGTCAAATTAAAATGTAAAAATCCCTAAAATGTTACATTCATGATGAAACCAGGAAAAATGTAAAATAATTTATTCATATTTGCTTTTTAAGGAGGACATTCGTAATTTTTCTATTAAATATTATTAAAGTTAGAATTCTATTTTACATACATAACCGTGTGAAACGGACATGGGTGTAATGGGGGAGGGGACCGTTATAACAGCTGGCAATGGTGCCCACAGAATGATGTGGGAGCAGCTCAGGTGTGACCTCGTCATCTGACCGTGGTTCAAAATTACGTGATAATGTCGTCGGATCTATCCTTTCGGGTTTGATCCCGGACTGTCGCCAATAGCTCGTCGTGTTGTTCCAGTGTGACGATAATGAAAAAACAAAACAAAAATACCAACCTGACCAAATCTTGATGGACGTGATTTTCCGTCTGTGAAGATCTCGTCGTCTTTCGTTATTCGATCGGATCTTTCCCTTAAGGGACTGATCCCGGACCGTCGTCAATAGCCCGTTGTGTTGCTCTAGTACGACATTAACTAAAAATTACCAATTATTTCGTTATTCGAAGAAAACTGACCTGATCTTTATCTCGTCAGTGTCTCGTCTACATAAAATTACATTGGCGTCACATAGGCAGTGTCTTAAGGACGAGATATCTCGTTAAAACTACTTCTAGGGGCAAGACTGAAGTGCATTTTAATCGAAGGAAGTTGACAAACACCGAAAACAAAGCAATGTTAAGAGCGTTTTCGTCTTTTTATGAAAGAATTTCGAGAAGAGCAAATTCATTTTCATTACTGTGAGTGACTTATCACACGTTCATCCATCTTAATATTAATAGAAGGAGGGGGGGGACAAGGTAATTTGATTTTCCTCAATTAGTGTCAGCATCTAGATCCCAGACAGCGTGCTCTAGACTCTTGTGAGATTTTTATTCGGAAATTCATGTGCGTGATCTGTTTCAGTTAATTCTGCCATAGAATTTGATTTCCGGGAATTGATTAAGGCCTCTTAAACGTTATACTTCTTGGACACTCGCAACTCACGTTATATTCACTGTTTTCCCTTAATTAGGAATTAGAGGAAATAATTAGGTATATTAGAGGAATTAATAAGTAGGTAGTTAATTAACATTACACTGGCCACAACGAGCTATTGGCGACGGTACGGGATCAATCCCGAAGAGAAAGATCCAGGAGGTTCTCTTGGCCTCACCTGTGACCGAAGGGATCAGACGGCTTTGTCCAGATTCACCAGCGGTCATCTGAAGACCCTTACTTTTCATGGAAAACTCAAGATATTTCCAATTTGCGGAAAATGTGCTACAGAAATGGCCTTCCCAGACCACATTTTGGACTGCCTTCAACTTTCCTGGGAAGATCTGGCCAAGGAGCCCTTGAGAGTTTTGGACTTTTTGCGTGATTTTAACCTCATGGAATTTGTCTAGCTGTCGCTAGCTTGGAGATTTGTAAAAAAAAAAAAAATGATCCAAGGACAAAGCCTCTTTATTTTTAATGACGACGTGAACAACACCTGCGCTGACACCCCACTCTCCAAACTTCTACAACATGCCAATGTGAAGCCATTTATCAATACTCCACGCCAATAGGAGGTCACGACGGATTTAACATGCACCAGCCCCTTGTCAGATCTCAGAGAGCGAGTATACAGAACCCTATAGAGGATGGCGGAGAGAAAATATCCAAGGACATCGCTGGTACACTGGGGCTGAATTAAATCTACCGTGGTCTCAATGGTCCTTACGTAAGCGTGGTGTGGAAGTTTGGAGAGGTGGGGTGACAGCTCAGGTGTTTCCTCGTCATCTGACCGTGATTCGAAATTATGTGGTGTTGTCCTTGGATCTTTCCCTTCGGGATGGATCAGACCGCAGCATATAACCCGTTGTGTTGCTCCAGTGAGACGTTAATTAACTACCTACCTACCTTAATTCAAGCAGTTCCTTAAAAATTAAAAAAAATAAAAGTCCACAATTTTATATCTTTATTTTTTAAGTATAATTTCAAAATTTGAGTTGCAATTTCTTTTTTTCAAGACAGTTTTATGATTCTTTCTCTGATTCAACTTTTAGTGTGAAAAACAAACAAAGCATTTTCTAAAATTGCCTCATGGTAAGGTAAGGTAATTTTAATTAACGTCGTACTAGAGCAACACAACGGGCTATTGACGAAGGTCCGGGATCAATCCCCTAAGGGAAAGATCTGAGGAGAGCACCACGTAATTACGAACCACGGTCAGATGACGAGGGAACACCTGAGCTGTCACACCACTCTCCAAACTTCCACACCAACTCAACTTGAGGATTTTAAGCCATGACAGATTTAAGGTGCATCAGCCGCATCTACACCATACGCTTACAAATATCCATGCACAGACCCGGATTCGAACAAGAAACCTTCCGATCTAGAGGCTAACAAATTGCATCACGGAGATTGGTTGTTATGGGGTATATAAAGAAGAGCACTCAAGAGAGATGAATTTGAAAAGCGCTGCATTACGTTATGTAAATATTAATTCTTTATTTCTGTTAGTTTTCTGCGGAAATTTAAATTAAGAAATTAATAATGTCTTTATTTTAATTTTATAGTATTACGTTATTTAAGTTCAATCGTTGAACATATTTCTGATTACTAATAACATGACAAACAAGCAATTTTCGAAATACAAATAGTATGAAAAACAGGTAATTTTCCAAGTAATGATAGAATGAAAAACATTTTCCCAAATACTATCTTCAAAATTACTTGATGATGTCCTCGGATCTTTCCCTGTGGGATTAATCCTGGACCGTCATCAATAGCCTGTTGTGTTGCTCCCCCCAGTACGACGTTAATTAAAATACCAACCCACCCAAATACTAGCATGAAAACAAGTAATTTTCCTTGCATGAAAAACAAGTAATTTTCCACACACACAATAAGTCTCAGACAGTACATGACATTTAAAAAATTATAATACATTTCTTATCCGCTTGTTAATACGTTATTCGGCTGATGTGCTTCATGCAACAATTGCGAAGTTCATAAATTACCTACGCCCTATGTGTTTACGTAAGTTATTAAAAACTGTGCTTTACCTTGCTTTCAACATTCGAGTCACCTTCAGATGCAGAAAAACTGGAAGAACCATGATTGTTTAAACAAGAAACACATCTGCTGACGTACACTTTCAATAAAGAAAGAGAGGAAAGCTTTCTCGATGGTATAATCGGCTGGAACAACGAACTGTCATCTGTTTGAAATCTGAAAGTGAATCAACTTCCAGCCTCGAACCACAGCGGGTTGTGTCTGAGCCATTTAGATTTAGAGGCTGAAGATAAATTGTTGGCTTAGCGTCTTAGTCACTCCGAGGTTATCCCGAGAAGTCAGAAGCGATAACATGTGTAAAACGTATTCAAGAAAAAAATAATTGTGTTGTTTATTTTCCTATTTGGTCTAGACAAGCTAGACCCAATCCGTGAGTTCATGAACCTTCAAAAAGTCCAAGACGAGCCCGGGAGCAGAAAGTGCTTAAAACTGCTAGCAAGCTACGGCACGGCATCCCTACAATGAAAAATTACCACAAACACTTTATAAATAACACATCTTTTATGTCATTGACAAAATATTTAACTTCAAAAGCTATGGACAGAATTGCAAATTCTGAAAGTATGCCTTGGTTTTAAATAAAGAAGTTAATTAATTTTAATTTTTTTTAAATTATAAATATGAGATACATACTTAGCCGATAATTGTGTTTTATGTTTTTATTTTTATTTTACTGCAGTTTTTAAATTTGGACAGAATGCCTACAGAACAAATCCAATTGCTTGGAGCTGTGTTGCAGAACACTGAATATAATTCTGCACCTGGGAAGACTAGCATGGGATTAATGCATAGTTCCTCCCTGGAGAGTATAACAAGGAGAGGTCTGCACCGCATTGCATTGTTGTTTCCGTTCTCACTTTGTTCTAGACCACGAGTCGTCAAACTTTAGAGACGGAAACGCCATATCTGTTCCTCACAACAATTTAAAAAATATTCGAGAGCCGTTAATTATTTTTACAAGTATTAACATATTATTTTACATATATTTTTAAAAGTAAGGAACATTTAAGGTATCTGCATACGTTAAAAAAGCCAATTTTGACGAAAATTTTGAATTTTTTTTATTATTATTTTACTAAGAAATTCCCTGTACTTTTGTGCTTCTAAAACAGTTTAAACTTTCAATGTGCAGCTAATAGAAAAAAAATTAGGTCAATTTAAAATTTGAACGAAATTGTTAATTATACCGGAAGTAGCATAACGAAACTGGAACTCATAATAAGAATATTTTATTTTTACCATAATTTCTACCTTTTATCTGTTATAGTAAGTTAAAACATTATTAAATTATGTTTCTATAAATTGGCCACTACAATTTTTTAATAAAATTCACTTATTTGTTAGAAGAATTTCGCATTATCTTTTTACTCTCTATTTTTTTTCTTATTTATGAGCTTGCATTTGAATATCGATGTTAAAATGGTCAAAAATCCTTTAACAATTTTTCAGTGAGTCATAAAACCTTTATTTTTTTAAATATCTTTCTACTTCTAGTAGAAGCACTAGGTAACATCATGAAGTTTACTCGGATCATGTTATTTTGCTGCTAATTTAAATTGTATGCCTTATATAATTTTTCAAAATTTCGATAAAAAGCTTTAAATTTTCACACAAAATTTCACTTTTTGTTAAATATATATTTTTAATTTTAATTATTGATAGTGCAAAATTAATTTTGAACACAGATAATTATAAAAATAATATTAAATTGATTCTATTATACATAGCATTTAAAAAAAGTGCTCCGAAGGTATGCAGATACCTTAAAGTAATATAATAACAAGTTATAACTTTTACTATATTTTTATTAAGCGAAGAAAAAAATCGCACAGTAAAACGGCTCTTATTTACTTTAATTAGTGTTAGCAATGGTCTTACGTTTCCTTAGTAAGTTTCTATAAGTCTGGTTTGTAACTAGTCGTTATTAATTTAAGGCCCGATTCCAAGTTGGCACCAGTAATTTGGTTCTTCAATTTACATTTAATGAAATTTTTGTTAGAAAAGGATTCTCACATAAATACGTAGACCTTAAGGTATCCGGAAGCGTTCGAGAATTTTTTTTTAAATGTGGTTCAGAAACATTTTAATGAAATGTTTATGTTTTCTGTTATTAAACAATAGCATTGGGCTATCAATATTTAAAATATGTATCAATAATTTCGAAAAATGATAATTATGTATGAAATTTTAAAGAAATTTGTCAAAACCTTTAAATGTGCTACATGAAAATTTATTCCTCCAATTTGAAAAATTATGCTACCAAAATAAACTGCATTTAAAATGCATGCATTTTTCTAGGAAATGAACTAGAATCAATAGGATATTTAAATAAATAAAAATTTTATAAGCGATTGAAAAATGAATACAAAATTTTTGAAATTTTTACAGTCCTATTTTTTTAAATAGATGGCCAGAATTTGAAAACTTTTTGTGTTATAACATTTGAAGTGAGGAAATAATGCAAATATATTAATTTAGAGTAAAAAGTAGTCCCAAACGTATCGTCTGCTCTCTCTTGCTTTTACTGTTCGTGTAAACAATTTTGTTCTTCTCTTTAAAAATGTTCGCAATATTTCCAAAAGAGAAACCATTTAAACATTTGAGAAACGTTTCTAAAATTATATTTGCAAAAAAAAGTAAGTTTTAAATTTAAATTTTGAAGGTTTTTAGTCTTTAAACGGTCGCTTCCAGTGTTTTCCATACCTACTTCCGGTTTTCACGCTTTGATTAAAATCTAATATCGTTTCAACAAATAAACTTAGAAAAAAAAATCATATATCCTTCGGAAAGTCAAATAAATGCTCTATCACAAAATCAAAAACTTTTTGGGGGGGAATTTTTGGTAAAAAATAACATTTTTAACGTGTTTGGATATCTTAAGTTAATGAGAACACAAATGCAAATTTTTTCAGCTTATGATAAGTTCTGAAGACTAGTCTAAGTATTGAAAATCACTGAGTCTGCCTTCTCTGCAGGTCTTTTAAAGCAGTCTGCCTGTGCTGTAATTTTCTGTGAATGCATTTTTGTTTTACCAGCTCTTCTATTTCATAGCAAGACGTACAAGTTCCATAAGTCTGACAAGTCCAGAAATGGTATTTGAAACCTTACCTGTCAATATAAAAAAGAACATTTTTTAATTCCTCCACATAATAGTATTAAGAGGATCTGTGAAAAAAACCTGGAGTCGTTTTTTATTATTTCCTAATTTCTGAAATCTCTGAAGAAAAGATTATCTCATGCTAAAACTCTGTTTTGAAATAATCTTTGTTTATATAATGTAATTAGATTGAACTGATGCTAAAATTCGTTTGTTAGAAAAAAAAAATAGAAGAAAAATTATTTTATTTACTAAAAATTACATTTAAAATCAACATAGTAGTTCGTTTCAATGACCCTTCTCCATCCCTCCGTTAGCTGCATAATCCCTCGCTCATAGAAGTTCTGCGGTTTCTGGCTAAAGAACTGATCCAGGGGACGAAACTTTCTGAACCATTTACGGCACGTGGCTTCTTTTGCGTCTGCGAATGATTCTTGCCTTTTCGAAAATAAAAAAACATAACAAATCGAAAGTGCTTCTTATTTTCTGCCATTTTTAAGGCTTAGAAAAGTTTAAAAAACGCAACTCAATACAGTACAAAGTCCAAAATCCGGAATCCTCCGGACCTTGGCCATTCCTGTTTTAGATTTTTCCGGATTTCGGATTATTTGCATTTTTTGTCAATAAAAAACCCCTTATTCTAACCCCCCCCCCATCGCGAATTTCGCGTTGCCAATAGTAAAATAGCAGATATATAAATGGAAATAATTTTTAAAAAAAGGGGAAAAAAACTAACTTTTTTATGTAATGCAACACATTTTACTTGCAAATCCTCTAATTTTTCTGTGTGGTATTTACTCTGATCATGTCCGTTATTTTGCGTTGCTTCATCAATCAGATCCAGGTTTAACTAATTGTTTTTTAGAAAATGTCGGAAAAATGGAAAAAAGTGAAAAAACAAAAAACGCCGGTTAGCAAAACGTCCGGATTTGGGACTTTGTACTGTAACACAATTTTTTCTCCAAGTACTCGCTGAAAATTACTTCGTTCAAACAACATCATTACTTTACACGTGTGGAGTCGATAACACTTCGGTCTGACGGGACGGACTTTTGCATCAACCTAATAGTTAATCATTTCGGGTAAGAAGTCAAAGCAAGAGATTCCTACAGGTCTGGGCAGGGAACCTGGGAATACGAGCTTTATTTCTACAATTTTAAAAGAAAGTGTTTGTGTGTGTCTGTCGTCTCTGTGTTGTTTCGGTACTGTATCCTGACGAATCTATGGCACTTAACAATAATGAGATTAGCACACCAGGTAGTCCAAATGTTTTGCAATTGTTCTATCGCGCCCGAATTTTAAAATTCAATCTAGAACATTTTTAAATGAATTTATTGGAATTTAATTAATATTGTTTTCTTTTGAATGGCAACAGTATAAAGAGAACACAAATTCTAAATTTATTTTTTCCGTTTCATTTTCCGAGCAACGATTTCAGCGGAAGGAATAAAGTTTTAACTGGAGTTATGTAGTTCTTTTATCTATCTCCTAGATCGTTAAAGAAAGAGTAAAAATTTCAATGGATTTGAAATCTTCGGAAAATTTTACATTAGATCGATACCTAAAAATATGATTTTTATTAAATAAATAATTTATAAATTGTAACTTTTTTTATTTTTGCAATACGAATATGAGGCTATTACACAATGACGTCAAGACTTTCACGTTCTTCAGTGGTTATTTCTATCTCAGCGATCGTTAAAGATGGAATCAAAATTTCAATGGATATGAAATCTGCGGATTATTTTATATTGCCAACGATACCTAATACCATTTGATTTTCTTAGAAAAAAACCCTTTTAAATTGAATATCTTTGATATTTTCGCAAGAAACTGTGACGTCACACCTATTGGCGACGGTTCGGGATCAACCCTCGAAGGAAAGTTCCGAGGACAACACCACGTAATTTTGAACCACTCAATATTATTTCGGAATAGGCTGAATATTGGGACGGAATTTTTTACGCAAAAAAGATATAATCTGACCAGATTTTAAGAGAAAAGCTTTTGTGTAATATTTGAATACCCAACTATTAGTTTTAATAGGTTTAATGTCAGCACACACAAAGTCGATATCTCTGCACGTTTCTACGCAAATGTTTACAAAATAAACTACATAAGATACCCCTAAGCAAATATTCAAACATTGATTGCGGACGATTGTGTGATTGATAGGATTCGTAGATATTCGAGAAGATGATTGAGATAAGGTAGTAAAAATATCCATAATCTGTCCATACTTTGTAATGAGCATCAAGTTATTAAACTACTATATCGTCCCAGGCTTCAATACGATCAATCTAAAAAACAATGACGCGTAAAAAAATCTGCAACCGCAAATTTTTTAAATAAACATTTGTGAAATAACGCTAAAAAAATATAATATATATATATATATATATATATATATATATATTATGATTGTTCATCCTCTTAGATTGTTTAAGATTCTTCTCTGACCTTTAGACAGGGAAACCTATTCGGTGGTCCGTATCTGATATTCTGGAAAGGTAAACCTATCCGTAGGAATGTAACTGGCGTATAGATCAGGTAAACCCATTCGAAGGTCGTATCGGATCTGCGGACCGTGTAAAGTTATTATATTTTACAGTACAGTTCTTTTATTTTACGACATTGTGTTGCTCCAGTGCGAGGTTAATTAAGGTACCTAAATACCTTTTGTTTTACCTAATATTTTCGGGACCGACCAACAGGTATAGTGGTTAAGGTGTTAGCCTCTAGATCGTAAGGTTCCTGGTTCGAATCCGGGTCCGGGCACGGATGCTTGTAAGCGTATGGTGTAGAGGCGGCTGGTGCACCTTAAATCTGTCGTGGCCGAAAGTCCTCGCGTTGGGTTGGTGTGGAAGTTTGAAGAGTGGTGTGCCAGCTCAGGTGTTCCCTCGTCATCTGACCGTGGTTCAAAATTACGAGGTGTTGTCCTCGGATCTTTCCCTTACGGGACTGATTCCGGACCGTCGTCAATAGCCCGTTGTGTTGCTCTAGTACGATATTTACTAAAATTACCATTACCATTACCTAATATTTTCGGGATTGATCCCGGACCGTCGCCAGTAGCCTGTTGTGTTATTCCAGTGGAATTAGTTCAACTACCTACACTTTCAGCGGTAACGCTCTGAAAGAGTAACGGATTAGCAACCGGAGGGTTGCGTGTTCGAATCCAACCAAATACCGCCGTGTACAAGAGGGACTGGTGCACGTAAAATATGTTGTTGCCTCAAATGTCCTCACGTTGGCGGGGTGTGGACGTTTGGAGAGTGGGGTTCCAGCTCAGGTGTGACCGCGTCATCTGACAGCGGTTAAAAATTCCGTCGTGGTGCCCTCGTATCTGTTCCCCTCTAGATCGGAAGGTTCCTGGTTCGAATCCGGGTCCGGGCAGGGATGTTTGTAAGCGTATGGTGTAGAGGCGGCTGGTGCACCCTAAATTTGTCGTGGCCGAAAGTCCTCACGTTGGGTTGGTGTAGAAGTTTGGAGAGTGGGGTGCTAGCTCAGGTGTTGCTTCGTCATCTGACCGTGGTTCAAAATTACGAGGTGTAGTCTTCGGATCTTTCTTTTAAGGGACTGATCCCGGACCGTCGTCAGTAGCCCGTTGTGTTGCTCTAGTACGACGTTAACTAAAATTACCATTACCGTATCTGTTCCCTTTGGGTTTGAACCGAGACCGTCGCCAATAGCCCGTTTGTGTTGTGCAGTTAAATTGCGTTGCAACGCTGCAGTGCGAAGTGATATCTACGAAAAAAAAATTGTACCTAAAGTTGACGATAAAGAAATTTTGACGCCTTTGGTGTCGAAAAAAGTCGAACATTTGCTTTAAATGCTGGTAAAAGGATTGTGTAAAGTTACGACTGCATAGGCAACAACCACGCGATTAATTCCAACTGGATATGTGACGCATCGCAATTTAAAAAAAAACCGCACAAACGAACATATAGATTCAGCTCACAGGAAACAATCGCATTCACCACAATCAGGTTTCCCCTTACGATCGAAAACAATTTAAATGCTGACCATTCTTGAGAACAACAAATTTCATCCGGTGTGCGGTATTCTTTGAAGCTGAGCGTAAAGGTCGGGTTGGAAGCTCTCAGGTGCCGCGTAATAATAGTGCCGCAATTGAAAAAATTAAAAACAAAATATTCAATCAGACTTTTTAGATAGTTTCAATGAGAGCGTGAGATACCTAAAAGTTCAAAAACCTCTTAAATTGCGGACAAACCATAAGAGCTTTGGAATTTTTTTCTAAATTTCTAGACTGAAGAATTTGAAAAGTGACTTATTTCTATGAAGCCTGGAAATATTATATACCTTCAATCGAGCTATGGAAAAGAGAACAATGTACACGTTTGGTGTAAGGTGAAGTTAAGACGGGGGAGATAGGATTCTGCAGATATTCAAGTATTTATATTCTCCTAATACATGCGAAAAGATCCTGGACTCTGGCATATTAAAAGGACTTATGGACTCTACAAAAGGTCGTTGTCTTCCAGGGATCCTGGATCATTGTGATATTCTGAGAAACATGCCATCGTGACATTCCGGGTAAATACATGTGAAAGATCCTGGACTAGGCCAAACATGACCCTTACGTTGTCTTCCAGGGATCCTGGATCATTGTGATATTCTGAGAAACATGCCATCGTGACATTCCGGGTAAATACATGTGAAAGATCCTGGACTAGGCCAAACATGACCCTTACGTTGTCTTCCAGCGATCCTGGATCATTGTGATATTCTGAGAAACATGCCATCGTGACATTCCGGGTAAATACATGTGAAAGATCCTGGACTTGGCCAAACATGACCCTTACGCCATAAAACCCAAAATAATCACCGAAACCCTTGAATCCACTTCATTTTAGTTCTCGATTTCATTTGTGCGTGGCTTTGGCTGAAGTATTACTTCTGTGATGGCCTGCTGCGTCGAAAGTGCAAAACTTGGTATACCTCAAATTTTGCTAGCGCTATGCGAAAGCAAAACGTTGAATTGTCTCGGAGATAAACTGCTTTGGTTAAGTTTTAGCCTTCTTTTTTGAAAACGAAAGCTTTCAGCAATATGACGTTGTTCTACCACAGACGAAAATAGCACGTCCTTGTGGATGATTGAAGCTGGGGAATGTGTCAATACGATGACGGCTTCACGATTTTCCAGTTTAGAGATATCATTTCTCTTATCTGGAGGGATTAGTAATTTAAAAGTTACTTATGTGTGTGATGAACGACAATTTGTCATATTATGCAACTCGGTCCAGACAAAGGCCAAAATCAATTTCAACAATCCAAGTACACTAATGCTCATAAATTAAGAATAATGACAATTTGAACAAATAAAGCTACAGAAGCACAACAAAAGTGATGTTAACATAAAGCCTGTTTCTTAAACAAAAGGTACAGAACAAAAAATAGGGTACATGTACAGCTGTACAAAAAAACCCGACTCACCCCCGATCGCAATTGCAGAATTTACATCACAGAACAAAACGGAAGGAAGAAATCGAAAGGGACGAATGTTTTCTATAAATATCAATATTTAAAATTTATCTAAGTTGCCGTCTTCATATTAAATTGGGTGCTTGCTCCGAAAATTGCAATACGAACCCCCATCCTTTATCGGAAATTTGGATTCTACACACAATTTCAGGCGGATTTGATTAAAAAATTATGATAAACGGCTTAAAATTAAGCAAAAAAAAATCCATAAAATCCATTGAGGGAGAGTGTAAAAATTGAACTCCGCAGTAGAAAGGGCGGATTCCGATCAGATAGTCCGATTCCACGAGTATGTGTCGTTTTCAAAGACTATTTGAGGAAGGTTTGTTAGAGTGTGACACATATATAAATAGTGGCACTGTGTCCAATAAGTGGATAGTGGCGTTGTGTCCAGTAAGTGAGTAGTGGCGTTGTGTCCAGTAAGTGGATTGTTACAATCCTAACCTACAGTAGTATAAGTAGGTTGTTAATTATGTTTCAGAACTATCTAAATTATGAATTTAAATTGTGCTTGGCAAACAAAGTAAAATACCCTTCATACAAAAGCTTTATAATAAATCATTTAATAATATTATACAATCACATAAATATTAATATGATGTGTAGTGGCCGTCGCACTAAGCTGGCGACAAAGTCCAAATCCATTTTGATTGAATCCTAGGAACTGATCTCAGACGCCCATAGATGGGCAACTGTTGAAATGCCGTCAAAATCTATGCTAGATTTCCACCTAGACCATACATTTTCGATGTGATTCAGATCGACTGCATTGCCGGGTCAGTCCAAAATCCGGATATCCTGCGCCTCGAACAACCTTTTAACTACACGACAAGTGTGGATTGGGCTGTTGTCCTGCAGGAAAAACAAATCAAATGTTAGAGAGGGATATAAACATAAGGGTGACAGCACGCGTTGCCAAACGGGGTTCCTGATGTCCAGTGAGATGGTATGAGGTTGTTTATCTCGGTCCCCTAAATAAAAATACAATCAAATTGTAGATATACACGGCTCGACACTCTGGGTCTCCGAGGCGCGCAATTTGGGAAACAGTGCATGAAAGCATTGCCAAATGGGTAAATAATTGGCATTTTGGTAAATGATCCTTGGTAAATGGGTGGCTAAATTATACAACAAACCCGTATGTGTATTACCTGTTAGAAAATTAAACAGTTATCCGAAAATTGGTTTTACAGGACATCCGAGATCGTCACATGCTCCAGTATATCGCAATACGAGCTTGCATTCAATAGACCATTAATCAGGCGAAGGGCTACAATACCTTGGTCAGACATACAGCCCCTCACCGAAAAAGACATTCTTACGCTGCGGTGAATAGGTTTAGTATACGCCTGGTTAAACCCATAGCCTACCGATCGATGTACTTTAACCGCAGCTGTGTTGTACGACTGGACGCAGCTCTCATTTGAAAATAGCACCGAGCCCCATTCGGCCATGGTCCAGTGTAGGTGGAATCGAGCGAAACACAGTCGTTGTCTGCGTTGATGGGTAGTCAAAGTAGGTTTTACGGTCGCCACACGGCTACACAGACCTGCGTCATGCCGGGTGTTTCGCATCATTTGAGTAGTTAGATCAAGAAAAGACATCAATAACTTAATAATTCATGAGCTTAAGGTTTATCTGAAAGTTGGGGATCAGGCATTCTGAATGGTTAACGTGCCCATGTAACAGACCATACAGCCCATGTAACAAAACCAATAAGTAGTATTATCTGTAAAGACCGTGGCGAGTTGGATTCTCGGATGCTACGGGAGTAGGCAAACATAGCTATGTATTTGTAGTGATTCGGCATCCACCTACGCGTGTAAAGAGTAATTATGGAAATATGTTAGGTTAAAATAATTTATTTTATGGGTTAATTTGTTATACGGTTTGCACTTGCACGATTGCGTCCATTTTCTTACATTTCTTCGACTATTCCACCTGGGGCTTGCATCTATGTAACAAATCCCTACATGTGGTGGGTGTCCGAGGAGCAGATAGGAAAAGCTGTAGTACGACTTTTACAATGCAGGTTAACATTTTAAATCACTTCCTTATTGTCTGGGGGAAGTGGTTATATATATATATATATATATATATATACATACATAAAACTTGAATTTCAGATTTTTTTTTGTCTCGGCTGTCAAGGGGTACGTAGGTATTTTTATTAACTTTGCACTGGAGCCACACAACGGGCTATTGATGACGGTCCGGGGTAAAACCAGAAGGGAAAGAAGAGGTAGGTATGTATTGTATTTAACATTGCTCTGACTTAACACAATGTACTATTGGTGACGGTAGGGGATCAAACCCGAAGGAAAGATGCGAGAACAACACCGCGTAATTTTGATGGTTTTGTTTGGTTAAACACACACTCTCTCTCTCTCTCTCTCTGTGGCAAGGTCATGCAACTCGACCTTCGTGTAGAAATGAATATTTAATCGAACTGCTTTTGTTCTAATGTTGTTAGCTGAAATCAGCGGTTAATCAGAAATTCGGATAATCCCATACCCGAATTACCTAACGCATAACACAGCTAGGCCGAGATCCTTGAAAAACTGAAAATGCCTTGAGTTTTGATTCCTTTTGCGATATCTTACTCTTGTGTCAGCAGGAATTTCAGCCTTGGCAGTCACATAGAAAGTAAATACAGATTACGGATACCAGATCAAAGGGCCACCACACTTCCAATCAAGATGCATTTTTTAACTAAGTAGGGGTGCATAAATTGGTAAATTATTTAAAGGAGAGGGACAAACTTCCAATCAATAAGCCTTTTCAATTAAGTAGGGGTGCCAACAACCCCTTCAATTATTTAAATGAGGAGACAAACTTATATTCAAGACGCCTATTTACCTAAGTAGGGTTGCCAAAATCAGTAAATTATTTAAAGTAGATGGGAAAAGTTCCAATCAAGAGGAATGTTTCACTAAATGCCCTTCACTAATTCGCTGGTGCCAATATTGGAAAATTATTTAAAGGAGAGGGGGAAACTTCCAATCAAGAGGCCTTTTTTTTAAAAAAAACTAAGTTGAGGTTCCAACATAGCTAAATTATTTAAAGGAGAAGGTCAACCAAGATTTTTCCAATCGAAACATTTTAAATTTAGTTGGGTTTCCAATATTGTATAATAATTTATAGGGGAGGAGGAGACTTTTTATCAAGAGGCATTTTTAACTAAATAGGCAAGCCAACTTTGGTAAATTATTTAAAGGGGAAAGGTCATTCCAATAAAGGGGCATTTTTAACTAAGTAGGGGTGCCGACATTGTTAAATTATTTAAAGGGAAGGATCAAACTACCAATCATGAGGCCTTTTAGTCTAAGTTGGGGGGTGTCGACATCGGTAAATTAGTTAAAGGAGAGGTACAAACTTCTAATCAAGAGGTCTTCTTAAGTAGGTAGGAGCGCCTTTATTGGTAAATTATTTAACCGAGATGTGCAAATTTCCCATCCAATTTTTAACTAAGTAGGGGTGCGAACATTAGAACATTAATTAAAGGGAAAGGGCTAACTTCCAATCAAGAGGCTTTTTTTACTAAGTAGGGGGCCCAACATTTCTAAATTATTTGAAGGGGAGGGGTAAACTACCATTCAAGAGGCCTTTTTATTTAAGTAGGGGGTGCAAAAATCGTAAAATTATTTATTGCAAAGGGGCAAACTTCCAATTAAGAGGAATTTTTCACTATGTAAGGGTGTCCAATAGTAAATTATTTTAAAGAAGGGGCAAATCCAATCAAGAGGCCTTTTTTTTTAACTTAGTAAGTGTGCCAAAATTGGAAAATTATTTAAGGGGAAGGGGCAAACTTCCAATTAAGAGACTTCTTTTTTAACTTAGTAGGTATGCCAACATCAATAAATTATTTGAAGGAGACGAGAAGTAAATAATCATATAGTGTTAGCCAAGTTTAATGTGACTAATAATTGCAATCTAAAAAATTAATCACGACTAATGGGTAACAATTGCTTGTGTTTAGTAGTTCTACGTTAATTAATGATTGATTTAGTTTGTCGTAATCAAGGCTCAAAACTAGGTATGAAATTGTGCGTCCATTCAACATTCTCAAATACAAATACAAATACAAATATTGACGACCAGCTACAGGCTCAAGCCCAACAAGGCTGGTCCTTTGTTTATGAATTCCCCAATTCCCACTGACTATCCAATTGTGTCTTAAATTCGTACACTCCCTTTGAATTAACTATATTTTCAGGCAACGCGTTCCAACTGTCTATTACCCTATTAAAGTAGTAGTTTTTCCTTAAATCCCGATTAAAATGTGTCTTATTCAATTTATACCCATGGCCCCTTGTTCTGTTATCCCTATTGAAATTTAAGCCCTCTGTGTCCCCTTGTTTTACAAACTTGAAAAGCTGAATCAAATCCCCCCTCCTTCTTCTTCTTTCCAGTGTATACATGTTTAGCTTACTTAAACGTTCATTATAGTCGAAATTTGCTAGCCCCTTTATTATTTTTGTAGCTCTGTGCTGAACCCTTTCAATTGATTCTACGTCCTTTCTCATATATGGAGCCCAGAATTGTACAGCATATTCTAGATGTGGTCTTACTAAACCCTTATATAACGGCAAGATTATATTCTTATCCCTTGAAGTTACAGTCTTTTTAATATACCCCAATAACCTATTAGCCTTTTTACCCGCAGCTGAACATTGGTGACCCATTTTAAAATCCCTGTGAATTATCACCCCAAGATCCTTGACTGTTTCTCCCTCCTTTACCTTTACTCCCTGCAGACAGTACTCGGCTCCAAAATCTATTAAAAATAGTAGTGCTCGTGAGAAGTTTAGCAATTAAATACCTACCGATCCAAATGTTGCAAATGAGAATCTGAATCCAGTAATAATAATAATATTATGTTCCCTTGAGCATTTTAGCAACAAAACACTTACCTATCCACATGTTCCTAGTGAAAATCTGTATCCAATAAATATAGCATGTGGTTGTGAGAAGTTTAGGAATAAAATACCTTCCAATCCACATTTTGCAGATGAGTATCTGAATCCAGTAATAATAGTATGTACCTGAGAAAAGTTCAGCAGTAAAATACCTCCCTATTCACATGTTGCAGATGAGAATGTGAATGGAGTAAAAATACACTGATTGACATAAAAATTTGAGCACCAAGAAATAATTGTGGGATCGTAACCAACCATGTCGGCCAGATATGCAAATTATTAGAAATGCAGCGTGATTGCGCATTGCGTAATGCCACTAGAGGGTGTTGAACTTCGTTCTCCATGGAGTATAAAACAGGTAAGCAGAGCTTGTTTGAGTGTACTTAATCTTTTGCAAAGGAAACGCTGAGGTAGACATGCGGTTACTTCTCCATCGAAGAAAATGAGCAGCTGTCAGAGTTCGAGAGGGGAAGAATCATCGGGATGATGGAAGCTGGGTGGTCAGCTCGGCGAGTAGCTCGTCAAGTAGGCCGTTCTGATTTTACTGTGAGGAGGTGTTGGGACCAGTGGACAGAAGAGACGTCTTTTACACGGCGACCAGGCTCAGGACGCCCTCGACGGACCAGCCGTCGAGAAGACCGTCACATCATACGAAACGCACGCGTAGAGCCAACTGCCTCATTGGCCGCTATCCAGACACAGGCAGCACCTTCACTACGGGCCCCTGTGTCTTCCCGAACCATTGCAAGGCGCTTGGCTGAAGGACATCTGGTATCACGGCGCCCATTACGTGTGCTGCCAATGACACCCACCCACCGACGCCTCCGTTTGGAGTGGTGTCGCGCACGACGGGATTGGACTGCAACGGAATGGAACCTGGTCGTCTTCAGCGACGAATCTAGATTCAATTTCAACAGTGATGACAATCGTGTTCGTGTGTGGAGGCCCTGTGGTGAACGCCTCAATCCTGCCTTCGCTTTACAGCGACACACCGCTCCCACAGCTCGTGTGATGGTATGGGGTGCCATTGCTTACGATACACGGTCACCCCTAATATTGAGTTTCCCCACGGTCACCCCAAAGTCTTTTCAGAACAATTTTTCATTAATTTTATCAAAATTTTGGCCGAGTTTGTTTTTTAATACTAAGTTACGATGTTTTGCAGTGCAAAGCGCGCTCCTTGCCACACCTTTTTTCTTTTCTAGCTACGGAACAACCTCCCTGCACCGCCCAAATTACGATAAACATTTTATAAATAACATATATTTTATGTCAATGATAAAATATTTAACTTCAAAAGTTATCGACAGAATAACAAATTCTGGAAGTATGCCTTGGTTTTAAATAAAGTAAGTTAATTAATGTTGATGTTTTATAATAAATATGTAATACATATTTAGCGAAAATTGTGTTTTAAGTGTTTTTTTTTTATTTTACTGCATCTTTCAAAATTCGGACAAAATGCCTGCAGAACAATTGCAATTGCTTGGAGTTGTGTTGCAGAACACTGGATATAATTCTGCTCCTGGGCCCTTATTGATAAGTATAATTGATAGGAAGGTTTTTTTATTTACTAATAACTGCATAGACAAGAAACGATGGGTTGAACTGTATTCCTGGTTTTTGTCTAGACAAGGAATCTCTTTATTAGCAAAACTGACCATATCTTCATAGACGAGATATCGTGTCTTAAGAGGAAAACTGACCAGGTCTTGATCACGTTGTCATAAAAAAGTTGTCGATATCCTGATGATGATGAGATATCTCGAACGAGATGTCCCGATGAAACCACTTGGATTTTGGGGTTTTATGGCGCAAGGTCCAAAAGCGTACAAGCTGCGCCTGAAACCACTTGGAAAATTAAACGTGGAATTACTTATGTCGTCTTGTGCCTATGACAAGATCGTGAATAAAATACACAGTGGGTGTTGGGAACAATGTTTATTGTAATTTTTACAATTACCACGACTATTCCTCTGTTTTGACGTTAATTTCATACCAAGATTAATGATCTATCACCTTTAGTAGAAGTATAGACCACGAAAAAAAAAAAAAGAATATTCGTTGCACAGAGCACATGTAGCCATTCACGCAGGCGTACTGTAAAGAACTGTCTTTGATCTGCCGCCCCATCACGTGCATTTTTTAAGTGGTAAGAAATAATGAATAATTGACACTTAACAAGTTCGCTGCCTATCTCGTTGCGTCGTGTTGTGGTGTCAACATTAAAGAGCCAATTACGTGGAAGCGCGTGGTGTGGAGTGATGTCTCAGTAGCCAGTCACGCGTTGGCGCGGGAAGAGCTGCGCCTCAACATTTATTCTCCTCCTCAATTGACATTATATGTTAGGTGTTGACATGGAGTAAAGGTTAGAAGCTAGCTGTAACGGTAATTCAAATTTATAGCTTCATCAGTAATTAAAAAATATTGTAATATGAATTGTAGAAACGATAGTTCTGTAGGACCTTTAAGCCCCCCCCCCCCCAAAAAAAAAAAATGCAATCTAATAAGTCTCTAACAGATGATGAAATTGCAAATGTGTTGGCTGAGCTTTCGCCAATCTATTCAGGTATTGGAGTGGTATTGGCGCACTTTTCAATCATATTTGTTATAAAAATAAGTCCGCTTCTGGGGGAAAAACCCATTTCTACGGCGGGGCAATAACTATCAACACATCCTAACGTGACAGGCAGTGAATGTGTCAATGTAATCTACGTGTACACGCACACAATTAAACGATATTAACAGCAAAGGGAAATACTGTGCGCCATAAAGAAAGCAAACTAACGAAAACAGTCTTATGTATGAAGTACTTGGGAATTTACTTGGACCCAATAATTTACCCATGTATGATGGCGCCTCTGTTTACTAAAAAATACCTCTTGATTGGAAATATACTGGTAAGCAGAAAAGCGCTCGAATAGTAAGCCTCGGATATACCTTTTGAATGGAAGTATGCTGATAAGGAGAAGAACGCTAAAAAAGCTTGCCTCTTGGTCGTAAGGAGAAAAATTCTCAAAAGGTTCGCCTTGGAAACACTTTGTAATTGGAAGTATGGCTGAAGCACAGAGAGAAATCCTCGAATAATTAGCCTCAGATTTATCTTTTGTATTGGAAGTATGCTGGCATGCAATAAAGCGCTCGAATAGTTAGTCTCTAAAATACCTTTTGATTGGAAGTGTGCACGTAACGAAAAAAGTGTAAGAAAAGATAGCCACTGAAAAATACCTTTTGGTTGGAAGTATGATATAAAGGAGAAAAACGCTCAAAAAGTTCACCTTAATGTGCTAGCAAGGAGAAAAACACTAAAAAAATTGGCGTTTGAAATACCCTTTAATTGGAAATATACTGGCAACGAAAACAATGTACGAAAAGCTAGCCACTGAAATACTTTTAGATTGGAAGTATGGTAGCAAGGAGAAAAATGCTCAAAAAGGTTGACTTTGAAATACCTTTTGATTTCAAATATGCTTGGGAAAAGAGAAAAATACTGGAATAGTTAGTCTCATATTTATCTTTTAAATTGGAAGTAAGCTGGCAAGGAGAAAAGCGCTCGAATAGTCAGCCTCTGAAGTACCTTGTAATTGGAAGTGTGCAGGTAACGAAAAAAGCGTACGAAAAGTTAGCCACTGAAATACCTTTTGGTTGGAATTGTGCTGAAGCATGGAGAAAAGCTCTTGAAAAGTTAGCCTGGGAAATACCTTTTGATTAGAATCCTGCTGGGACTATGAAAAACCCCTCGGAAATACCCATTGATTGAAAATATATTACCAAAAACCTGTAAAAAAGGTTGGCCTTAACCTTTTGATTGGAAGTATGCTAGCACGGAGAAGAGTTCTGGGAAAGTTAGCCTCGGAAATACCTCTGAAGGTTGATTCGCGTGCATAAGATAAAGCTGGCCTGCTTATCCCAACAGAAAGGACTCGGTGAAAACAAATATCTCTTCCAAAGCCCTCTCTATCACTCGCAGGAATACCTTTTGATTTGAATCCTGCTGGGACTAGGAAAAACCCCTCGGAAATACCCATTGATTCAAAATATATTACCTAAAACCTCTAAAAAAGGTTGGCCTTAACCTTTTGATTGGAAGTATGCTAGCACGGAGAAGAGTTCTGGGAAAGTTAGCCTCGGAAATACCTCTGAAGGTTGATTCGCATGCATAAGATAAAGCTGGCCTGCTTATCCCAACAGAAAGGACTCGGTGAAAACAAATATCTCTTCCAAAGCCCTCTCTATCACTCGCAGGAATACCTTTTGATTTGAATCCTGCTGGGACTAGGAAAAACCCCTCGGAAATACCCATTGATTGAAAATATATTACCTAAAACCTCTAAAAAAGGTTGGCCTTAACCTTTTGATTGGAAGTATGCTAGCACGGAGAAGAGTTCTGGGAAAGTTAGCCTCGGAAATACCTCTGAAGGTTGATTCGCGTGCATAAGATAAAGCTGGCCTGCTTATCCCAACAGAAAGGACTCGGTGAAAACAAATATCTCTTCCAAAGCCCTCTCTATCACTCGCAGGAATACCTTTTGATTTGAATCCTGCTGGGACTAGGAAAAACCCCTCGGAAATACCCATTGATTGAAAATATATTACCTAAAACCTCTAAAAAAGGTTGGCCTTAACCTTTTGATTGGAAGTATGCTAGCACGGAGAAGAGTTCTGGGAAAGTTAGCCTCGGAAATACCTCTGAAGGTTGATTCGCGTGCATAAGATAAAGCTGGCCTGCTTATCCCAACAGAAAGGACTCGGTGAAAACAAATATCTCTTCCAAAGCCCTCTCTATCACTCGCAGGAATACCTTTTGATTTGAATCCTGCTGGGACTAGGAAAAACCCCTCGGAAATACCCATTGATTGAAAATATATTACCTAAAACCTCTAAAAAAGGTTGGCCTTAACCTTTTGATTGGAAGTATGCTAGCACGGAGAAGAGTTCTGGGAAAGTTAGCCTCGGAAATACCTCTGAAGGTTGATTCGCGTGCATAAGATAAAGCTGGCCTGCTTATCCCAACAGAAAGGACTCGGTGAAAACAAATATCTCTTCCAAAGCCCTCTCTATCACTCGCAGGAATACCTTTTGATTTGAATCCTGCTGGGACTAGGAAAAACCCCTCGGAAATACCCATTGATTGAAAATATATTACCTAAAACCTCTAAAAAAGGTTGGCCTTAACCTTTTGATTGGAAGTATGCTAGCACGGAGAAGAGTTCTGGGAAAGTTAGCCTCGGAAATACCTCTGAAGGTTGATTCGCGTGCATAAGATAAAGCTGGCCTGCTTATCCCAACAGAAAGGACTCGGTGAAAACAAATATCTCTTCCAAAGCCCTCTCTATCACTCGCAGGAATACCTTTTGATTTGAATCCTGCTGGGACTAGGAAAAACCCCTCGGAAATACCCATTGATTGAAAATATATTACCTAAAACCTCTAAAAAAGGTTGGCCTTAACCTTTTGATTGGAAGTATGCTAGCACGGAGAAGAGTTCTGGGAAAGTTAGCCTCGGAAATACCTCTGAAGGTTGATTCGCGTGCATAAGATAAAGCTGGCCTGCTTATCCCAACAGAAAGGACTCGGTGAAAACAAATATCTCTTCCAAAGCCCTCTCTATCACTCGCAGGAATACCTTTAGATTAGAATCCTGCTGGGACTAGGAAAAACCCCTCGGAAATACCCATTGATTGAAAATATATTACCTAAAACCTCTAAAAAAGGTTGGCCTTAACCTTTTGATTGGAAGTATGCTAGCACGGAGAAGAGTTCTGGGAAAGTTAGCCTCGGAAATACCTCTGAAGGTTGATTCGCGTGCATAAGATAAAGCTGACCTGCTTATCCCAACAGAAAGGACTCGGTGAAAACAAATATCTCTTCCAAAGCCCTCTCTATCACTCGCAGGAAACGTACCTGCATAGAATAGCAGCTACAAAAAAGTGACAGCGTTACTCATCGTTATCTCTCTTATTTATTGGCAATCTGGCTGGATGATTCAAAGATTTTATCGGAAGATTAGTTATATAACCCGCAGAGATATTTTTCGAAACGAAAAATTTAAAACTATATTCTGTCTCTCCCCACCCTGGGGCATTTTAAAACAGACGTATTCGGCCTTGAAAATAATCGCAGCTAATCTCTGACAAATATTTAGATCGTTCTAAATTTATCTCTTTTGTCATTTCGCTGTCGGTAAAGCATCGAATTTTGTAGATAATCGCACTGGCATCAGTGACAAATTCAGGGCGTCTCTTTTAAGTGTGATGTGTGCACATGGGGGCACTTACCTTTGGGGTTCTGTCAGTCCCGTAAATTCGCTTACTTTTATTACAAAAATTTTATGCCCACATTTTAGATTCATTTTGAGACGCTTCAACAAATTTGATACGTTTATTGTTATACACTGAGTGAAGCAGTTTCAAAATTTTGTAGGAACCTTGGAAACTTTGTAATCAAATTCGATGCCTTTAGGATGTACTGAAATCCATTGAGTGAAGCAGTTTTCAAAATTATGTTCAGTAGGAAAAGTTTATCGATGCATTTGCTGATGTACTGAAATGCATTTTGATTTGAGCAGTTTTCAAAAATATTTTCCCTGGAAAAATGTTTAACCAAATTCGATACCTTCAATGATGAATGTACTCAAATGAATTGAGAAAAGCAGTTTTCAAGGTGATTTACATTGGATGAGCTTTTATCAAATTCAATACCTTTAATGATGTACTCAAATCACGTCAAAGCTCTGTGCTTACTGCTTCAAAATTTTGTTTGAAAGATTTTAACAAATTCGATATCTTTCATGATCGACTCAAATGCATTGAGAAAGGAACATTTCAAAATTTTGTACTCGGAAAAGGGTTTATCAATTGGACATCTTTGTTGATGTACTCAAATGCATTTAGTAAAGAAGATTTCAAACATTGTCCCTTCGAAAAGTTTTTTTTTTCAAATTCTGGACTGGAGGGAGCCCGGTTGTAGGAGCATCGGAGTAGCAACCGAAGGGTTACGAGTTCGAATCCAAGCAAAGACCTTCGTGTACAAAAGGGGCTGGTGTACGTTTAATCAAGGTTCTGCTGTACTTCAACCCTCCTGGCGGTTGTCTCCGGAGGGTTGCTAGCTCGAATACAACCAAAGATAGTCGTGTACAAAGTGTGCTGGTGCACGTTGAATCTGCCGTGCCCCAAAATATTCACACGTTGGCGTGGTGTGGAAGTTTGGCGAGTGTGGAGCCAGCTCAAGTGTGACCTCGTCATCCAACCGTGATTCAAAATTACGTGTTGTCCTCGGTTCTTTCCTTTCGGGATTTGATCCCGGATCGTTGGCAATAGCCCGTTGTGTTGCTCCAGTGCTACGTTAATTAAAATACCTGCCTACTTATTTACCTATACCTGTAATATAGTTCTAAAATACATAGAGTAAAAGTTCGATTTAATTTGACCTGGAATATAAATAAGCTATTCAAAGGAGCTTCAAAAAGGGTGGCCAAAATGACGAGTAGTAGAATAGTAGTGAATGTGAATGAGTAGTGAATGCTCTGTGAAAAAATTAATTGATTGCCATCTTGTCGCCTTGTTTGGCGATATAACATCTTATGACAGGATATGTGTGTGAATGTGTGTATTATATAGCGACAAAAGTGGTAAAATAGTCTAAATCTATTACTATGTCACGCGTACCAATCTTATGATGAATCAACGGAATGGCGTTTTCTCCTTTCTCTTGGACCTGGAATGATGAATGTTAAATTTCACCTAACAGACGAAAGTAGTCAAACGCTGTCAAATTACTATTAATTTCGGTAACATGAACCTGGACGCATAAAAAGGTTACCATTGCTCTTTCTATTTTTATATTTCCTCAGAGGGTTTGTCCATTGGTCTAACAGCCTGCGAACTGTAGACGGCACAGATTCTATTCCTGTAGCTACTCCGTGTATTTCTCTCTTTTGCGACAGTAAAAAGCTCTTGTGTGCATTTTCATACCTTGACTTCGTTTTGTTTGTGCGCAGCTTAGGCAAATATTATCATTGCGCCATAAAATCCAACTAACACTTTGACTAACTTCAAGCAATCAAGGAAAAATGTAAGCTTTATAAATGTTCGTCTATTTAGACATGAAAATTCCGTAATTACTGTAGTATTTATAAGTTAAATGAACCTCACACCTTTAAATGATGTATCAGGTTTAAGCTAAACGTAATTGCGTATTTCGAAAATTCGGTTTATACACCTTGCCGGAACAGTAATATTCAACAGTAAATAAACGAATATTAACAGAAATTTGGAAAGAAAGGAAGGTAATGGTAATTTTGGTTAACGTCGTACTAGAGCAACACAACGGGCTATTGACGACGGTCCGGAATCAGTCCCTTAAGGGAAAGATTCGAGGACAACACCTCGTAATTTTGAACCACGGTCAGATGACGAAGCAACACCTGAGCTGGCACCCCACTCTCCAAACTTCCACGCCAACCCAACGTGAGGACTTTCGGCCACGACAGATTTAAGGTGCACCAGCCGCCTCTACACCATACGTTTACAAACATCCTTGCCCGGACCCGGATTCGAACCAGGAACCTTCCGATCTAGAGGCTAACACCTTAACCACTATACCGGTTGGTCGGCAAAGAAAGGAAGAGAAATATTTAAACTAATAGTTGTTTTATTTTTTGGTACATTAATATTCAATTATCCTACACTAAGGCCCCGTTCATATGAGGCGTTTCAACGCGCGTATGACGAGGCAAGCGAGGTTCTGCCATTAAATTATGTTTATTTATTCCTCAAATTCAAGTATCTCTATCTTTGCGACCTTGAAGAGCGGGACCCTGATAGCCTCGCCAAACGCGCGTCTTACTCGCCTGATGTGAACGGGGCCTAAAGCAAGAGAAGTTAAAGACCAGAATTGAACTTCAAACGCCATTAGTTTAAGTTGTGTAAGTTGATTCCTGTTTTTAATCAATGTTTACATCTGTTTCGTGTTTGTTTTCATGTGTCAGATCGCTTATCTTTTCATTTACTTTGTTTTCAATTCAAGAGATCTCTATTACGCTATTTTTTTTTTTTTTTTTGGTTTTGATGTTTCACTTCAATAGAAAACAAAGCATGTTTACACACAGTGTAGTCACTTCGGAGTTATGAGATAATTTTTTTTTAAATTAATGGTGGCTAAAATTTTGATAATATTTCTCTTTTTGACAACAATTCAAGTTGATAGATATATATGCCCGCCATAAAAAGAAACTAATTCAATATTATTTGTCTTTGTTAAGGAGTTTTCATGAAATTTTGGAAGGTAGGTATTTTAATTAACGTCGCATTGGAACAACACAACAGGCAATTGTAAAGCTCAAACCCAAACAAGAATTTTTGGAAATTGTGCACAACGTTTTTCAGGTTTTTCGTCCATTTAACCCTATGGTAGGCACTAGATTTCGGAATTGTGTACATTTACCCCTCAACACGTTTAACCACTAAATAACCATATATATTGGCTGATAGAATCCATGGATTCTTTTAAACTTTCGAAAGATTCTATTGGTCTTTTCCTTATAATTAATTCCTTTAGGGGATTGATCCCGGACCGTCGTTAATCTCATTGTGTTGTTCTAGTACGAAGTTAATTAAAAATTACATTACCTTACCTTATAATTGAATCCATTGGAAAGATTCTCCTGCTCTTTTCATTGAGAATGAATCCTTTGAAATAATTTTTTTATCATTTCCTCAGAATATAATTATTTAGAAAGATTCAATTGCTCATTTCCTTTGATTAAAATGCTTTGAAAAGATTCTATTGCACTTTTCCTTTGAATAGAATCCTTTTAAATAATTCAATTGCTAATTACCTTTGAATATAATTATTTCGAAAGCTTCAATTGCTCATTTCCTTTAATTAAAACGTTTTGAAAAGATTCTATTGCTCCTTTCCTTAGAATAGAATCCTTTCGAAGGATTTTATTGGTCAGGAAGGTCAAAGCTGGTTATAAGTCATGCAGTATACACTTGCACGAGGAAGATTGCAGGTTACAAGGTGGGATTATGAGTGTGAACTCCTCAGAGTTAAAGCATAATATTTGTTTTGAATCATTGATTCATGTTTTGATATGTATGCAGTTTTGATGATTCACCACTAAACACATTTTTCTTCTTGAGTAGGGAAATGTTTTCCCTGTAATTTAAGTGGTGAAGTAAACGAAGTTATCTTTTTAACGTTCTCCGGTAGTTACAATTAAACGTTTTCTGGTGTAACACTCTAAAGGCGGCTTCTCTGATCAAGCCGACATAAAGCAGACATATTCAAGAATTTCTTAATTGGAGATCACGAAACTCTTTTCAAGTGATCCACTGTCCATAACTAACCCTAGGAGAACTATTACAGCACTCCATTTTACATTACATTGGTCATAAAGTTCTGAGCACTTGACATAAACCATCTTTCTCTGACATTACTATCTCCTTAATCTCAAGCACCTTGATAACATTCAAAATTACATCGACAGGTGGTTTTCAGCCGAAAGAGGCCTGAAAGACGCTGAAAATTGCCAGGGACTATTAAGAACTGAGAGAGCGAGGACACGCCTAAACTCTGCCTAACCCTTACTGTCTCTAAATATCTGAAATTTTGTTGTATATATCTGTTCGCTGTAGGATGTTAGAATAAATATTGTAGTGCTGAAACCCAAACATCTTGTTCTTTACGCTACCTTTATTTTAGACCTGTTTTTATTACAAAATAGACTTTTCGTTTGTATGAGAAACTATAAATAATTGGTTTTTAAAGGGTTTTATTGTCTAGTAAACGTTTTGAAAGGTTTTCATTGTGAAAACGTTTTACTGTGTATAAAAGGTTTTTGTTGTGTAGTTTTACTGTAAAGTACTACCATAATCACATAACTATAAAGTAACTACTGTTTCAACACTACTGTAAAGAACTAACGCAATCATAATTCTAAAGTAACTACTGTTTCAATTACAGTAAAGTACTACATACTCATGCATAACTCTAGAGTACTACATAAATATAACTAGTTAAAATAGTAGGTACTGTAAAGTAACTATTTTTTAAACTTCTCTAAAGTACTACATAATCATAACTCTGAAGTAACTACAGTGTAAACACTATTAAGTACCTACTGTTTCAACTACAGTAAGGTACTACATAATCATGCATAACTGTAGAGTACTGCATAAATATAACTAGCTAAAATAATAGGTACTGTAAAGTAACTATTATTTAAAATTCTCTAAAGTACTACGTAATCATAACTATGAAGTAATTACTATGTAAGTACTATAAAGTAACCACATCTGTAAAATCGTATAGAGGCGGCCTTGTGTCGGGCCCCTCCTATCATTACCTCAAGTTGGCCCCTCCGCAGCCTGTGGGAAAATGATAAAGGAAGCATACACAACGATGACAGTATATTCTCAATGGATATACAAGATAACGATACTTCAAGATAACGAACTTCTTTTCATAAATGCTTTTCTAAGCAAAAAGAAGAATTTTTGTACTTTGAGTCAAAATCTAAGGCTTAAATACCTGGAAAACAATTATAACTTATGGATTAAAGATACAATTAGAAAGACTAATAAAAACGGAAAATAACGAAAATAAATTTTTATTGTTCAAGCACTTTTAATAATGTATCTATATGCTTGGAAGCAAAGTGAGTTTTGAAACGAGACAGGAATGACAAGGAAATAATGTTTAATGTATTCATAAGTATCAGTAAGCACAGTGAGTTTGCCAACTGCGCTAGCAACCTGTGAGTTGTAAACGTAGCAGGTTTGATTCCTGTAACAGCATGGTATTATTTCTCTTCTGTGTCAGTAAACTTTCCTTGTGTGTTCGTGTCCATTACTTTACTTTGTATGTTTTGTGTTTAAAGAGCATGATCAAATATGACTTGCGTCATGAAACCCAACCGACCTTTTATACACTGAGGAAAATTGTGTCAGCTAATTAGTATTTAAATAAACGAAGCTCGTAAATTAGTAGGTATATCAAATTCTCTTCATTGCACTTATATAGAAACAGAGTTGTGTTATTTCAGTAAATTTTCAGTACAAATACTCCTTTGTATTGTCGCTTGACATCGTTAATTTTCAAACCTACACCAATAAAATAATGACCAACAATAGAACGCAGTTCCAATTGATTGTAAACAGTTCGTATACTTTGGTGACAAGACCGCTATAATCCGTGTGTACCTTCGTGCTGATACGAAGGCAGAAATTAAAAAGGATATATTTTATTGAGGAAGTGCATGAATTTTGTTTTCCTCAACATTGTACTTAACAATCTGTTTGATCAGTTGTCGTACAGACTTTGTGACAAAAATTATTAGTAAATGCTGAATTACCCGAATAGTTTTTTCACCTTTATCCTGAGTATGAGTCAAACATATATACTTTTATTTTGCCTAAACATAATTTTTTGTGATAAAATATTAGTAAATGTGAAATATCCGAGAAGTTTTTAACCTTCATCCAAAGTATATGTCAAACATGCGTACTTTTACTTTGTCTATATATCAATTTTTTGTGATAAAATATTAGGAAAAGCTGAATCCTTCGGATAGTTTTTAACCTTTATCCTGAGTATGGTAGCATTCTGAGTACTTTTGCTTTGCTACACACCAATTTTATGTAAAAAAATATTAGTAAATGCTGAATTCTCCTAATGTACTTTTACTTTGCCTAAACTTTTTGTGATAAAATATTAGTAAATAAAAATGCTAAATTGCTCTGTTTGTTTTTGTTATTATTTGAATCCCTAATCATTCGTAAATCGATCGTAACAATAAAGGTCCTTTTTTTCCTCGGGACTTTATCCCCCAAAAGAGCTGTATATTTTAAAAGAGAAAAACATTTCAAAATGTAATTTTTTTAATACAAAGGGCCTTGCATTTCAAGATATAATTTAAAAACAAAGTGTCTGGCCTCTTCACAATCAAATCGACATCACAAAAGATGCCAAAAATGTCCACTATTGGCATCCAGAGATCGTATTCTCAAATGCACGCTTCAGCATATTGGTATTAATTGTTTCAATATTTCCTGAAAAATGTTTTTCCACTGGGGGCTAAATAGTCCTTGGATTGTTGCTGTATACAGAACCTTTCGGATGACCCCATAAGAAGTAATCGGATAGAATCAAGTCCTTGGCTGGTTGCTGTATACAGAACTTTTCAGATGACCCCATAAGAAGTAATCGGATAGAATCAAGTCCTTGGCTGGTTGCTGTATGCAGAACTTTTCAGTTGACCCCATAAGAAGTTATCGGGTAGAGTTAAGCTATAGCTTGGATAAAAACTTGAGTGAACCACCTTATATAAAATTTAATTTTTTATCTGGGATAAAATGAAAAACTTGAAAATGAACTCTAATAAAGTTATATTTGGGGCGCAATATTATATTTCAAGAAGAAATAAATATTTCAGAAACATGAATTAAATATTTATTTACTGATTTAATACATACAAAAAAAACACAATTTTATATCCCAATATCGTCAACTAATGAATGACCCTTTCGACAGCAAATGACATGAAGTTACCTGTATGAAGAGAAATCAAGATTATTAACATAAAAATTGTGTTCTTGCAAGATGTGAATAAAAAGTATTTAACTTTTAAGGAACATTGGTAAAAATGTTGAAAAACTACAAAATACCACGCGATTGCAAAGCAATAAACACTGCATTTAACAAGTTCAAGTTGAGAATCATATAATAATAGTAAAATATATTTATAAAAATTAAAGCATGTAAAAAAATTTGACGGTTACACTTTAGAACAATAAAGACATTTAGACATAAAAAAGTGATAATTTAAATCAAGAAAAAAGTAAATGGTACTCTGGTGACAGTTGGTGCTCGATTTCTTCATTTTAAAGAAACAAAAAGTAAGGTGTACTGGAGATAATTGTTACCCGATATAGTCGTGTAGGACAGAAAGCCATAATTAAACATTTCTTCATAAACATACTCTCTACATAAATACTTTCTGCATAAACTCCATTTCTTCATTTAAGACTAAATTATGATTGGAACAAAGAAACAAGAACAGTTAAAACGATTCTAGTTTTCTTCATACAAGACCGAAAGTTATGGTTTAAACAATGAAAAAAAAAATAACACTACTTTAAATAAAGACATACTTAAAATGATTCTTGCGACAATCGGTGCCCAATTTGGTTATTTTAAGACAGAAAGTTGTGATTTAAAGAAAGAAAAAAAGAAAACAGTATTCAAGACAGTACTTCAGTACTTGAGTCAGTCGATGCACCGTTTTCAGAACCTTATAATTTTAACAAAGAAAAAGAACAATTTTCAAAACGGTAATGAGATTAAGTACTCGATTTCTTCAAACAAGACAGAAAGTTTTATTTAAAGAAAGGATGTAAAACTTTAAACAAAGAAATTAATGAAACTGTTCTAAAGATGATTCTGGGCGATAATTGGTACCACGTTTTTTTATTTCGAAGATATAATCAAAACAAGAATAAAGAGAACGCGCGTGGTTCTTGGGACGGTACGGAATCAACAGTAGGTACTTGATTTTTTTAATGGAAGACAGAAAATTGTATTTTAAACAAAGAAAAAAAGTAAACAGTATTGAGGCGACAGTCGGTGCTCTATTTCTTCAGAGGACGAAAGTTATAGTTTAAACCCCGAATTAAGAACGGTTCTTGGGACTGTACTGACTCAACACTGGGTTATCCATTTCTTCATGGAAGGCAAAAAATGAAAATTTAAACAAAGCAAAAGTAAACGGTATTGAGGCGACTATCGATACTTTATTTCTTCAGAGGATGAAAGCTATAATTTAAACGTAGAAATAAGAACGTTTATTGTGACGGTAGGTAATTGGTAATTTTAGTTAACCTTGTACTAAAGCGACACAACGGGCTATTGACGACGGTCCGGGATCAGTCCCTTAAGGGAAAGATCCGAGGACAACACCTCGTAATTTTGAACCACGGTCAAATGACGAAGCAACACCTGAGCTTTATTGTGACGGTACTGAGTCAACAGTGGGTATTTGATTTTTTTTTAATGGAAGGTAGAAAATTGTATTTTAAGCAAAGAAATAAAGTAAGCAGTATTGAGGCGACTGTCGGTACCCGATTTCTTTACAGGACATAAAGCTATTTTTTAAACACAGAAATAAGAAGGTTCTTGAGACGGTACTGAGGCAACATTATGAATTCCTCGATTTCACCATACAACATCATAGTTAATTTAGACAAAGGAAAAAGAAAGCGGTACTCAAGATAATACAGGTCATAGTCGGTGACTTATTCTTTCATTTAAGACGGAAAGTGCATAATTTAACCCCATGAGAAGGAAAATGGTACTCAATACGGTACTGATACACTCGGTGCCCCATTTCTTCACTGAAGACAGAAAGTGATGATTCAACCCCAGAAAAAACCAGTATCAGTAATTGAACTGTAAGACAAACGCAATTTTACACCATTGCAAAAGTTCACGTCCTGGAGGAAATCCAACAGGGAGAGCTTTCTCCACTGAATGAAAAACGCCCTACATATTTTCCTAATCTAGATTGTGAGCGTTTTTGCTTCTCCCGAGGCAACTGATGCCCCTGATGTGCCACAACACTGGAAGAAAGAGATGGGAGGCCCATACTCGAAGAGGGAAAAAGGTTACAGAGGCCTTAAAAAAGAGAGGGAATTTATATGCATGTCCACGACTGGAGGAAGGAAATTTGTACACAGCTTCAATCATTATTTCTCAACATCTACTCTTCCAACTGGCACCGAGAGTCTGAGAAAATGTTTTATTGATCGACAAACTTTTCTGGCCATTAGGTCCCTGTCAAAAGATATCTGGTGGAGTCGCATTTATATCTCGTGTATTCGATTATAAATCGAATTAAATCTGGTTCTTGTGGAAGTGACAGCGGTGTGGAGCAAGTTCGAACGGATATCCTTCTTCGCGACAAAGTCATTGTTGAGCAGGGTTAGGGGTGATTTGATTGGCGAGGGCCTGCTAAAAGATGCTGTATATCTCTGACCCATGTGTGGCACGCAATCGAAATGCCTGGAGGTGAACTGAGAGACGCTGGAGTGGATTTGGGACTGATGAATTTCGACTGGGTACAGCGATTTTCGTTCAATTACTTATATTTGAGTTTAGTTAGTGAAATCATCTTCTGGAGTTGAGAGCTTCAATACATTAAAAATAATAGCATTAGGACCCCCAATGCCAGGTTAGGTGATGGGTCCCTCGTGAAATAAAAATATGTTTTTCAATTATTTAATGTTTAAAGTACATGTATTGAAAGTACTCAATGTTTTACTATATTGCGATACATATGCATCTTCTGGAGTTTAGCCCCAATACTTTAAAAGCATAGCGTAAAGAATAGCATTGGGGCATCCAATACCAGGTTAAATGAAGGCCCCTAGTGAAGTAAAAATATGTCTTCCAAGTATTTTATGTTTAAAGTACATGTAGTCAAAAACTCCGTTTTTTTTTCTTATATGGCGATACATATGCATTCCAAGTACACACTGAATGGACTGACACAATCCTAAATTATCTCATAAAGGACAACCAAATTTATAAGAAAAGTTTTAAAATAGCTCACAAACTATCTTTTAAAATCTGTTTTACAAGAATATTGTCTTTCGCATGTATAGCGTACTTTCCTGCGGTATATTTAATACATTGAGATAAAAGGTGTATTAAAAACTTGATTTAAGACTTAACGACTGATCTGTTTAATCTGTCTGACAGATTAGTAATGAATATCTGAAAATATTTTTTAAGCACAAAAGATGTACTTTCAAATAACAATTAAAACTATTTACCATGTGGTCTTGTTAGAACAAGAAAGTTGATTTAAAAATGGAAGCAAGCGAGTTTTAAAATGAAAATTTTTATAGAAACACTCTTTCACAAATTCAAAAGATATCCACGCCAGGCAATGAAGGCATGACTTATGAGAAAGATTGCAGATAAAAGAAAAATGATTTAGCACCCCATTCTCCAAACTTCCACAACCACGGTAGCCCAGTTAAAAGAGCATCGGATTAGCAACCGGAGGTTTGGGAATTCGAATCAGGCCATTGTTGTCCTTGTATCTTTCTCTTTGGAATTGATCCCGGAACGTCGTCAATAGCCCGTTGTGTTACTCTAGTACGACGTTAAGTAAAATTAACAAATTACCTTACCCTTCCAAACGGGCTACCGCGGCCCCAAATGAAAACTAATCAAGATTTCAAATGAAGACATCACTTTGATGGCAGCAGCTTTACTCTTTCACAGGCCGTGGTAGTCCAGTCGGCAGAGTAACGGATAAGCAACCAGAGGGTTGCGATGTCAAATCCGACGAAAGACTATCGAGTACAAAGGGGGCTGGTATAGGTTAAATCTGTCGTGGCCTCACGTTGGCGTGGTGTGGAAGTTTGGAGAGTGGGGTGCTAACTCATTTATGACCTCGTCACCTGACCGTGGTTCCAAATTACTTGGTGTTGTCCTTGGATTTTTCCTTTCCGGGTTGATACCTGACCGTGACCAATAGCCCGTTATGTTGCTCCAATGTGACGTTAATTTAAAAAAAATACCTCAATAAAACATTCCGGTTTCATAACTGTAGACATCTCTTTGTATATTGGTGTTTATAGACGAGCATATAAGTCTCGTGGTGTAACGTAGAAGTAGAGGTTCGCCTGTACATTTTCCTTTGGGATTGATCCCGGATCGTCGCCATAGCCCGTTGTGTTGTTCCAGTGCGACGTTGATTCGAATACCTACCTGCTCTTTCACAATTTTATCACATATCCAATCCAAGTATTTAAAGTATGATCCAAGAAAAAGATTTAACGAGTAGAGAAAATGGTAATGAAATGTATTTTCATTCCGATTTGGCATTAATAACCTTGTTTATTCCACATTTCCTTTTCGACACTTAAGCATCTCAATAGTTTGCGTATCGTGATAAGCGCAATTGTTTGCGATAATGGCGGGTTGGCTGCTTTTGAAATTAACGTTATGGGATTGAGAGGGAGGACGTGGAATTAAAAAAAAAAACACGCACAATCCCGAACACCGACTCAAACATTCGAATGCCGACCGATAAACTTCTGTGAGTAACGGTAATGGTAACTCGCTCCCAAGGCTGTGTTCCTGCGCAATTAGTTTGCGAGGATGGCAAAACGTTATCGTGAAGCAGTTGAAAACTTTTTCGGCAGGAAACGCATTGCCTGAAATACCAAATTGACCCAGATGGAACTCAAAACGGTTCCGATAACTTCTCTTATCAGTCGTAGAATTAATTTTTCCGTGAATGAAAGTGCTCAAGGACTTGTGTTACCCTGAATCATGCGACACTCCAAAATGGGACCATTAGTGGGTTGGTCCTAATACTTCTCTGTTCTCCGAACATTGCTTTTCTGATTGATATAGAGGCATCAGCGGCCCGGTTGCTAATTAAATGAACAACATTAAATGAAAATGCCGGAACATTACTAATTAAATACCTACCTGCGGACCTAATACTTGTCTGTTCTTTGAACACTGCTTCTCTGACTGATATAGGGGCAGCGGTTGCCCGGTTGCTAATTAACTGAACTAATGTATTTAATTAGAATGCCGGAACATTGCTAATTAAATACCTACCAGAGGACATAATACTCGTCTGTTCTCTGAACATTGCTTCTCTGACTGATATAGAGGCAGCGGTGGCCCGGTTGCTAATTAAATGAACAACATTAAATGAAAATGCCGGAACATTACTAATTAAATACCTACCTGCGGACCTAATACTTGTCTGTTCTTTGAACACTGCTTCTCTGACTGATATAGGGGCAGCGGTTGCCGGTTGCTAATTAACTGAACTAATGTATTTAATTAGAATGCCGGAACATTGCTAATTAAATACCTACCAGAGGACATAATACTCGTATGTTCTCTGAACATTGCTTCTCTGACTGATATAGGGGCAGCGGTTGCCCGGTTGCTAATTAACTAAACTAATGTATTTAATTAGAATGCCGGAACATTGCTAATTAAATACCTACCAGAGGACATAATACTCGTCTATTCTCTGAACATTGCTTCTCTGACTGAAATAGATGCCGTGGTATCCAACCAAGATCGTCGTGTACAAAGGAACTGGTGAACATTAAATCTGTCGTGATCTCAAATGTCCTAACGTTGGCGTGGTGTGAAAATTTAGAGAGAGTGGGGCCAGCTCAGCGCGACCTCGTCATTTGACAGTGGTTCAAAATTAAGAGGTGTTGTCCTCTGAGCTCTTCCTTCGGGGTTGATCCCGGACCGTCGCCAATAGCTCATTGTGTTGCTCCAGTGCGACGTTAATTAAATACCTATTTACGTACCTAATACTTGTCTGTTCTCTGAACAGTGTTTCCTTGACTGAAACAGTGGCAGAGGCAGCCCGATTGGAAATGAAACGGATTAACAACCGTAGGGTTGCGAGTTCGAATCCAACGTAAGACCGTCGTGTATAAAGGAGGCTGGTGCACATTCAATCTGTCGTGTCCTTAAATGTCCTGGCATGGTGTAGAAAGTTGGAGAGTGGGGTGCCAGACCAGGTGTTGACCCCGTCTTCTGAACGCGGTTCGAAATTATGAGGTGTTGTCGTGTGATATATCCCTTCGGGATTGATCACGGACTGTCGCCTATAGCTTGTTGTGATGCTCCAGTGCGACGTTAA
The DNA here is from genome assembly GCA_947359465.1 of Metellina segmentata. Taxonomy (NCBI): domain Eukaryota; kingdom Metazoa; phylum Arthropoda; class Arachnida; order Araneae; family Tetragnathidae; genus Metellina; species Metellina segmentata. The sequence goes on along the minus strand of OX375872.1, from coordinate 137,314,082 downwards.
TTAACGATACTATTTGTCTTTTATTTGGAATTCAATCTATTGGATAGTGCAGTAGAATAGAATCATTTGAAAATGTTATATTTGTACTTTCGTTAAATTATAATTATTTAGAAATATTATATTCGTACTTTCGTTAAATTATAATCATTTAGAAATATTCTCTATTCGTGTGTTTTTTGGATAAGAACCATTATATGCTAAGGAAAAAGGCGTAATAAAATATTTTCAAATGATTATTTTCTAAGGGAAAAAAAGGTATTGAATATTTCCAAAAGATTATTTATAAGAAAAAAGGTTATAGAACATTTCCGAATGATTCTTTTCTAAGAAAAGAGCTGCTAATTTATTCTCAATAGAATCCTTTGGAATGTTAGAGAACCAACAGAATCATTCCTAAGGATTATGTACTAATTAATGAATCAATAAAATCTCTCAATAGGATTCTATTTTAAGAAAAGGAACAATAGAATCTTTCAAAAAGATTTTATTCTAAAAAAACCCGTTAGAATCTGTCCAAAGCGTTATATGCTAAGGAAAAAGGCGTAATAAAATATTTTCAAATGATTATTTTCTAAGGAAAAAAAAAGGTATTGAATATTTCCAAAAGATTATTTATAAGAAAAAAGGTTATAGAACATTTCCGAATGATTCTTTTCTAAGAAAAGAGCTGTAGAATATTTCCAAAGGAATATATTTTAAGGTAAAGATCAATAGAATGTTTTCAAACGATTGCATTCTAAGGAAAAAGCAAATAGAATTCATCCAAAAGATTATGTTCTAAGTAGGACCGATGAAACCGTTATATTCCAAGGAAAGGACTAATAGACTCGTTCCAAATGATTATATTCTAACGATAGGATCAATAGAATTTTATTAAAGATTGAATGAATCCATGGATTACTTAGAAAGATGTGGTTATCTAGTCCTTAAGCGTGTTGTGGGATAAAAGCAACACTACATTTCTCGTAAATATTGATATGCTCAGCGGGTTAAAGTAGTGAACTTTTTACTGTAAATGTTTCTACAGGGTGATTCAAAAGGTCATCGACAGATTTTAGAGGTAGGTAGGAAATTCAAAAATTAGCCAATTTCACATGGGTATATATATCTACAAATGCCATGCGGAGTTGCTAGAACGACAGGAAGAATAAAAAATAGAGGAATGCAAAAATAAGATATCAGAACATGCTTATTAGACATACGTTTACAAGTTCCTACCTCCAGCATCCAAACATGCTTCGCAACTTGGACGCGTGAATCGGCGAACTTTTTTTAAAAAGTGCCACCAATCTCAGACACATGCAGCATGGAGTATGCGTCTGTTTGTGAACCGTTCACTATATAATCTCACGTTTCCATTCTCTGCCCCATATGCTAAGCGCATATCTGCCACCTCAGAATTACTGTAACGAAGAATCTTACTCCTACAAAGATGACCTGATCTGCCAAACTCAATTTCTGGCAAACGATGCCTTCTAGCACACTTGTGTGACGTTTGTGTCTTTATGTTTATATGCGAATACAGTTTGTTTTAGTATTCCTGACCTACCTTTAAAGTTTGTCTAAGACCTTTTGAAGCACCCTGTATGGGAAAAGGAGAAATTGATGGTCGTGTAGGATTAAGGCTTTTGTTTGGAAACTATGGTAACATAATTGCAGATTAGAGAGTCAAGATGGCGACTACTGATGGTACTCATGAAATTCTTTATCCATATGTCTTTGTTTCCAAAACGGGTAGTCAAAAATAAACATTAAATGTACAGTATAATAATGTATAGGGAAAAGAAGAATTGATGAACATTGGATTAAGGTTCTTGTTTGGAAATTATGGTAATAGAATTGCAGATCAGAAGTCCAAACTGGCCACTACGGATGGTACTCATGAAAATCCTTATGGATATTTCTTTGTTTCCAAAACTGTCAGTAAAAAATAGATATTCAGTGAAAAATATAATAATCTATGGGGAAAGGATGAATTGGTGAACATTGTATTAAGGCTCTTGTTTGGAAATTGGTAGCAAAATTGCAGTTCATAACGCCAAGTTGGCGACTACGAATGTACTCATAAAATTCCTTATCATTATTATTTTTTTCCAAAACAGGCAGTCAAAAGTAGACATTAAATGGACAATATAATAATATATGGGGAAGAAAGAATCGGTGAACGTTGGGTTAAGTCTTGTTGGAAACTATAGTAACGAATGTGACTAACGTGTGACTATAGTGACTAACGATAGTTATTACAACGATAATTATAACATTAATAATGTACATATCTCTATATCTAGGAGGCAATAAAGAATTGGTGTACGGTGGATTGGAGCTTATGTTAAAAAGTATGAGAACGAAAGTACACAACAGTCAGCAATTAGGATGGTTCACATAAATTCCATATCCATATTCCTTGGTTTCCAAATCTTATAAAAATAGTTACAAGAGTTATGAAGAATCGGAGACTGTCCTCAGAGTAAAGTTACGTATCGATGTTCCAGATATTTTTAATCACTAACAAATCGGTATTAAATTTCATTTTGACAGGCCATGGTCCATTTATTGCATATCTAATTAGTTTTAAATAATAAAAAAATCTAGCATTTGTCGATGAGGTAATGTAGGCTATACTGTCAATTGCATTTTAGCTTGCATTCATGCATATCAATATCATGTGTCAAGGCTATCTAACTACCATTAAGATTTATCACAATGAGATGATAAAAATCCTTAACTCCTTGAAAGGCATCGAGATGTGTTTGACTCGCCTCCCACATAGTAGAAGGAATTACATAATTATTTAAAGTATATTGACTGTTTTGTCTGCACCAGCAAATTCAAACCGTTGTGCCTTATGGATGCTGAAATGACTCAAGCTGTGTAAGATTTATTTCATATTCGCGGCTTAGGTTTGAATTATTGCCACGGTATACAGGTGGAACTGCAAAAATATCGCTGGTGTTCCTTATGGATGGAAAAGCGGTCTTAGCTGTGTAAGATTTATTTAATTTCAGCTGTTTAGTTTTGAATTTTTGTTGCAGCATACAGGTGGCCTAATAGGTGGTAAAGCGGCTAAAATTGTTCAAGATTTATTTCATTTCCGTGGTTTAGTTTTGAATTTTGCTGCGGCATACAGGTTGCTTTATAGGTAGTGAAGAGTCTTAAATTGTGTAAGATATATTTCTTTTCCGTGGTTTAGTTTTGAAATTTTGCCTGTGCATGCAGGTGTACCGCGAGAATAGCATCGGCGTAACGGTTTAAATTGCGTCAGATTTATTTCCGATTCTCGGAAGATTAATCTGCAGTTCTCCGATAAGCCACAACTATTCCTTTGTCAAATTCAGAAACGTGCACGTATGACTGCCTTATTTTTATCGACGAGGTACGATTAAATTTCCGAACAGCGAGGAAACACAATTCCTATACTTAAAACCAACTAACTGGATTGGATATATCACTTATGGATCACTCACTTCGAAGCAGCTCGTCTCATCATAAAGGGTCGTAAAAATCAGAAAATAAAGTGATTAAATAACATTTTTTAAATAAATATTTATTTAAAATTTTTATTTAAATTTTTAAATTTCTATGCATAAGTGGAAGGGGTCTTAAAACCAACTCACTGTTATTTCCTTTTTATACTGCTGATAGGGGGAGTTACTGGCGCATGATTTGTATATACGTTGTAGGGATGCGACATCGACAGCAAAACATCGATGTTCCAAATTAAAACATCTGTGTTGATAATACATCACCCCCAAAACATCGATGTTTTTAAAATTCAGAGTATTTAAACTTTTTCTCCCATTTCTTAAAACTGGTTTAGCAACTAGTGATGCAACATCGACCGCAAAACATCGATGTTTTGAAAATTTGATGTTCAAAATTAAAACATCGATGGTGATACTACATCTCCCCCAAACCATCGTTTTTTTTAAAATTCAGTGTATTTAAACTTTTTTCCCCATTTCTCAAAACTGGTTTAGCGCCTAGTGATGTGACATCGACAGCAAAACATGGATGTTTTGAAAGATCAATGTTCAAAATTAAAACATCGATGTTGATAATGCATCGCCCCCAAACTATCGATGTTTTTAAAATTCAGTGTATTTAAACTTTTTTCCCCATTTCTTAAAACTGGTTTAGCAACTACTAGTGACGCGACATCGGCTCCAATACATCGATGTTTTTTATAAAACATCAATGTTTTTTTATAAAACATCAATGTTTTGAAAACATTGACATCGATGTCGCATCCCTACTCTTCAGATCCTTCACCCTTGGTGACTTTGGTCTAAAAATATGTTCAATTTGCTGATTAGAAAAATAATGCTACTTGGTTATTTTTTTAAATTTTTAGAACGTTACTTTTTTCATTTAAAAATAAAACGTCGACAACGTAAAAACATCGACAAGTATAAACATCGATGTTACAAAAACTTCGACCCCAATACATCGATGTTAAATACATCGATGTTTTTTAAAAAACATCGATGTTTTCAAAACATTGACATCGATGTCGCATCCCTAATACGTTGTAGTGCTAATCATTTGCATATCTTTACATAATCTACGCATTCGTGCAAATTTCAAGGTTTTGGACGTTTTCTTTATGGTGTTACATATCCGATGGTATTCAGTTTACTTATCCTGCTGGCTCAATGAACGAACTTAAAACCTTTAGATAGGTTTGACGACTTGGAATATGAATGAGTGTTTGTTACACTATATCTTTCGTATCGGGGCAAAAGAGGTTAATTCAAAATGGCTGATTCTCATAATCTTAATTTGAATATTTCTTTGTCTTCTCACAAATATTAGAAAAAGAAGAATGCCATGATACAAATAATTGTAATTTGTATTCGTAGATTCATTTTTAGTTTAGACTTTAAGCATATATTATGTTTAAAATTATAATGATGTACTTGATTCCTTTGAACCCATTCAAAGTCAGACCTAACCCCTTTATACCCTGACACGGAAGATATGCTTGTCTTGGTTTGAAAAAAATAGCATTAATGTGCCAAGCACAAGTTTTCCCCACTACAGAGATTCGATTAGAAAATTTTAAGAGTTTTGAGCCCAAAACCTCATTATTTACCCTCATAAATGCATAAATATCTACACAACTTGTCCCTATGAATACCTTATGCCTTACGAATACATTTCAGGAAAACCCTAATACCATTCTAAAACAGTATAAATATAAAAAGGTATAAATTACATAATTTATTAATTTATAAATGCAAAAATATATAACTTACACGTGCATTTTTTACATTTCCTTTATTCCCGTTGTTTAACCGTAATAAGCCTTTTTACCACATTGACCTTCATTGAGGACGATTTGCCTTAAATCCAAATACTGTGGGGCGTTTCCGTGAGCTACTCCATACGTAAGGTACATCTGTAGGAAAATAAGAAAGAACGGTATTAGTGAATTTTAATTTACTAAATTATGCATGGCCTTCTCGTCGAAGCCTATCTAAATTTCTGATGAGTATTCTAATTTAAAATTCAATAAGGTTGGATGAGGTGAGGCCAAGTGCGTAATCCAAAATTCATACTGAACCAATTACAACTCTGTTCCAGAAATTAAAAAATATACAACATTTTTACCACACTCCCAAACTCTTTTCTAATATAGTTACACTTATTTGCTTAAGCCTCCAAGTGGTTGCGACGAGATATCTCGTCCATTAAAATCTAAACAATTTTGCTAATGGCCAGATATCTCTTTCATCAGGATCAGACCAATTTTGCTAATGATGAGATCCCTCGTCGATCAAGATGTGACCAATTTTCCTAATGACGAGATCAAGATCTGGTCAGTTTTTTACTCGAGGACTAGTAAACTTGGTGATATTTTATTTATTCATAGTGGCATAAGTAACAAGTCTTGTTCCTTTCCACGTTCTGGAATCTTATCTTTTCAGTATCATCTGTGGCCTGAGAATTGACGAACTTGCATGGAACTACCTTTGAGACTAATAAGCATCTATTACACTTTCTATCCAGTTTACTTCAATATATCTTTATCACGCTAAAGGCACGAATGCGCAAAATTGATGTTTCTATAAAAACGTATTCAAAGTTTTTATGCTTTGGGAAAAATCGAGTTACGACTCAAAAACTATTGTTTTCCCATGAAAATCAGCTTTTTCATTGAGAATCAAGTTTTGTGGCTTTGTCATTCAATAAAACAGTGATGGAGAACCTATGACACGTGTGTCAAAGGTGAAGCGCCAAGACATTTTAGGTGACACGCGTCGTTTACGGACGATCTTCGCCCAAGAACACTCAACGCACGCTGTGCTTACCTCGTTCGTAGAGCGATCGGAAGCGTTCTTGTGCTTAATTCGAGAGAGAGAGAGAGAGAGAGAGAGGAAGGGGAAGGAGAGAGAAACAGAGACAGTGTTTAAGTCTAAAGACAGTGTTAGAGACTAAAACGTATAAGTACATACTTTTCTGTAGTAAAAAGTTTTTCGATAAGACCAACACAATTGTACAAAATTAAACAGAGTCCATGCATAGTAAGTACCAGCATATTGTAAACTCGTTACTTGTCCGATTCGGCGAAAATTTAATCAATTTAGAAGCCTGGAACAGACAATTAAAATAATTAAGTATCCGGATGTAGTATTCTACAGTACTTTGGACTTAAATGGTTTCCAGTGGATGCAACTGGCAGAATTCCAAGACCGAATCTGGTCTAAAGTGTTTGTCGACTTGAGGTTCAAACTTGAGAATCTGGAAAGAAATCGTCGAGAAAATGAAGACGAGTGCCACTACGAACAAGTAAATTTGGAGTGCTTGGAACCGATTACCGGATACTTTTAGAATCCTAAAAAAATCTAGAGATGGTTTAACTCACAAGTTTCCTCTCTACGTACTTCATTGAGACCTTATTTCTGGCGTTAAATAAAACCAATAAAAGAAACCGATTGATATATGACGTTAGTAGTGCTTGTTTGGGCTTGAAGTGTACGAAATACACTTCACGATTTAGTAAATGCAGTTCAGCAACAAAATTAGTCACTAAGTAGTCACTAAGTAGACATTAAGTCACTAAGTAGACATGTAAAGAGTTATTTGATTTTGATTTTCTTAAATAAATATATCAAAAATATAACTTTTTTTTACTAGGGCTGCAAATATCACAAAGTTATGGACATTTCTAAATGTGACACAGCACATTTTTTTCCGGGTTTTTGACACACCGAGCTCCAAAGGTTTACTAACACTCGTATAAAACAGGAAATGGGGTAATCCTAAAATGCAGATTCGTGCCTTTGGCGTTGTGGTAACGATGTATAAATAGATACTGATTTGTTGTTAACAAACACTAAATATAACTAAGGGTACTTACCAAACCTGGACCTCCCCACCAAGAAATGGGTAATTCCACAGTCGTCCAATCCTTGGTGTCGGATGTGATGTTCAGATAGTAATAGCCGTTGGAAACCGTGCTGTGGAAAACTGCGCTGAGCTGATTGTTGGATCGATCTCCAGCAATCTGAGGTCCTTTTCGGTATTCCGCTTTGAAGCACATTTGTTTGGGGAAGTCCATTTGCCTGGTGAAGTGCAGAGTTGACGCCTGTCCTCCATTCAACACGATTGCCGCGTACGTTCCTGAATCAAGCAAAGTCTATTTAGAATGGTAAATAGTTAATTAGGTTTTGTGGCGCAAGGGCCATATTTTCCCAAACTGCTTCAAACTCATGACAACGTCAAGTAATGGGCATAAACACAAAAGGAAAGGTTTACTGACTCTGAAGAGAAAAACGTTCGAGGGTAAGTTACAGGAATTGTGCTTGTGCCGCCTACACCTCGGATATTACTCATGGAGGAAGTATTATAAAGTGAGCAATGGTAATCTTTTTATGTTCCCAGGATCATGTGAACAAACGTAGCAGTAACGTGACCCTTTAGACTACTTCTGTATATCGGGTGGAAACGAACATTCATCATCTGATAGGTCGACGAGAAGGAAGAAGACGCCCATTTATTGATTCATGTCCGGGAGACATAGTAGCAGACTGTCGATTTTACCATTTTTGTCACCACTATATTGAAATACGCATTTACACATCTATACTTTCATTTGAAGGAATATTTGCAAACGAGGCGATAAGATGCCAAATAGGCCAATTAATTCAATTTTTCAAAGAGCAATGACGTGCTACTAGTCTATCCCACATTTTAAAGCAACAGTGCTCATGCTGAATTTCATATTGGAATTATAGTAGCAATGAGAAACCTTATATATATATATATATATATATATATATATACCATTTACCATATTAAATGGATTTGTGCTCAGAATTTGCTTTCCAAGTTCAAAACTCTGATGATTTACCGATGCCGAATTTCTAGCCGGAATTAAATCGTTAATAAAAAAAAAACCTTACTCTGGGGAAACTAAAAACAATTCTAGATCAGTTCAAAGAGCTAGCTCACTTGACTCTAAAAAGAACACAACACAAGCCAGCCCTAAGGAACCCGGTTTTGTAAAAGTGGCGAATTTCAAAAAGGAAGAACTACTATCAATATCACTGGCGATAGATGAAAATTATCATCAATCTCTGGACTCAAGTTAGATCAGTCACAATAGCACATTGATTTAAAAGGCAAGACAGGAACCAATTGTTAAAAATGCGAAAGAAAAGAACGAATCTTGGTAATGAGAATAAACGCGTTTCAGCAATGAAAAATAATACTAAGCATAATCTGTCGATTGAAAAGAGTATAGAGCAATCCCATACCTAATGCAAAAAGATATTGGATAAGATTGAAAAAGGAGTGTTGTTTAAAATGAAAAAGAAGTATTTGTTTTAAAGTGAAAAGTTTTGTTAATATTGAAAAGAAGCGTTGTTTAAAATGAAAAGGGGTGTAGTTTAGTGAAAAAGAGTGATGTTTAGAATGAAAAAGAAATTGTTTTTAAAATGAAAGCGTACTGTTCATAGTATATATATATATATATATATAATGTTTTGCATATAATTCTGAGCTGAACTGGAAGTATAGGAAAGAGTTTCTGAGTTTCTCATATTTCTGCCACAGGTGAGACAAAGTGTTGGAGAGAGAAGTTTCTCATCTGCTGGAAACAGAAGCACCTACACTTTCTCACAGTCAGCAGATTAAATTAAAAGTAAACGATAAAAAGTTGGCATAGTGATATTTTTGAGTAACAAAGTATCAAATCTAGGTGTGAGCGAAAGTCTTAGAACAATCAGCGACATTATAGTCGATGGGCTGATAAATTTCCTTGAATAAACAAGATAAATTTTACCACTGGCGATAACTTGAATCAATTTGAAACAATCCACCTGTGGTTACAAACAAGATATTGAACCACGTTTCCATAGAAAAATTATTTTGAGCCACTCAAACGTTGTAAAATGCTCAGTGATTAAAATTAAGTTCGTTATAAAGGCTGTTCTTTTCGTGAACTTTTCATCGTGTATGAAATTGATTTTCATTGTGAACCAACTATACGGATAGAGATTATTTTGCTTACATTGCTCAAACGCTCTCGCACTATTACCATCCAGGTTTCCTTAAAATGTCGTTTATCGCCGTTTTGGTGACGTTTGGCGTTTAATCTGATAGGTGCTGACCAATCAACTATCACATATCAATTCGGAAGTCATTCTTTGGAATGTATATTAGCGAAGTGTTGAAATCGTAATCGAAAAACGACTCAAGTGAGGACACAATCGGAATTCGTACAGGAAACGCATACCGCCACCTACATTAAGCTTTACAGAAAATGTTTCTCATATTGATAAGATTTTAAAACATTCAGAAATTTTGTATGGTCAATCTATCATGATTTCCAATAGTTGGATTTGTATTGAAGGACTACATCTAAATTTTGTGCTTTATAAAATTTATTGATAAACATATTTTGTCTTTCAAACGAGATCTACTCTTCCCTTTTATAATAACTCCAGGAAATAGAGTTATGTACAATATACTATTTTACATATTATCATAAACTACTTTTAGCACTTGAAAAGTTGTTATTGTTATTATAACATTTCCGTTACGTGAGGTTCTTTTGTAAACTTTTCATCGTTTATATTGCGAAGTTTTTGAAGTACTCGTGGGATGTTTTGTATACACAGTGTGTTATGATTCCAGAGTTGAATTTGTACTGAGGGACTCCATCTAAATATAGTGTTTCATAAAATTCATTGACAAGTATATTTTATCACCCCTTCTCTTTTTATACTTATTCCCAAAAATAAAGTTAGAAACAAGGCACTGTCTGGGTTTTCGTAGAAAAACTATTTTGAGCTATTGAAACGTCACTTGAAATGTTTTAGTTATTAAATAAATTCGCTATATAAGGCTGATCCTTTTCTGAAGTCCTCACGTTGGGTTGGCGTGGAAGTTTGGAGAGTGGGGTGCCAGCTCAGGTGTTGCTTCGTCATCTGACCGTGGTTCAAAATTACGAAGTGTTGTCCTCGGATCTTTATCTTAAGGGACTGTTCCCGGACCGTCGTCAATAGCCCGTTGTGTTGCTCTAGTACGACGTTAACTAAAAAAATTACCAAATTAAATTACCTTTTCTGAACCTTCAGTGTATATACTGAGGATTTTTTAAAGTACTCGAAATTTTGTGTGCTCAATGTGTAATGATTCTCAAGAGTTGTATTTGTATTGAGGGGCTCCATTTGTATGCATATTTTTTATAAAATTCAATGATAAACTTATTTTGTCAACAATGTTTCCATCATTATGTTTATCAGTGTCTTCCCTTTAATAATGATTCTAATAAGGGATATTTCACTAAGCTAGATTTTTTCGTATCATTGATTAGTATATTTTAATCTATTAACCCTATGAGAGCTTCACAAGCATAAGTCTATCCACCAACCTACAGCTTTCCCTGTATGACTTCTAGCCATTTTGACCTTTTTGATAAATGTAATCTCGATTCAAATGTTTCTATTATAAGGAAATAACCACTTGAATCTTCCGAAGGACTCGATTCTAGAGAAAAGGTCAGTAGAATCCTTCCAGAGGATCCTATTCTAAAGATTCTTCTTAATAACTTCCAACCAGTATTGACGCTAGTAACCAAAAGAAACCTTACAAGGAATTATATTCTCACCAAAAGTTTATTTTTAATTAAACGACTAACAGAACTTACTAAAGGATTCTATTCTAATGAAAGGACAAACGTAATCGTTTTTCAAAGGATTCACTTCCAATGAAAAAAAGAGCAGTAGAATTACTCTTAAGGATTCTATTCTAAGAAAAGAAACAATATAATCCTTCCAAATGATTCTATTTTAAAGAAAGGAGCAATGTGACCATTCTAAACGATTTTCTAAGCCAGTATTGACACTAGTAACCAAAAGAAACCTTACAAGGAATTATATTCTCACCAAAAGTTTATTTTTAATTAAACGACTAACAGAACTTACTAAAGGATTCTATTCTAATGAAAGGACAAACGTAATCGTTTTTCAAAGGATTCACTTCCAATGAAAAAAAGAGCAGTAGAATTACTCTTAAGGATTCTATTCTAAGAAAAGAAACAATATAATCCTTCCAAATAATTCTATTTTAAAGAAAGGAGCAATGTGACCATTCTAAACGATTTTCTAAGCCAGTATTGACACTAGTAACCAAAAGAAACCTTACAAGGAATTATATTCTCACCAAAAGTTTATTTTTAATTAAACGACTAACAGAACTTACTAAAGGATTCTATTCTAATGAAAGGACAAACGTAATCGTTTTTCAAAGGATTCACTTCCAATGAAAAAAAGAGCAGTAGAATTACTCTTAAGGATTCTATTCTAAGAAAAGAAACAATATAATCCTTCCAAATGATTCTATTTTAAAGAAAGGAGCAATGTGACCATTCTAAACGATTTTCTAAGCCAGTATTGACACTAGTAACCAAAAGAAACCTTACAAGGAATTATATTCTCACCAAAAGTTTATTTTTAATTAAACGACTAACAGAACTTACTAAAGGATTCTATTCTAATGAAAGGACAAACGTAATCGTTTTTCAAAGGATTCACTTCCAATGAAAAAAAGAGCAGTAGAATTACTCTTAAGGATTCTATTCTAAGAAAAGAAACAATATAATCCTTCCAAATAATTCTATTTTAAAGAAAGGAGCAATGTGACCATTCTAAACGATTTTCTAAGCCAGTATTGACACTAGTAACCAAAAGAAACCTTACAAGGAATTATATTCTCACCAAAAGTTTATTTTTAATTAAACGACTAACAGAACTTACTAAAGGATTCTATTCTAATGAAAGGACAAACGTAATCGTTTTTCAAAGGATTCACTTCCAATGAAAAAAAGAGCAGTAGAATTACTCTTAAGGATTCTATTCTAAGAAAAGAAACAATATAATCCTTCCAAATGATTCTATTTTAAAGAAAGGAGCAATGTGACCATTCTAAACGATTTTCTAAGCCAGTATTGACACTAGTAACCAAAAGAAACCTTACAAGGAATTATATTCTCACCAAAAGTTTATTTTTAATTAAACGACTAACAGAACTTACTAAAGGATTCTATTCTAATGAAAGGACAAACGTAATCGTTTTTCAAAGGATTCACTTCCAATGAAAAAAAGAGCAGTAGAATTACTCTTAAGGATTCTATTCTAAGAAAAGAAACAATATAATCCTTCCAAATAATTCTATTTTAAAGAAAGGAGCAATGTGACCATTCTAAACGATTTTCTAAGAAAAGGAGCAATAGAATTTTACTAAAAGATTCTAATTGAAGGAAATGATCAAAAGAATCTTTCCAAAAGATTAAATAGTAGATAAAATGTGGTATAGAAGCATTTTAATGATATTTTTATGTTTAATGTTATTAAACTCTGGGTATAAAAACAGGTCTCTAAACATTGGGCTATAAATATTTAAAATGTATATTGATAATTTTGTAAAAAGAAAATTATATATGAAATTTTAAAGAAATTTGTCAAAAACTTCAAATGTGCTACATGAAAATCTATTCAACCCATTTGAAAAATGATATTACCAAAATAAACTACATGCATTTTTCTAGGGAATAAACAAGCATCAAAAAGATATTTCATTAAACAAAAATTGTACAAGCGATCAAAAAATGAATACAAGATTTTTAATAGTTTTAGTCCCATTTCTTAAATAAATGTCCATAATTTGAAAACTTTTCAACTCAGCATAATTATTCTAGTTCATTCACTAGACAACATTATAAAGAACAAGTTCTCAAAATTTTACGAGATTCCATCAGTAACTTTTTGTGTTACAACATTTGAAGTGAGGAAATAATGCAAAAATATTAATCTATAGAGTAAAAAGTAGTTTCAAGTGTATTGTTTGTTCTCTCTTGCTGCTTTACTGTTTGTGTAAACAAATTTGTTCTTCACTTCTCTTTAAAAATGTTTACAATATTTCCAAAAGAGAAACCATTTAAACATTTGAAAAACCTTTCTAAAATTATATTTGCGAAAAAAGTAAGTTTTAAATTTAAACTTTGACAGGTTTTTGGTTTTTTAACGGCCATACCTACTTCCGGTTTTCCCGCTTAAAATCTTAACAACTCATCAACTTACTCAAGCTTAGAGAAAAAATCAACTATACTTTGGAAAATCAAATAAATATTCTATCAAATAGGATCAAAAACTTTTTGGAATTTTTGGTCAAAAATGACATTTTTAACGTATTCGAATACCTTAAATAATTAATAGCCCGTTGCGTTACTCCAGCGCGACGTTGATTTTCACACTACTTTCTCTTCCTCAAATATTTAGTTTCCGTGGCATTAATATACAACGCAATAAGCTTTTATGCCGTAGGTGTGAGACGAAGTTTTACCCACTGAGGCAATATGTGGAAGGGCCATAATTGACAGGTAGGCAGGTAGTTGAACTTCGTCACACTGGAGCAATACAGAGGGTTGTTTGGGGCCACAATAGGGGGAAGTGCTAAAGGAGGAATGCATCTTGCACTTCTCAAGTAAAAGGAGTACCTGTAAAAATTATTAAGCGATCGTAATTTTCACTTCCTGTTCTTTGGTTTATGTGAAACGCGATACTTGGAATCAGCAAGTATCCCGAATACAGATTATCGTGCATTTGGAGGTTGCGTTTGTGTCGTCCGTTGAAGTCCGAAGAAATCTCGACATTGCGAAAGTTAGCGTTTCGAAATATGCTGGGAGACTTGGACTTTTGACTGGAAACTAATTGCTGTAAAATTTCAACACCAAGTCTAATTAATGAGTTACAAATATATCCCGCTAATTTTGCCCTTCGGAGCTAGATTCATATATCAAAGTCTTTTGGTAAGGAATACTGTGCGATCTAATCACAGGGGTGGACGAAATGAAAGTTGGTCGTACATGTTAAGTGGCAGAAATTTATTGGAAATTTTGGACCAATTGGAAGCGTAACGGATTAGCAACCGGAGATTAGAGAGTTTTAACATAATCAAAGACAGTCGTGTACAAAAGGGGGCTAGAACACGTTAAATCTGTCACGGCCTCAAATGTCCTCACGTTGGTGTGGTGTGGAAGTCTAGAGAGAGAGAGAGGGGTGCCGGCTCACGTGTTATCTCGTCATCTGACCGTGGTTCAAAATTACGTAGTGTTGTCTTCGGATCTTTGTTATTGATCCTGGACCGCCGCCAGTTGCCCGTTGTGTTGCTCCAATGCGATGTTAATTTAAATATATACCTACCTATACCCATAAGAAACATTTATTTCATCACAAAAAAGTTCGCAAACACAGCTGATAAGTGCTTTAAGTTAATTCATTTTAAATTGAAATAACTTTGGAAACATTTTATCTGGAAATTTTTGAAATTGGACTAATGAATGCAGGAAATCATTTATAACTGTAAATTTCTCGATAAACGGCCTGTGTCGCTTCATTTGATCTATTTTTCACGGTTTCATTTTGGAATAGAAGTTGAATTTCCGTTGGAAATAAACACCCTGGAAGGCTTCTTATTTCACAAAGAATTCTAACTGAAGTAAACGGACACAGTGGGTGAAATTTACATCAACATCTTACCGCATTTACGTAATATATATGTCCTATTTTTGTGCACATAGATCCTTTCCAAAATAAATTAGCTTGGCAATTCTGTTCTTAATTTATACACTTCAATTAGAAGTATATCTTTGGTGTAGATACCGGACAGTCGCCTCGTCATCTGACCGTGGTTCAAAATTACGTGGTGCTTGTCCTCGATCTTTCCCTTAGGGTATTGATCCCAGAACGTCGTCAATAGCCCGTTGTGTTGCTCTAGTACGACGTTAATTAAAATCACCTTACCTTACCTTACCCGGACAGTCGCCAATAGCCCGCTGTGTTGCTTTAGTGCGACATTAATTAAATTAGATACAGATTAGTAGGTAGGGATCAATCTTCAAGAAGAAAAATCCGAGTACAACATCACGTAATTGTGAACCACGGTCAGATGACAATATAACACGTGAGCTGACACCCCATTTTCCAAGTACATACCGAATGGAAAATGTTTCTACAATAAATGTTTTAAAAAACAACCACCCTAACATCCCATCTGAACTCCCGACATATTTTACTGTTTTACCGTCTATATATTAATTGTTTCATCTCCGTGCTATCGTATTTTAAATGATTTAGGGATAATAAACATTTTTGTAAACTCACAATACGCTCGTCAACATAGTGCGCTTGATAAACGTTATCTTTCCATACACGATTTTTTACATAACTATGACTTGCAAAACTGTCTCGGAAAAAAATACTCAAACCGTTCAACTTTAGCTCTGCAAAAACGAAACTGAATCTGCCTCATTTGTAAGTAATTGTAGAATTTCGCTTGTTTTTACACGTACGATATTATGCCTCTCACTGGAGATGAAGCTTCAAAGTTTGAAAGGAAACATTTTTGATTGATTTGTTGACAGTGTATCAGATAGCGCGGGGTTGACCTCTGAAAAACAACATTGACAAGGGTTCTTGAAATTCTTAATATTGGGTAATAAAGGTGAAGGTGAAACAGTTGTTTCTTAAGTAAACAGGTCTAAGACTTTTTCCCTTCATATTTGAATTTATTTTAGGGGTAACTCACTTGTTTTTAAACTTTAGTCTTTTGTCCTGCACTCTATTAGTCCTTCATGCTGTCGCATTTCATCTTTTATCCTGTACCTGTTTAGTCTTTTATGCTGCCTCATTTCATCTTTAATTCTGCACTATTTCAGTCTCTTCGATTGTCCCATTTCATCTTTTATCCTACGCCTGTATAGTCTTTTAAATTGCCTCATTTCATCTTTTATTCTCCACATTTTAGTCTTTTAATTTTTTTGCATTTCATCTTTAATTCTGCACTTTTCTAGTCTCTAAAATTGTCTCGTTTCATCTTTATATCAAGCTTTTTTAGTCTTTTAAATTATCTCGCTTCACCTTTTATTTTTCACCTTCTCAGTCTTTAAAATTTCTTCACATTTCGTGTTTTATTTTTCACTTTCGTAGACTTTTAAATTACCTCATTTCATCTCTTTTACCCTTCCCCACCTTCTTTTTCTTTAAAATTGTCTCATTTAATCTTTTATCCTACACCTTCTAATCTTTCATATGTTTCCTCAATTCATCTTTTACTCTGCACCTTTTAAATTGCCTCATATCATATGCTTTAAATCAACATTTGCATTCACATGTTTTATGACTCCACCCCTTACCCTTCCTGCTTTAAATTTATTTTTAAGGGTAGCTCACTTGTGTGTGTGTGTTTGTTTTAAAATGCATTTAATCTTTTATTTAGCACTTAAAATTTTTTTTTTGTTTACTGCATCACTTCATCTGTTTAAGTCAATTTTTACATCAACATATCTTAACTATACCCTTTAATATTTTTCCTTCATATTTTAAATTTATTTTAGTGGTAACTCACTTCTTTCTATACACATTCCATCTTTCCTCCCCCACCTTTTCATCCTTTTAAATTACCTCGTTTATTTGTTTTAAGTCAACATTTACAGAATGCATTTAAAAAATATTTTCTGGTTAACCCACTTGTTCTTGAATATTTCATGTTTTGTTCTTGAACCTTTTTAGATTCTCGAACTGCATTGTTACATCTGAGTTAAGTCAACATTTACATCAACATGTCAAAACTCTATACACTTTTGTATCTTCCCTTCACATTTTGAATTTATTTTGGGGGAATCCACTTATTTTATATTTAAAACTTTTACCATGCACATTTTTAGTCTTAAACTGCACCATTTCATCTGCTGTACAGTTGCATCCATAAGCTTCAACTCCCCATTTACTATTTTTAATGGAGATATGACTACAACTTTAATCTAATATTTTAATCTGTTCTCGAAGTGTTGATTAAAGTGCTTTATTTTGTTTTCATGTGTTTGCACCTACGTGCTTCTAATCTACGTTTTATTGCTGGTTTGTATGCCTTCTATGATTTTTTAAAATATTTTTGCTGGCATGGCGGTGGAAGTTCGGAGAGAGTGGGATGCCAGCTCAGGTGTGACCTCGTCATCTGACTCGTGGTTCAAAATTTCGTGTTGTCATAGAGTCTTCCCCTTTGGAATCCCTCGGACCGTAATCAATAGACCGTTGTGTTGCTCTAGTACGCCGTTAATTAAAATTACCTTACCCACTTTGAAAATTTTATATACATGCAAACTCATCAGTTATACTGCAAACGATGATGGTCTTGTTTTCATTATATCTGACTAATTTAAATATTTTTATTCTAATCTGCATGTATTGATACCGGACCGTCGTCAATAGACCGGTGTGTTGCTCCAGTACGACGTTAAATGAAATACCTAAATACCTATCTCATCTGCATGTTTTAAATCTATCTTTTATCCTTATCTAGAACTTGTTTCTTATTTTTTGTGATTTTATAGGGTTGTATTCTATCTTGTATTTGGCGCAGTTTGTCCGCTTTAGGAGCTTGCGCCATAAAACCCCAACTTTCAATCCAATCCAGAACTCAGTTGGTCTGCTCGTCATTTGTTGGCCGAGTGACCGGAGGTAATGGTAATGGTAATTTTAGTTAACGTCGTACTAGAGCAACACAACGGGCTATTGACGACGGTCCGGGATCAGTCCCTTAAGGGAAAGATCCGAGGACAACACCTCGTAATTTTGAACCACGGTCAGATGACGAAGCTACACCTGAGCTGGCACCCCACTCTCCAAACGAGTGACCGGAGACTGGATAGATAAAAGTCTGCCTGAGATAAAGGTAGGTATTTTTATTAACGTCGTATTGGAACAACACAATGGGCTACTGACGACTGTCCGGAATCATTTTCTTATGGAAAAGATCCGAGGACAACACATTGGGTTGGCGTGGAAGTTTGGAGAGTGGGGTGCCAGCTCAGGTGTTGCTTCGTCATCTGACCGTGGTTCAAAATTACGAAGTGTTGTCGTCGGATCTTTCCCTTAAGGGACTGATCCCGGACCGTCGTCAATAGCCCGTTGTGTTGCTCTAGTACGACGTTAACTAAAATTACCAAAATTACCAATTACCGAGGACAACACTACTTCCCTTTGAACCACGGTCAGATGACGAAGCAACACCTGAGCTGGCACCCCACTCTCCAAACATCCACACCACTACAACGTGAGGACATATGAGGCCACAACAGATTTAACGTGCATCAGTCCCCTTTGTACACGACGGTGTTTGGTTGAATTCGAACTCGCAACCTTCCGGTTGTTAAACCGTTACTCTTCTAACCGAGTAAATCACGGCCCGGACAACAACTGGGAATCGAGTTGACTTTCAAGTTGTCAAAGCCGATCATTAGATCTGCGGATTTCGATCCAATTTCGGTATTTCCAGTCGTGGTCACGTTGGCGTGGTGTGGAAATTTAGAGTGGAGTGCTAGCTCAGGAGTTGTCTTGTCATCTGACTGTGGTTCAAATTACGTGTTGTCCTAGGATGTTTCCCTTGAGGTTGATCGGAACGTCGTCAATAGCGCATAGTGTTGTTCCAGTACGACGTTAATTAAATTACCTACCAGTAGAGCTGCGCTGTTGGTAGTACCTCGAGACACAACATGGGTTGTTTACAACCTGCTCGTCGCCAGGGAGTTCAGGAAAAGAGGTATCGACGGGAATTCGCAGCCGATTACTTAAGAATTCACGAAATTGGAGAAAGATGTTTACCTGTTGCCACCTTTCTTGTTTTCCACTGCCTCGCACCTTCAATAACAAACTCGCACCACTCCGAATTGGGATGACCTTCTCGAAAGTTGCACCATAAGTACACATTTCCTCGAGGAAATTCTGGCTGCGGGCCAAAGGAGTTAATAGTCTCTGCAATGAAATAAATACTGCACTTGAGTTATGATACGGTTGATGACAAAGGAGATTTATTACTTTTCAAATGACATGTACCAGGCTGAGCCTGGCCCAAAAGTGAAATTTAAAGATCTTAGTCACTCGCTTGTTTATCACTCGTTCGTTCACTTCACGTTCAGTTGTATGTTCCACGCGTGCATACAAGTAGCTTTGAACCCAAGCTATTTCAAATTAGGGATCCGACATCGACAACAAAACATCGATGGTTAGAAACATCGATGTTCAAAATTAAAACGTCTATGCTGTTAATACATCGCCCCAAACCCTATCAATGTTTTTAAACATCAGTGTATTTAAACTTCTTCCCCCTATTTCTTAAAACTGGTTTTGTAACTTCAAACATTGATGTTAGGGGGGGGGGGAGATTTAATTTGTCATTTGCTGTGTTTATTAATTTATAACTAAGATTTTTTTTTAACTGTCAAGACGAAGTCAAAAAATTAAATAAGAACAATTAACACTGCTATTATTTTCAAATTGAATAATATAAAAGAAAGTAACATTTACAACAATTTACTAAGTATAATTAGGTAGGTACATAATAATAATTATTGTTAGTTATTATTAATTATTTATCAACTTAGGGGGGAGGCATAACAATCTTATTTTTTATTTACAGTAAAAAAAATATTGGGGTCTTATTATTATTATATGCTCCAATATTTGTTATTTACAGTTTCTAAAAAGAGAAGTTTGTTAACTTTCTACATCTTTTCCCGACTTCTTTTATCTCTAACTATCCCACCAGTTTGGGAAAAAACTCTTTCTGATGGAGAGGATATAGCCTGTATATCGCCTTTCACTGACAAATACTTAGTTTCACGGTCATTTTTCTTAATTTTTACTATGGTAATTTTTTCATTCAAAAATGAAACTTCGACAATGTTAAAGCATCGATGTAAACATCGGCTGCAATAAATCGATCGATCCCTATTTCAAATGTTCTATAACAGATCATTACCCTCTTAGCCAAAAAGTGGAATTTAATGATTTTAGTCATTTGGTTCTTCGCATTACTTTATCTTTGTTACTTTATGTCTTACTTATATATATTCTAAGTTCTACACGTATTATCATAGTATTCGAGCTACGTCAAATATTCTGTAACTGATTATTTCCTTTGCCTGACTGAAAAGTGGAAATTTAAAGATCTTAAACACACAGTTTCTTTTGTGTTTTTTACGCGTGAATACACGTAGTTTTGAACCCGAGCCAAGAGTGAAATTTAATGATTTTAGTCGTTTAGTTATTCGCATTACTGCATGTACAGTCTTACTCATTCTATGTTCTACATAAATACTCGTAGTTTTGAATCCGAGCTATGTCAAATGTTCTATAACTGTGAACATTACCCTTGTTTAACGAAAGAAAAATTTCAAGATCTTATTCACTCGGTTGTTTATCATTCACTTAAAGTTCACACTTTTTGTTTTATGCGTTACATACTCGTTGTTTCAAAACCGAGCTGTTTTAAATATCTTATAACTGTACCTCTTACTTGGCCCCAAAGTGAAATTTAATGATTGTTGTCATTTGGTTGTTCGCATTACTGCATGTAGTCTTACTTATTCCATGTTCTACATGTATACTCGTAGTTTTGAATCCAAGTTATGTCAAATATTTCAAAACAATGAGCAACTAATATACACTGACGAGCCAAAACATTATGACCATCCCCACATTTTCAATGAACTCGTCTGGATGACGTGGAGGGCACGTGATTAAGTGAGAATGGTATTTACCTGCTGCTGAAGAAGGTAAGTAATCATTCTTGCACTACTTTTGCGAGTGATGGGAAAGGCTGCTGATCTAAGCGAATGCGATAGATGACAGAACGTAATGGACCGAAGACTCTGAACGAGTATCATCGAAACAGCACGACTGGTAGGTTGTTCACAATCTGCCGTTGTTAGTATTCATGCAAAGTGGATAAATGACGGTGACACCAGCAGTAGACGCCAAGGTGTTGGTCGTCCACGCGTCATCAAGAAAAGAAAGTAGGAGACTGTCCCGCTTGGTAAAGCAAAATCGGTGCGAGACAGTGGCTCAGCTGACAGCCCAATACAATGCAGGTCCAAGCTCAAGTGTTTAGGAACACACAGTTCAGCGGACACTGTTGGATATGGGACTGTGCAGCAAACGTACCACTCGTGTGCCTCTGTTGACCAAGCGTCATCGTCAACTACGCCTACAGTGGGCCCGGGAACATCGAGACTGGACCATGGATGAGTGGAAGAGAGTTGCCTGGTCAGATGAATCCCGATTTCTCATTCATCACTTCGATGGTCGTGTCAGGGTACGCCGTCTGGCAGGCGAACAGTTGTTCCCCTCTTGTATAGCAGGTCATACACAGGCTGGTGGTGGCGGTATTATGCTTTGGGGGATGTTCTCATGGGCGACTCTGGGACGCGTAATTGTGGTAGAACAGACCATGAACGCTGCGAACTATCTGAACATCATTGTGGATCAGTTGCACCCTTACATGGCATCTGTCTTCCCAACTGGAAATGGAATTTTCCAGCAGGACAACACCCCATGTCACAAGGCTCGGATTGTGTTGGAGTGGTTCGAGGAGCATACTGATGAATTCCACTTTTTGTCCTGACCAGCTAACTCGCCGGATCTCTATCCGATAGAGTACATTTGGGTTGTCATGGAGCGACAGCTCAGACCTCATACACCACCATGTCCGAATATCTCGACTTTGCGTGACCGCTGCTTAGACATTTGGTACAACCTGTCTCCAGTCTTGAACCAAGAACTTGTGGCATCTATGCCCATTCGAGTTGCAGCTGTTTTGCAGGCCAAAAGAGGCGCAATTTGTTATTGAGTAGGTGGTCATAATGTTTTGGCTTTTCAGTGTACCTTTGCCTGGCCAAAAAATAAATTTTAAGATTTCAATGATTTAGTTGGCTAATTATTCACACCAAGCATATTCCAATTCACACTTATGTTCTACATTTGTTCGTACTCAGATTTGAACATACAAGTTTTTTTCAACTGTTCTATGACTGAATATTACCGATTATGACCACTATGTAAAAGTAGAAGGTCTAGGCATTATTCCCAGTAACATGCATAAACTCGATTACCTCAGGGAAGCCAACGCTTAACGATCGGTTGGTAAGTTGTTTGGGGGTTTTATGGCGGAAGGGCCATATTTGACCATGCTGCGCCAGACACAAAACATGCAATATCAAGTAATAGAAACACACACATGAAAATTTTTACTGACAGAGGAGAGAGAAATACATCCAGGAAATTCACCTGAGAAAAATGCACCTGAGAGAAATGCCTCTGACAGAAATGGAACCTGCGCCGCCTACTCGAAGGTTGCTAGCGCAGTGGACATACCCACTGAGTCATGACGGCTCCACTTAGCGATCAGGTCCCCTTATGAACACCCAATATTTTTGTAGTTGGGTACCGGATCCTCAAACATGAGGGATAAATTCAATTAACTATGTCACATAGCCGCTCTTTTTCAACTGATTAGGCCATGTGACTGCCTTTTTTCAGCTGATTTGTCTATATGGCCACACTTTTTTAACTGATTAGGTCTTATGGTCGCTCTTTTCAACTGATTAGGTCAAATGACGGCTCTTTTTCATTTTTTGTCCCAAGAAAATTATTTCTGGTTATGAATATTTTTGCTCTTAAGACGCGAACCGAGTTAAGACACTTTGGATAATTTATGCCGTATATCCTGCATAGCCTAAGCGTTATACCTGCATAGTTTAACCAGCATGAATCAATCAGCTCATGGTGATTAAACTATGCAGGCATAATGTATCATGGTGACTCTTAGGTTCTCTTCAAACCAGTAGAATAGAAGACTTTGAAAGAAAGGCATATTTAATCATTTACTGGTACATAAAAATGAAAAAACCATTGAGTTTGAAGGTATGTTTGGTTGTGAAGCCGACATAATCAGGTTTTTATTTTACGAACATCACACACATACACGTTACAACTTAAAATTATGTAAAACTTAAGAAAATTAAATCAATGGTTCTCTATCTTTTAACCTTTTAAGTGGTTTCGACGAGATATCTGACCAATTTTGCTAATGACGAAATTTCTCGTCATAGTTACAACGTTTTGGAGGGATAAACTCACTGTTTTCTTCTAATGACAAGATCGGGTCAATTTTGCTAAAAACGTGACACCTCGTCGAGACAACGACTTGGAGGGATAAACTAATACAACCCCGTCCCAATCTTACTTAACGATTGTATTTTGTTCCGAAACGCTTTCCACATTTGTAAAGATGGTAAAAATTGAAAATTAAAAAAATGTCTTCACATTGGCATGGTGTGGAAATTTGGAGAGTGGGGTGCTATCTCAGGTGTTAACTCGTCATCTGACCGTGGTTCAAAATTAGGAATTGTCCTAGGACCTTTCCTTAATGTTTGATCCCTGACCATCACCAATAGCCCGTTGGTGTTAATTAAATTAAAATTAAAACAAAATTAGTTAATTAAAATACCTACTTACTATGTTAACAAAATATTATTTTTTCTCGAATATCAAAAACAGTTTCTTTCTCCCATTTTTTCCAGACTTTGCTTGAAATAAAAAAGGCAATCGAGCAACTTTGCCAAATGTCCTCGTTGGGTGTAGTTCTCTTTAACACTTAAGAAAAATTATTAATTCTCTGAAACTATTAACCGTCACGAGATTTTCGAGTGGTGTAGTATAGCAATTGTCTCACAACACGCTCTTAGTGACTTTAATCACATCTATTTGGTGAAAGATACTGGATTCTTTCACTCATTGGAAACATTATATTGCTTCTTTCGTTTGAATAGAACTGTTGAGAATTATTCTACTACTCTTCTTTCCAAAGAAACGAATACTTTGGAAATTTTCTATCGGTCCTTTCATTGGCATATAATCTCTTAGAAAGACTATTATTTCCTTCTTTGGAAGTTTATCCTTTGGAAAGATTCTATTGTTCCTTACCTCCTTAGAATAGAATACTTTGTAATTAATCTCCTGCTCCATTCCTTCCTTCCTCCTCCTTTTAAAATAGAATCATTCCTTTGGAATTTATATACCACCGCTTCTTTCCGAAAATAGAATCCATACGTAGGATTCTGTTGGTCATTTCCTTATAAAGGAATCCTTTGGAAATTTTCTATGGTTTCCTTCATTGGAATATAATCACTTGGTAAAAGACTCTATTGCTCCTCTCTTTGGAAATGAATCATTTGGAAAGAATCCATTGTTCCGTTTCCCCGTACAATAGAATCGCTTGGAATTAATCTTCCGCTCCATTCCTTGTCATAGAATCCTTTAGAATTAATACACTGCTCTTTTCTTTATAATAGAATCCATTCT
The DNA here is from genome assembly GCA_947359465.1 of Metellina segmentata. Classification (NCBI taxonomy): domain Eukaryota; kingdom Metazoa; phylum Arthropoda; class Arachnida; order Araneae; family Tetragnathidae; genus Metellina; species Metellina segmentata. The sequence goes on along the minus strand of OX375872.1, from coordinate 137,289,378 downwards.
CAAGGTTCTTTTTGTCTGTTCCTTATAAAGGAACCCTTTGGAAGATTATAATGCTCATTTCCGTTGAACATAATCCTTCGGAAGGATTATGTTGGTCCCGAAGATCAAAATTGGTTGGAAGTTATACAGGGAAGACCACAAGCTGCAAAGTGGAATTAGGACCTCTAAGTTTAATACTTGAAACAAAAACGTTAAAAAGTGACACTTATTTTGGGAGGAAAGGGGAACTAAATACAGTAGGACATCTTTGAAAAGAAAAATTCTTCCTGATCCACACTTTCAAGACGACGAAATGCTTTTACCCCAGTTGTGTTTCAAATAACTGCTCCGAAAGAGATTTTTTAAATTCTCAATTCTAGATTTGCATTTACTCTACTCTTACCAATTTTAAAATAATTTTTCCCTTTATTTTTTATATGAATGAGTATCCTATTGGGAATATCTGGTTTTCGTATCTAGTCAACGCGCGTGGGTGGGAAACCTGTCGGTGAGCAACATCTGGATTGCGGGTCTGACAAAAATATTTGGAGGACCGTACTTGGTCTGTGGGCTGGGCAAGCTTATTTGGAAGGCCGTATCGGGGCTGAGGGTCTGTTAAAAGTATTTGGATGGCGTTATCTGGTCTGTACTGGGTAAACCTATTTGGAGGGCCGTATCTAGATTGTGGGCCAGATAAAAATATTTGGATGTTTGGAGGGTCGTATCTGGAATGGTGGCGGTAATAAAAAATATTAGAAGGCCTTATCTGGACAGCTGGCCTGATTTAAAATATTTGGAGGGACGTATCTGGACTGCTTGCCTGATAAAAGTATTTGGAGGGTCGTATCCGGACTGGGAATCTGATAACAATATTCGGAGGGTCATATCTGGACTGCGGCCATAACAATATTTGGAGGGCCATATCTGAACTGCGGCCATGATAAAAACATTTGGAGGACCATATCTGGCCAGCGGGTCTGATAAAAATATTTGGATACATGGAAGGCACGGTCCTTTTTATCTTAGCTTACGATCCTTTTTACCTTTTTATCGGTTTTTTGTCGTTTGAGGATTTTTAATTTCTTTTCGTTTTCTGATGTACCTCTTATTTTGATAGGTTTGCAAGAAAGTTGTTATTTTTTATTGCTTTTAATTTTAGGCAAATTTTGTAGTTTTCAGGGATGAAATTCATTTTGAATCGATTATTTTCTGGCAGTATTAGGTCATAAAGATTTTAGGCGCTCTTATTCTAGTAGTCGTTTATTTTATGGAGTTTTTTTAAAACGGTAATTGTTGCCTAAAATATTACTGTTGTCGATAAATACAACTTTTAAATAAAAAAATTTTTTACACAAAGATTTATCAATTTTGTTTGAAAAAAATTGAAAATAATAACTTTTAAAAACAGTCTTTGGTGGGAGACTCCAATTTCTAACAATTATCAACAGCTGTTAAAATTGTTCTCTAACTGTTGATGTTAGTTTTACTGGAACGAGACCTTTCATTCTTGAAGTCTACAGTAACTTATTACAAAGGAATTTTATTTTCGTATTGAATCAGTCTTACAGTAGCGCCATCTATTGTACAAAATTACAAATAGAAAGCAAGTGAAGATCTCTCTAAAAGTCAATCTTCATTACCAGACGTTAAGATAACATTGTTGTGAATTAATTTCTTTTTACCCAATAAAATTTAATGAAAAGTCACTTAAGTAGGACAGGATTTCCGTGTGAAATTAAAAATGTTTTTTAAAATTAAGATTTTATTTTATGCGAAGAAAAAAAAATTAAAAAAATACGCTTGGAAATAAAATGTTTCCTTTATTAAATGCACGTGCGAAATAAAAACATTTACTAAAAATTTTACTCCGGTCAACTTTTTTGCTCTAGTATCAAATTTGCAACAGTCATTTTTTTATGTAGGGTAAAAAGTATTTAATGCGTATGACTATTTCTGATGATATTAAAGTTGAACAAGCCGAGACATAAGACAATCTTTCATTTTAAAATGATCTCTTTTCATGTCTCATTAAAATGGAGTAGACACTAAGCAATTTTTAACTTACATTTCTCTAAAATTCTCTCTTCACTTTTCATTAAAGTTGAGTAGACACTACCAGTCTTTAAAATTTCATTTCAAATTCTAACTGAACACACAGTTTATCGTGTCCAGGTTAAGGACGGGGACAATATCGAGCAGTATCTCCTTCATCAATAATACCGCTCTAGAGTAAGACCTTATTTTACAAATTCCTATACCGATGGTGTCACAATTTCCTTTATCCCAAATTTTATTAAGAAAAAATAAACATACTTTATCTCACTTCTCTTAAATGTCTTGTTTATTTTGCTTTTCCGTGCATATTATGTTATGCAATGCCAAATATTCTCTTTCTGCAGATTTTGGAAAGAATATTTTTTTCGTGAAATTCAGGGCCCCACCCATTAACAGTTTAAATCTGCAATTTGGTGGTATCCTGTTTGCTGTTCAGTTTTTCGAATGCAGGCATTTCATATTTAAAAAGGGGGACCGTATTCACATCATCGACACTATCGCTGTAGAGTGCGACTTTATTTCTCAAGTAGAAATACCTATCGCAATCATTCCAAAGTCAAGACTGACAAGAATTGCCTCATAAGAAAATATAATAAGCATTCTTAATTTAATTTAACATAATCTTGTTTATTTCTTTTGCTTTTACGGTGTATATTTTGCCTTGCGTATTTCGGTCGCAGATGTTGGCGCCACTCTAAAATTGGCGTCACTTTTCATGCTCTTGGCAAGCGCCAAGAATGCTGCCATCTTGTCAGTTACGCGAGTAATACAGAGAGACGTTTTGAGCAGTCCAACCTTATTTTTAGAAATATATGGTAGGTAGTTGCATTTCTAAGTAGTACACGATATGGTATAGGTAGTTACATTTCTGATGCTACCGTCACACAGGTAACGCTGCTCGACAAATTATATGCGACGGTAGACCATCGTTACTCTGCCACGATTTACGAATCGCGCAACGTCAACAACCAATAACCTATAGCAACAAAAATTGAAAACTAAACCGTGGAAATGAAACAAATCTTACACAGCTTAAACCACTTCACCTTCCATAAGATACGTCAGTGACATTCTTGCAATACACCTGTGTGCCGTTGCTTAAGTTCAAAATCAAACCGCGTGGAAAAAATAAGTCATACACAACTTATACCGTTTCAACATCCATAAGGCACAGCAGTGGTATTCTTCCAGTGCAGCTTTGTGCCACAGCAAAAATTCAAACTCAACTCGTGGTAATGAAACAAATTTTTCACTATTTAAACAATTTCATGAACCACAAGGTAGATCAGTGCCATTCTTGCGGTACACCTCTATGCGGCGGCAAAAATTCAAAACTGAACAATGGAAATTATATTAATCTTACACAATTTAAACCGCTTCGCTATTCTTGTGGCACTTTCAGTGACATTCTTGCAGTACACTTGTGTGCAGTTGCAAAAATTGAAAACCAAGCCACGGGAAACGAAATAAGTCTTACACGATTTAAGCCTCTTCACCATCCATAAGGCACACTAGTGACATTCTTGAAGTTACATAAGTATGCCATAGCAAAAACTCAAAACTAAACCTATGAAAGGAAATAAATAGCATACAATTTAAACCGTTTCACCATCCACATGGCACACTAGTACCATTCTTGTGGTACAATGGTTGAAAATCGCTGTTTTAGCTCATTCGCAAATCCAGATTACTTCCCTCTGTTTATTTCATCTTATTCATCCCTCCACATCTGAAGTATTCTGTAAGCCAGTTAGAGATACGATAAAAAACAGTGTGTGTGTGCCAGCGAATACATAAAAACAAAACTATAATACCGATCCGATAACAAAAAAGGTTAAGTAAAGGACGTTTGGCTTGCATCCAAAAGATCACTCTTCCTGATGATAAGTACAACATTGTCTTGAAATCTTATCCTTCCATTTCTCATCAGTCAGTCATTTAGTGGATGGAGAATTGACATATTTTTCTCAAAACATGAGAGAAATAAGTTATTTTATTTTATAAAAATACCATGGTTGTGAGTGAGCATAATAAAGACATACTTATCCTTATAAGAAAGTACGATTAATCTCGAATGACCGTTTAATTTGTTCCATGTTTGCGAACCGGGATAGTATGATTTGGGAGATCACTTTCCGTGTTGATGTAAACATGGCTCGTTAGATGTAAATTTGTGTACGGTTTCATTCGATTTTTTAAAGATATTTTACGTTTTTTGTTGATCGTATAATCAAGTAATGCGAGTGTTGGAGGAAATTGCAATCGTATCGTTTAAGAGTCCGTGAATATCAAGTATATGATGGCATATTCGCTTGTCAATTGTATTATTATTTTGCCAAATGTTTGTTCAAAAACTTAGTCAAATTGATAGTCAATAATGTAAAAGCTAAAATGAAAATTAAAAATATTATTAAATTAAGACGATAAAACTGGTCGTTTCACTATTTCAGTTAGAAACAAACGTATATTATCATCAGAGCCAAAATAAACAATACGAATTGTCAACACCCATTGGAAGGTAACATACTTAAGCAAGATATGATATATATATATATATTTCAGTGGAACCAAACGTTGGTCATCTTCACAGCCAAATTAAACAATTGAATTGGTAACACCAATTCGAAGATAATATATTTAACAAGATGTGATATAATATAAAACGGGTCTTTATAGCTACTTCAGGGGAACCACACTTCTTACACACATCATCAGGACCGAAGTAAACAACATGAAATGGGAACATCTATTCAAAGATAGCATATTTAAACAAGATTATAGAACTGGCCTATACAGTTATTTCTGTGAAACCAAACGTTTACTCTCATCAGACCCAAAATAAACAACGTTATTCTAAGAAAGCAACATTATTCTAAGAGCATATTCTAAGATAGCAACATTATTCTAAGATAACATATGAATGAATTGATTACTTGAATTTTGATTACTTTGGACCCATGATTCCACAGAAAATAGAAGTTCATCATCTTAGTTATATCATCTTTGTTAGTCATTTTTTGAACCTAGCACTATAAAATAGCACATTAAATCTGCAGTTGAGTGATTCATACTATTTAGTGTTCGTTGATACTCAATAAGCCGTGTATAACAGCCGTCAACTGTCAACAAAACGAAGACCTTTCTTGGAAATAATGCCTTTTGGACTAGTATGGCAGAATATTTTTAATTTACATGATTTCCAATTAAATTCTTTCAATAAGCGATTCCTTGCTGCAGGGATTCACACACACAATTCTACCTTGCAAACTACAGCCTTCCCTGCATGACTTCTAATCAGTTTTGAGCTTCACGACCAATATAATTTTTCCAAAAGATTATATTCCAAGTAAAGGAGCAATAAAATCCTTCCAAATGATTATTTTCTAATTAAAGAATTAACATAATCAAACTAATGGATTCTATTCTAGGAAAGAAAATCAAGTCAGCGGAATCTTTCCAAAGGATTCACTTCCAATGAAAGAAACGGTAGAATAATTACAACCGATTCTAATCTAAAAAATGAAAATCTTTCCAAATGATTCTATTTTAAGGAAAGGACAAACAGAATCTTTCTTAAGGATTCTACTCTACGAAAAGAAACAGTAGAACCTTTCTAAAGGAGTCTATTCTAAGAACACGGTTAATTTAATCTTTCCAAACTGTTCTATTCTAAAATCAGATCAAAAGAGTACTTCAAACAATTATATTCCATCAAAGGATAAATGGAATCTTTTCAGAAGATTTTTGATAAGGAAAAAATCAATACATTTTTCCAAAGGAATTTTTCTGAGGAAAAAGTCAATACAATCTTTCCAGAAAATTTGTTTTTCAAAGGAAAAAGAAATACAATATCTCCAAAGAACTCTATTCTAATAAGGGAACCAATAGAACCTCTTTTCAAAGGATTATATTCTAGGAACAAGATTAATTTATTCTTTCCAAACGATTTTATTCTAAAACAGGATCAACAGAATATTTCCAAACAATTCTATTCCACGGAAAGGATAAATAGAATATTTCCAAAGGAATTTTTTTTCTAAGGAAAAGTCAATGTAATCTTTCCAGAAACATTTTCAAAGGAAAAAGTCAGTACAATCTTTCCAAATAATTTTTTTCTAACGAAAAAATCAACAAAATCTTTCCGAAGAAGTTTTTCTAAGGACAAAAGTCAATATAGTGTTTCCAAAACGGATTTTTTAAGGTAAAAGTCAATACAATCTATCCAAAGAATTCTATTCTAAGGAGGGACCAATAAAATCTTTCTAAAGGTTGAAAGAATCCGTGGATTCTTTCAGTGAATCGATTTGATTATTGAGTCATCAAGTGTGTTGTGGGGTAAAAGCAATACTACATTACTCAGAAATATCAAGTCGGCTCATCTCTCGTCTTGACTGTCTTCGGCATCACAATTTTTTTAAGCTGTTCTGCACATGACACCACGTCCTTTACTGTTCGGATTGTATTTGGGGTTTATGGCGCATGGTTCGAACATGGAAAGCTGCGCCAACTTGTTGACTAGTTTTATAAGTCTCCATATTTGGGTCTAAATCAGACTCAATCTCAGAAAATATTACGTTGGAAATAGACATACTGTCTGAGATTCACCTTGTATCATGGTGTTCACTATTGTTTTTAATTTTTTCATTGATTGCATATTGAGAATAGAGTTAATAGCTCTATGGAGATAAAAATTGTTGAATTTTGTTTTTTGAGTAGTGTCTTATTATCAATCGCATGTGTACACGGGCGCTTTTAGACGAACGCAATATGAATATTTCCTCCACATTCATGACATTCCTGAGATCATAATTTGTGATAAAGCCACGATAAAATTCACAAGCTATCACTCCGATAACATTTCTGGCCATAATCATATGTACGGAGCAGAGCATATCGTTGTGTAAAGTCTTATGACATGCATTTATTTAAGGTTTTTATCTAGTCATCTGTACACGCATACTAAAACTGATATTAATTGAGACCCTTGAATTGGAATGATCTTTAATAGCATGGTTTTTGGAATGAAGTAGTACTAAATCGGGGTAATGCAGACCCAGATGAAGAATGAGGAGATGTTACATGAAAAAATATTTAGTACCAAAAGTACTCGATAAAGTAATTTGGCGCTGTTGGAGCCAAAAACAGTAGGACATTTGCATTAAACGCTAATTTATGCGCCAGCATTTCAGTAATCAGTTACCAAATTTGGTTTCAATCCGTGTATTTGATTTAGCTATAGATGCCTCCAAAGAATGAAAGCTACAAAATGGTCACCCTGTAAATATGAAGGTTGCAACCAAAATGTTGTTTTACATTTTCTTAATGTTACGAAGTAAATAATGTTAAAATTAGTTCAATCGATGTGATCGAATATTTGTTGAAGCCTTGAAAAGAAACACCATGGATACCTCTGAAAATAGGTATATGTAGCGAAATGCTCATTTAGTATTATATCGATTTGATCATATTTTAATGCGAGCAGAATCCGTATGTGCTGAGTGATTGAATTGGAAGGGATTGGACAAAACGAAAGACATCTTTTATCTATTTGTCTAGACAAGAGAGACTAAGACGTATTCAGAGGTAATGCACACAGAAATAGTCTTCTTTGTTAATTTTAAAGGTTTTGAATCAAATCAACCCATATGTAAATGTTGATGTTAACATTTTTGAATGAGATAATCTAGAAATGAATGATTGTTGATGTTAATGTTTTTGAATGAAATAATACAGAAACGAATGTTGATGTCAATATTTTTGAATGAAATCATCCAGAAATGATTATTAATGTTCATAATTTTGAATGAGCTAATACAGAAATGAATGGTGGTGTCAATATTTTTGAATAGAATAATTCCTAAATGGACATTCATGTTAATGTTTATGCACGAAATAAATGTTGATGTTAATGTTTTTGAATGAGAGAATCCAGAATTGAATAGTGATGTTGATAGTTTTGAATGAGATAATCCAGAAATGAAAGTTGATGCCAATATTTTTGAATGAAATGATCCCGAAATCAATGTAGATGCTAATATTTTTGTACGAAATGCATGTTGATGGTAATGTTTTTGAACGAAATTAACGTTGATTCTGTTTCTGAAACATGAATACCGAAATAAATTTCAATGTTTTAGAACGAAATGAAAGGTGATGTCAATGTTTTAGAATGAAATAATCCCGAAATGAGTGCTGATGTAAATATTTTTGAATGAAATAATTCCGAAAGGAATACTGATGTTTATGTTTTTGAATGAAATAATCTTGAAGTGAATGCTGATGTTTCTGAATGAAATGATTGTTGATGTTAAGGTTTTCGAACAAAATGAATGCTAAATTTAATTTTTTTGAATGGAATGAATCCTAAAATAATGTTAATGCTAATGTGTTATAAATGAATCCAAAATTAATGTTTCTAAATGTTAAAAACATTAAAAAATACGCACTGAAATTAATTTAATCAGCATAAATCCAAGTTTCGTTCATCAAACATGTTAATCGCTTCCAGAAATGTCGAAAGAAGCCAAACAATCAATAAATGTACTGTTCATATAGTGTGTATTACGGCCTTTGACTTGGAATAGAAAATCGGAAAATATGATTGGGCCCCTACAAAAGTATTTCCTAAATACTCGCCTAGGTTGACGATTGTTGAAATTCTGTGTATGATGTCTCATAATAATTGAAAACAGACCACTCAATCTTTATTTAATGGATCATACTATCATCTATGTTGTTAAGTATCCCAAACTTCATAGACACAATACGTAACAAGCATCGACCGCAAGAACCTTGGAGATATTGTCTTCTTGACTAGCATGACATATGTTAGTAAGAAATATTCTTCATATATATTTTTGGGCTCATTCATTTTTTAAAGAAATCAATTCTGAAATGAAAGGTTTTGATTGAAATGAATGTTAATATTTTTGAAAACTGATGAATATTGATGTTAAGGTTTCTGAATGAAATTAATGCTCATGCTTTTGAATGAAATGAATGTTTATGTCTTAGAATGAAATGAATGTTAATGTTTTAGAATGAAATGAAAGTTAATTTTTTTAATGAAATGAATGTTAATGTTTTAGAATGAAATTAAAGTTAATTTTTTTAATGAAATGAATGTTAATTTTTTTGAATGAAATTATATATAATGTTAATTGGGTAAATATTTTTGAAAAATGAATCCCGGAATAAATATTGATCTTAATGTTTTTGAATGAAATGAATCCCAAAATAAATGATGATTCTTAGTCCCGAAATGAATTTTGAGTTATCCTTCCTACTTGGCACCACAGCCAATATTCCATTTTATAGTTAAAATATTTTTCGCAAAGCAGTAAACTGTACTTGTCTTTCACAGTTTTATCGATGTAATATTTCACCAAAGAAGTGGTTTTACTGCATCTTTGTGAGTAGGATGCTCTTATCAGACTACAGATAAGTTTATGTGAAGCAATATATTACTTACTGCAAAGTCCATCAAAATCAGATCTGACTCCCATAAGTTCGCATTGTCTTCCGCAGCAAGTATTCTCCGGGCATTGGCTGCAGGTTTGGCCGATTTTGTACATATCTTGCATGTATAAATTACCCCTGAAATATCAAAAGTACTTACTTTATATTCGCAGTATGAATCGAAGTAGAATAAACATAAGGTAAGAAAATAAACTGAATTTCCGAGATAATTTGTGGCACAAATACATTGGCTAACAAAACTAAAGAAACACCATTATTTTTAAAGGTTACAACCATATAGAAAGTATACAAGTAGAGTGAGTGACGGTAACCTTTTTTTGTGCTCAGGAACATGTGATGAAAACTAGTTATAATATGACTCTTAGACTACTTGGTCTGCTGTGTGGAATCAAGTATTCATCATTTAATTTTTCCACAGACAGGAAAAGACGCCCATCCATTGATTCATCATCTAATTGGTCCATTTATTGATCATCTGATTGTGGTAGACTTTGACAATTTCACCACTTTTGCACTAATCTGTAGAAAGGCGCATTTACATTCAAATTGAAAAAGAGGCGATACGATACCATATCGACCAAATAGTTCATTTATCGCATATCAGTCACGTGGCTACTGATCGCCATGTTGGTCTCACTTTTTGAAGCTCCTCTCAATAGCAAAGCTCAGTCCGACCAATTTTACTATTGACGAGACAACTCGTCAATAAGTTATTGCTGATTTCGTTATGCGGGTGACATCAAGTCTGATCGAGATCTGATCTATTTCCATCTAACGATCACGATCGCGTTTCTTTAAGTGACGAGATATCTCCTCCAACCGATCTGGTGAGTTTTGCCAATGACAGGATACCTCGTCGATACAACCAACAGGAGGATTAAAACTACCGTAATTTTTTGAAATTTAAATCACTTTTTGTAGAATAAAAAAGGGTTTGCGAATCAGTTTGGAAACTGCCGATCGAAAGAGAGCGATAAAAAAATACTGATCGACTACTGTGGGTTAGGGATGCGACATCGATGTTGATGTTTTATAAAAGACATCGATGCATTTACCATCGATTTCTTGGAGTCCATGTTTGTTTAACATCGATGTTTTATTTTTGAATGGAAAAAGTACCATAGTACAAATTAAGAAAAATAACCGTACAACTAAGTATTTGTCAGTGATGACGACATCCATCCTATTAGAAAGAGTTTTTTCCCTCACTAGTGGGATAGTTAGTGAAAAAAGAAGTCGGCTTAAGGTAGAGAAAGTAAACAAACTTCTTTTTTACAAACTGTAAATAAGAAATATTGGGGTTTATAATAATTATAGGCCCAAATATTTTTTATTTACAGTAAATACAAAATAAGTTTGTTATGCTCCCCCCATAAGTTGATAAATAATTAATACTAACTAACAATAATTACTTTGTTATGTACCAACCTAATTGTACTTATAGTTAGTAGTACCTATGTCAAATTGGTTTAAATATTACTTTCTTTTATACTATTCAATTTGAAAATAAAAGATTTGTTAATTCTAAGTATTAAATTTTTTGACTTTGTTTCGATAGTTAAAAAAATCTTAGTTATAAATTAATAAACACTAATTAAATCTCCCCTCCCCACTAATCGGGCGAACATTAATGTTTGAGGTTACTAAACCAGTTTTAAGAAATGGGGAAAAAAGTTTAACACTGATGTTTAAAAACATCGATGGTTTTTGTTCGATGTATTATCAACATTGATGTTTTAATTTTGAACACTGATGTTTTGTTGTCGAGGTCGCATCCCTACTGTGGGTGTGGTACTGTGTTCAAAATCTGGCACATTCACCACGGCCTTCAATTGTAAAGCTGAATGCGATGCATGATCACGTCAAACTTGCCACTGAAAGTTATCAAAACAATGGACACTCACGTAAATATCAGGATATATTGTAATAACTTCTGTCCTCGAAACTCCGACTGAAAAAGTAAAACAACCTCTTTGTCTTTCGAAGACTTAGATGGAGATTAATGTTCACTGAACACCTAAAAGGGCAATACAAAACACACACATCTCCTCTCTTATATACTACATTTTGTTTTGTTTGTGCATACTGATGCCTTCGTGTGAGTGTATGCCCGTTTTATTTTTAACAGGTGTCTGATTATGCTGATATGAAGAAATCTGTTTGCTGGGATAGGTGGTTTGAGGGCTCCTTTTTCGTGCTTGAAAGCCATTGAAGAGATTTATATCCCACTTATGTCTGCATAAGTTACCGCTTGTCGCGTTGGAGAATACGTTTCAAGGTGAACTGAGAGACGTGATCTTAAACTATCTCTTCAGATGCGTGGGAAAATCGCTGTCGTGTTATAAATAGCAAGGTGCCTTACTTCCGACTGTATGACGTTGTTTTGGGGGATTTTCTACTTTCTTTTCGCTAAAAATTACCGCTTTGTGGGGTTTTTTTACGGATGATACTAAGCAATCCAATAATTCCAGGCTTTGTATGTGTGTTTATTATTATTCCTGGCATAATAAATCGCACAATGCCTTATTTCTGATCGTGAAACGTTATTTTTGGGGATTTTCTTTTTTTTACACTAAAATTATCACTTTTGGGGATTTTTTACCGATGAAACTATGCAATAAAATATTTCCAGTCTTTGTATGTCTGTTCATTATTGTTTCTGCCACAATAAATGGCACGGTGCTTTATTTCCGATTGTAAAACATTGTTTTGGGGATTTTCTTTTTTTTTACGTTAAAGTTACCACAGTTTCGAGGATTTTCACTGATGAAATTATGCAATAAAAATTTTCAGTTTTTTATTTCTGTTGATTAGTGTTTCCTGCATTGCAAATTTCTTTTTTAAAGTAATTTTATCGAAGAATCAGGCCGGATAACGCTTGTTATCATGACGCCGAGCGAAGCTTGGTCGTTGGTATGAACTCCAAAGTGACTGTGAACAAAAAACATTGAACGGAAATTTTACTTCATATAAAAGGTGCTAAAATATCTGACCAAATTGTAAAGGATGGTAGAGGGGCCCTAGACCAACATTTTAATAAATTTGAAAATAGAATTCTTTTATTTTAAAACATTTTAAATATAAACAAAATAAACAATCGTCCATTTCCGTTCGCAGCCTCACACATCATGTTAGGTTGCATTAGGTATTTAATTAATATGGTACAGGAGAAACACAAAGGGCTATTTGTGACGATCTGGGTTGAATACTGAAGGTCCATACATCAAATGCATATCTGCGTTGAAAATCCGAGCAGGGAATGACGCCTTACGCCACTCAAATGATGTTATCGAATGATCTAAATAGAGCCCTCCGTCACCTAAACGCGACATTGATAAAAAAAATTTTATTTTGGGGTGTATTATTTCTACCACCCTTTGCAATTTGGCCAGATGTTTTCGAAACACCCTCGTTTGATGAGCGAGAAATATTTTATAAAATATTTGAGGAAATGATATATCTTGCGTCAAATCCAAAATCATCAATTTAGCTAAAAATATAGAAAGGCAGTATATCGCTCTTTTAGCTCATCAGACGGTAAAATGATGCTTGATGGACATGCTGTTAGAATTTCAAGCAACCAATCCAATAGTTTTATCGATATCATGCCAACCATTCGTGGAAAAGCAGTTCCGAGAAAAACGCCTTTAAGGTTATAGTTAGCTTAAAATAGCCGCGTTCCCAAAAGAATCGTGTCCTTTTTTTCAGGAGAGCCACGACCTTCTTCCATGGAGCAGTGTTCATCTTCCATGAAAGTCATGTCATTCTTCCAGTACATCCATATTCTTCTACAATAGAAGTAGTGTCCTTCTTTGAAGATAGTTTTGTCTTTCTTTCAGGAGGGTCGTGTCCTTCTTCCAGGAAATTTGCGTCCTACCAGCGGAGTCGTGTCCTTCCAGGAGAGACGTGATTTTGCAGGATAATCATGTCATTTCGCCAATAGGAGTCGTTTCCTTTCAGGAGAGGATTCCTTTCTTCCAGGGAGCCGTATTCATGTTCCAGGAAAGTCATGTCCTTCCAATAGATCCTTGTGCTTCCAGCAGAGCTGTCTTCTTTTCCCAAGAGAGCTTTTTTTTCCTTTCGGGGAGCCGTGTTCCTCTTCCAGGAAAGAAATGTCCTTCTTACAGCAGATCCATGTCCTTCCTGCGGAGCCGTGTCTTTCTTCTAGGAGACCCGTGTCCTGCTTCCAGGTAACGGTGTTCATCTTCCAAAAATGTCATGCTCTTCCAGAAGATTCCTGTTCTTCCATGAGATCTGTGACCTTCTTACTGGAGAGCCATGACCTTCATCCTGGATAGTCGTGACCTTTTCCCTTGAGAGCCGTGTTTTTCCTGGAGAATCATGTCCTTCCGTCAATGGGAGTCGTGTCTTTCTTTCAGAAGAGCAGACTCCTTCTTCCAGCGAGCCGTGTTCATCTTACAGGAAGACCATGTCCTTCCAGCGCAGCTGTGTCCTTCTTTCAGTAGAGCCGTGTTTCCCCCGGAGAATCATGTCCATCCACCAATAGGAGCCGTGTCCTTCTTTAGGAAGAGCCGTGTTTTTCCTGGAGAATCATGTCCTTCCACTAATGGGAACCATGTCTTTCCACTAATGGGAACCATGTCCTTTTTCTAGGAGAGCTGAGAATGTTTAACTGCTTTCTTGTAACCCATGAGTTCGAGTGATGGTATCAGATGTTCCATGTTATAAAATCGAGTGAAATTATGCATTCTTTGCTGTTGACAGCTATTTTATTGAAAAAAGAGTTTGCTTATGTGGAAATAATGGCGTTGTTCAAGATCACTCTGTATTCACAGAGAGGTGCGAGCAATGAATATTAAATAGGACTTGAGCCGACAATGGGAGGATACATTTCGTAAGACGGATTTTTTTGTGTGAACAAATCCCGTTACCGAAATGCTCTCGCATTATACATATCGCGATTACCTTAAAATATAGTTTATCACCGATTTGGCGTTTAACTAATTGGCGTTAATCAATTAACAATACATTATTTTATAATTCATTTTTGGAATTTCTATTATCGTTCTGGCATTTCTGGGACGCACTGAAATCGTTTTCGATGACGAGCCAAGTGATGTACAGGTAGCACGTTTTACCAAAAGAACACTAATGCCACCTATATTAGCTTGACTGAAAAGTCTTTCATATGCACAGCATGTAACAAAAGTATCATATTTTTTTGGAGATACTATTCTTTTCATAGGTTTGTTTTTATATTGCTATTATATTATTATAAGTTTACTTATAAGTTTTATTATAAGTTGCTTTTATATTACTATTTTTTTTTACATTGTTTTAAATGTTCTTGTTATATTTAGTTTTAACATTTGGCTTTCATTACAAAATATTTTCCAGATAACTTTTTTAATAGCGTTATTTAGTCTTAATCAGATATACTGATTAATGAGCTTAATTAATTCATTTTTATTCATTAATTCATATACATTCATTATTGCAATCAGTGACGTAATCACCAAAATGGAAATACATTTTCGAGTCAAATCGAAGCTTAATGGACATTACAGTAATATTATTATAGGTTTTCAGGCCTTGTTTGTAGCTCTATTGTCATGTGTTGCATTGTTTAATAAAGAGAAACATACACAATAAACTTCGACAAATAATAATCCAAGTATCTACTTACTACTTCTACAGAAGATATATATAATGCAAATCATATGAATAATTCAACATGTATGACTTCCTATTTTAAAAATGTTCACTTACTTTTAAATTTCCTTTCTTCAAATTTCGTGCTTTGTTCTAGTTACATTTTTCAAAGAGTAATTAGCATTCAAAAGTATACATACCTTGAGAAAAATATTCCTATTATTTTTTGCTATATAGTAGAAATAGAAATGGTCAAAACCAAGTTCAAACTTCAAAAAGCTTGGTGTAGTTAGACCGGCATGCATAGATTTATAAAAACAGAAATTAGAACAGTATACATACTTCTTCATGTCTCCAAAGGCAATATACTTTCAATGCAATTTTTTTGTCACTTTTTGACCAACAGTTTTATAGGTTTCATATGCGTACAATTGAACATGACTGCTTCTCAAAACTTGCAAAACCATAATTCAGAATTTGTTTCGGCGACACCTTTTTGAATTACGCCACCAATGCTTGATGAAATACTTTTTATTATTTGTCTTTCAGTATAAGCTATCACTTCAAATAATATTTGCCAACAATGTTCATTTATATGGATGCCGTGGACTCGTGATGCATAGTTGAACACTTGTTAACTCAGGCTTTTAATTCTATGGTGGGTTTATTTAACTTTAGAGGGAACTTTGGGACTGTGTTGGAGAAATACGCATAGAATCTGTAAATCTAATAGATTTGGGAAATTTCCAGAAGAGTCAATTGTAAAAACGTTATATGTTTTAAAGGAAATAACTAATTATTCATTATTTAATAACAAATTTCCTTTACTAATAAATATCATATATAGATGGCAGCACCACATTTTCGGTAATCCTGAGGCAGAGGGTTTGATCTTGAGGGTTTGATATGAAGAAAATTTCAGGATTTGATTAAATAAAAGTGCTACATGAGACTTGTGCAAGCAAAAAGTAATTCTTTATAATGTTTTCACTTCTTATGTTGATATAGAAAATTTTTAATTTTTTATAGCTATTTTTACAGATTACCAAGGGACCGAAATTGAAAGATTTTTCAAAGGAAAGTAAAATTTGTTCATAGAATATTTTAGGGAAATTTGTAAACTCTTCTAATTTTGTAAAACGGGAGTTTGTAAAAACTAGTTCCAAGTATACAGTATAAAAGATGCCTGTTGATGTAAATATTCTATATATGCGAGTCTAACTAACACACACTCCAACGTTGTCATTTTTAGAAGCTATCTGCCTTATTTCTAATATTAGACAGGGTGATGAAAATATTTAACTGAGCTATATATATTTTAAATGACGAAGCTGAAGACAAAGTAACCAATTCTTCTACAAATAACTTTTTTTATAAAATATTTTGCAAATGGCCGCTTATTGCAAGAAATTACTTTGGTAATAAATGTGCTGGCGATCATTGTAAAAACTTGAATGATGATCAATTCGAAATAAATTTAAAATTTAAAAATAAATAAACTGAGAAATATTTTCGTTTTAAGTTCAGAAGCTATGAAGTCTATTTAATCCCAAGTTATTTGACTCGAGTACCGGAATATAATTTAATGAATTTTAAAAGGCGAAGCAAAATGTAAAGATAATAAGTATCAAGTAATAGAAGACATTTTAAATTCTTCTATTATTTGCTACTTAATAACAATTTTAACATGAGAAATAGGAAAAAATGTGATCAAGGCGCAGTACCATCCTTTAAGTCGGATTTGATTTCACATATTGACAATAGATGGCAGTAGGAATGCAAGTGATAATTATTTGGAAATTATTTGTAACTTAGGTAGGTAGTAGAAATTAAGTACGGTGGGAGTACTGGAACACACACACAACAGAAAACGGCTATTATTGCAACTTCAAGAATTTATTTGGGGTTTAAAATTTTCTATTGAACGGAAAGTTTGTTACTGATCTGACTTCAAAGATTTGAAAATAGAAAGGACATAACACACACTGCGTCAAAAAGTCTCTCTCTCTCTCTCCGGGTTACCATGACAGTAATAATAATCTAAATAATTTTCTCTGGTCTTTTGACTCTTTTTTTTCTTCTACTAGTGGGCAAAAAAAATATAATTTTGGTAATTTCATACAGGCTACTCTTTACCGATTTACATTCTACTCAATTTTTAATTCTTAGAATAGTTATTATTGGGAGTTATTTGAGCAATTTCATATTCTTAATAAATAATATCCTCAAATCTACTCCAGAGTTAATGGATTTAAGATCTATGTTGATTGTATGCTGTGCTCTCTTGGTCTTAGTAAAGGAGATTGTCAAAGCTCTAAACATGCGAGCTATCAAAGACGTCAAATTGGGAAAATATTGAAAGTCTCTAATTATTCATGAGTTAATAAGAAATAAAAGTATATAATGTTGTGGGCAAAGATTCGGGTGTCAGATATCTACTCCAAATACTTCAATCTACTCCAATACACTTGGTCCTTATGTTATTGATCACAGATACATATTTCCCGTTCTAGCAATCATTTTAGGTAGTCTGGAGTCAGCTTTTTGTTTGTATCTATCTGTATCTTTCTGTTTTTCTATTAATTCTGTTTTGTATTTATCTGTCTGTATCTTTGTTTTGTCTGTCTGCCTATCTGTACCAATGGTTGATTTAAGAGATGTTAATAAATGTAAGTGTGGATAGATGTAAAACTTTAGTTGATCGTATGTTGTGCACCCTTGGTCTGAGTAAAGACGATTGTCGAAGCCATGAACAAATATAAGCAAAGGCACCAAGGTGAAAAATATTGGAAATCTCAAATTATTCACTTAGAATATTAGTTTACAAAATTATTTTTTGGGAGCAAATTCGGGTGTCGGAGATCTACTTCAAAATTCCCCTAGTCATCATGACATTGATCAAGGACACACATTTCCCCTTCTTAGCAATCGTTTTATATAGTATGGAGTTAGTTTTTATTTGTCGTCTTGTTATTACCACTGTATGATTTATGACTATTCATACTGTACGATAAATGCTACGTATACGCGAATTTAGCTCCATTCAAATTATTTATGTGACTTTTAATAGTCTAAATTTTGATAGATCGATATCCTTGGTTGCTTATTTGCTACAGCTCATCGATACTGGGCTCAGCAAATCAATATTTGGGGGCTTTTCCTTTAAATTTGATAGAATTGTTTTTGTTTATCTCTATGCATCCATGTTTTGCTACATGAAGGCTAACTATACCAAACCTACACATAGGGGAGTGAAAGCATTTCTAGAGAAAGAGAGTCGTGCATTCAAATCACGTACGCGGTCACCACTGTAGCGGTGCAGAATTTCTAAATAGTTTGAGTACACTCCATTCTCAATTGGAATTCAAGAATGGCGAATTCCGGAAGAGGTGAGATTAAAATTATTTTAAACTCAAATTTAAAAATGTATTTAAAGTGTTGGAAACCTAAAATTGGTTAAATCAGACATACCACCTTGAGAAAGCAGATTCTCCAAGTTTGATCTTTTAAGGTTAAAAGATGTTACAATGATGTGTAGATTGCAGCCGAGAGGCGAATTCAAGGGTGGAAAAATTCGTCGGAGAGTGAAATAAAAATTATTTTAAAATTTAATTTTAAAAATTTATTTCAAATGTACGAAAATTGGAAAATGGTTAGTTAGGATGACGTCAATGAAGATAGAATCCAAATGATAAGTAATTTAGCATATGACACGGTCAATAATCAGATTATGAATACCGCCTGTATTGAAGAAAGCACAGTTTCTCAGTTACTCCAAGTTTGGTCTTTAAGGTTAAATGATGTTACTTAGCTGAGTAGATTGCAGACGAGAGAGGCAATTTTAAGGGTTGAAAAAATCATGGGCTGTTGAAATGAAAATTATTTTAAACTTTAATTTTTAAATGTATTTTTAATGTACGAAAAATAAAAACTGGTTCATTGTGAAGACATCAATGAAACGAGAATCCAAAAAATAAGTAACTTAGCAGTGACGAACATGGCTAAGAATAAGATCAGACATACTGTCGAGCCAGTCAATAAAACAGTTTCTCTAGGTTGTTTAATGTTGAAAGATGTTACAATGCTACGTTTAAGTATAAAAGTTTCTCTGATACCTCATAAATGCTGTAAAACAGAGCGACTCAATCAACAACTATGTCTGCGTGACAACATCGTTATACAGTTCTGTATTGGATAACTATATATTATTAGTGTACCACACGATAACTGCTCCAAACTTCAGGTCTTGGTGGTGGCGGTCGCTGTAGAAACAGGACTAATTCATTCTAAGTAAGGGTAACTTACGGGATAACGTAAATTTATTTTATTTTTCTTGAATGTTGGCTGGTGGAAAGAGGTTGTATACTAAGACAGATCTCGCTGATAAGTAAACATCTTAACACACGTTTCCAAAATTTTCATTAATTGCGGCAGTGTGTAAAACTTGAATGCATTTGTTCATGTATACCCTATGGAAAATAGGATAAGGTCCGTTTAAATGGCGAGGTACCGGGGCATACTTAATGTCTGGAGCAATTCTGATAGTACACAGGTAAGCAGCACATAACTATAGTCATAACAAAAATACTAAACTTGTTAATATAACCTTATTGACTAACATAGCAGACAGTGGCGGAAGGTCTTAAACAAACCTACAGGCGGCAGGTAT
This sequence comes from Metellina segmentata, assembly GCA_947359465.1. Lineage (NCBI taxonomy): Eukaryota > Metazoa > Arthropoda > Arachnida > Araneae > Tetragnathidae > Metellina > Metellina segmentata. The sequence continues at coordinate 137,269,583 of OX375872.1, read as the reverse complement.
TAAGTTAGTCTACAAGTGACAGACCTCAAGTCAGCTTACATATGGCAGGTATTAAGTCAGCCTATAGGCAGCAGCTATTAAGTCAGCATGCAAGCAACATGCCTTAAATCAACCTAGGCTGCAGATATTAATTCAGCATACAGGCAGCAAGTATTAATTATGCATGCAAGGAGGCATGCCTTAAATCAGCCTACAGAGTGAAGGTATTAAGTTAGCCTACAATGTACAAGTATTAAAAATACAATGTACAAGTATTAAAAATACAATGTACAAGTATTAAAAATACAATGTACAAGTATTAAAAAGCCTACAAGAGGCAAGTCTTAGTTTGCATACAGGCGGTAAATTGGTAAATCCGGTCCTGGTTAAGGTATAGATGAATTATGGAAAAATAACTCATAAAATGATATCATAGGAGCGTTAACAAACACGCATAATTGAAAAATTCTTGCAAAAATAAAAATGCACAAACAAAGCGAAATGATAGAAAAGTTAAAAAATAGTCATAGATAGGAAAAAAAAAAAACGAAATCAGATATTTTATACAGAGAAATGGCTCCATAAAACGAGATATTTCATATATCTTTCAGCAATTTACCAATTGCAAAAAACTATAACCCACAGGGAAAAATTTTCATTTTCATTGCGTAATAATATTTGATTTAATTCTTGATACAATAAATGAAATGTCTTACGTTGGTCCGTAGTTACAGGTGTACAGCTCTACATATTGAAATCTAGGATCATTAGAGTAGCTGTGGATAGTATAGCCGCATCCAACTTTCCATGAAGTAGCCCATAGAGCCTGAAATTAAAATAAAATGTTTAATAAAGGGGCTTATTTTACATTGTAATCACGTTGAAATTGTATGTAACTGAAGGTAATGAATAATGTATGTAGCTGAAGGTAAATGAAGTATTCGGAAGGAAAACGTGCATGTGAGGTGGATTTTCTATTTTCAATGATACTTATTCTAATGAATGAATTTGCATGCGGTGAATTAGCCACACTACGAAATTCAACTTACAATACAGTAGTATTTATAGCAATGTTAACTATCTCCAACATACCAAGTATTTTATGATATAAAATTGCTTTTGTCTTTCAAGTCTTACAGCAGTCCGGTTGGGATAGTAGCGGATTAGGAACCGGAGGGTAACGAGTTGGGAACCCAATCCAACCAAAGTTCGACGGGCAAAGGGGGGCTGAGGTACGTTCAATTTGTTGTGTGTTCAAATGTCCTGGCGTGGTGTAGAAGTTTAGAGAGTAGGATGCCATCTCAGGTGTGACATCGTCATCTGACCGTGGTTCAGGATTATGAGCTGTTGTCCTTGGATCTTTCTTTCGGGACTGATTCCATGACCGTCAGTCGCCAATGACCCGCTGTGTTGCTCCAGTACGACGTTAATTCAACTACTTACCTTAACACGACTTGCTAAATGCTCTATGTTCATTTGGCTCTTCTAGATATAGTCGACTGTTGCAGACCGAATTGTAAGAACGTTCGACAATTTGCCTCTCTAGAATAGTTTAGAGCATTTCCTTAATTTAATTCGACCCTTCTTATTATAATCATGTGGGAAAATAAAACACGCAGTCAAACGTAAAAATTCGGGGGAATACGATTAATCACAATGTAGGTAGGTAGTTAATTAGACTACCATTCTCCCTGGAGCAACACAACAGGCTATTGGCGACAATCCACGATCAATTCCGAAGGGTACACAGCACAACAATCCCAGGACAACACCTCGATATTTTGAACCACGTTCAGATGATGAGCTTAAAACTTCAGCTGGCACTTAATTAGAGTACCATTCTCTCTGGAGCAACACAACATGAAATTGGCGACAATCCACGATCAATTCCGAAGGGCTCACAACACAACAATCCCAGGACAACACCTCGATATTTTGAACCAAGGTCAGATGATAATCTTAACCCTTTAGCTGGCACTCCACACTCCAAACTTCCGCACCATACCAATGTGAGGACATTTGAGGTCACTGCATATTTAACATGCACTAGTCCTCATATACACTTCGGTCTTTGGCTGGACCGAGTTTCGAACTCGCAACTCTAAGGTTGTTATTCCGTTACCCTTCCGGGGTCCCTCGGTTATTTTTAAGACAGTGCTTTAGGTTTAAAGACATTCGAAATATGAAGGTAGGCATTTTAATGACGTTGCACTGGAGCCACAGCACGGGCTATTGGCGACAGTTTGGGATCAGACCCGAAGGGAAAGATCCGAGGACAACACAACATACTTTTGAACCACGGTCATCCACGGTTTTGAACCATCCTTCAGATGACGAGGTCACACCTGAAATGACATCCTCTCTCCAAATTTCTACACCACGCCAAAGGGTGGAAATTTGAGACCACGGCAGATGTAACGGGAAAGGCCCCCATGTTCATGGCAGTTATTGGTTGGATTCGAACTCGCAACCCTTCGGTTGCTAATCCGTTACTCTTTGCAGCCGGGCTACTGCGGCCTTGCAAAATCGGTGAAATACCCAAGAGATTTCCAATTTTCAATGACACTGATTTTCGTTGCGGTGAATCTTTATTTCTCTGCTCAATATTTTCTTTCATCTAGAACGAGTCAACTATTTTCTAACGAATCTTAAGAGCATTTCGAAATTCGCTTTACTCTAAAATAGTTTATGGAATTGCCATTATCTATTCACTTCGTTATCTATCAATTTAAATCATGCGGGCAAATGAATTACTCATCTAAAAGAGAAAAACTGTGCATACGCTTGTGTTTGAGATGTATTACTTCAAATTAGACGAAGCATTTAAAAAGGTAAAACATGTCTAATAGATTTCCTTACCTCAATAATATTGATTCTAAAGAATTTATTTGCTGAATTTTTTTTCTTTTAGAAAAAGTGGTGTATTTTTCACGCGAATCATCAGAACACTTTACAATTCGTTAATGGTAATTGGTAATTTTAGTTAACGTCGTACTAGAGCAACACAACGGGCTATTGACGACGGTCCGGGATCAGTCCCTTAAGGGAAAGATCCGAGGACAATACCTCTTAATTTTGAACCACGGTCAGATGACGAAGCAACACCTGAGCTGGCACCCCACTCTCCAAACTTTCACGCCAACCCAACGTGACAATTCGTTAATGGAGTTATCCATTACTATTTATTATTTATTATCCTGGTGGTTATTTCGAGATATCTCATAAAAAAACATAATTAACAAAACTGACCAGAACAGACTCTTTGGGGATGGATCCCTGACCGTGGCCAATAGCCCGTTTTGTTGTATCAATGTGACGTTAATCAAAATACCTACCTGGCTAGATCTTGATGGACGAAATATCTCACCTAGACCTCTTTGCGGGATGATTCAAATCACTTTTGAAAATAAACTACGAAGTTAAAAGTGAGAAATTGTGGATTGGATTATTTTTCAGTCGTGGTACTTACAGTTAGAGGACGTATTTGAAAAAGATAAAATGCCTAATAGATTGCATGTTCTCAATGACTAATTTTAACGAATCGATTTGCTCTTTTGTAAATGTAATACTGTAAAAGGAAGCACTTTAAAAAAGGTAAAATTCCTAATACATTTACCACTCCATGACACTAACTTGATTGAATCAGTCTCTGTCTTTTTTAGAAAGAGAAGACTATTAAAAAAAATCGTCAAAGAGCGTTGTGCAATACCCCTTATTGGAATAGTTTATGGGATTCATTGTATTTATTTAATCCTTATTGATTGAAATTACGTGGAAAAAATAAAGTAAGCAGTTGAAAGTGAGAAATCGTGAATGCTTTTATTTCTCATGTATATTACTTTAAGTTAGAGCAAGCTTTTAAGTGATAAAAATATGCCTAATGGATTTTCTATTCCGAAATGACACTCGTTCTACTGAATTTATTTACTCAATAATTTATGTCCCTTGAAAGAGTCGACTATTTTTTAACGAATACCTAAGTAGCGTTCAGCAATTCGCCTTACTGGAATAGTTTATGGGACCTGGTTTATCTATTTGTTATGCAAATAGCTGATGGTATAACTTAACAGTATTTCTCATTTAGTTGCAAACTCTTCATCCCATCGATAGATATATTTCTGGTTTTTCCATATCATAAAGAGAGAATTCAGTTCGAAAAATTTCAGGAATAGTTTTAAGTGGGACTGCAATTATCATTTTAGATAAGTAGTTGAATTGAGGTTGCACTGGAGCACTGCGACGGGCTATTATGTACGGTCTGGAATTAATCTCGGAGGGAAAGTTTTCGAGGGCAACACTTCATAGTTTCGAACCACGGTCAGATGGCTGAGCTGGCACCCAACTCTCCAAACTTTCACTCCACGCCAACTTGAGGACGCTTTAACATGCACGATCCCACAAATACACGACGTTTTTAGAGCTTTGAACTCGCCAACCTCCGTCTGCTAATGTTCCCCAATCCCTCTTTCCCCCTTCACAACATTTTTTATTCGACATTGTCTTGTGATTGGAGCAGCTTGACACCATACGCCATAAAACGCTGAAGCAACCAACAAGCCGTGTTATCGTGGCCGGAAATGTTTCAGTCACCATTTGGAGAGGGGTTGCATTAATCATTTCTGGATCCTTTGGCAGACAAATAATTACACCCCTGTATGTACATATATAAAAATAAATTAATATATTTTTTGATTTTTCAATTAGACTAAATTTAAAAATAAAATTTTAATTAACTAAAGATAGATATATGGTCCCTGATGTCAGAAAAATTTACTCTTCTCTAATTTAGGGCGAAAAGAAATTGCTAGTTAGATAGTGATGAAAATTAGCTCTGCGGAGGTTCAGTATCATAATATATATATATATATATAAGTGTAATAATAATAGAAAACTAATAATAAAAACCTTTACTTTGCGGCAGATAGAGAATTGTTACCACTAAATTTCGTTAACACCAGCGGCATGGTATTGATCTGTGTACGGTGGATGTCCTCCCCCTTTTTATTGACCGCTGGCATCGATCACCATTTACGAGCTGTCAGCGGCTGACCTTCTAGAGGATCCCTCCTTTTGTTCGGTACTCTACCTTGTCGACCGTGAGGTGTGAACGCTTTGGGGGAAAGGCAGAAGGTCGCTCCGGTGAAATCTATACGCCACGCCTCACAAAACTGTGAAAGGAAAGCGTCAGTCGTAAAGGACACTCAAAGCTCTATCGCTAAAGTTAGGTCATTAGGTAAGGGTCGGACATGCAGGCGAAAGAGCCGTTCCTGGAGACGATTGAAAAAAATCTAAGCGTCTTAGCGTAAAGGTTAAGTTATACCATCACCTATTTTCATTAACAAATAGATAAAACAAGTCCCATAAACTATTCCAAAAAAGTGAATTGCTCAACGCTACTTAGGTATAAAGTAGTCTACTATTTTATGGGACATAAAATATTGAGTAAATAAATTGAATAGAACCAGTGTCATTTAAGAATAGAAGATCCATTAGGCATATTTTATCGTTTAAAAAAAGCTACATCTAACTTAAAGTAATATACCTCAGAAATAAACGAATTCACGATTTCTCACTTTTAACTGCTTACTCTATTTTTTTTCCATGTGATTTCAATCAATAAGGAGATAAGGAATCATAAATAAAATGAATCCCATAAATTATCCCAATAAGGCAAATTCCACAACGCTCTCTGACGATTAGTACAAAATAGCATACACTCTAGTATAAAATATTAATAAATTTTAATATTTCATCAAAGTAGATTTTCTTTTGCTCCAATTAAGTGAATCGCAAATTTTAGTAATTCAGTTTTTAGTCGGGGACTATATAGAAAGTAATTCTTAGATTATAAACAGTTGACAATAATAATTATAAATATAAATAATAAAAAAAATAATGATTATAAAAAAAGTATAATAATTATACATAAAAAGTATAATAATTATACATAAAAAGTATAATAATTGTACAGAAAAAGTATAATAATTATACAGAAAAAGTATAATAATTATACAGAAAAAGTATAATAATTATACAGAAAAAGTATAATAATTACACAGAAAAAGTATAATAATTATACAGAAAAAGTATAATAATTATACAGAAAAAGTATAATAATTATACAGAAAAAGTATGAAGAAAGCTCCACTTGATCAAATGACACTGTCTTTTAGTCCCATTTTTTTAACCTGTCTCTGAAATTTTTTATAACTTCTTGCTTAGAAATAAATATTAATTTCATAAATATTAATCAAATATACTATCCCCAATATCGGTAAAATTTACATCACTGAATTCGCATGAAAAGAAATTGCTCGTCAAATATTGATGAAAATTTACTGAAGTCGTTCTATCAAAATTATTAATATGTAGTAGTATTGTATAGTAATTATGTATTGTAATAAATTTAAATATTTCATCAAAGTTGACTTCATCTTGCCTCATTTCAGTGAAACGCAAATTTTAATTTAATCTTAATCGGAAACCGTGTAGAAATTAATTCTTAGATAAAAAACATCCACACTATTTATAATAATTATACCAAAATTACGGAAATTCCACTTGATTGACTGACATCTTTTAAGTCCAATATATAATCTCTATCTGAGATTTTTAGTAATTACTTGCTGTTTAGAAATAAATATAAATTGAATAAAAAAACAATTAGAGAGAGCAAACGGCGCCCCCTAATACCTACAAGATACGGTATTGAACAACTGTTTTTCATTTTGATGCATCCTACCATTATTTAAAACTTGGGCAAGGATCTCGTATGACACTGTATGATCTAATCTACGGATGATAGAATTATGTAAAAAAAAATTTTTTTAATTCATCTTATACTCATCGGAATCCTTGTTTCAAAAATGCTTTTAGCACACATGCTTCATTAACTAAAGATCAGTGTCGTTGATCATAAAGGCGGGACGATCGAAAGAAATCGATGAAATCACGCATCAATCAATTGTGCTTATTAATTTTTTTGCACTTCGATAAGTGGTGCTACTAAACATTCAAATAATCAGATCTATCAGATAACATCGCAATAAAGGAAGTATTATTCGCTTATCTTTCTTTTCTGTCACCAAGCATAAAGACTATATATATATAATCTGGATGAAATCGACGCTCTAATCTTACACTAAACTACATAAAACTGTATGTTCGGTGGCATTATTCAACGAATTTAGCAGTGGTATAGCTAAAATTCCTCAGATCTTGATGGACGAGATGCCTCTTGGAGTGTTTTAAAATGCTTCAGATGGAAAAATTATTTGATCACATTTTTTCACGGAACTTGATTTTACTCACAGAACAATATTTCTTTACGTGCATTCAGAATTAGCGAAAGGAAGATCTAAACGAACTTTTGAAATTTGTTTCATAAAAGTATACGAGGCAAATCATTATATAATTTACTTCCAAACCATTACACAATAATTTTAACGAGAATTAGCTTCACATGATTCCTTGTTTTCTCTGAAATAATGGAAGATAATTCCATACTCAAAGGCAATTACCTGAATTTAGGGAACTATGAAAACATTTTCTTCTTTTGCATTTGTAGTACTAATTATGCTATTTCTCTATCGTGCTTATTTCGCAATGTACAGCTGCAGGGGGAAATCAAACCACCCTCTTTATTCAACCACTGTTTTCTATAAATTTAGAAGCAGAAAATTCGGCTAAGGGTTCATCTTCATGTTGAATTACGCACAATCGTAGAAATTTTGAATTGCGATACCAGATTTTAATGCCAAATTTAGAATTTATACTAAAGTTCAACCCTGAATACCATATCAAGTTTCAAGTACAGCCGTCCGGAATAATTACTATAGAAATTTTGAATAACCTAATGTTAAAATTATTCCGTTTTTCGTTTAGATTGGGGCCACGGTTGCTTTTCTATTATCCGGCCTATCATGCAGGGCCGCGATAGTACGGTTGGAAGAATAACGGATTAGCTACCGGAGGGAGTTGGAATCCAGCCAAAGACCGTCGTGTACAAAAGGAGGTGGTGCACGCTAAATACGTCGTGGCTTCAAATGTCCTCACGTTGGCGTGGCATGAAAGTTTGGAGAGTGGGGTGCCAGCCCATATGTGACCTCGTCATCTGACCGTTGTTAAAAATTCAGCCGTGTTGTTCTCGGATCTTTCTCTTCGGGAAGGTTCTCGGACCGACGCCGATAGCCCGTTCTGTTGCTCCAGTGCGACGATAATTAAAATACCTACCTTGCACATGCAGAAATTTTTTTATTTCGCTTCTACTAAAGATTTCAAAGGAAATTTGTTTTATTTATTCATAATTAAATTTTTCCTATTACTGCTCCTGTGAAGCTGAGTTCATTACAAATAAGTGCTTGATATGCCCACGTTTTATTCGAAAATTCCCATTAATGACCTGTGAAGTTGAGTTCATTATAAATAAGAGCAACCGTGACATCGGAATTCAGAAATTGATTGAACTGACTAAGAAATTAAGTAGCCATCCCTACATAAGCGCATGCTAGGATCGAATTCCACGTGTAGAAAACATCGAAAAACATGCTGTCTCTTTATTTAAATGTAAAGCTATATTGCAAGCAAACATAAATTTAAAAGTTTTAGCAGAAATTGACAAACGCAGATCAAAACAGAAGAATTTAAGTGCTGACTGAGCATAATAGAAATCTCTAAGTAGCCAACCCGACCTAGAATAATAGAATTCCACGTGTGGAAAACATCCAAAAACGTGTTGCCTTTATTTAAATATAAAAGTATATTGTAAACAATCGTAAATCATAAGGTTTTGGCAGAAAATTAACAAGTGAAGATCAGAATAGAAAATTTTACGCGCCGAATAAAAGACTAGGAAATTAAGTAACCAGCCCGACTTTAGCACGATCTAAAATCGAATTCCACGTTAGAAAACGTTGAAAACATATCACCTCTATCATTGGAATATAGCCGACCAACCGGTATAGTGGTTAAGGTGTTAGCCTCTAGATCGGAAGGTTCCTGGTTCGAATCCGGGTCCGGGCATGGATGTTTGTAAGCGTATGGTGTAGAGGCGGCTGGTGCACCTTAAATCTGCCGAAAGTCCTCACGTTGGGTTGGCGTGGAAGTTTGGAGAGTGGGGTGCCAGCTCAGGTGTTGCTTCATCATCTGACCGTGGTTTAAAATTACGAGGTGTTGTCCTCGGATCTTTCCCTTAAGGGACTGATCCCGGACCGTCGTCAATAGCCCGTTGTGTTGCTCTAGTACGACGTTAACTAAAAATTACCAATTACCATTGGAATATAAAGCTTTAGTATAAACAACCGTAAGTCATAAAGATTTATGCAGAAATTAACAAGCGTGTATCTGAACAGAAGAATTAAAGTGTCGGCTGAACCAATTGAGCAACCAGCCCTACATAAGTACATGCTAGTATTGAATTCCACTAGTAAACATCGAAAAACGTGATGTTTCTTTATTTTAATGCAAAGCTGGGCTGTAAACAATCGTAAATCATAACATTTTATGCAGAAAACTAACAAGTGGAGATCAAAACAGAAGTCTAATAGAAAAACAAACTTAAACCGCGATGTTTTGTGCAGACAACTTGCAACGCATATCAAAACAGAAAACTGACAGAAAAAGTTATGATTCAAAACAATGCTAATTCTGAATTCCCAATCAGTTGCGTTGATTGGGTTATAATGTGAGTGGCCTACTGAAACTGACTTCATCAACCAGTTCTTCGACCTTGTGGACTTGACCGTGTGGTTAGTCAAGTCAAGGCGTTCTCAAATTATGCTAAAAAAACAAGCGCTCTTATAAATCATTTTAAAAGTTTAGGCCTCTGTGCCCGGAATTTCAATTCGATTACTACTGGTTCCATTTCCCCTGTTAGGTCCAATGTCAGAAAACGTGCGTTTTGGCCTTGTAGTTTTTTCGGAGCATGAAAGTGAAAGGTTTGTGGTTATATATAATGGTGCAAAAATGAATCGAAATATGCAGAGTGAATCAGAATGGATGTTAGGGTGATTATCTCCTAAACCCATTTGTTGTAGAAACATACTTCCACTTAGAGAATGTTTGCAAGTCAAATATGCAGAGAGTGAATCAGAATGGATGTTAGTAGGATTATCTCCTAAACCGTTTGTCGTAGAAACATACTTCCAATTATAAATTGCTTGCAAGTCATTTGTAGATCATAATACGTCGTTTATATAGCAAGGGGTCGTATATATAAAAACATTACGAAATTTAATTTTTTATATGGGGTTTCTAGCATTTTTCAATTTGAAAAGTATTATGCTAGGTCGAATAGTATAGTACAGCAATCTAAAAAGTAGCAATAAGTATATTCTACTGTAGAAATGAATCGAAATATACAAAGTGAATTAGAGTGGGATGTTACTTTGGTTGTGCTATAAGCCGTTTGTCGTACAAGCATGCTTCCCATTAGAAAATGTTTGCAAATAATCTATAGATCTTGAAAATATCGCACCCCGGCAAGAAAATTGACATTACTCAAAATTGCAACATTTGAGAAAATCAACTAAAAGGATACTATAAAACTCATATTGAAATACTATAAGCTTCTCTCTCTCTTTTTTAAATTTCAGGTAAGTATTTATTGCGGTAAATTCTATTATATTCTATGGAATAGTAGTATAACACGCTGTTGCACCTCATACATATTTTTCAATGATATAACCTCAAAAATTTCATTTTTTGTCTTGTGTCACTTTTCTTGCCGGTGTGCGATATGTTTATATCAAAAGGAGTCGTTTGTATATATGTATAAAAATTACGAAATTAAAATTTTTATAAAGGGTTTTTATTTACTTATAATTAGGAAAATATTATCCTAGGTCTAGAGTAATATAGTTATTTAGAGTGTAGCGTTAAGGTCTCTTTTTTTTTCTAGTGTAGAAGGGACTCAAAGAACACAGGATTAATCAGAACAGATGTTTGTGTAATTATCGAATTCACCGTTTGTCCTAGAAACACGTTTCCAGTTAGAAAATTTTTAAGTCATCTATAGATCTTGAATACATTGCTTATATTGCAAAGGGTCGTATGTGTATAAAAATTACGAAATTAAAATTTTTATATGGGGTTTCAATCAACTTTCAATAATTCGAAAAATAAAATATGCAGGGTGAATTAGAATGGATATTTGCATGAATATCTTTAACCGTAGAGAGAGTAGTGTAAAGACCCTCCTAAGTGTAGAAGTGAATCAAAATATACAAGGTGAATTAGAACGGATGTTGCGGTGATTTTCTTCAACCCTCTGAGGTGTTCATACGCATAATTCCACCTTGCTATCTGCAGTCTTTCCTGCATGATTTCTAACGAATTTTGACTCCCTAAACTAATTGAATTTTTCCAAAGGGTTCTATTCTATGGAAATGAGCAATAGAATCCTTCCAAAAGATTCTGTTCTCACTGAAATGGGCAATTTTATCTTTCCAAAAGATTTTACTTTACAAAATGGGCCAGTAGAATCGCTTCTAAAAATTCTAAAGATAGGAGCAATGGAATATTTCAAAATGATTATAATTTAAAGAACGAACCAATAGAATCTTTCTAAAAGATTTTACTCTAAAGAATGGTTCAATAGAATCGTTTACAAAGGAATGCAACACCAATGAAACCGTTTTATTCCAAGGAAAGACCATTAGAATCGTTCCAAGGGTTTATATACTAGTCTAACGAAGGGACCTATAGAATATTTCTAAAGGCTGAAAGAATCCGTGGATTCGTTAGATAGACGTGGTTAAAAAAAAACGATTTGATAACAAGATACAAGGGGGTGCCTAGATCTTTATTTTCAGTGGAAACATATTCTTTATATTTCTTTGTTGATTGGTCGCTGGCATTTGCTACACTGGTGTTACTTGTGCGTTATGGATCTGAGCTTTTCGACGTATTCGAATATTATTCTCCTCAGAGTACAACTACGAATATTTATTCATAAAAATGCTTAAAAACCAAAAACAATTCCTAGAGAACCTCTCATGGCCCTGAATAATTTATATCAGGGCCCTGATGGTACAAAAATGCAAAATTAAATTTTTACTATAGTTGCCAAGAAACTTTCAATTATAAAACAATTTGTTCTGAATGTAGAAGTGTAGAAGTACAGTAATCTAGATAGAAATACAGGGGTCGTATACGTAGAAAAATGTTTAAATTGATTTTTTAACATAAAACCATAAACTGAATTAACAATCATTAAAAAGTTAACTTGCACTACCGAGAAAATTTTACTGAGAAAAAATGTCATCCTACGTAAAATTAGTTAAAAAGGTATAAGAAAGAAACTATATTTGTAAGGTTAATATTCACTGCGTCATCATAGAGTAAATAACATTGATAATAAGTTTTTCTACTTATCGACAAAGTGTCACTGAGCATCCTCAAAATGAGATACAATATAGCATTTCATTAAATTTGTAGTTTAATTAATATCCGGTCCCTAAAGTTGCACCTTTTCCGCCAAAAAAGGGTCATCAGCAAGGTAAGGCGATTGATGTAAGTAAATGAAAATAACTGAACAAATTTCATTACTCATTCAATTAATACAGCTTATATTTAGAACAACTACGTAAAAATGTCTGGAAAAGCGAACTGAAATACTTAACATTTGTTTTAGCACCAGATATAACAATAGATATGCAAGTATTTAGTTTTATGGTTAAATGTAAACTAAAGTCAATGATTTGTGCAATTCGCACCTTATGCAGTACAATCGTTGAACTTAAGTGGCCTTTCAATATTTTGACCAGATTTTCCAATTCGATTTCAATATATATATATATGTCATATTACAAATCAAGTGCAATTTTTGTGTAAAATTAATTTCCAAACAAATTCTAAGAGCGTATTTTCATACAATATCTGCTTCTCAATTCAATTTTAATAGAACCTGTAACATCCGTACGCAACAACACAACCTAAAACGAACAGCCATTTTCGGGGAGGCCAATTAAATACTTTTATATCAACTTATCGTCACGGCAGTAATGATTAGCTTTGACTCGCGCTACCTGTAACAGAAAAGCAACTGATTAATCAATGAAAGTTGAGCATTTTATCGCTTCCGTTGACACCTTAATGAAGGATGCGTTAACCAATGAAATATCACGAGTGGAAGAGTAGGCTTTCATTTTATCTTTCATAAATGTAATTTAAAGTAGGAATTGATCATCTCATCACTAAAAAAGTTGATTGGTAAGCATTGATCGATTAGGAAAGTGCTGATTACCAATTGATAAATGTTATGATTATCAAAAAAGGCGAGAAAATAAGTAATTTGATCAAAAAGTAATTTATGCGCACACATTTATTTTTTCTATATAGGATATATACTTTATTCGGTGTTGGTTAAAATGATATATTGATAAAACTGGGGAACATGATACCACATGAAGAAGCAACTTGAGATGCTGATTATTGGTGATCGATTACGTATATTAGAAAGGCAAAAATAAGGACTACTTACCTGAGTATAATGGCCGGTCATTGGATATTTGGGAGCTCGGAAAGGACTGATCCATTTTGGATAGAAATCTTTCACTTCGTCATAGAGGCTTTGGATGGTAGATTCCCAGTCTGGCACAGGAAGGTTATTGCCGGTTTTTGCTCGAGTTGCGATGTTTTGACCAACAGAAAATGCTTCTGCAAGAATAAGATAAACGTTGTGATAAACCTTGTTTCTTGTAGTACATTGAAGTGAACCGTCCCGCTAGTAGACAAAGGTAGGCATTCAGGACCAACTGCAAATGCTTCTGCAGTACTGAAATGTATATCCTGAGAACGTGTTAGATGGATGTGAAACATCCAGCTGGTGAATGAAGGTATGCATTTAAGACCAACATAAAATGCTTCTGTAAGAATAAAATAAACATTGTGATAAACCCTGTTTCTTGTGATAGGTTGATGTGAAACATTCCGATGATGGATCACTGTACTCATCTAGGGTCAACAAAGAATGTCATAGAAACAAAAAAACATACAACAAAATAGCTTCATAGAAACTCAGATCTACTTGAATCATTTTCAGCTGACTGATTCTAACAAGTGCCTTATTTGCCTTGACGAGGAAGAGACTTTGGAGCATATATTGTGCGACCGCACTGAAAAGAACAGTTTTAGAACTATCTTAAAGAAAATGCGGGGTCCATCTTCTATTTTTCTGTTTTTTTGCAATGTTCAATTTACATACATTGCTTCGATGGTTTATAGAAAGCATCGTGAAATTGACGTTAATACGTTGGACTCGTGCATGCAGGATGTAATGTATAGCTTTAGAGTTCAAATCAAACTCTTTTTGAATAAATCGGCACAATTGCAAATTAAAGGTTGATTTTTTTTATTGGTTATATCAGTTTGTTGCGCATTCGTCAACATACAAATAAAGCTGATTCCTGTACCATGTACGAAAGTGAAATATGTCATTCTTAAAGACAAGACTTGGCTAAATTTAAATAAGATCATTTTGAAACCCCCTCTTGTGGTTGTTTCGACGAGATATCTCGCCATTATAGAACAAAACTGACCAAATCTTGACAGACGAGTTATCTCGTCGAAACCATTTTGAAGGTTAAACGGGAAGATTTTAGGCATAACATAAGTACACAGTTCTGTCTTTTTGGTTTATATGACGATCTCTGGGATGTCAAAAAATGTCCGCAAGTTTCCTTTTTCTAACAAAATACTTGACCTCTTCTACGGCTGGTAGCGTGTTTACAGAAATGAGCATTGATCATAACCTTATCAAGATCTGGAGATTCTGGTTTCCGTTCGTATGGAGCGATATAAACGCTTTCAACAGCTATCCTTTGTTTATTTGAATAGGGACGGGAGTTACATGTGTTGATTGACAACTGAAACGTTTCGAGATACTCGATTGAACACAAGAAAAGACGCTACGTGGAGTCAAGGAACGGGTAAGTTGGAATTTTTAAAATGTCAATTGTCCAGTTTTGTCGTGGAAAATATACGTTGTGCATCATGACAGAATTTCCGGTAAGGATTTTATGGGGCTTGGAAATTATATTTGTTTGAACATGAGTACGAAATTTTTCTAATGCTGTTTGATTTATTAATTGATGTAAGAATGTTGCATTACAGTTACCGTAATTTCATACAATTATGGTCCAAATCGTCATACTTTAGATTTTTTCTCGTGACTTTTAAAATCAAGCCTTTTTTAATTATTTTTCCTGATATTACCTGTAGAAAGATTGGAAATCAAAATAAAACTTTTGACAAGTAAGACTATCCGAGCTCCGATTAACAGAGTATCCGCGTTGTCCTATCCAAATTTGACACCGAGATTTTTAAGCTTTAACACTACTGGTGGTCATCACGTCGAGGTATCTCGTCGTTCGCAAAATTGACCAGATCTTAATAGGCGGCGAGATATATCGTCATTAAAAGAAAACTGATTTGATTTGGTCATCAGAAAACAATCGGTAATATCTCGATGAGATATTTGACGTCATGACCAAATCAAATCTGATCAGTTTTCTTCTAATGACGAAATATATCGCCCATCAAGATATGGTCAATTTTACTGATAACGAGATACCTCGTCGTGATTTAGCAAAATTGGTAAAATCTAGATAGACGAGATACCTTGTTGGAACGACTTGGAGGATTAAATAAAGCCAAGCACGAGTGGCGCACTTTGTGTTTGACAGGTCTGCTTTAAGTCTTCTGCAGATGTTTGTTCTTGTGCTGTTAGAATGTTTTAATCCAATAATGGATAAACTGCGAAAGGGTGTGTAACTTACGTCGATTTAGTGTCAAATTATCACAATAAAATACACCGTGTGACACAAAAATCCGAGTATATTCATAATCCCTACTTAATGAAACTTTCAGCACTAGTAATAATAACACGCAGACCAGTAATTTTTCTGCAGTTCGTATTGGCCAGTTTTGTGTTACTGCATCTGTATTATCCAAGTTTCTAGTTATCTGAGGCTGTTATTTTGCTCCACTTTACCTCGAATAACCAAGGTTCAAATGTATTTTTTTGAGACAAACTTAGAAGTATAGTTGTGTTGTGAAGTACACAACTGTAGACCATCGAATACTTTATGTAGTGAATCGGTAAAGGTCCATCATTGAGAAAATGCTTGCAAGAGATTGTAAGCAACAGGTAACTCGCACTGACGGTTGACGAGTGGTGAAAAAACATGCGGACAAATTGGATTCCAATACCATAACAATATCATTCAATCAATGGTCTGCCATTTAATACTCAAACTGTTCACTAAACCTCGTTCTTACTTCATACTTGTGTATTGTGATCAAAAAGTACCCGGAATGCTGTCATAAAACAAAAGGTATAAATTTTTTGGTCAAAATGTATTACAAAAATGTATTACGCCCTTCAAAGTAATCTCCTCCAACTTCAATGCACTTCTGTCAACGTTTTTACCAACCTTCATAACATGCCTTAAAGTCGTTTTTGTGAAACCCCGTCAGAATTCGTATCGAACTGTCTTTTATTGCATCAATGGGCTCAAAATGGTGCCCATGAAGAAGGAGTTTCACCCATGGAAATATTAAAAAATCACACTGTGCCATATCAGGTAAATACGAAGCTTGTGGAGCCGTATTTGTTGAATGCTTTGTCAAAAAATCACGAATAATAATGGCATTGTAAGAAGACGCATTATCGTGTTGCAATACCCATGAGTTATCTCCCCACAATTCAGGTCTTTTTCGACTTGTCGTTTCCACGATTGATATAAGAACTTGTTCAATAATATCTCTTATTGTTGAACGACGACCACTAGGCACCAATTTTCTGACATGCTGAACATTAGTCGAAGTGGATGGTCTACCAGATCGCGAATCATCTACGACGGATTCTCTACCTTCTTTAAGCTTTTATACCTATCACATTTCCGCACATTTAATTGTCAAAAAGTCACGAATAATAATGGCATTGTGAGAAGGCGCATAATAGGGTTGCAATACCCATGAGTTGTCTCGACACAATTCAGGTCGTTTTCGACTTGTCGTTTCCACGATTGATATAGGAACTTGTTCAATAATGTCTCTTAGTGTTGAACGACGATCACTAGGCACCAATTCTCTGACATGCTGATCATTAGTCGAAGTGGATGGTCTACCAGATCGCGAATCATCTACGACAGATTATCTACATTCTTTAAGCTTTTATACCTATCACATTTCCACACATTTAATTGTCAAAAAGTCACGAATAATAATGGCATTGTGAGAAGGCGCATAATAGGGTTGCAATACCCATGAGTTGTCTCGACACAATTCAGGTCGTTTTCGACCTGTCGTTTGCACGATTGATATGGAACTTGTTCAATAATGTCTCTTATTGTTGAACGACGATCACTAGACTCCAATTCTCTGACATGCTGATCATTAGTCGAAGTGGATGGTCTACCAGATCGCGAATCATCTACGACGGATTCTCTTCCTTCTTTACGCTTTTATACCAATCAAATACTGTTGTTTTTGATAAACAGTCGTCTGTAAAAGCTTTTTGCAACATTTCAAATGTGTTTTTAGCAGAAATTCCATTGCGGAAACAAAATTGAATGCATGTTCTTTGCTCAGTTACATTCGACATTTTGGAAAAACAACGAAGTGAAAATTATTTTCTTATTAAAAAAATATTTATTTTTAGACTATAAAATTAAATAAATACCTGATTGTTGCCAGATGTTTATATTATATAAGTCGAATAAATATTTGATAAAAGTTTGCTGACGATATCTACTGTATATGTATTTTAACGGAATCATTACGGATTCTTTTTGATCAGAGTAGTATATCGTTCCTTATGTGAGCACGGTGTTTTGGACCATAGTTGTTTGAAAATGCATTATTTCGTTCAGATATTTTTTATCTAAGGTCTATGATATTTTGCATGTACTATTCTCTATTTTGAAATTGTGTGTGTATTTTGCTCGTTTTGCAATAAAATAAAGTAAAGAACACATGGATTGATTTACAAAAAATGGGAATCGTAAGTAACGTAAATGTGAATTGATTGTATATATTCAAATCCATCCATTTTCAATCAAACACCAGTCTTTAGAAATTTTGTGCTTGTTAAATATGTGCCAAAAGGTGAGTAAAATGTTTTGATACATACATCAAAATAACATGGGTATATGAGCATTTTCTAGCCTAAAGAATATGTTAATTTTACGTTCAATGTCTATTTAAACTTACCTTTCGGAAAGGTTCATTTACAAGAGAATAACGGTCCTCTAAGGTAGGTTTAGAAACTCTATTTTTGTTGCAACAAGGTTATGAAAAATTGCATATGCATTGTAAATGTAAATTAGTCATGTATATTCAAATCCCTCAATTTTCAATTATTTGAAAATTTTCGTTTGTTGTTAAATATGTGAAAAAAAAGGTGAATTAAATGTTTTGCTATAAGATAGACAAATAAAACGGGTATATGAGCATTTTCTACCCACATTTCAGTGCTTACATTTCTTTGTCTGTTTAAACTTTTACCTTATTCAAAGGTTCATTTACAAGAGAATATTGGTCTTCTAAGGGATTAAGGTTCAGAAACACTATTATAATTGCAACATGGTTATGAATAATTGCATATTTAGCGTAAATGTAAATTAGTTATGTGTATTCAAATCCCTCAATTTCCAATCAAACACCAATCTTGTATTTGCTGTTAAATATGAGCAAAAAGATGAATTAAATGTTTTGCTATAAACAGCCAAATAAATACGGTATACGAGCATTTTCGAGAAGAAATAATGTGTTAATTTTACATCTCAGGGTATACTTAAACAGATATCTCACAGAAAGGTTCTGTTTTTAGACATAGAATATAAAGCACTGGAGAATGTTTATAACATACCGACTGATCTGCATTCTGGACAGTCATGAGCAAAGATGCACTGGTCAGCATGTTTCTGAGCCACTGTTGCCAGTTCCTCGTCCCATACCTAGAAGAGAAACAAAACACATTAATTTTCGTTCCTCAATTATTTGAAGTACACTTTATTAACCTTATATTTGGTACATTTCGTGCTGTATCATACAATATAATTTGGAGTAGGATTTGAATGCAATGCCCATTAAATTTACATCTCAAGTTTTGACGGCAGGCCCACTTTTCTTCGGGGTTAAATGGATATTCTATTTTATGGAGAACTAACCCAGTACATGCCCTCTTTACTTGACAACGTCCACAGCGCTACACCGTTTTGCACTTCTCCCATCTTACTATTTCATTGTGCCCTGTGCGCATTACAGATATTTATACTCTTAAAAAATTCATATTTGAACCAGATGATACTATTAATGTATATTTAAAGAATTTTATGTAATTAATATATGTTTTCTGCCCTCTGCAGTGCATATTCTGAACACCTTTATATCCTTTAAAAATAAATTTGAACCAAATAATAGTAATGCAAAGTCGAAGAATTGTATGTTATCTATACATATTTTAGGCCCTATTGGGGCATTGCATATTCAAAACATTTACAAACTTAAAATTTCATATTTGAACCAAATAATATTTTTCGGCTTTCTGCCAAACATTCTAGAAACATTTATCATCTTTAAAAAATTGTTATATTAACTAAATAATAATATTGATGCATATTTGAAGAATTGCATGTTATCATTATATATATTTTCGGCCCTCTCAATGCATAGTCAAAATGTTCATCTTCCTAAAAAAATTGCATATTTGAACCAAATATTACGTATTAATACATATTTGAAGAATTGCATGTTATTAATTATTATATACTTTTGGCTTTTTGGCCATGCATATTCGAAATATTTATCTTAAAAATTCGTGTTTGAACCAAATAATCTTATCAATGTATATTTGAAGAATTGTGTACAGGAAATATATACTTTCGGCCCTCTGCAGTGCATATTCAAAATATTTATCTTAATAAATTCGTGTTTGAACCATCATATTTGAAGAATAATGCATGCCATTAATATATATTTTCGGCTCTGTTCTTTGCATATTCAAAAAATTTTTCTTTCAAAAATTGATATTTTTTAACCATTCTATATTATTAATGTATATTTGAATGATGTAAACCCCGATTTAACCTAACCATTATTTAACGATTTCCCCCATATAACGTCATTTTTCATTGGTCCCAAAAAATTTCATATACTGAAAGTATATGTTAAAAAAATCCCGTATTTAATGTTATCACTTCGAAATATTTCCCACATTTAAAGTTTTTTTCAGCGGGGAGAATTCAAAGCGATTTTCTTAAAATAGTCAGATTTTAAAATAACAGACAGTTCTATTCGTGTTCTTACTAATACTAAAATCATTTAAAAGAAAAAAAAACAATAATTTTAAGAATGAGGCCCACAACCACCCGACATGACACAAGCATGTCGCAAATTCGCGTAAAATTTGGACTACCTGGGGCATCGATCTGATGTAAAATTTTCTGAGGATTTCAAATCTGTTGAAATTTTCACTCTATCTTTAAGGATCGCGAAGATAGTAAACTTCAAATATTCCTTTATGTGTTCGTAATGAATATCTTCGTCAAATGCGCCAATTGCGAACTAGATATACTAAAAAGCTTTCAAAAACTCATATCTGTGGAGAATGTTAACGATTTAGCTAATAAAAGCAAAACTCAAACCGAAATAACAGATTTCTGAAACCAATAAACTATTGTAAAGGAAGAAATAAAAGATATGTCACTTAAATTAGTCTTTATTTCATGCTCTATGTTTTTTTTTCTTCGACCCCGATTTAACTTTTTCCCGCATGTAACAGTATTTCTTTCCGTTCCCTTGAAAAACGTTAAATCGTTGTTTCACTGTAATTATGTATTGGAATAAATTTTCTCTTATTAATACATGTGTTTGGGAAACCATTTCATATTATTAATAAATATTTAACTATGGTGCGTTATTGATGCATATTTGAACCTTGCTGTGCAATTAATGCCCATTTGAACCAAAATAAATTTTACAATTGATCCACATATAAACTTTTTTCAAAATAAAAATAAATACACGTACGCTTTACTTAGTTTTCTATTTTTAATAATTGCAAATAAGTCGTTGTTTTTAAAACTTGTGTTAGAAAAAGTTACACCAACATATTTAACTACTCGTACAGTTATTTCATAAACAAATATTCAAAAAATAAAATTTATTAACATTAATTAGTCATTTAGGTTCATGAATTACCAAAAATCTATTATTCATTTTAACATTTTAAAAATTCTTATAATTTATTGCCTTAAAAATAATAAAATATAACGCAAATTTTTATATTTATGCAATACCTTTTCGGTCCTTAAATACTGGTTATTTTATGAACAGCAAAACTAAGTGTGCATTATTATTTCTTTAGCTCTATAGAACATGTGTTCCGAATGATGGTTCTGTTGTGCAATTGAATTTATAATAGGCAGATAAGCAAAGCAATATATTAATTGACCGTAACTATTTGAATGTCAGTTAAAAATGTTCCTTTTTTTTAAATTAAATAATCGTTTTCGAAATTTCTATTTTACCTAGATGTATCTATAAAAAAATCGAGAAAGCTATCTCACATGAAAAATGATATTTGTAGTTAATTTTAAAACACAGTTATTTGTTTTAAAATGTTTAAGGTCTTACACCAAGAAGAAAATGTAGTTTAATAGTTGTTTTAAGCATGTTTTACCCACGTGCAACCTATTTCGATCTAATATATGTATTCAGTCCGCATGATATGTAATTGTCTAATTAACCACTCAGATCAAACCTTCACAGCAAAACGTATCACCAAGTTATTTAAATAATTACGCCCCTCACAACCTTAATTAATATAAAAATTCATACCTCACATAAATCTAGAAAACTTAACAAGACTTAATTAGTATTCGGGATAGTAGTCAGATCCACAACTTATTCAGTCTTAAGCATGCTTTTTAAGTTGTAACACGAAACAATATGTTTCGTATGATAATGAGAGTTTAAGAAAAAGTCAAGTAATTCATGAGTGTTGTGATAAATAAGAAAAATACATGGAAAGATGATAATGTATTCAGCAAAAGAAAATTTATTTTAAAGATCTTTTGATGTTTTTGAAGATGCATGAAATTTCACAGTGAATATTAATTATGTTTGTCACCTCGATTCTACGGTAGTTTTACTATTGGGTTCATGCAAAAGTTCGTCCTGTTATTTTCGCTACATGGCATTGCATCGCAAAACTGAAGTGTCATCTACTGCACACTAAGGATGCGACATCGACAGCAAAACATCGATGTTTTAAAACATAGATGTATTTAAACTTTTTTTCCGTTTTTTTATATAAAACTGGTTTATCAAACTCTTACATTAATGTTAAACCGGAAGGGGGGGGGAGAGATTTAATTTGTCAGCTGCCGTGTTTATTTTACAACTAATATTTTTTTTAAGTGTCAAATCAAAGTAAATTAATAGGAACAATTAACAAATCTTTTGTTTTCAAATTGAATAATACAAAAGAAAATAATCTTTACAACAATTTGAAATAGGTTCTACTAACTGTAAGTATAAATAGGTAGGTACATAACAATAATTATTGTTAGTGATTATTAAGTATTTATCAACTTATGAGGGGGGGACATAAACTTATTTTTTTATGTCTTGTAAATTAAAAAATATTGGGACCTATAATTATTAAGTGCCCCAATATTTGTTATTTACAGTTTGTAAAAAAAGAAGTTTGTTAACTTTCTCCCCCTTAAGCCGACTACTTTTTCCACTAACTGTCCCACCAGTTAGGGAAAAAGCTCTTTCTGATGGGACGCATGTCGCCATCACTGACAAATACTCAGTTGCACGGTTATTTTTTAAGTCTTTACAATGGTACTTTTTTCATTCAAAAACAAAAACATCGGCTCTAATAAATCGAAGATAGATGAATCGATGTTTTTTTTATAAAACATCAATGCTTTGAAAACATCGACAACGATGTCGAATCCCTACTTCACATGAGTAAAGTCATTATGTCTGAAAAAAGGAATTTTCCAGCGTATAATTGGGGAAAAATTGTGTTGCCCTCAGAGGCGGATTAAGCGGTACGCGGACTAAGCGGCCGCGTAGGGCCCCGGAATACGAAGGGGCCCCGAGTTCTTAAAATGTCTTTTCATTAGTGTTCGAGGAAAGAAAGATGTGACAGCGTCTTAACAATGTGCTTCTTTAAGTGCAGTGAAAAGAGTTTCTAATACAAGATGATCAGCAAAAGCAGATGATGTATTAATTTTAATGATGATGTATAAAATTTGGTTTCACCCATAGAAAAGAGGCTTTAACTGGAGCTTGGATAAACAAATTATAAAAATATATTATTTACAAAAAATGACATTGATGTTTGTTATTTTGAAGATGAACTTGACAATTTTTTAATATTCCTAATAGGGGGGGGGGGGACGAGGACTTCATAAAAACCACATCAGACATCTATCGAGCCTTCAAAGAAATATTTTGCACATTTTGCGAATGTTGAAACATTATTTAAATTTTGTTTAACAATTCCCTTATCTGATGCTTTAGGAGAAAAAACATTTTTTTGTTTTAAAGCTTGTAAAAAATTAATAAAGTAGTTCTATGGGAAAAGATAGATGAATTAATATGGACATTCTGTACATAGAACAATAAATTTAAAACCGAATTATTTTGGCATTATAAATGCCAAAATAATTTAAGAATTCGCAAAAAATAAAGCAAAACAGAAATTCATGTAAAAAAAAGTTATTTTTTAATACATTATTTATTTAATGTATTATGGTATGAAATTTTTTCTTTTCTTTTTGCTAATAACTTAATGAGAGTTTTCTTGAAACTTTGTTCTAACTTGAGTTTGAGGACCACGAAAATTTTATCGCTTGGGCCCCCACTTGACTTGATCCGCCACTGGTTGCCCTAAATTTTGTTCAGCATTAAAAGTGGCTGAAAAAAAAGGAGCATTTTCGACATAGTATGCTTTTTTTATTTCCGAATAGGCAAGAATGCTTCGCAGACGCAAAATAAGATATGTGTTTTGTAGGGTAATTGGTAATTTGTAATTAACGTCGTACTAGAGCAACACAACGGGCTATTGACGACGGTCCGGGATCAATCCCTTAACCCTCCGTCCGACACAATATAGAACCAACGTGTTAGGGCGCAATGCGCCTGACAGGCACACATAAAAGAATCGCAAATTTATACCCATTAATTTTAGTTATATTATTCTAAAAGTAATCAGTGATCTCCGTAGGATTATTGAAACAAAAAACAATGACATTCGCTTTAAAAAAAGCATATTTTATGTTTAGAAAACATTAAAAGAAATTTCAGATTTAGCACTAAATTGACTTAAATTTTCAGGGTAACAAATTAAAAAATTTTCCTAAAAATTATACATTTTAGTGCAGAGTTAAAAAGCCGATATTCACTCTTGAGTCATAATCCTTCAGCTTAAGTTCATCAGAAGAGGAGCATTGTCAAACAGCACAGCACAGGGGGTCCGACATGCAGGCGAAAGTGCCGTTTTGTGAGACGATTGAAAAAATCTAAGCGCCGAGGCGTAAAGTTTAAATCGCCGCGACGAACAACGGTTCTCATAGTAAGTTTTGCTACGAGTATTAGAAACCAAATGTTTCATTATTTTTCTTTCAAATACCACCTATTAAAACAAATTAAAGAATAAAACTATGTGACTTATGAGGATAAGTGCGGATGGTCCTTCGCTTTCAGATTTTAAGGCTGATCAAGCAGTTCAGAAATTGTTTCGTGCGTGTGATTGCAGGTCTTGATTTTAGCTGTAGAGTTATGAAACAACTGCAATTTTCCCTTGTCTAATTATTGACTAATGTCTTCATAAACTTGATAATAAGGAAATAAATGTGTGTCTACAATATATTATTTAAGTATTTATTTTTTTTAATCTCATATGTATATTAGGGTTTCATATTAAATAAAAGAAAGTTTACAAGAAAAGGGAAGTATTTTTTTCTTTACATTGCCATTATTCATTCAATTCTTTTAAATTTTTGCGAAAAATTTGCAACTTCAATTTACTGTTATTACGGAAATTTTTTATTTTGTCGTAAGGTGAAGAGTTTTTGCTGCCTGCTTATAAAAGCTCACAGCAATATTTGCTGCCAGCTTCAAAATCTTATTTCGATCCCTTGGTCATACTATCAAACAAAGTAAATTATTTTTGCTAACCCTTTAAAAGACAATTTAACAAGTTTGTTTTTTAAACTGTAAAAGTCTTTCTCGGGATTAGGTATATTTTTTAATGATTTCGAATAAACATGAATAATAATTACGCTTAGCACCTCAATTATCTGGTAGTTTTACTACTGCATATAGGACGAAACTGATTAATCCTTTTTAGTTTTTTGTATTAATTTTAAAATTCTCAGGTAAGGACATATCACAGCCATCCGTAAATTATTTTTGTTAAACCTTTGAAAAGAATGTAGTATTTCTGTTTTCTAAGCTGTATAAGTTTTTCTTGCTACTTGAAATAATTTTTAATGATTTCTATTTAGCATGAATATTAATTATGTTTAGTATCTCTATTCTCCAGTAGTTTTACTACAACTGTTATCAATGAGGTAAGACAAAATTGATTCACCCTTTTTAGTTTCTTGTATTGATTTTAACGTTCTCAAGTCAGGTCATATCACAAGAAACGGTAAATTATTTTTTTAAACATTTAAAAGAAAATATAACAGTTTTTCTTTATTAAACTGTATAAGTCTTTCTCGGGACTCGATAGTTTTTTAATTATTTCCATTCAACATGAATATTAATTATATTTAGTAACTCAATTTTCTGATAGTTTTACTATGGCATGTATGACAAAATTGATGCACCCATTTTAGTTTCTTGTATTGATTTTAACATCTCAGAGTCAGGTCATATCGCCAGAACAGGTAAATTACTTTTTTTTAAAACTTTTCAAAGAAAATTAAATAATTTTGTTTTCTAAGCTGTATAAGTAAGTCTTTCTTGAGAGCTGATATATATTTTCAATGATTTCTATTTACCACGAATATTAATTATGTTTAATATCTCGATTCTCCAGTAGTTTTACTACAGCTTGTTATCAATTAGGTAAGACAAAATTGATTCACTTTTTTTAGCTCCTGCATTGTTTTTAATGTCTACAAATTAGGTAATATCGACAGAAACGGTAAATTAATTTTTGTTAAACCTTTAAAAGAGACGAGCAATTTTGCTATTTTAAACTGTACAAGTCTATCTCGGACGTTGATACATTTTTAATGATTTCTAATCGATAATATGTTAAAATGAAGAGTTTTATTTTACCTTTTATCTAACGGTAGTTGCGTATGCATTTGTTTTCTTGCATTTTAGGATAATATATTTTTCGTTCTTTGTAATTAGATATTTTTTCTATAGAGAAGGAACAATTAAAGAAAATTTTTTTAAGTAGTGGGAATAAAGAAATTAACCCTACACAATATGTTATGAACTTTAAAGTAAAGAAAAATTTCCAGGCATTGCTCCGTGAGGGATTTATCTCAAACACATTGAAATGTGTAGCAAAATTGTTACGAATATTTTGAAGAAATTTCTTAAATTCAAAAGCTAGGATTAATTTTTAAAGACTGAATAAATAACAATCATAGGGAAGTATATATTTTTTTATACATATTTTGATGATAAACACTTGGGGTTAAGTAAATAGTGCTGAAATTTTAAGTACCGAGGTTTTTTTAACATGGTCAAATTTTGGGACATAAAGATGATTGGACAATGATGGTGCATAGTAACATCTCTATGATATGAAATAAGATGTTACTTTTTGGTTATTCAGTATTACTTATTTTTACTATAAAATAAAGAAATCTATTTATTCAAAAATTCAAGGCAAGTTTAATGTCCATTGTGCACAAAAAATAAATGTTTGTGCATTGTTTGTTTCTCTTCAACGTAATTCCTCAGTTACTACAGAGAAAATGTATGTGAATTTCTCATTCAAATGTTTAAAGTTTGTCAGTTTGTTCTGGTACATTTGAAAAAAGTTTTAGTTCCTTAGATGTTGTCATTAAGTACTCGTACATATGGTTAGACTTCCTAAGAAAAACAATTAGAAGTAGTTTTCAAATATATGGAAAGGTAGGTATTTAATTAACGTCACAATGGAGCAACATAACGGGTTAGTGGCGATGGTCCGGGATTAAACCCGAAGGTAAATGTCCCGAAGAAAAGAAGGTAAAGACCCTCTGGTTGCTAATCCATTACTCTTACAATCGGGCTACCGCTATATATATATATATATATATATATATATACTCCATGGGGGGACACTAAATTGATGACTGCTGCAGCATTTAGTTAAGGCAGTAACTCCAAGTTTGGTCGTTTTGAGCTGATGTTATTTCAGCTGCATATATAAGTAGCATTGCAGTGTTTAAAGATTGATTTTTAAAGAGGGTAAAGCTATAGATATTGAAAAGCTAAAATTCTAAGTGTATAGTTATTATTGTCTTCTAGTTGCTTCTGTCTAATAAGTAGGTTTGGGTCAGTAGAAAAGATACTGTTTATTTCTTTTGTTTACACGTTGTTCTGTGACCAATCATATTCTAGTTTCAACTGTCTAATCATGATTCACGGTTTGAAATTATAAGATGTATCAAACGATTTCTGTAGTATAAATGTTTTTCAACATTGTTCCTTACTGAGAAACTGAAATAAACGTGTCATGCACCAATTTACACTTGTTTTAATGATTTGTTAGTTTATTTTGCTATTTTCAGATATGCAACTTTTTGCTGATCTTGAGGCCTTCATTCATGTCACTGAAAAAGATTTTTGGACGGAAATAAAAATTTACAGGAGTTTTCCGTGTTTCTACTTGTGTTTTTTCTTTATAGAACTCCTTTCATTGTTATAGTTATTTAAGACTTATGTATGGAGTTTCTTTTTGCTGTGCAAAAATTTACAGATTCTGAATAACACTGCTCTTCACATTTTGAAAAAATAAAAAAATCGAAAATTTGAAGAGAACAAAGACCATTCTAAATTTTCGTACAACAAATCTCTATTACACAAACACCAAAGTTTCACATTTTCATTGAAAAGTGTATCTGAAGTCGTATTTTAGCTGTGTTCAGCCTGAAGCGGTGTATCAGAACAACTCCAAATACATTAATCTCATATGCATTAACCTCATTTCCCCCAATTAGTTGAGCTTTGACCGAACCAGTTTGCTAAATTCGTCGAACGAATAAATTCAGCAAGTTCTATTCGAAGTTCTAGAAAAGCTTTTAATCGATTCCTTTGTTGAAGAGTAGTCTAAGGACCACTTAATTAGACACCAATGTTCGTATGAGGAGCTAAACATACTCAACATACCAAATGTTCATAATATACGCTCGAGTTTCGTCTTTTTGCACACCATTGGGAGCTGGATTTCAGCCATGTTCCACCTGACACAGAGTCAAAACTACCCCAACTTCCAATGAATTAACCTTATTTTCCCCAGTTATTTCAGTTTCAACCTTACCATTTTGTCCTATTCGTCGAACGACCAAATGTAGCAAGTGTTGAAAAGATTAAAAAGATCGATTCAGTTTTAAGTTGTCTGACAGCCAAATAATTAGACACCAATGGACCAACGAGGGGAGCTAAACATACTCAACATAACCACAGCAAATGTCCATTACAGTGCGAAAAATTCGTATTTTTCAAACCTTTGAAGGCTGGATTTCAGTTGTGTTTAACTTGAAGTGGGTATTTCAAAACTACAACTACCACTGCATTAATCGCATTTGCCCTAGTTAGTTGAGCTTCGACCTTACCAGTTTGTCATATTCGTCAAACAAACAGATTCAACGAGTATTCATGGTAATCTTAGAAAAATCTGAATCACACCACAATACTTATTTGTTGAAGAGTAGTCTAAATGACCACTTAAATAGACGCCGATTCAAGGACGAGGAACGACATTTTCTGTATGTGCATGGCAATTCTCCATTTCGAACACGCAAGTTTCGCATTTTCATTGAAGAGTGGATTTTTAGCCTTATTTCAGCGGTGTGTGAGAATTTTCCCAACCACCGATGCATTAACCTCATTTGCCCTAGTTAGTTGAGCTCCGACCTTTCCAGTTTGTCATATTCGTCAAAGAAATAAACGCGAACAAAATGATGCAAACTGAGATTAGTACAATCTAGTCAACACAATAATGAAATAACCCCTCGCAGGTGGTCGTAAAGGATTGGGTAAAACATCTGCACTTCACTAAAATCCCTTCAACAAAGGATGAGTAAGCGTCAGATGAAGAGTTAAATGTCTTAAAAAGCGAGCTTTCATAGTAAAAGGCCACCGCGTGAATGAAAACGCTTAGAAAATAATAGGAACCTTTAAAAAGCATCGGCTTTTTTTTAATTAATTGGTTTTCTTTATCCCTTTGGGACTTTTGCAGTAGCGTCTGTGGTAAGAGTTAGGAAATTACCCAAGAACAAGTAAATGCTGTGAATAACCATGACTCTATTAATCGGCAATTCTGCTGATTAAGTAACGGGTCATGGTCGTAGGGGTGTGATTCAGGATATGAGCGGTTCGCGTTGTGAGGTTTCGACCTCTTCACACATTGCTGTGGCTCATATCCGAGCTCTGATGAGCTAATGAAATTAGGCCGGAACTGGCGTTGGGTTTGGAAATGACAAAAAAGAAGTAGGGGCTTTGTTCGAGACTACTGAAAATCTGATTAATCGCTTTGCAAATACTTCCAATTATGAAGTTGTAATCGAGGGTGAAAACTTAATTTCAAGTCAGTTTGACCTCTTCATTCCTAGACCCGTTTGAGTACATTAAAAGAACAACTTCAATTCGCTAAACGTTCGTATTTCATTAATTCCATTTGCAAATATCTCCAATTATGAGGTTGTAATCAAGGGTGAAAATTTTATTATAAGTCAGTATGGGGGACCTCTCCATTCCTGGACCATTTGAGGACATTGAAAAATAACTTTTCAATTTTCAAAACGTTTATCTTTTATTAACTCCTGTTGTTCCGTTTTAGTCACAACCTAATGTTTCATCTATTGAGATATAATGTAATTGGGAGTAATATTTTATCTATTTGGGGAAATTAATCAAGTTTCTACTTTTGTCTCGTGGTATCTTTAATAGTCCATAAACTATTTTTGATGAGAGGATTTAACAAAGTTTTTTAACTATTTTTGCTGAGAGAATTTTTTTCATTTAAAAATTTAGTTTTTGATGAGAAGTTTTTAACGAATGTTTAGCCGTTTTGAGAACATTAAAAGAATAACTCATATATTCTCAAAACATTTAAGCATTTCATTAATTCCTGCTGTTCTCTTGCTACATACTAATGTTTTGATTCTGGGGTAATATGTCCGCATTTGAGCCGAATTATTATATTAAAATTTTAATTTTAATTCTGGGAGTTTTTTAAATAGTTGGTAAAATATTTTTCGATGAGAGGATTTTTTTCGGGTATTTACCCGTTTTGAGTGCATTAAATGAGTTTTTTTATTTTCAAAATGTTTATGTCTATGTGCTTTAATTCCTGTTGTTTTCTTCCATCTGCATCCTAATGTTCAAACCCGTTGAGGTAACATGAACATTTTGTGACATGATTATAATCATAAAATAACTTTTTTATCATTTCTGATTCACGGAAATATCTTATATATCAATAAAATATTATCAAAAAAAAAATCTCTTATCAATAAAATATTTTTTGGTACTACAATTTTTCTTGGGCTTTTACCCGTTTTGTTCCATTAAAAGAATAACTTTTCTATTCTCAAAACGCTCAGTTCGATTCATTAATTACTGTTGTCTCCTCATTTGGAGGTAAGCTTTTAATCATTAATGTTCTACTATTTCCGAGTCTCGAAGGTTGGATTGTGTGTGTGTGAATCAGTACAAGATTAAACGAATATCTGATGTACAGCCGCTGAAAAATAAACGAACCACCTCATTTATTTCTAGCACAATTCATACTAGAGAAAATTCAAAGGTATCATTCAATAGGGAATAACGTCTTCTACAAACTTAAATCCAAAATAGGTGCATAATAGGACGTCTTCGTATCAAATTTTGCGCAAACAACAAAATTTCTAGTGTAAACACCGTGTTTTGATGCCATAATAAGATTTTGCATGGTTAAATTAGTCTACATATAAAATTTCATCATTTTACTATCATATATTCCGAGGTATTCGATGTTAAAGTTAGCTTCAATTTCAGGGATCATCTTTTCATAGAAAGACGCTATTCGAAGATAGAGATTATTTGTAGCTATCGCTAGACTAATTTCAAATATGAACACTATTCAAACGTTTTTTTAAGCAATCCAAGATTTATTATATTTACTATGCAAAAGCAAACGATTTGAGAATTACATAATTATTTTTACTTTGCAACTGCAAACGATCCGATAACTATTATCAGAGGTTTGTCAGTCGTTTTTATAAACTTTTGGTTTCTCCTTAAAATCGCAATAAGTGGGAAAATTGAATGTAGCTCAAAAACTATCCATCGGAAAGAGCTGAAAGTTTGCATCACCATACTAGATGTCCTCCTGAATCGATTCCTATCAAAATATAATAAGGTTCCAATTGATAATTTTTTTCAAGCATTAATTTAATAATTATAGCATAAAAAAACTATTTTTAATATAAAATATTACGGTATTTTGTTTAGGTTGCTCAACAGTAACATGGTATAAAATATCAGCACTGTAGAAATATTATTTATGTAGATATCTATGAAAGTCTGAGCAACTGATTTGCATTAGGAGTTCCAACCTTTCTGTACCCATAACTTCGAAACGGTTAGACCTAATGACATGAAATTTGATAACCGAAGTTAAATTTTGATATAGATTCTAAATTGTGTGTCAAAATAGGTGGTTCCTATTGAAAATGATGAAATTGGTGCTCAATTTAATAGAAATACGGCCACTTATGCAAATTACATTATCTTGAATCCATTAACAACGTTAGTTCCAGTCATAGGCCATCTTTGAATTTTCTCTACTGTTGAAACTGTAATACAAGTAAATATAAAGTATTATTAGCGGGACTCATAACACAAGAAAATTTTACCGATTTAGCCAAAATTAAACGCTAATTATGATCAACTGTTGAGTCTCTGTTAATAAGGAGTAAAACGGTTCTCATGTGTTTAATAACATTGCCAAGATTAGATTAGTTAGCATAAGGTCAAATGAAAACCAGATGCATATCCTGTTAGATTTAATAGAATAAATACTTTTATTATAATAGCTATATAAGTATTATATATAAATATATATCATTAAAAATTCAAAGCTTTCACCAATTTTAACAATAATTATATGCTGGTGAACCTCAGTAAAAAGAAGTGTTAAAAGATTCGTGGGGTTAATAATAGTGCCAGGTTTGATTGGATAAGTACTGTCAAATGAAAGTCGAATGCATACCATGTTATATTTAACGAAGTAATTATTTAAATGTACAGATATAATTAAATATAAAGTAACTAGATAATTTTCTTTAACGAGGCGGGAAAAGCATAAAAGTCTACGGCGTTCACCAATTTCAACAACAGTTATAAACTGGTGAACCTACGTGAAAAAGTTGCAAAAAAGCTCTCGTTAGGTTAATAACAGTGCCAGGTTTGGTTGAATAAGTACAATGTCAGATGAAAGTCGGATGTCTATCCTGTTGGATTAAACAAAGTTAATACTCTAATTTGTAGATATAATTAAATAGGAACCTTTGTTTTTTAAGTAAGTAAATAATTTTTATTCCGGGGTTAATAACATTACCAGGTTAGGTTGAACTAGTACAAGGTCAAATGAAAGTAAAATTTATATCATGTTAGATTTAACAGAATATTTATATTAATGAATATCATCACATTTCCTGCAGGATTGAGGCCACGTGGTACAAAAGGGTTAAGAATCCCTAGACTAGAAAAAGTCCACCGGAGTCTGGTATTAAAAGATTTCAACTGTCTATCATAATACATAGTGTATTTAAAATAAACTTTGTAGTAATTTTAAATTATACAGAAACGAAATACATTAGACACAAAATTAATATAATTCTATTCATTTATATGACAGATACGTGTGTAACCTTTTATGGTTTAGATGGATTGGAATTGAAATGTTTAATGAAAGGCTCTTGAATAAACCCTTTGGAGACCTCATACCGTGTCACGTGTCAACTAAGCTTTAAATACGATGGAGTTTTTTAGTTGTAGGCATAAAAGGACTCGGGAATTATTAGCAGTGATTGATGATGACATATGCGAATGTAAAGTGATCCATCTATCAAGACCAATTATTTTTCTTTGCATAAAGGCTTTCGAAATTGAGATGATTTGGCGAACTTAATCCTCTCATGTTCAGCACATCATGTGATTGGGTGCTTCTTGGGCTAAATGCATTTTCTATCTGAGTAATATTTAAGTACAGTTAATTCCTACTACAGTGAGCTCAAAGAGATTAACGCGCTTGCAATTGAAATCCAAACAACTAGATTTCCAAAAAATGGCACAAAGTGAAGAAAAATTATGTGTTTCCAAAATTTTTCTCTTATTTACAAAGAAGTCATGAAAGTCCAAGAATACTATTTAAAAAATATTTTACAACATTTCCACTTAGGGAGGGTTTTAGGAATAGAGCTTGGTATGCAGTAGGTAGGTAGAAAAGGTTTGGAAACTCCTGTATACCAATGAATTTAACAATAGACCTCGTGGCAACAATAACGTGGACGTTAGGAAAATTGCCTGATATGCAAAGAGTAGTGAGTAGAAAAGGGTTGAAAAACTGTTGTTTTCCAATGAACATAAAATAGTTGGAAATCTCATAGCAACAGTATACGTATATAATGGGGAATGGGGTCAGGAATATAATTCGAGAGGCAAGAAAGTGGTAGATAGAAAAGATTTGAAACACGACTGTATACCAATGAACATAATAAAAGTGGAAACCTCACGGCAACAGTATGCGTACGTATGGGGAGAGTGGGTTAAAAATATAGCTTCCTATGCAAGATGCTGTAGATAAAAAAGGGTTGAGGCATAGTTGTAAATAATACCAATGAATTTATCACAATCGGTGACCTTATAGCAACAGTATGCGAACATATGGGGGAGCGTGTTAGGCTTGAGATGCAAGATATGGTAAGGTAGAAAACTTTGGAACACTTCTGTATACCAACGAATTTAACATAATGGCTATCTCATGGTAACAATAAGCGGGAAATTAGGAATAAATATACAGCTTGCTATGGTTGAGTATAGATTGAAAAATTTTGTAATACTGCTCTAAAACAATGAACTTAACCTAATTGAAGACCTCATAGGTAAACTTGTAAAAACAGAAACAAACACACACACAATGACTGTTGTAGTCAACGGGACTGACCGGATGTCAACATATTTCACTTAGTGATAAGACAAGGTTAGCCTAAACACTGAGATTAATAATGGTGTCCATTTTCATCAATATAACATTTGTGGGTTAGCCTAGCTTCCATCTGCACCCTGGACCCTCATTTTCTGAGGCGCCATCTATGGAAAATTATTGGAGACAAGTAAAACTCCAGTTGCTTTACATGTGTTTTTACAGCGCTTAGTTTACATAGCTCATTACCAATACAAATCGAAATATTTTTAATATTTATCCCTCAGATTTGAGTGGGTTCAACTATTTATAAAGATTCTGAGGCCCAAGAGGAACGGACTCCGATAAAGTGGAGCATTTTTATGTATGTGTTTTATTGAAGGAAATTATTTTTTGGTGTCATCTAGAGTTAAGAGAAGCATCAGATACTTATGTAGTACATATATTGCATAAATAACCAAGCACTCAATCAGAAGTCGGATGAGTGATGGGGATCATACTTCCATCCAGTGTTTTGAAGCTGATTAACAACATCACACACTCCCTTGAAAAGTGTTGTGAGACATTGCATCAGTTTACATGAGTGTCATTGGGATGGATAGAACATGCCTCCGAGGTTATATCGTTAACACTACGCAAAAGGCACAAATCTTCAAAATTGACGTTTCTACAAAAACGCGTTCGAAGTTTTGATGCTTCGGGAAAAATCGATTCAGGACTCAAAAGTTATTTTTTCATGAAAATCGTCATTTCAACTCAGAATCAAGATTTATGTTTATCATAGTTTTAAACATGATAAGATGACTCAAAAAATGCAGGTACGTGAAAATAGGCAAAAAATGCTAGATTCGTGCCTTTTGCTTGGTAGTAACGATAAGTATATCCAGAACGTTAGGTTTCTTTTGCATATGTATTAAGTCTATAAATCACTATGTTATACTGTATATTAAACATGCAACAATAAAAGATCAATCTCTTGAGACTTACCGTTGAGTCTATGAATCTCACTTTGCCAATAATTTTAAACCTCGAGCTCTTGTTATAAGATATGTTCCTGGGTTACACGATTTTAATCTTTCTGGTGAGTGTCACGACGAGGTATCGCATCATTAGCAAAACTGACTCGATATTGATGAACGATATATCTCGTCCAATCAAGATCTCGTCGTCTCTCGTCATTAGAAGGAAACTAACCAGATCGTGATGGTTGCAATCGTAAAATATCATAAATACTTTGATAACGAGGTATCTCGTCATTAGCAAAATTGTTCTGATCTTGATGAACAAGATATCTCTTCGAAACAACTTGAAGGTTTAGGTTACCTTTTCTAAGAAAAGTGTTGTTAATTTTCCGAAGAAAGACAATGGGAAATAGTTTTCAAATATCTTGAAAGAGGTGCAAACATTTGGCGATTTCAGTTAACGGTGATTGTCTCGACGAGGTATCTCGCTATTTGCAAAACTAACCAGATCTTGATGGACGAGATATCTCGTCCATCGAGTGTAAGGTATTGGTGTTCTCATATCCCAAGTGTTATGAAGCATCAGATACTTATATACATAACATGTAACAATCGTCAACTCGAAACCAAAGCTTCGAAATGCTTTTAGCCCTCCTGGTGGCTGTTTCGATGAGGTCAATACAAAAATATTGACCATGTCTTGATGAACGAGATATCGTCGAAAACAGAAGAGATTTTTTACTCGTTATAATGAAAAAACGATAATATCTTGTCAAGTATTGACAGAATTGGTAAAATCTTGATAAACAAGATATCCCGTCGAAACCACTTGGAAGGGTTAAGCACAGCAGCTTGTGGTGATATTCATAACGCATTCGTACTCACCATTTGCATCATGTTGGCTGCAGGTGGCTGGTTATTAGTGTGCTCGTAGCCTTGTGCCACTAAGCTGCGGAGGTAATTGTGCTTCCAGACAATGTAATCCTTCTCCATTTGGCTGATGCCCCGGGAGTAGATCGTGCACCTCGGATTGGGCGGTTGGCACGCCGTGTGCTGATAGCTGAACCTCATGTAAATGAGCGGGCAGCCCTGGTAGAAGGCATTCCGGGTTCGGCTTTCCACCGTCTGGGCCAGCACTATCGCACTGCATAGCAGGAAGAGATGATGCATTGGATTGGGTGATTTTTGCAATCAAAAACGCCTGAAATGAAAAAAAGGGCTGTTTGAGTATTTATGATTTTAGGAAGACTCTATCATTACGTAACTCCACGAGTGGTTTACACGAGTGATTCTATCAATCAACCCAGTCTCCCTTTATAATTGCTAATTAATTTTGAAGCGCCTGAAATGGAGAAAAAGGCTGTTTGAGTGCTTCTGATTTTTATGGATCATTAACAGTTAAGCATTACTAAACTCTGTGAGGGGTTCACACGCATGATTCGATCTTTCAATCTAGTCTCCCTTTATGACTTCTAATTAATTTAATCTTCTTCACCCATAAAATCTATCCAGAAGATTCCTTTTTAAGGAAACGAGTAATAGAATCTTTTCAAAGGATTATATTATAAGGAAATGAGCAAAAAATATTTTTTCCCAAATAATTCTATTCTAAGGAAATGAGTAATAAAAAATTTCCAGAGGATTAAAATTTAAGGAAAGGAGCAATAGAATTTTCTGGATTCTGTTCTAAGTAAAGAAACAATAGAATATATTTTCAAAGGATTCTATTTGAA
Source organism: Metellina segmentata (assembly GCA_947359465.1). Classification (NCBI taxonomy): domain Eukaryota; kingdom Metazoa; phylum Arthropoda; class Arachnida; order Araneae; family Tetragnathidae; genus Metellina; species Metellina segmentata. The sequence goes on along the minus strand of OX375872.1, from coordinate 137,232,519 downwards.
GGAAATGACTTGTAAAATCTTTACAAGGATTTTATTCTAAGGAAAGGACCAATAGTTAACTAAGTACTAAAACATGTGTAAATACGTTAAATATACACCTAATACAAAAGCAGATACTACGTTAATCGAGTAAAACATTCATAGATACGTTAATCCTACAAGTAAAACAAATGTAGATACATTAATCATAATAGTAATACAAGTAGACACACATTAATCATACAACTAAAACATGCGTAGATACGATACATTAAGTATACACGTAAAATATAAAAACGTTAATAAAGTAAAACACATGCCTGTATACATTAATCCTACAGGTAAAATAAACGTAAATTCGTTAATAATTTGAGCAAAGCATGTAGGTACGGTAATCATACAATTTAAAGATAGGTAAATACGTTAAGTATGCACATAGAACATAAGTAGATACGTTACTCGATAAAAACATGTTTAGATGTGTGAGAAAATCTGCTCTTCAAACCCTGAACACTATCCACCACACAGCTTTGCGTTTATGTTCTGGTGCCTTTAGGACTTCACCCGTAAGCAGCTTGTACATAGAATCTTTTGAACCTTCCCTGGACTTAAGACGACAGTTGTTATCACTGGAATACTATTTTAGAATTACCTCAACTCCTCATCACCCATTGCATACCATTCATCACAGTCCGTATTTAAAAAACGCCTCTATCAAGCTAAAACATCCTTCATCCCTACATTTCACTTAAGAATGCTAGATTTGATGAACGGATCCGAACTTTGTTCACTTGACGTCACCCAGAAAAAAATGTTTTATTTCTCTCCTTGGTTTAATCATTATTTTGAATTCCAAAACCCATTCCAAAATTTCAATAAAGCAGATACCTCTCATATTATATACAAACAACTGTTTCAAAAGCATTTAGAAAATTACTCTAATTTTATTCAAATTTACACCGACGGATCTAAAAGGGCAGACTATGTTGGGGCTGCGTTCACTATTAATCACTCTGTTCAAAGTTTTAAACTTCATTCTTCATGTTCTGTTTTTACCTCTGAAATCATGGCCATATATAAAGCATTAGAATATATATCGGATCATTGTCATAAAAAATGTATCATTCTCACAGATTCATTAAGCGTTTTACAATCATTGAAACATCCTGATCATGACAGTCATCCCATTGTTTTAGAGTCACTGAAAAAAATTTATCATCTTTCATCCAAAAATTTTAATTTGGCATTCTGTTGGATCCCATCTCATGTTGGGATATCAGGCAATGAAATAGTTGACAAAGCTGCCAAATCGGCTGTAAATAATATTAACCATACTATCCCTTATCGTGACATAAAATCTAGCATTTACAATTTTTTAGAAGACAAATGGCAGAACTTATGGTCCGAACAAACTGAAAACAAACTCCACGCTTTAATACCAAATATAACGCAATGGCAGTCACCAGCTCAAAGACGACAGCAGGTAATACTAACACGTCTCCGTATTGGGCATACTCGAATCACCCATAGACACCTCCTCCTCTTAGAAGATCATCCCATTTGTAACTACTGCATTTGCCCACTAACCGTAAAACATATTTTAATAGAGTGTTCTCATTTTAATAGGCAACGACTTAAACATTTTAATTCGTATACCTTGGTTTTAGATGACATGATCGGAGAGAATCCTCATCCAAATATTTTTAGCTTTTTACATGACATTGGTTTTATCTATCACATATAATTTTATGTAGTATTCATCCATTATGTTTTGACTCATTTCACTTTTTTATTATATTATATATTTGTTTTTTATCTTGAGTTTGGCATAATATGTCCCAAGAGGACCCAATGCCATAAAATCATATCCAATCCAATCCAATCCCTTAGATGTGTTAATCTAACAAGTATAACACGTATATACGTAAATTATACGAGTAAAACATGTAGACATATTAATCAAAGAACTAAAACGTGTAAATACATTAATCGTACTATTCAAACATATTGAGAGAGAAAAAGAATGAACCAACCACCCCAGCTTGCCACAACTTGATCAACAATTGAAAAAATTCCCAAAACAGCCAATTTCGATTGTTGTATTTCGAAACCATTTGAATTCCTTTGTTTTCAAATTGATGTTCTGGAAAATTAAATCTTAAAATATTCGCATCAGACAACCAGAGCACTAGAAAAATTCACATTTCAAACTGGACAATTAGGGAGAAGAGAAATGCTGTTAACCCCTCATTCAAATTCACATCAGATATGAACGCCTAAATCATATCTGTCATGGCTTTTTGCGCGTGAAAAAAACTGGAAATTATTCTTGATTTTGAAGTGCGTCTTAATAGAAAAGACCTTCAACGAGTTGTTTGAACTGGAGATTTAAAATACGGTTCTATCTCTTTGAAAAATGTTTTTCCCTCAGATATCCTCTCTCCCCTCTAGTCACGATGATGTGTGATTGTAGGATTGTTATGTTTTTATTATCGCGACCCTTTCTATGGTGTTTGACATTATAGTTAAAAAGTAAAGTGAAAAATTACGGGTTTTCCATTTTGATGAATTTTTGTCTCAAATGAGACTCAATGTGTTGAATATACTGAAAAATTATGGTTTTTTTTTTCTAACTTGATGAATTTTCGTCTTACATGAGACTTAGTGTCTTGAATATAATGAAAAATTATGCGTTTTTCAGCGATGAATTTTCTTCTTAATTAGATTTTTAGTGTCTTGTATATACTAAAAAATTATGGGTTTTTCTACTTGATTAATTTTTGTCTCTAATTACATATTTTTAGCGTCTTCTGTTTGCAATTTGCAACAGAAGCAAATTGAATACAGAAACCGCTGCAAGTGCAACAAATTTAATTTCACCTAGTATTTTATGATGTAGTTATTTATGATATTGCGATACAGAGAGAGTATGAATTTTAGAGTTATTTCAGTTTAAATACATTACTGATTGAATTTTAAGATCAATTAGAGTGTCCACGCAGTGAGTTAAAATAAACTATCACCTTCTATTAGGCTGATAAAACTCAAGTTAAAATTAATAGTTTACAATCGACACATAGTTACTTTGAAAAGTAAATCTAATAACTTGATCGAAGAGATCAAGTAAGCGGGTACGTGATCAAACAAGTGAGAGCGGGAATTAAAGCGGGAATATACTGATACAACAGACTGCAACCGCTTTTATAATAGTATGAAAGATTACGTAACAAGATTTGCATAAAGTACGAATCAAATATGTTGGCTTAGTAAAATTCAGAAAAGAAAGGTTTTCCTGACAATTACTTTTGAAAAATTACTTAAAATATGTGTTTTTTTAACTCGATGAAGTTCTGTCTTCAAATGGTTGACTTTTAAGTGTCTTATATGAACTGTTCAATTAATTTCATTTCAGTTAATGTTTGTGTGATGTTCATTATATTGAGGTAATATGAAGTTTAGTTTTTACTTTCATTAAATTACTTTTGAAAAATTACTTTGAAACTTGAAAATTACTTAGTTTTTCAATTTTAGGATTTTTTCTCTCAGATAACAGTCTTTTAGTGTTTTATATATACTCAGTATACAATAAATTTAATTTTACTAAGTATTTTTGTGATGTGTTTATGATATTCCTATGAAAAATGAATGTTAGTGTTCTTTCATTTTTCATTGGATTACTTTTGCAAAAGTACTTAAAATTATGGGTTTTTCAACTTGATGAATTTTTGTCTCAAATGAGACTCTTGGTGTTTTGTATATACTGTACCATAAATTTAAATCTGAGTATCTTTGTGATGTGTTTATGATATTGCACTAAATATTATTCAAATTCACAAGTTAGGAAATGCTAAACGTTACTTTCTATTAACTAAATTCATAAGCCAATGCATATTAACAAAATCGAAACCTAACCACAAATTATATTATAGAATTCAACTAGGTATATAAGATAATGACATTCTTTATATTAAAGAATATTTCAAATTTTTAGTGAATATCTTTTAAAAAATAAACCTTGGATGCATAACATTATTTTGAAACTGTTCAACGTAAAATAAAACATACTTAGATATATTTATCACACAAGTAAAACATAATAGAGATACTTTAAGTATACAAGTGAAACATACGTAGATTCTTTAATCCTACAAGTAAAATCGCTGCACTAATTTTAGAGTTGTTTTCTTCTCACTAAATTCTTTCGAAAAATCACTTGAAATATGGGTCTTCAGTTCGATAAATGTTAGTATTGAAATGATTTTGGAATACATTTCATTTTAGTAAGTGTTTGTGTAATGTTTATGTATATTCAGTTATGCTAAATCTATAGTTATTTCACTTTTATTTAAACCCTTTCAAAAATCGTATGAAAAACCATGCTTTTTTCCAACTTGATGAATGATATCGTGTGTGCTGAAACATTTCATTTCAGTCAGTGTCTGTGTCATAATTGCGATAATATTAGTTTCAGAGTTTAATTATCATTTGAAAAATTATTAGCTTGAAACTTGGTGAATATTCCTCATCAAAAGGCAGACTTTAATTACCTCATAAGCGCTTTCAAATTTCATTTCAGTGAATATTTGTGTCACAATTGAGAAATTTGAATTTTCGATTTAGAAAAATCACTTCTGCAAAATTATGGGTTTTTCAACTTGATGAAAGTCATGAAGAGAGACTTTCAGTATTAAATAAAATTTTCCTGTTAAATTAACTTTTTTTCAGTGCTTCCTGTAAGAATTAAGATAATATATATGAATTCTATGTCCAAAATCACTTTAAAAAAATTTGGGTTTTCTTGCTTGAAGAATTTAATTTCTTACTTGTATTTCATTCAGTTCAAAATTTTTTATTTCACCGAGTATTTGTGTGATAGTTTAATTTAGAGCATAAAAAATCAATTAAAAAATTATAGGAACATTTTCCCAAAAAAATCTTTTTAAATCAAAATCGTATAAAAAGTTTCCGAAATTTATTCGTATATATACGGATACAAGTATAATGCATTTAAATATACTATAGGTTGGTTCGCAATTAGCTTTAGCTGACAAAATCTTTCTTTTGTTCGTATACAGGTAACTAAAAAGTTCGCAAAATCTAAATGTCTATTCCTGGGTTTATAATTCATTTTAAATATACCACATGTTCGTTTAAAGATATGTTTTAACTAAATATATTTTTGTAAGTGCACAAGCTTCTGAGAAAAGTTATCAAAATCAGTTCCTCTAAAGTATTCGGGGTTTTAATTAGTTTGAAACAAACCGCAGATTCATTTTCAATCAGTTTTCCCGACAAAATCTTCTTTTATCAGTGCACATATTCATAGAAAAAGTTATTGAGACCTTTCAGTTAGACAGCTTGGATAAGTAGAGAAAGACAAGAAAAAGAGTATAGAAACTAAATCGCTGCTAGCGTACATGTTCTAGAAACAATCTTGGAAAATTATCCTCAATTTTGGGGTTTACAATTAACTGGGGGAAAAACACAGATTCGTTTCCAATTAGCCTATCCTGGCAAAATCTTTTGTCAGTGAGTAGTTCTCGAGACCCTAATGCTCGGATAATCAGAGAAGTACAAGAAAAGTTCAGAGGAACTAAATCGCTGTCATTGTACAGGTTCTTGAAAAATCTCGAAATCTATTCCTCTATATTCTGCTATACAATTTACTCGAAACTAACCAGTAAATTACCTTTTAATCAGCTTTTTGGGACAAATTCTTTTATCAGCGCTCCGGTTTATGGAAGAAGTTCTCGAGATCCATAAAATATAATGCTCAGATGAACAGAGAAAGGCAAGAAAAAGAGTAGAGAAACTAAATCATTGTCATTGTATAGATTCTTGAAATTAAATATGGAAATCCATTCCTCTTCGAATTCACAATTAATTTGAAACAAACCGCTGATTTGTTTCCAGTTAGCCTTTCCTGATAAAATCTTTTGTCAGTTCACAGGTTCATGGAAAAAGTTCTCGATACTTGAGTTAATGTGCTCTCAAAGCAGAGAAACTAAATCGTTGTCAGTGAATACATTCTTAAAACATAAAATATCGAAATCCGTTCCTCTATAATCGGGTATACAATTAACGCGAAACAAACCAAAGAATTCGCTTTCAACCAACACTTCTGAGCAAACTATTGTGTCAGTACGTAGGATCATAGAAAAAGCTATCATAACCTGTGAATTACACTCCTCGGATAAGCAGAGAAAGGCAAGAAGATCGAAGAAACTAAATCGGTGTCAGTGGACAGGTTCTTGAAATAAATTCTCACTGTCCATCCCTCTATTTTCGGGTTTACAATTAATTTGAAACAAATAACAGAATCATTTACAACTAGCCTTTCCTGACAAAGCTTTTGTCGTGCGCAGGTTCACAGAAAAAGTTTTAGAGACCCATGAAGTATGATACCATGATAAGCAGAGAAAGTCAAGAAATAACAGATAAACTAAATTGCAACCATTGTACAGGTTCTTGAATCTCGAAATCCATTCTTGAAACAAAATGCAGATTCGTTTCCAATTAGCCTTCCTGACAAAATCTTTTGTCGTTGCGCAGATTCATAGAAAAAGTTATCGAGACCCATGAGATATAATGCTCCGATAAGCAGAGAAAGGCAAGAAAAAGAGCAGAGAAACTGATTGACGTCAATGAACGTAATCGCACTCCATCAGGAGAGTTCTATCTATCACTCAGATTCCAGGCTGCGATAGTTAAACTGTTGAGCCCTGCCCCCTCATTCACCTTTCAGCCCATCTGACCAACCTCCACCTAGGTACTGAAGGAATTTAATAATAGTTATCAAGGGGTCATTTCGGTCGGGGCGTGGCAGACAGGTTCAAGCTCACATTTCTGTAACAAATGAACCATGCAAAATTCCCCAAGCATTGCTTGGTGCAGGAAATCTGCTGACAAATAGTTTCTTCACGCCTTTTAGTATAGAAATGTTTTATTTGTTTCTCTCAATCATTATTACTCTCTGTTAAGATGTTATTCTGCTACTTTTTAAAGGGTTTGTTTTGGTGGAATCAATATATATAATATGTATGATATAACCTGACCAACCAACACTTCTACATTTTCGGAAATATCTGGAAATTTTCTTATTACTTTTTGAAATTTTCTTAATACTTTTTAAATTTTCTTTTTGGTCGTTGTAATTAATATAATTTCCTTTAGATCTTGAAATGATTTTGCTTGCAATTTTTTTTTCATACTCTCCCCAAAACACCATTTAAGAGCACACATAAAACAGTATAACTTTAAACCATAAAAAAAGAAATAATTATCTATTTATTTCTTTAATTAGTTAGTTTAAATCTATGTATTTTTGTATTCCAACTAGGCTTGAGGTCCTAATTTGTTCAATCGATTAATTAGTAATCCGAAGTTTCAATCTGTGATTATAATTAATCAGTATTGATTGAATGCGTAGTCCTGATTGCATTAATTGGTATTTAATAATTTAATCAACAGTTTTAGTTATAAGTGCGTTAACTAAAGTCTTACGATAGAGGTATATAAAATTATTTTGGTGATGTTTTTTACTGTCGATTTTCGTAATTTCTTCGAATCGCCAATTAATTCAGGAATTGCCTTTCAACAGGCCAATTTAACCAGCATATAGGATTCTTTATTTGATTATTTTTGGTGGTATCACATGAAATTTGTTAGGCTATAAAATATGAATCAATCATTTTTTTATGCAATTGTTTTTTTCTTTTTATTGTAATTTTCTTTTTCTCGTATAGGTAGGTATTATGTTACAAACCTTTACACAGGCACATAGTATTTTTAATCGATTCAGAATGTTGAATGAAGGCACAATTTCAATCATAAATATTAGTCAGGAATACTTGATTAAAGCTATGTAAACTAAATCAATCATTAGTTTACATGGAAGAACTAAAACTAACCAATCGTTCCTCATTTTTTATGATTAATTTGTAAGTTATTAGTTTTCAATCGTTAGTCAAATTAAATTTTTACCATTACTAATATATATACCCATATACTACAACTGTTTTAAATATATTACGGGGATATTGCTCTTTTATATTATTTAGGCTAACTAAATGTAGACAATCACAAACTTAATGGCATCGACCATTTTTAAAATTGTTATTTATGGTAAAAATGGATTACAGATACAATTATTTTGTTATTTAGACTGACTATTTTTGATTTCGATCAATAATGAGACCATTTTACACTCGTAAGGATCAACGACCATATTTTCACTTAATAACTAGATCAACATAGTTTTACAAACAGATTCTATCCTAAGAACAGACCAGCAGAATCTTTTTCAAGGATTTATTTCTAAGAAAAGGACCTATAGAATCATTCTAAAGGATTCTTTCAAAAGTTTGAAAGAATCCATGGATTATTTCTCAACAGGTATGGTTATTTAGTCGTGATGTGTGTTGTGGTGCAAAACCAATACTATGCTACACGGAAATTTAAGGACCCTCTGAGTGGTTTCGAGGAGATATCTCATCCATGAAGGTATTGCCAATATTTTTCTTATGATGACGAGATCAAAATCTGGTCAGTTTTTCAAATTACGAGTTCCCTCTTTAGATAGACGGGCTTCAACTAGATTTCTAGTCCATCAAAATATTCCCAATTTTTCTTATTATGACGAGATCAAAATCTGGTCAGTTTTGCAAATGACGAGATATTACTTCGAGACAGAGTGGCTTTGACTATATTTCTCGTCCATCAAGATATTGCCAATTTTTTCTCATGATGACAAGATAAAAATCTGGTCAGTTTTGAAAATGGCGAAATGCCTCTTCAAGACATTCTCCAGGAGGGTTAACCCATTCCGTCCATTTACAACCCAACTCCCCGCTAAGTTGAGGCAGCACAGCAGGATTTGGACGGACATTTACGATTATAAAGCTATTTTGCTCCATCATTTATTCAGATCCCGTTTCGCGAGTCATAAATTAACATTAAAACCATTTAAGTACTTTCCACAGCCGTGTTTACGGAAGAAAGCATACTTTGTCGTTTTAATAGCAGTTATAAATTAAAGTTGCGTGCGTGGTTTACTTCAGCGAGGAATAAAATTCTCAACTGACATCGCACGCACAGCTTATCTCTACAGCCTTAATTGAGTGACTGTGAATGAACAAATCTGGACACTTGGGACGGCTTGACTATCGTTTATGCGAGGTTTACAACGTGTGAGCACGTCATTTGTGTGCGCACTTGCAGATAAGCTCTCCGCGACTTGTTTTCGTGGTTTGTATATTAAGGGATGGTTCTTGCGGTTCTTTGTTTCAGCCTTTTTAAATCTTTGTCAATCCACGTCAATCACAGCGGTTGCCTTGCGTGAATGGAGTATCATTAAATTAAATTTCATACCCAACTATAACTGTCTCAATTCAACTATAGAAAAAAATATTGTAAACAGTATAACAGCCCTTGTCAGAGAGAAAGCTTATAAAAGGCTTTATACATAAATGGATGGTTCTCACCATTTCTCTATTCAATTTTTAAAATCTTGTTAAATCAATGACTCCCATTATCTAAACATCAATCCTAACTGCGCTTTTAAACCAAAACACTAATTAATTTTTGTATCAATTCAAACTTAATTTGTAAAAACTTTATTGTAAATTGTAAAAATATTAGTCAACAAAAAGAGAAACAAAAAATATTGTACAAGGCAATATTTTCTACTAAAAAAAATAGAATATTCGAATTAACCTATCGCTCAAGAGCTGCAAAAAAAGGGGACCGATTTATTAATTTAATAATAGTACATTCTGTTGGTAAGTATTTAAAAATGATATATGCAAGTATTTTTGTGAACAGGTTTTGCGTAATTTTAGGGAATATCTGCATATTTTTAGCAAATATAATTTAAAAAGGAACACAGCTATTGACTTTTGTACTCTTTCCTAATTTTAATTCCAAATTGCTCTAAAAACAAAAGATGCAGGACATCTTGCTTTGAAAATCATCTCCCAATGAATTAAAAATAAAATAAATGTCAAGTGCTTCGTGCTTTTGCCTAACTTCAACTCTAAATTGCTCCAAAAATGAAGACAAATTTCCAAATAATCTGCTTTTCAAAGAAAATCATATCCTTAAGGTACGTAAACGAATACTTCCGAATACCATACTGTAGATCCTTTTGTAGTAAAATTGAGAGTGGAGCTATAAACCAAGCCAATCTACTGTATTAGTGGCTATTTTAAGTTAAAATCCCACATTAAATATGCTGTAATTTTCTGTTTATTTCCAAAAATTTGCTCTGAAATTGGTTTTACTTCTCAAACTTCCATTACTGTCAGCTAGTACAAGGATAAACACATCTTATCCGCTACAACGTATGTTTCCAGCAACTTACTAAATCGCGGTCGTACTAAAGTAGAGAAAATCAATCAACAAATTTGTCTCAACTTGTATCGCTGTAAGCGTATCATGGTAATAAAACAGATAGAAATGGGATAGAAATATTTCTTAACATTCTTTCTAAAGGTCACTTGTAGAAACACTCCGAGTGAAATTAACACGGTGACCTTCTAATCGACATTCATGTTCATTTCCATTGGCTTAATCCTTCATGATCAATACCTACAATTAATATCAGTGTGCTCTGTATGAAAAAGATATGATCTTAATCTCAGCCATTTCTAGAATATGAAAGCAGCTCATAATGACGAAATTCACAGATCGGTCTAATTAGTATGATATTTAGGTTAATTGACTCATTAAACGTAGTAGTAATTAATTCTTTTGATTTTCACTTTCGATTAATTATGTTAATTCTTTTTCTGTGTTCTGAATTATTTAATTCGAAAAAGTGCCATTGACAAACTACGAATTCCTTGGGTTCGCCTGTTTGGGTACCTTAATGTCGTACATCGATTTGTTGTTTAGGTTCTCACAAAATGTTCGATCGTGTGTCACAATGTGTACCATGAAGCTTGTAGAAGTACTTCGAGTAAAACAAACTTCTCTTGGGGCTTGTATAGTTGGGGTACCTTAAATGTTATGCCTCGAATTTTGATTGGGTTCTCATAAAAAGTTAGATCAGGTGCAGCAAAGCATATGATGTTTTAGATATACTCTCAGCAAAACAACGTTCTCGTTTGGGTTTTCATGTTTGGATATCTTTGTTGCAAATCGATTTGTTACTTAGGTATAAAAAAAAATGACTATGTGAGGCTTACAGAAGTAAATCGAGCCAAACAATGTTCGCATTAGAGTTTGTATGTTTAGACATCTTAATGTTGCACATCGGTTTTCCATGTGAGTTGTCATAAAATGTTTCATTGTGTGTCGCAGTATATACCATGACGCTTATAGAAGTACGTTGAGCAAAACAACGTTCTCTTTTGAGTTTGTATATTTTAATATCTTAATGTTGCACATTGATTTCTTATTTCGGTTCCCACAAAAAATTCCATCGTATACCAGACAGAAGTATATTGAGCAAAACAATGCTCCAATTTAAGCTCTCGTGTTTAGGTATCTTAATGTTGAACATCAGCTTTTAATTTTTGTTCTCAAAAAAAGTTTAATTGTGTGTTGTAAAGTATGCTACCGCGCGAGTAAAACAATATAAAACAACTAGACAATAAATACTCATTATCGTTAATTAGAAGACAATACAAAATTGGTAGGTTTGGTGACATATAGTGATGCAAGCTTTAATATATTAACTGAAAACAATAGATTTTTTTCTAATTAGGATTATACATTGTCAATCTAGAATCTTTGATTCAATTTTCTGACCTTGTCTTATAGTGAGAATATATTTTTATGTGAATACCGGTAAACTAAAGGATTAATCAATTATGCAATGCCTTTCCTATCTGATTTCAAAGTATTAATATTTTAACAACTTACGAATATTGTTGTAAAAATACTGCTTATTTTGTGTTTAACTAAATATGTATTGTTCCATGTATAGTATAAAGTATATTTTCAGTAACCTTTTATTTGTACTGCAATTTGCACTTTCGTTTAAAAACCTATAAGGCTTTCTTTAATACCCTTATATGTTTACGCACATTTATTTCACATTAATCTCCAATAAGATATGTGTGATTCACCTTGGAAACAAACAAACCACGCTTATACATAAACGCAGTACATAAGTACATCAATGCTGAGTTTTACCGCGTTTCTAAATAATTCATATTTAACATTCCAGTGAGTCAAAAGAAACTGCCCGAGTTGGCAACTTGATGCTTCAATCAGAAGTCTAAATGTATAAATCTGAGTGTTGTGAAAAATGGAACAGTGTTTCGAAAACACGAATTTGATACCTAAAGGAGGTACAGTTTTCGAACTATACTCGTATCTCATCGGATACAGACCAAAAGCGCCAAAGCGCATATAGAATTCTGCTCTTAAAGCTCAGTCAATACAAAGCACATAAATTATTATTAATGTGAACTATATATCCACACAATGTCTCATAACGTGTTAACGCGTGTGCTTCACCCTTGAAATAAAAACAACACTTATATACACACGCAAAATTTAAAAGTATGTCAATGCTGAGTTTTACCACCTTGCTGAACAATTCATATATATATATATATATATATATATATATATATATATATATATATATATATATATATATATATATATATATATATATATATATATATATATATATATATATATATATATATATATATATATATATATATATATATATATATATATATATATATATAGAGGGAATAAACCTCTGAGTATTATGCGTAATCGAACAATTTTAAGAAAACATGGTTTTGTCTTCTGTAGAAGTATTTACAGTTTTGTAACAATACGCAGTTCCTTCTGGTAGATAGTGGCTGGATTTAAGTCGCCCTAGAGCGATACAACGGACTATTATATCACACTAGATCCAGGCTGAACATCTAGGGATCACTGAGATATTGCGTTTAAGAGCCTCTTCAATATACTACACGTAAATTATTATTAATGTGAACTATATATATCCAATGTCTCATAACATATGTGTGCATCACCTTGAAATAAAAACCACACTTTTATACGTACGGAATATAAAAGTATATCAATACTGAGTTTCACCGCGTCACTGAATAATTTATATTTAGCACTCAAGTGAAAAGTATAAGAAACTATCCACCTCCTTACCCTTAAGGGATGATAGTACATCTTTAATTGGTAATTATGTGCGTCTGTAATAAGTCTAAGTGTTATGAGTATTATGAAACAATTTTTAGAAAACCATGAATTTGACATCTAAATAGGCACTTGCAGTGTTACTACAATACGCACTCACACAGAGACCTTGTGCTTAAGTACCACTTAAATATACTAAACGAAATTATCATGAATGTTAACTATATATCCAACGTCTAGTAACACGTGTGTGCTTAATCTTGAAACAAAAACTGCACTAATATACACACGGAGTATAAAAGTATGTCACAATGCCGAGTTTTACCGCGTTACTCAATAAATTATAATTAGCTCTTCAGCGAAAGAGCCATAAGAAGCTACCCGCGTCCTTAGAGAAGGGGATGGCAATACATCAATAATTGGCAATCATGTGCTTAAGTTGTAAATTTAAGTGCCTAAAACTCTGACTGCTATGAATAATGGAACAATTTTTTAGAGAACATAAATTTGACATCTAAAAAGGTACTTACAATTTTTCAACAATACGCTCTCCCACAGAGACGTTGCGTTAAAGAGCCCCGACAATATACTACTAGGAAATTACTATGAATGTGAACTATATATCCAATGTCTCTTAACATGTGTGTGCTTCACCTTGAAACAAAACCACACTTATATACACACGGAATATAAAAGTATATCAATGCCGAGTTTTACCGCGTTGCTGAATAATTTATACTTAGCACTCCAGTGAAAGAGCCATAAGAAACTACCCGCGTCCTTAGGAAAGGGGGATGATAATACAGTTATACGCACGGAATTTATATCAAAAAGTAATATTAAGACTGCCCCGCGGCGAGTGTTCTTGTGGGCCTCAGCAAACTGCATCCGTTTCTTATGGACAGAAACAACGCTGGAAGTAAATCACAATGTCAGATTTTATTCGAAGGAAGAAAAAAGCCGGATTGGTATCTGATCGAGCTTTTGAAGTGCATGATGAATGATCTCGGGAAGGCTTACAAGGTAAACCCCCTTTCGAATACTAATAACGGTTGGGATGGCATTTGCTGCGACACTTCGCTGAAGTGACTGGTGACTTCATCATCCTCCGAGTTGACGTCAGTTTCGGCTTTAATTTTCGTCCTCTGATTAACGTGACTCTTTCCTATCATAATAAATGTAAATAATATTCATGATGGTAACGAATATGCACATTAATTTCGGGGTTTCGGACGTAACCTAGTCAATCATGTCGGTATGACAAAGGCTCGAAATAAGATTATAGTCTGTTTCTGGTGTGCTTCTTCTTGGCGTCCTAATATTAATTGATATCTAACAGTGCACTGTCTTATAAATGGTTCTTTGGGTATTTTAAGTGGATAAACTCGGGTTTTTAACCTTCACTACTCCTAAAAAAATGAAAATAGAAGGTATGATGATCTCATCCAAAACTGTCAATTCTAGAAACTGCATATAAAGGCTAATTCATTGGTAAAAGTGTCCACGGCCGATGTTCCTTTGAGTATTTTAAATGGTTTGAATTCAAGTTTTGGGATCTTTTCTTCTTTATACAGTACTGGAATATAAAGGGCATGTTTATCTCATTCAAAAGTGTCAGTTTCAAACCCAGCAAACCCTAGCTAGTTTTGAAACTTTTCATCTTTTTGAAGTACCGAAAGTAAATAATATGTTGATCTAATCTAAAACTGTAAGATCTAATCCCATCAAACAGTAACTTAATGGCAATCAAAAAATGTATCTATAGCTCAAGACCTCAAATGCTTAAATTTGGGTTTTGAACCATTTCATCTTTATGAAATAGTGAATTTAAAGAACACGTTGATATCGTCCAAACCTGTTAGTTACTTCTAAGTATTTAAATGGCTAAACATAATTGACAATTTTGATCACCTGCTTCTTATGAAATACTAAATATAAAGAGAATGCTGATCTCGTACAAAACTCTTAGTTTCCTTAAGTATTTTAAATTACTAAAAATAATTGGTATTTTTAATTCACTGCCTATCTTATGAAATACTAAAATTTAAAAAACATGTTGATATCTCCAAAACCGTCCATTTTAAGCTCTTCAAACATTAGCTTATTCGTAACAAAGCGTCTACAGCCGATGAGCACTTTATGTGTTAAAACTAGGGTGTTTGAACCTTTTCATCGAATGAAATACTAAAATATAAGTAACATGTAACTCTCTCCAAAACTAGCGATTCTAAACTCACAAAGCAGTGACTTAGTCGTGATAAAAGGTATCTAAACTCAAAGTGGCTGGTATTGGTAGCTTTGAACTTTTTCATCTTATGAATAGAGCTCGGATTTTGCATATCTTTCTTTAAGCCCCTAATGTTAATAGAAATCCGTATTGAGTGTTTTCTAGCAATTTGCAACCAAAAATACCCGAATTTATTTTGCATGTTTTTGCATATTTGGGATTTTTGCAAGTTTTGTGCGTATTTGGAAGACATTTCACTATTTTAACAAAAAATATTAATTTTTTTTCCAAAGAACTATGCCCAGAGCGTTTGGAAGGAAGATTTTCAGAAGCAAAACGCAATTGGCTTGGTTGGCCTGACCTTTACCAAGCAAACCAAAACCTTCCCCGACAACACCTGTTATCGCCAACCCACATTAATTCCACTTTTTCAAATTTTTTTTAATTCAACTTTTTTTTAGATGGTAAAGACTTAATTTCAAAGACAAATAGATTAACTTACAGCAATTTCATTTTTAGTATAAGATAAAATACCAAATTAATTCTAAGATATTTCATTGACAAATAATCTAACCGCAAGACGGACGTTTCAACTAGACACTCTAAATGCTAATCGAGATCAGTTTCGTTTGCCTGCGCTAAGTACCAAAGCCACTTGGGAGACAGGAAACTTACACAAGACACGATCCCGTTATCCTAAACACTCGGGCGCTACGACGTTACATTCCTTCTTAACTAACATCAAACTCATGCAACACTTCACACATTATGCATTTAGCTCCTTTTAAAGTTTTTGAAGTCAACTAGTAAGTTGTCCTATTAATTTTTTATCATGCGTAAATACTATATACAGGGTGTCCATAAAATAATTTAACAGTTTCAATGGTATGTTATGACAGTTTAATTTAGACTATTTACAACAAATCATAAATCAAATTGAAGGTAAACTAACCTAGTTTTTCTTACAAATGTTCAATATGTGCACCTTTAGTCATACGGCACACATCCAAGCTTAAGTCCAATTCGTACCGTAACAGGGGTGGCTTATCTGGATATGTGGAAAGAATGGCTCTTTCCCCAATTAGTAGAGGGTGAACTTGTAAACTTTATTTGGCAACAGGATGGAGCCCCTCCACATTGGAATATCTTTGTACGAGAGTGGTACGTCGTAAATACTATATACAGGGTGTCCATAAAAGAATTTAACAGTTTTAATGGTATGTTATGACAGTTTAATTTAGACTATTTACAACAAATCATAAATCAAATTGAAGGTAAACTAACCTAGTTTTTCTTACAAATGTTCAATATGTGCACCTTTAGTCATACGGCACACATCCAAGCTTAAGTCCAATTCGTACCGTAACAGGGGTGGCTTATCTGGATATGTCGAAAGAATGGCTCTTTCCCCAATTAGTAGAGGGTGAACTTGTAAACTTTATTTGGCAACAGGATGGAGCCCCTCCACATTGGAATATCTTTGTACGAGAGTGGTTGAACGTCGAATTCCTTGACCGTTGGATTGGTCGTAATGGTTGAGACGACAGAGCTCTTTTTCGCTGGCCTCCGCGTTCACCTAACATAGCGCCATGCAATTTTCTTCCTTTGGGGATTTGTAAAAGATCGTGTCTACGTTCAGCCGCTATCTAATACCTCGGATTTGCCAGAGATGAGACACAGAATTGAAGAGGCTATTGCTTCCATTACTCCGAACTTATTAACCAAAGTCTGGGAAGAATTGGACTTTAGGTTGGATGTATGCCTTATAACTAAAGGTGCATAAATTGAACATTTGTAAGAAAAACTAGGTTAGTTTATCTTCAATTTGATGTATGATTTGTTATAAATAGTCTAAATTAAACTGTTATAATATACCATGGAAACTGGGACATTTTTTTACGGACACCCCGTAAATTACAAAAATACTCGGCTTGTTTAGCACCCTTCACTAATCCGGCTCCCAGGTACATGTCTGACACTCACCCCTCGTTACGTCATTGAGGACGTTTGAATTGCTTTCATTTTATCTACATTTTTCAATTATGTAATATTTCAATATTTGTTATTTTGTATATTTGTTGCTTTGTGTATTTTTTACTTATCTTTATCTATGCTATAAAAATAAACTATGAATTATTTGAATGAAAGTGTGGCTCATTTTCACTTTATGCTCCTCACTACCCTTTTTATAATAATATTTTTTTTGTTGCAATTTCAGCGTTTTGAATATTTTGGGGGTTTAGTGCATATTTTGGGATTTTGTAATGCTTATTTTCGGTCACATTTTTGCATATCGATCCGAGCTCTACTTATGAAATATTAAAATAATTGAAATATAAAAGACATGCTGATCTCTTCCAAAACTGTAAGTTCAAGACTCATCAAATTGCAACTTATACATGATAATAAAAAACACCTGCAGTCAATGGTCCTTTGATCTCTTTATGGTAGGTATATCTTTCTTAGGTTTCTGAACCTCTGCATCTAATGAAATACCAAAATATAACGAGCATGTTGATTTCATCCAAAATTGTCAATTCTAAATCCATCAAACAAAAGCTCATTAGAAATAATAAACAGAGTCTATAGTCTTATTGACTGCAGAAAACATTCAAGAATTTTAAATGGATGGAAATTGGAAGATTTGAACTTCAACATACTATGAAATACTAATATAGTAAGAATCTGTTAATCTTATCCAAAACTCAACTCTAAACGCATCCAATAGTAGCTTAGTCGTGATAATAAAAAGTGTGTACTGTTGATGGGCTCTATTTAGCTCTTTAAGATGCATATATATATATTATAATATATATATATATATATATATATATATATATATATATATATATATATATATATATATATATATATATCATATATATATATATATATATCATATATATATATATATATATATACCCCTGCTCGCTAACCCCAGGAGGATTGCTTCGCAATCCTCATTGGTTTGCTGCGCGAACCTATGCTCGCTTCGCTCGCCTGAATGAAGACATGTGTCCTAGCAGAAGGGATTATTTACAAAATATGTTACCAAAAAAAATGTTTTTCAAATCTAAATTTGCTGTATTACAGAAAAAATATATACATTATCTCTAAAATCAGAATTCAAATGAAAACTTTGTGCAAATTTTGACTCGAAATGTGAGCGTTGCTTTGGAAATTGAATACCCAGCATGTTGTTTGTGTGTACATTTTCTCAGCACTCAAACTATTTTTCATTGAGTTTGTTGCCGTAAGTTGTAGTGCAAGCGTCTTGTTGAACTATAATTGTTGGGCCTGAAAAGGACCATTTTTTAAATGGCCCTGAAAAGATCCTCCGCTTTCTTTGATATATATATATATATATATATATATATATATATATATCAAAGACTGTCAGATCTAAAATCACTATAAGAAGATTGATAATTCTCTTATAAAAAAAAGAGTTTATGGCATCCATCCGCCATGTAGTTGAGGACCGACAGCAGTTATAACGAGTAAGCAATTTTAAAATATTTGATTTTGTGTGGTTCTCTACAAGGTAAAATAAAAAGAAAATGATTCCCTGATTTTTAATTACCAAAGAGGTTTAAGGTGCTGGATAATTGTATATTGCTAAAATCAAAATGAGAAAGCTCCAAACAATGTTGAGCAAAGGCTGATTTATGGTTATTGTAATCATATTCCCTGCGTTCTAAAGTAGTAATATCTAAGTTTGAGGAATAATTAACGCTTAGACTGACCTAAATAATCTGACCACAAGTGCGGAATACGCCCTACTAATTGCTGATTTGTAGAGGATCTTTAACCGATTAATAACTAATCGTGTTACTTGTTATAAAAACAATACGAAAATAAAAATAATTTTTGCGGTTTTAACTCGACTCCCACTTATGCATGATGGAAGTGGAGGTTTACTTTATACTTAGTGTTTTCAACACCTATGAAGTGATTTCCAATCCATAAATTTAAGTATACACTGCTTACTGTTGAATGATGGTGGGTATTTAATTAGTCATAGATCATCAGTGAATTATCTATCTAAGAAGTTTCTAGATCTTTAATTGCTAGTTTGTCTTTGCATCTATGAAGTGATTTCTAATCCATAAACTTGAGGCTCCAGTATGTTTACTGTTGAGTATGGTGGTAGTTTAAATGGTCATAGATCCTCTTAAAAGCCTTTAGCCACTATAAAGTGCCTTTTGCCTCCTTAAGTGTCTTTGCCTCAATAAAGTGATTTCTAATTCACAAACTTGAGTTTCCAGTATGTTTACTTTTGAGCGATGGTGGATATATAAAGGGTCGTGGATCACAACTGAATTAGCATCTATGAAGTTTCTAGAGCTTTTGCCTGTTCGTTTGTCTTTGCTTCGATTCGGTTTATGGATAAAAATCACTTTTCTATAAATTTTAAAGCATAGTAAAAGTTTGGGAAACACCTCTCCGAACGTAAACTTCTATGAAAATAATTGATGAATAGTATATTAGACCAGTAAAAGAGCTTATATGTAGTAGTAATAACTTGTAGTCAATTGTCTAAAAACTTCAAAAAATAACTCATGAAAAAGATAAAAGCTAGACAAGTGCCTACGGAGAGAAAAAAGTGCCTACGGAGAGAAAAAGTGCTTGGGTTCAGTAGGTTTTCCCATTGACTGCTCTGAGTTGCAAGCGGCGGAGGTTCAATTCCTACCTGAGTATGCTTTTCTATTCTGTGACAGTAAAATTCTCCCTGCGTGATTATGTTTGTTTACGTCAACTTGTTTGGCTCATCTTGGGCTAATTACCCTTGCGCCGCATAACTCTATCCAACCAAAAATTCAATTATCCGCCAGCGGAAATAACGCGGATAATCTAAATGTTAAAAGAAAAATAACACAGACTGCTGAATATGCGCGTAATACAGTTCTGTGTTGCATCCAGGCCCGAAAAATCGGCCGAAATTTTATTTCTTTGAACGAATCTTAAAATAACGAATCACTTGCTTGTTTTTGTAAAGCGACCCGTTGTTTTCTAATTCTTTTCTAATTCAGTCGGCGCAAAACCGGATAATCAATCTTGGTATCCAGTTCGAAACCTGTTCACCAGATAGATGCTCAAATCCCGTTACGTGATTGTTCCAGTCCTACAGTTCGGGGATGTTAGTTTCATCAACATTTTCTTCGGCAACCGATTTCACTACTGTGTATAATTCGGTCGATGATGTAGCTGTTGATAGTTTCTACAACAGTTTCCATGAGTTTTCTCTTCTATTTATTGATACTGACGAGACTAGTCCTTCGTTGGAACTATTCTAAAAGATGTATTTTCGGGAAAAGGACTTCATGGGTGAAGATATATAATCTTATATGAACGTATTTAGCTCACAAAAAATTATTATTTTTAGTTTTAAAGTGAAGGAGGAATTGGTTTGAAAAAGCAAACTTCAGGATGCAGATCTATCATCTTATATGCTATTTTACACCTTACAAAAAAACTTTTAGATCTTTAGGGAGAGTAGTAATTGTTTGGAAAAACAAACTTTGAGTAAAGATCTGTCATCTTATATGAAACGTATTTTGCCATAACAAAATTTCGTACCTTTTGTTGTTTAGGGGAAGTGAAATTGTTTGGGAAAACAAACTTTGGGTAAAGATCAATCACCTTATATGACTTTATTTTGCAAGTAACAAATTTTAGTACTTTTAGATTTGTAGGGAGAGGCGGAATTCTTTGGACAAAAAACTTTTAGTGATCTATCACCTTATATGACTGTATTGGCATATAACAAAATTTTAATACGTTTAGCATTTTAGGAAGAGGTGGAATTGTTTTGGGAAAAGATACTTTATGAGGTGAAGATCTATCACCATGTATCGAATATTATACAACAGGAATTTAGTGTCTTTAGTTTTTAGAGGAGGTGGAATTGTTCGAGGTAAAGAAGATTTTCAAAAGATTTATTACACTTTATATGAATTTATCACCTAAATATGATGTCTTCGACTACTCATTGATAATGACGACTTTAACAGATACCGAATTACTTAAAAAATCATAAACCAAATAAAACAATTATTAGTTTCTAGAATTGTTTACATCAATTTTTTGCACCACTCTTTGATAATGACGCTATAACTGATACTGAAGTACTTACTAACCCACAAACCAAATAAAAAAAGTATTACTTTCTAGAACAGTTACATCAGTTTTCTACACTAATCATTGACAGTGACGATTTTAACTGATTCCGAAGTACTTGCAAAACCACAGACCAAATAAAAAATTTATTAGTTTCTAGAATTGTTTTCACCACTCTATGATAATGATGGCTTTAACTGATTCTGAAGTACTTACAAAATCATAAGCCAAATTAAAATTTGAAGACTTGCTTAAAAAGTTAGTCAGTCATCATTTATATAATGACAAGGTTCAAAAGGTGTCAAATATTTCAGGTACAGAAAAGTCTTTCATAGGCAGACTGACATTCATGTCTAAAACCCTCACTTAATAATTACATTACACATCAATTACCTTTCTGAATAATATCAAAATAATAATAATGGACCAAATTATCAATTAACCTACAATTATTTCGGTCACCATTTTAGTTTTTGATTATGTCCTTACATTTTATTTCACCGGCAGCAGTTCGAACAACAAATCTTCGGTTGTCAAGAAGTTTTCAGTCTCAAAATAATCTCAAAGCGATACAGTGAAGAAATTTGCTTTTATTTTTCTCCAATCAACCTCGAAATCCCAATATCAATCACACGTTGGGAGGGATTGGGGTTCAACCTTATTTTAGAGAAGAAAGAGGATAGCGTAGGCTGGAGGTCAAGACATTTTGATAAATGAGAAAAACGCGCTATTGGCCGAACTCCTGATCAGATACGCCGAGAAAGGGTTTCCATTCGCTTTTCCAACTGAGTAAAAAAAGAAGTTCAAGAGGTTGATTTTGTCAGATGGAAGTCGCTAGCATCCGGAAAATTTATAAAACGCATTTACTTCACAGATGGTAAGTGTACAGAGTCGAAGATAAATCCGGACAGCTGCATAAAGTTGCTTTGTACAGATGTTGATTAGACTCTAGTAACATTGGTTTGTGCAGTTGTTGCACAGACTCCTCAATGAAGCTAGGTTTGTACATATGTTGGTCATACACATGAGTAAAATTGGTTAGTACAGATATTGTCTAGACATATGAATAAAATTGGAGAAGAGGTTAATTTTGTCAGGTGGAAATCGCTAGCATCCTTAAAATTATAATAAAACGCATTTACTTCACATATGATAAATGTACAGAGTCGAAGCTAAAACCGGACAGCTGTAGGCCAGACATCTAAATGATATTAGTTGGAACAAATGTTGGTTAGACGCCTGAATTATATTTTTTTAAATACTCCACAAAAGGGAAAGATTAAGTACGGATAGTATATTAAGTAAGATCGAAAGCATATTTTTATAGCTATTTAAAAACTATAAGAAATACTATTCATGAAACCTTTAAAAAACTAATCTAGAGTCAGGAGAAATACATCTCGACATTTTATTCTCATGCTCTTACTCTTGTTACTTTTTGCGAAAAATTCAATACGATTCGCGTGAAACATTTACAACTAATATAGAGTCAGGGAAATACCATCCCACCATTTTCTTATACTCTCACTCTTGTTACTTTTTGCAAACAAATTCAATCATTTTTAGTATCGATGGTTTGCCATTCAGTCTTAATAGACCATAAATATTATAGCAGCAATTCACAAATTTCTGGAAATTTTCTGGTCATTTGAATCTTTTTCATCTGAATTCTTTTAATTACATTAATTCAGCCAAATATTTGTCAATTTTATTACTAAGCAAATAAATTGGACATGGATTATTTGAATGAAACTGAATATAGATCAAATTATCTACTGTACGAAAATAATGTCTCATCTTTTTCTTTATATGAGAGTCGTTCGGAAAGTAATGACCGTTTTTAAATAAAATACAGAACAATTAAAATGTTCACTTTTATTTTTATTTTATATTTTCATACCTTATATTATTTTACTACATAGTCCTTGCAAATTTAAACATTTGTCGTACCTTGTGAAGAGCTTTTGAATATCAGCTTCATACTCCTCTGCCGCCAGTCCATTGAGATAAGCAGTAACGTCTTTAAGCTTTTGTGGTCGTCAAAGAGCATGCGTAGCACCCACCTTGCGCAATTTTTTCTGAATTTGAAGTGATCTGTTACCATTTCGTAAATGATAGTGCGAGACACATGTAAAAATATATCATGAATTTCATCCGAAGTCACACGCCGATCTTGTTTGATGAATTTGTCGACAGATTTGACAAGCTCATACCTAATGACACTTTCGCGGCTACATCGCTCATTAAACCTCTTCCTCATTAAACTTTTGGCACCAACGACGCATATGTGATTCAATCATCACATCAACATACACTGCTTTGATTTCACTATAAATTTCGCTAGGTTACACATTTTTAGAAATCGGATCACATATCTCACTTCACATTTGGCAGTACGCTCGATTTTATTGGACATTTTGTTCGCTTACCAAAACAACAATAACCGTTATAATACGATGTAATTCAGTAGACAGCTGGTAGATCTTGAACGGTGCACCTGCCACTGTCATTGTGGTGCGCATGCTCAAATGGGCATTACTTTCCGAATGATCCTAGTAATTATTTCAAAATTAAACATTAATGCCAAATTTTGAGTGGGTGTTGTTTATGAAAGATTATAAATAGTTACGATTATTTAAATATCAATGTGCATTTCTTTATTATATAAAAATGAAATAATTTAGGAAGCTTGTTATAGTTAAACCACGACATAACTTTAAACTTTTATTTCTGAATATAATAAGCGAACTAGCAGATTTTCTATAAATTTGTGGATGAAACTTATATAAAACGGAATAGAAACAGACTATAATTTTAGTAGAACTTGAACCAGGCACGAATGGCACATATTCACAAAATTACGGTACTATTTGAACATATCCTATGCAATAATGTTTTCGACATACGAATTGTAGTTCTCTAAGTATATATATATACGTCGTTTTAATTATTTCACTAGAAACCATAAAAACTTGCACATTTAGCACTGAAAAGTGAAAATGCCGCTTTGAAAAACGCAGACACTTACAAATTTGGATACATTACTCGCTACATTTCGTTTAATGGGAGATATGCGAATGGCCCTCTTTCCAATTACGGTATTATTTTAGCTTCTGCAAACAAAACGCAGTTCATTAAGCACGCGTGTTAAGAATTTCAGTCCAGACCACAAAATTCTTGAGCTTTCAGTTTGGTTAGATAATATGCTACAGTTCGTTAGAGAGGACATACACGAATGACCTTATATATGCCCATCTTTCGAAAATTAGAATAGTAATATTGTAGCTTTTCTACCAAATGCAGTTCTCTAAGAGCACACGTTTTCAACATTTCACACCTGACCATAAAACCCTTGTACCTTTAGCACTGAAAGGGTAAATTTAATATAATCTGCTTTGAAGGCTTACATATTTGAGGATTTGGTTACAGTTCAGTAGTGAAACATACGCTTACGGTTCATCCTCAGAAAATTGCGGTATTATTATTTTAACTTTATGTTAAATGAAGTTCTCTAAACACGAGTTTTAAAGGAGACCTTTAAAACTTTAAAAAAAAATCGGATTTTCAATTTTGATGTATTTTGAAAGTTTGAAATCTTTTTACTATAATGGGCGAAATAGCATTGAAAATTTTCCATTTGTTCTGCAATTGCGATATTTTTTCAGGCTCCCACTCGATAGTAATAGTAATTTCAACTTCGACTGCATTTCTGTCAAAATTATAACTTTTGACATTACGTTCACAACTTTCAACCGTTGAACATAATCACATAAAATTTGTAGGAAGATTCGTTTTAAAAAAGCTTCTAAAGTAAAACCAAAATATCCTGAAAATAAAAGGCCTTTTGTGGATTTGGAAAGGGGAAATGTGAATGAAATCTCGCTAAATTGCAACTAAGCAAAATAATAATTAAGGAATTGTATGAACGGATAACATTAGAAATATTTTTTGGTTTTAATTTAAAATATTATACCTCTGTAACTGATTGCAATCATTATTCTGGTATTTTGTGAATTTCCATACTTACAATGCTGCGCGCATGGTACAAGTATAGATATTTGCTTAAAAATTGACCATAAATAAACTGGCACACAAAAAATATTTTTCAATTTTTACACAAATACATAATTCTTTTATGTGTTGCAGAAAGAGTTCAAATAAACGGAAACTAAAAATTTCATTTTTATATACATAATACTTTATGAGTTACAGTCAATCGAAAATTATTTCAAGCATGATTTGAATGCTTAAAAGTACAATTCCCTCTTAAGTATTTCCCCCAGACCATAAAAACCTTGCACTCTTAGGTGTAAAAGGGATATTTCACTTCGGAAGACGTATACATTTGCGAATTGGGTTGCATATCATGCTACGTTTGTTAGTGAGACATACTCAAATGGTCATTTTACTCAAATCACAGTATTATTTTAGCTTTATATTAGTAGAAAGTGCATTTCCTCAGAGTGTGTTTTAAGTATTTCACCCCAGATTATAGAAACCTTGTACTTTTTGGTCTAAAGGGGGAAATATCAATTCGGAAGGTGTACACATTTGCGACTTTGGTTACATTACATGCTACATTTGTTAAAGACATACTCGAATGTCCCATTTTCCGAAAATTACTGTATTACTTCAACTTTTTACCAATAGAAAATGGAGTTCCCTAAGCACGCGTTTTAAGTATTTCACTTATACCATAAAACCTTGCACTTTTAGCACTGAAAGGGGAAAGTGTCACTGCCCAACTCATAATTAACCCAGTTTCACTTTTCGCACCCATTAAACTGAAAAAAGTCGAACAATTGAAACCGCAAAATGGCGTACCAGCTGAGAACTTTTCCTACTGTGAATAATCATACTGAAAAGGCGATGTCCACAGGCAGGTGCAAGCCCGAGGCAGACTTCATCCATTACAAATAATGGAGATGTTGACGTTATCAGCAAATAATTTCGAAGAATATTCGTGAACGAACAAAAATGTAACCTGCATGTTTTATATGCGTTTCCATGATTTACAGGGCTTCCTTCGCCATTTTTACACGGTTTTTAATGTCTTCTTTTTTTTTTTCACTCTCTTTATGATCTCCGTGTGATCATAGTTTTACTTTGGAATACGAACTGAATGTGATTTGGTTTGGAATCGGGTGATCAGGGTTTCCGAGATCTCTTTGATAAATATCACTCTAGAGTACTTATACTTCGAGCTTTGCTTAAAAACTTTCCTCAAATACGACTTCCATATCATACCTAATTCATCAAGCGTTACAGCGAGGTCTTATAGGTGACACAATGACACTTCAGGATTATATAAGGTTAGATTATTCATCTTGTACAAACAGATGAGGAGCAATTTTCAAGGTAATTTGCTATATATCTCTTCACGCGATCTAGGGATGTTTAGTATTCTGGTTCTTCCTTGACCAGCTACCGTGATAAAGTATAACATAAATATCTGAGATAGGATAAATTTGTCTAACATTTCTTTCTAAATGTGAGATTTAAACGAAACTAGATCAAAGGTCTTAAGGATCTAGGAGACAATGACTCATTTGCATATTTCGAAGGAAAACTACATGATTTATTAAAATGTTTGCTTTACAATATAATTGAATCGTTCGGTTTGTAAAGAAACAGCTCTAAGAAATAAATTTTTCAGGAATGCTAACTCATTTTTGTGTTTCAGGGAGATTGCAAATTGGATTTTAGGCTCTCTTCTTTATTTAGCAATCATACATTAACCTATAAATTTCTAAATGAATATTTGAGATAAGTGTTAGATTTTTCTGCATTTCTTTGTCAAATTTATACAGGGTTTAAACTAAATCAAAGATCCATATTCAATGTTTGTTGGCATATTCCGAGGATAAATTCCTATTATATTAATATGTTTGGCAATATCATGTGTGATAACCATCATAAGTTTTCGTTTGACTTTCCAAAACGTAGACCAATTCGCGATATCGTTATTCCCCCTTTCTTGATTGGTTTTGATTTGTCATTCTCCGAAGGGTGTTTTGTTACAGAGACGTTAATTCACAACTTCCTTTCTTGGTTGATCTGGTTTGTCACTGCGATCATATTTTGCTACAGAAGACTTAATTGAATATCTCTTTCTTGGTTGGTTTGATACTCTACGGTCATTTTTGCTATAGAAGGAATAATTATAACCCTCTTTTCTTGGTTAGTTGATACTCTACACAGTCATTTTTACTACAGAAGGGCTAATTAGACCATCTCCTCTCTTGCGTTGGGTAATAAAAATACCGTAGACTTGAAGGGAAAAGGCAACAAGCCCAAAATCATTGCTTGAAATAAATCCGTCTTCATATCTTGCATTATAGTCTACTAACTACTTAATATTTTCTGAAGTTTTATTCCAAAAGAGAAGTAGTTTAAACTCATTACTACAAAAGTTTTATTGCTGCATTTTAGACTGCCTTTTCCTTTTAAAGCTCGTCAATTATTATTCCTACTGTTTTCATGGGTATTTCTTTTAATCTGTTGCAATATACACATTAAAGAAATTATTAGTAAAACAGTAGAACTCAGAGAAATCAAATATTAAAATTAATATCAACAAGAATATGACTGCTCTTAGGCATTTTTAACACTTCGAGTTTCACCCTCGTTATTCTTGTCGAGTTTGTTACAATATTTTAATTCTGATTCCTCTTCGAACCAGACTTATTTCTCCCTCTTCAAAACCCGTGGTGTTGTCCTCGAATCGTTCCCTTCGGGGGATGACCGCGGAGCTTCACCAATAGCCCGTTGTGCTGCTTCCAATGTGACACTAATTTAAAAAAAAATACCTACCCCCTTCAAAATACACTAATATATTGTTTTATTAGTTTAAGTGAGAAATAGCTGCTCTTGTATGGATAAGGTAAGTAGATATTTAATTAACGTCGCGCTGGAGCAATACAACGGGCTATTGGTGACGGTCCGTGATCAAACCCGAAGGGAAAGATCCTACTTGTAGGAATGTGATTTAACCCGCACGTCAAAAATACCACGATATACGTATGTTGTAGCGAATAGATGGTAATGGTAATTTTAGTTAACGTCGTACTAGAGCAACACAACGGGCTATTGACGACGGTCCGGGATCAGTCCCTTGTAGCGAATAGATCGATTGCATACCCAGAGACTGTATACGGCCCTTCAAATATTTTTATCAGGCCCACAAACTACCCCTCCAATCAGCTTCGACGAGATATTATCTATCAAGCTCTGGCCAAGTTTATTAATGACGAGATATTTCGTCCATCAAGATCTGGTCAGTTTTGCTGATGACGTGTTTTACCTCATCGGCACAACCACCAGGAGATAGATACGGCTCTTGAAAATATTTTACAAGTCCAGAAGACGAGATACGTCCCTCAGGATAGGTTTACACGGCTCGCAGACTTGACACGGAAACCTGAAATTCTTAGAGGATACTGTCCTTCGTGAAAAATAAGTATCGAAAAGTAGCAGATCAATAGGTAGGTATTTTAATTAACGTCACACTAGAGCGATGCAACGGGCTATAGGGGACGATCCGAGATCAAACCCGAAAGGAGATAAGAGGTCAACACCAAGTAATTTTAAGCCACAGATGACGAGGTCACACCTAAGCTGGCACCCCACATCTCCTAACTTCCACACCATGCCAACGTGAGGATATTTGAGACCACGATAGTTTCAACTTGCACCAACCCCCTTTTTTACGGTCTTTGGTTGGATTCGAACTCGCAACCCTCCGGTTGCTAATCCGTTACTCTTCCAACTGTACTACAGCGGTCCATGTAGCAAGTCGGAGTCCAGCGTTATTTCGAAAAGGGCTACTTTGAAATTTCCCTAAGTTATTTAAACGGTAAAAAAGTATTATAATATTACAATAATTTGACAATATTTTTTTTAAATTCTTATAATATTCTTTTAAAAGAATATTATAAGTGACTCACATGCAAAACTGTTTTCCCATGTGAATCCATTATTTCAGAAAACTCATAAGTTAATGGAATAATTGGTAATTTTTAGTTAACGTCGTACTAGAGCAACACAACGGGCTATTGACGACTGTCCGGGATCAGTCCCTTAAGGGAAGGATCCGAGGACAACACCTCGTAATTTTGAACCACGGTCAGATGACACATAAGTTAATGGAGAAGTGATAGAATCTTTGAAAAGATATTTCAGCGATTTAAGAGGTTCCAACCAGGAACGTGTAATTTCGCTCTATTTCAACCACATTGGGCCTTCCGGCTTCGATCTAAACCTGTTCATCTGCACTCGAAGATCGCTTTTCTGACCAAAACAACATATTTCCAAAACCCAATAGAATTTCTGTAACAAGGATCACGTGGTATTTCAGAAAATGGCAATAATCACGAAAAGGACTCTGGATAAAATCTTATGAGAACTCGAGTTTAAAGTTCAAAATTTTCGTTAATTTAATTGAGTTTATTATTGTTTTTGTTTTTATTTTCAAATTTCCAATGGAAGCGAAAACAAAAGTCAACTAGCATCTGAAAGAGTATGATTGACCTTTTTATCCGTTATGTTTTGATCGTGATTCTCTTTTATGCGTCCGTTTTGTTTTGTGTCGTATTTGTTGTGCGTTTATATGAGGTAGTATATGTTCTTTAATTGTACTTTTTTTTATTTGTCTGTCGCATGTTCTGTACTTTTGATCTTATTTCGCTGTCATGTAACTATAGAAATCCGTTTGACAGTATGAATAAATAAATAAAATAGTTATTTCAAATCTCTTTCAGTTTCAGTTTCGCATAGAATTAAACTACAGGCAAGTATAAACATTATTAAAGGTTATTTTGCTCAACGAAGACTCTCGATTAGTGATTATATTTTATGTTTGAAAAAATCCTTAGTCATTCCTCTCTACTGAAGAATGTACATAAACCTTAATAAATCTTGTAGTTCTACTAATCCATCTATCATTCCAAAGGATTCGATTCTAAGGAAAGGAGCAATAAAATATTTTCATTCTAAGATTAGGAGCACAATAAAAAAAATTCCAAATTCTATTCTTGAGACTAGGCCATATGAATAATTCCAAAGGATTCTATTCCAAAGAAAGGATCAATAAAATTATTTCAAAGGATTCTATTCGAAGTATATGACCAATCGAATCGTTCAAAGAGCTGAAAGAATCCATGGATTCTTTCAACTAATAAATGTGGTTTTTGTCATAAAGTGTGTTGTAGGGAAGTCAATACTACTTTACTAGGAAATTTCGTAAAGCTCGGAGGACTAGTTACAAATAGTTAACAAATTATTAACTTTGTCGTAACAAAAATTATCTTCATTAAAAAATCCAAGTATCTTAAATATAATATTTTTTGTAGGAAAATAATTGGAATCGTGTTTGAGTAAATACACTGCAAGTTTCATACTGTCGACATTAATTAATTAGCAAAATTACAATCGTACCTATTACTAATTAAGTGAAAATAATATTGTGAACATTTTATTAATTGACAAATAAATATCAAATTTTCTTCCTATAACTTTGTCCTATTGACCCATTAACAAAACCCGGCTTTTTGTTTTCTTTGAATTTACGCTTATTACGTTAATTAGTAATGCATAGCCAATAAAGATGCAAATCAAAATTTATATTGTGAACAAAATTTAACTACAAAATATTTACGTTTCTAATTAGTATATTTATCAAAATTATTTAAATAAATATACAGTAGAACTTCGATTATCCAAGCTCAGATTATCTAACTGTCCGTGTTATCCAAACCGAATTTGATATCGATTTTTTAAAGCTTTAAATAAAGCTTTCTAGCATGACAGTGAGCGTCCTTGACTGGTCTAGCTTAGTTCTCAGATGGTTTTGTAACACAAAATCCAAACATGAATAAGTTGCACCGAAAAAAAAGGCAGACAAAATAAATTCAATAAATATATATTTAACAACCAGACCAACATTAAAAGCATAAAAAATTTGAATAAACAACATGAAGACACAGTAAACACTTCCATAGTTTGAAACTAGTAAATATATGCCAAAAACATCTCATCAAAATGAAAAAGTAAAACGCTATTTGAGTGATATTTTGATAAATTGATGTATTGATGTGATATTTTGAAATATCTGTTTAACAGCCTGACCAACATCAATAAAACGATAATACATTTAAGTAAACATAAACACTTCAAAAGTATTAAAAATTAAATTCATTAAAAGCATCTCATAAGAATGCTAACTATAGTTTAAAATATGACATTGATGTGAAGGATAAAATGATACAGTTTAAGTGTGAAATTTCTGTGAAACAGAATAATTTTATGGACTTTTTCAAGAGAGTTTAAAAGGTTCGTAATTCTCTTCCAGATTTATAGCAAAATTGTCACTATAAATTGTGACACAAATCTGAGAACAGATTATTCCCCACCTCCTTACCCTTGCTTTGTGAATTTTACAGCAATAATAGTATTAACATGTAGTAGAGTAAATGTTTCCTGTATTTCGTATAGGCTGTTTTGTGTTGTCACGTTCGTATTATCTGAGTTTTTGGTTACCCGAGGTACCTCGGTTCACATTACCTCAGATAATCAAGGATCTTTTGAGTAATTAATCAACAAATTAGTGTGATACTGATTAGTATAATTTATCCATATGATTTATCTAAGCGCACTTAATCCTGATATTAAATTCTTTAATTTTGTTTTGAACAGGGTGACACCTTAATTATTCCAGATACCAAAAAATCAACGTGCCCTCTTCCCACCTAACTCCTTTGTTGCAACACTAACAAGCACCAAAACACACTACTTGACAAGTGACGTGAGATACTAGCATTTAATAGTTGCGATATTGGTTAATTTATTAACTTGTTATGTTGCACATAATTTGTTATGCTTAATGTAATATAAAATTCCGCGAACCACCAAAATCGGGATGGCAAACGAAGTGAGGCTCTAAGTTCTAAAGCGGTATTAACTCTTTGTCGACACAATGATGGACAAGCCTCGACAGAGAGCAACATGAACCTTATTTGCTACAGGTCACAAAAGGTCGGTTTGTCTTATCTAGCCTCCTTAGTTATGCCAATAACTAACACCATCTCACACACCCGTGCCTAGTGTCATGGCACTATACCGGTTTAGTTGTGCCACTGATTATTTTTTCACTTCTGGTTAATTTTTTGTTTCCCATTGCTTGATGTGTTAGAAATTCTGCGAGTGAACAGAATTGGAATGGTGATCGATACGAAGTTCTAAATTCCAAAGCCGTATTCAA
Organism: Metellina segmentata; assembly: GCA_947359465.1. Taxonomy (NCBI): domain Eukaryota; kingdom Metazoa; phylum Arthropoda; class Arachnida; order Araneae; family Tetragnathidae; genus Metellina; species Metellina segmentata. The sequence goes on along the minus strand of OX375872.1, from coordinate 137,199,814 downwards.
GCGTAATCGAGACAATGATGGACAAGCCTTGGCAGAGAGCAACATAAGCCTAATTTGCCACAGGTCCCAAAAAGTCAGTTTGGCCTCTACCCGTCTAGCCCCCTCAGTTGTGCCAGTAACTAACACCATCACACAATTCCGGGCTTAGTGTAGTTGTGCCACTAGTCAGTTTCTTCACTTCTAATTAGCCCATGCTTTAGAAATTCTCCGATCGACCAAAATCGGGATGGAGATCGACCCGTCGGTCGCGATCGAAGCAAGGTTCTAAATCCCAACGCCGTATTCACACCTTATCGAGACAATGATGGACAAGCTTTGGCTGAGAGTGGGCAGACTCTCCTTCAACCTCAGGAAATTGAAATCCCATTCATGTACATTAACCATGACCCTATGAATAAGATTAAATATTCTTAATAAACGTCGAATATTTCAAAACGAGGTAATGGAAATGATTAATATTCGCGGTCTGATAGCTCTATCATTAGCTCCGACTGTGTCGTTGGATAAGTAATTCTTGCTGATGTTTGCGTTCTGCATTGCGCATGCGCAGGTGCGTGAAGAAACACCTGGGGAAGAATGCGAACGAGCGAAATTTGAAAACGGTAAACCGGAATTTTGTTCTTGAGACAGTTTTCGTGAGCCGGTAGAAAAAGAAACCGTCTCGAAACGAAAGTTGTCGAATTTTCGGGCGTAAAACCCGCACGCGCGCCGGGGTTCCCTTTGTGGTCTTTTAAACCGGAGGAATTGGAACGCTTCTGCACGTGAATCCTCGGTCACTGTAATGCTGACAATGGAATTGGGATTTGAAAAATTCCCTTTCATGTTGTGACGTGATAAATACCAAGCAAAAAGAAGCAGCTGAAAATATGCGAAATTTTTGTTTGGCCACCTGCCACACACACAGACAACACTTATTGTTTTCAATTCCATATCAAATAACTGATTTGAATGTTTTAATTCCACAACAGCGGCTTGTAATTTTAGTTTGTCGCTCTGTGGTAATTTTTTGCTTCTCGAGGATTATAATCCTCGATCACTATTGTTGACAGAGAGAATTGAGAACTGAAAAATTCCCTTTCAAGTTAGATGATAAATAAGAAGCAAAAGAAGCAGCTGAAAATATATGAATTTTTTGTTCTGGCACCTGCCAGCTTACAGTTTTGGTTTTTAGAGTTTAATCCGAATAACCTTTTTTAAATAGTTATAAATTCAATTAGTTACTTGTGTTTCTGGTTTGTCGCTCTATGATAATTTTTTGCTACAAGAATATTAGAATGCTTCTGATGTGAATTGTCTTTCACTATACTGCAGTCAATGAGAATCGGGATTTAGAAAATTCTCTTTCTGTGAGGAATTGTTAAATAGGAGGTAAAAAAAAGCAGCTGAAAATATAGAAACTTTTGTTCAACTACCTAGGGCCAACTTGCACTTTTGGCTTACATAGTTTCATCAATTTGATCTACTTTGATGTACTTGTGTTTTGTAAAATGAGGTCTATTTATTTGTCGATATATGGTCATTCTTAACATAAGATAATCTTCGACTACTGTATCGCCGACAATGAGAATTGGGATTTGAAGAATTCCTTTCTGTGAGGTAATAAATATAACGCAATTTAAAGCAGCTGAAAATAAGTCCACTTTATGTTTCATCACCTGTCAGCTTACACCTTTGGATTTCATAGTCTCTTCAAAGAATTATAATTCCTTTAAGTAATATGTGTTTCATAAAAAGAGAGATTTTTTAGTTTGACGCTTAATGGTCATTTTTGTTACTCGAAAATATTCATTCACTGTATCGCCTACAGTGATAATTAATATTTGAATAATTTTTCTTTTCTATGAGGTGATAAACATGAGGCAAAAACAAGCAACTGAAAATGTTCATCTTCCTACCAACTAACGCTTTTAGTTTTTATCAAAGAGCTTATGGAAAGGGATATAAACTCCACTGCACTTGTTTGTTATAAAATTAGTGATTCTGATTTGCCACACTCTCGGTCATTTTTTGATTCAAGATACATTTTTTTGATACATGATGGCCGATACACACGACTTAAAGCGAATTTTTGATTAAATATTAGATTGTTTATAATAAGATGTAAGTGATATCTATAAGATATCTATTTAAGTGCTTTAATGATTTTCTTTTCAAATATAAACGATATTCAAAATTAATACGTCTTTTGAACTAATTTATTTATTTTTGAATAATTAATGACCTCCGCACACCTGTTTCGAACTATTTTAAATACTTCAACAAAATTAATTTGGATTATATATATAATCAGAGGTACTGATCATAAACGCAACGAGTCTGTGTGTCAAAGGGCGCATCTGTATCAATTTAATTTTAAAATACTTCACCAAAATTGATAGCTCGCTTTTTATTTTAATTATATATATATTTTTATTATATATATCATTACCACACATCATCATTATACTCATCACACACACATGTAACGAGTCTAAAGGGGCGCATTTGTTTCAATTCAATTTAAAAATAATTCAACAAAATTGATAGCTCCTTTTAATTTTAATTATATATATCATTACCACCACGTCAAAGGCACCAATCTGCAAAATTGACGTTTCTATACTTCGGGGAAAATCGCGTTATGACTCAAAGGTTGTTTTCTCATGAAAATCGGCCTTTCCACTAAGATACAAGATGTTCGTGGCTAGCGGTGTTGTAAATTATGCAGCTCCTGAACGCTCTTACCAAGTGGTATTGTTCGGGGGTAGGGTTTGTGGGACAGAATGGAGCGGTATTTATAACAAATGTTTTCTTATTTATCTCTCGTAAACATAATAAGCTGTGCCGGAATGGCGTTCCGGCGAAATTACACCCCTGTTCAGGACTTTATCATAGTAGATAACAAGGGTAGCCAGCTACACTACCTTTAGAAGTTCCACTTCAGGAAGGAATATTTGAAAGAGACATTTTTATCTTTGATAACTAAACAGTGAGAAACTGAAAATTAGTTCAGTTTTTTAAAGTTTACCCTCAGATCCCACTCCGCCCAGTCAAGCTGTTGGAGCTACTGGAGCTTCAAGAAGATCAAGGATTGAAACAGGTAAAACAAAATGTTTGTTCAACTGTTGAGTTTCGAAAACAGGTTCTGGAATTAAAATATCCTAAAACCAAGAGTCGGCTGGGACTAATCTCAATTTTCGGTACTTCGTATTGTTGTGAGTCTTTGCATTTAACATTTAAATTAAAAAAATAAGCATCCGCCTCTTTTAACTGTTCAGCATTTAACTGAGCTTGTGAGACCTGCTCTAACAACCAAACTCCGGCAGTTAACTGCTAACATGTACAATATTCGTGAAGCATCCACAAGCAAATGTAATTTTTAAAGATTTTCTTTACTTTTTGATAGAATCAGAACAATATTTTTTGAATAACATTTTTATTTTTATGTTTTTGTATAACTTTGTAACAAGAAATGAAATAAAATATTTACTTTTGGATATTGATTAGTTTTAGTGTACCATATTTCATACATACATTTCATTTGCATAAGAGCCGTCTGAGAGAGTCGCGCTATGGCCAGCACAGGTATAGAACATGAAATGGTGATTCGAAAAATGCAGTTAGGTGAAATTGGCACGAATGCAGATTGGTACATTTGGCGTGGTGATAATGATATATTCAGGGGGACTCACCACAAATGTAATGAGTCCAACACGGGAATTTTTTTTATTCAACTGCAATTATAACAGCGGTGAAATATTTTATAAGATTAGGATTCATAAGTTATCCTAATTATTTTCTAAAACTATGAATGCTGTTTGTTTGTAAAATGTAACGAAACGTGCAACTCTACATACACACAGCTCTGAAATATATATTCTAAATCGCTGTTTAGAGAATAGTAGTTATTTAATTATCTCCAAAGATTAAACATCGTAAGAAAAACAAATCAGTAAAAGGTATTATACAAAAATTAACAATCTACTAATCATAACTCGATACCCATTTAAATATATAGATAAAAATTAAAATTGTAGAAATCATCCATCAGTCTAAACACAAATTTGCAATAGCATAAAATACAAGCTAAACAGAAAGAGCAATGTAGTTAAATTATGTTTGATATTTTAGGTCAATAATGGATAAGAATTTTAATCCTACATCGATTACTTAGATTTAATTACTTCAGTTACATTTTATCACAAAAATGTTACATTTTGTTCAACAATTTCAAAACAAAAAGTTCATGACAAAAATTTTTAAATCTTAGTATTCATCTATAAAAAAATTATTCTTAAAACAATCATGTAATTATTGATATTACCGAGTTGATCGTAAAAATATCTATTGAATATTTTGAAGAGTATTAACATAAATGTGAATGACACCATTGTTTGAATAAATAATATTGAATAATACTACATATTTCATTTAGATGGCATGTTCTATAAAAGAATTAAGGTTTAAAAAATTAACATTTGACTTGTCTAATGTTATAAATTAACATGAGGAATCTAATTTCAAGACAAAAAATATTTTTAATGAAGAACATTTAAAACTACGCTTTACAGTGTTTATATATCATCGTAAATATTCGTTATTGCCTCACTAGTATCCCAAGAACAAATGGGTAAATTATAAAATTAAAAAATACTTACCTTTCTCTATTAATCGGAAGTTACAAAAAGTTCCAGATGGTCTGACGCAGAACAGCTCACGTGCGTGGAGTTTTCGGAAATACTTTTACTTTAAAAAAAAACTGAATTTGAATATTTAAATATATATATTTATAATATATGGAAATATTTTCAAATTTCTCGAAATCTACGGAATAGAGCAAGCGCACGCAAAAGTACCCAAATAACACCGATGAGAGAAACCCTCCGTGCTAATAGCAATTGTTGTCGTTTATGTGAAATGATAATTGATATCCTCCACTGTGTTAGAGAGGTTGTGGAGAATAAACCGTTGATTAACGAAGTGACTCTTCAATAGGCGGGTTGTGTGTGTGTGTGTGGAACAACTTTATTAAGAAATAGACCATGCTGGAGTTAACCTTGACAAAATGAGAAAGGAAAACAAGTTATTACTAGGGGGCGGAGCCTTATTGCCGCATAAAAAGTGACGCGGGAGTTTTCCATTCATTTAGGTATAATATACAATAAAAATAGACTCATTACGATATTTACATTAATTAAAAAACCGCACACAGGCAAAAAAAAGGAGGATTTCATCATGGATGTGATTTCCGTTTTCTTTCAAGTGCCAATGAGGAGTTTGGTTTTGGGTTTTGTATTTTATAACACTTTGTATGTTTTTGAAATATTTGGTTGAATATTTGCTTTAGTGAGGGATTTCACATACCCGGAACTTCAGTTATCCGGAGGTGTGTGTGTTTTTTTTAAATTTGAGTCTCCTTTTTCATTGAAAATAGTTTAAAGAAAAATTGAGATTTTTAACAAAGGTACATTTTAAAGAAAAATAAGTTTTGAAGATGTATTGCACAGAAAAAAAAATTTAAATCGAGGTATTTTTAAAGAAAAATAAGTTTTAACTATTTATTTTAATGAAAACAACTGTTTCATTTCAATAAAACTATTTAAAAGAAAAACCGAGCATTCAAAAACTTTTTTTAAGAAAATTATTACGTTTTAAAGAATATAAAGAAAAACTGAATGTTAAATTAAATTTTCTGAAACTTTTTTAAGAAACTTTTAAATATCCTAGAGAAAAATTAAGTTTTCTAAATAAAAGTATTTTTTACACAAAAGTAAGTTCTTAAAAGCATATTCTAATGAAAAAATCGCGATTTCAATTAAAAATATTTTTTTAAAGAAAAACGGAGCTGTTAAAAACATTTTTAAGAAAGATGTTAAGTTTTCAGGAAAATAATATATTTTACCAAAAAACTAAGTGTTTAAAAAAAAAAGGATTTTTTTTTTACTCGTGTTTTTGTGTGTTGAATATTTTAAAACTTAGCTTTTTAAGCTTTTTTTAGCTATTAAAAATTTAGCTTTTAAAGATTTTTTTAGCTATTAAAAATTTAGCTTTCAAAGCTAAATTTTAAAGATTTTTTAAAGATAAAGAAATTTTAAATTTTAAAGAAAGAATTAAGTGCTTGGAGCGATATCTTAAAAAAGAATTAAAGAGATAATTTAGAGTTATGTTTTGAAAAAGGAACTAAGCTTTCAAAAATACAAACATATTTTAAATATGGAATTGTTTTAAAAAAATAAAGTAGAAAATGAATAGTGTTAAATGATAAGCGTAGTTTTGACAAGGTGCTTTAGATCGGAAAGTAACAACTCAAACTGGCTTCATAAGCAAAGATAAGAGTAATGATATTCAGCCCTACCGTAGAATACTCATGAGAGAGAAATAAAATTTTCTCCCTTCAACTACAGTAAATACGTGTTCTGGAAAAAAATGAGCCAGATGTTCGGATTGCCAGTGGTATCAATTAGTCGTAAGTACTTTATGCACTGATGTTCAACTGGATTATTTTTGATGTTGCGAAAATTTTGCGGATTGTTTTTTTATTTACTGGAGTTTTGTATCTGAGTATATTTCGATGGAGGTACTGGCATAAATGTGTTTCTTATAACCTTAAATTATTTCACTTAATTTGTGCTTTTACACTTCAAGTCATCATACTTTAGAATGGATAGCCTCTACTCCATAATCATCCATCAAAGAGATTTTTTGAATTTTTTTACTTATCCGTTTCATTACCTTTCAAAACATAGTAACGTGAATCTCTATTTCTTGTATCATTGTAATCGGCTCAGCAGATTTCTGTCCTCTGTATCGGTAAGATTTGCCTCGAGTGTGTATGTCCATTACTAACTTTTGTTTAGTTTGGTCAAATATGGCCGTTGCGCCATAAAGACGAACTGACCATCCCATTTTCAGTTAATTCGCCAAACAATTATGATTGTATCAGCGACAGGAAGATTTCATTCAGTCAGCATTTTGTTTTAATAGAATGATAGATGAACCTCTTCACACATGTCAAACAGGATTACTCTTATGGTAGACATTATTTTTTATTAAGGTGGATGCATCTATTCCTATCTCATCACCACTTTCCCATTCATCATTAGGTTACTTATCTAAGCATGTTTTTTAAGTCTGTATCCATTACGCAACGTTTTCCGTCTTGTGTTTGGAGCAGTCTCACCAAAAATGTACCTTGCGCCAAAAACCCAAACCAGAGAATCTTATACAACTAATAGTAGTTAAATACAAGAGTGAAATTTTAAATCCATATTTGTACACTGGAAACTAAAGCAATCCATTATGCCAGTAACTTATTTTTGTAGAAACCTTAAAATAAATTACAATGATTTAAGTTCGAATTTATCAGTACGCAGTTGGTGTTTTGCTTTCCAAAAGAGTTACGTTTTCTTTCATAGCAATGAGATTGTGGACCAAATTTCTACACTGGTGTATAGTGGTAAATAAAGCTCATTACTTGTTTAACTACTCACACTAAAATAAGAAAATTGATCGAAGAATAATTTTTTTTTTAAATATTTTTTTTTTGCAAAAAACGGCATAATTTTAAAATTTTAATTTTTTTTTCACTACAAAATAATGAAATATTTTACAGTTGAACTTTGATTTTCCGAAGTGGTAATGTGAACCGACGCCACCTCGGATAATATGGACGTAGTAACACAAAGCAGCCCTTAGGAAATACAGAAAACATTTACTACTACTGCTATTGAAAAGATTCATGTAGCAAGGATTATGTATAATATATATTCCTATTTGTGTCAAAGTGAAATTTAATTATGATAATCTTGTATTAAATCTGATACCTTTAAAATCTATTGAAAAAGTTCTTAATTTCCTAGCACTTTCACACACTTAAACTGCGTCTCAATTCTTATTTCACATCAGCACCCTTTAAACCACATTTTATTTTTTCCTGTTTGTGATGAGATATTTTTAAGATAGATTTACTTTTTATATATGCGTATTTTTGAAGCGTTTATTTTGTTTTCATGTTGTTTGCTTGAATGTTCGTGCTTGAATGAATCGTGCTTTTAATATGGGTCTGGTTATTAATATTATTTTTAAACAAATTTTTATTTAATTTTATTTCTATCTTATGACCATTTGGAAATGACTGAAGAGTAATAAACCCAGCCACTAATGAAAAAGTCATACGTAGGTTCGAAAATGGAAAATATACAAAAGCCTTCATCAGTAGTCATTATAATTTACCCTGGGTGTATTTCTGTTTTCTGCGTTAATAAAAAAATTTGCTTGTGTGTATGTCTTTTTAATTGACATTGGCTAACGTGTGGTTTTATGCTCTTGGCCATGTATGACACTTGTACCAATAAACCCAACCCTAAACAACCATCATCATGCATGATATTTGATACAAGATGACATTTTTAAGCTTTAAAACAATATTTTCCTTCGCAAAGCATTATATTACAATGTATCTAAAATTCAGATTCATTATTCTTGTATAATTATGCTTCATTAGAATAATAAATAACAATTTACTCAACATTAATATCCACTGAACTTTGGTTAAGTTAATTATTTTTTATTTTACAAATTCACGTTAATTATACATACACGCTTGTAACCAAAGGGATGAATATTTTCTTGCTATGTGAGTGACAAATTAGCATTTATTTATTTTATATATGTTAATTTATTTAATATTCTAATTATTTGCTAGAAAATATTAACTATTAGACTATAACTTTTTAAAGTTTAAACTTTTTCATTTGTTCAAATAATATTAATTTTAAAATTTTCATATAAAGGCGTAAAAATCCAATAAAATAATTTCAAAGTTGTTGCACTTTCTTTAACACAGAAATTGGATGTACTTATTTCTCTCTGCTCTGGAATTAAACTAAATCCATCATCCCTACACTTGAGCAAATTTTACACACACGACTTTTTGCAGAAAGAAATCTTTAAAAATTACGATGATTTAAGTTGGAATTTTTCAGTTCTAAGTTACGGTTTTGCTTTCCAAAAGAGCTACATTTTCTTTCAGGGTAACTAGATCATCAAATTTCTGTTCTTAAAATTAAAGCAATCCATTATACCAACCATTAGAAAAATTTTAGACCAAAAAAACTTTAAAATAAATACAATGATTAACGTTCTAATTTTACAGTTCTCGGTTGCTATTTTGCTTTTCAAAAGAGAAACATTTCCTTTCAGAACAATTAGATTGTGGACCAAATTTCTACAATGGAAATTAAAACAATCCATTATACCAATCCTAAGACGAATTTTGCCTAAAAAATGATTTACAGAAACTTTAAACTGAATAACAATGATTTAAGTTCGAATTTGTTATCTCGGTTGCTGTTTTGCTTTCCAAAAGAGCTACGTTTTCTTTCAAAGCATTTAGATTGAGGACCAAATATCTACACTGGAAATTATAACAATCCTTAGATGAAATTTTGCCTCAAAAGGGCTTTTGCAAAAATCTTAAAACGAATTACAATTATTTATGTTTCTTTCAATGCAATTCAATGATCAAATTTCCACTCTAAAATTTAAAAGAATTTCTTATTCCAATCATTAGACGAATTTTACCTTAACAGCTTTGCAAAAACATTAAAATGAATTTCAATTGCTTCCGGTTAACGGTTGTTTTGTACAGTAGTTATAACCATGTATTTAATTTTTTAAATCGAGAAAAGATAGCTCCTCTATAAATAACTCGCGAAAGATACTCTGTCTTCTTAGAAGTAAAACTCACTATATTTAGGTAGGTAAGTTGGTATGCCTGTTTAAACGAAAGGAGAAAATTCTACTCGATAGCTAAACTCACTAAGCGTGCTTCTGAAGAAGAAATGTTAACTTCATGCAAAGGAAAATTCCTTAGTACGCTTCACTGGTGTAAAGATTACCCCCCCCCCATTATTGTCTAAAAAAAGCTAAAACACAGATATCTCGAAATTTTTTAATTAGTGTGTTTTAATTGCAAGTCGAAGATTTATAAAATAAAAAGTTACTAATTAACAAAGAAATTTATCCCAGATTAGGCAATTATTTATAGTTTTACGTGTGTGTTATTCGGGGAACATTTAAATCCCATCAGTTTATACAATATAAGATTTATACAGTAAAAAGTTACTAATTAACAAAGAAATTTATCCCAGATTAGGTAATTATTTATAGTTTTACGTGTGTGTTATTCGGGAAACATTTAAATCCCATCAGTTTTACTAATGAAGTGATAGGTACCTGGTCAAGACAACCGCCGGTAGGACTCGACGAGCTGAAGACTTAAGACAAGTAACCACAGAACATATCCAATATGCATTACTGTAGCGATCGTGTAAATTTTGAATTGATTACTGTATTCACAACCTTGTACTTTGTCAAGTCAGAACCTTGAACTGACGTGAGGAAGTTTCTAACTTTCTCTAAGCTTCGAGTTCTTGTGTTTTCTTAGGTGGTGAAAGAATTTCCCACTTTTTTTACAACATACTTACAACAACATTACAACATATTGTCATATAATTATGGATTACCTATGTAGTAATTTACGTCAGAAACAGAACATCCACTTTCATTTGCGATTTTAAGTAGTTTTAAAGACGAATAGCAGATCCCTCATTTTCGACTTCATTTTGTTTTTGATATCGGACATACATACTGAGCGTCTTGAGACCATTTCCACAGTGACGAGCTATTCGGAGAGGTAATTGAATTCGCGAGAGTGAGGGGTCATTTTCATTTTCAATAATTTTCATTTTCAAAAAGATTTGCGAAAAATTTTCAATTTTACAGGGGTCTGAGGAGAATTTTCATTTTCAAAGGGGTCTTGACGAATTTTCACTTTCAAAGGGTCTGCAAAGAATTTTCATTTCAAAAGGGTTTGTGTAGAATTTTCATTTTTAATATGGTCTTTAACAAATTACATTTTTAAAGGGGTTTGTGGAGAATTTTCACTTTTATAGGGTCTGCGAAGAATTTTCTTTTTCAACAGGGTTCTTTCATTTTCATAGGGGTCTGTGGAGAATTCTCATTTTCAAAGGGGTTGCGAAGAATTTTCGTTTTCAAAGGAGTTTTTTAACTGCTGTTTTACAGTGTTCCAAAAAATTAATGAATTTTTTGGTTTTTATAAATTTGGTGCAGGCTGAGAAAAGAATGATAGACCATGCGCAACGATCCACTGCTCTTATTATTTGGATTGATCCTTCAGTAGATTGGTTGGCTTAGGTTTTATGGTGCAAGGGTAATATTTGACCAGGCTACGCCAAACACGACAGACACCATCATATCTGAAATGTGTGGTTTCGTGTTTATTTCATTGCCTTTACACAATATTTTTTAATGCACGACCTCTTCTGTCTTTGGCACTACATGAGAGTAACTTGTGTCTCTATGGAAAGAGCACCCCAGTGGTCAAGTGACAACAGTAGCCCGGTTGGAAAAGTAACGGATTAGGAACCGATGGTTGCGAGTTCAAATCCAACCAAAGACCTTCGTGTACAAAAGGGGCTGATGCATGTTAAATTTGTCGTGGTCTCAAATGCCCTCACGTTGGCGTGGTGTGAAACTTTGGAATCAGCTCAGGTATGACCTCGTCATCTTACCGTGGTTCAAAATACGCGGTGTTATCCTCTGGTCTTTCTCTTAGGGTACGATCCCGGACCGTCACAAATAGCACATTGTGTTGCTCCAGTAGGACGCGACGTTAATTAAAATACCTGCCTACCCAGTGGTCAAGCTGCCGTTGCTCCGAACAGAAACACGCATCAACAGCTATGCCAGTAGCTTAACATAGCAATTATAACCGGGTTACCGAGATAGATCGAATCGAAAGCATGAATCGAAGAATGCATAATGTCTAGTTTCACACAACCTTGTACGTGAACTCGCATGCTTACTCGTCAAAGAGCAATTCGCCGTTGTTGTTTTTCCGCAAAGACAATGAAATGCAAATCCTGTTAAGCCTTAAATTAAATAGCGGATACGGCGAATCGATCTTGTTTACTTGCCCTGCGATGAATTTTCGATTTGTAACTCTAGAGAATCTGGCAATATTTCCTTAGAATTGGGGAATCATAGGTCATTTGTTTCAAGTGCTGCAATAATTACAGTAACGTATTACAACATTGATGACTGGGAATGTCTAGAATGGATCGAAAGCAAAAAATAGAATTCTTAATTTTACTCAATCTTTATAAATCAACTCGATTTGCCGTTGTTTCTTTACCGCATGACAATAGAATACAAATCATGTTTAGGCTTAAATTGAATCGTGAATGCTGTGAATCGCCCTTTTTTACTTGTCCTCCGATGAATTTTCAAACTACAACAATAGAGGTAGGTATTTAATTAAAGTCGCACTGGAACAACACAATGTGCTATTGGTGCCGGTCCGGGATCAAACCCGAAAGGAAAGACCCGATGACAACGTCCTGCAAATTCGAGTCAGATGATGAAATCAACACCTGGGATGGCACTCCACTCTCCAAATTTCTATATCACGACAACCTGAGGGCTTTTGAGGTCACGACAGATTTAACGTGCACTAGCCCCCTTTGTACAGGACGGTCTTTGATTGGATTAAAACTCGAAACTCTCAGTTTTCTAATCCTTCACTCTTCCAACCGGGCTACCGCTCACAATGCTTATTATCTGGACTGCTGCTTCAGTAGGTTAGTTTGGATTGTATGGCTCAAAGGTCATGGTCATGATGCGACAAAAACAAAACAGACAACGTAAAGTAAGAAATAAGGGGGAACAAATTGTAGGTCGAACGAGTTAAATTGAAACTCTCTTTCGTTTTACACTTACAAGGGTACCTCGGGATTGTGATGCCTGTGTTAATCTAACCCTCCAAGTTGTTTCGACGATGTGTCTCGTCCATCAAGATCTAATCAATTTTTCTAGAGACGAGATATCTCGTCATCAAAATATGCATCGTGACATATGAGGACACCTGCCGATCTCCTTAAAATCGATCGGGGATATTGTTAATAACAAGGGCTCGATGTTAACATTTATTGACATGGTGAGATTCTCTGAGAAACATAAGGACGTGATTATCCCAAAGAGACTAAAAAACATTTTTTCTTGCATTTACCAATCTTAGTAAGTAATCAATAGAGGTTAAGAGGACGCATGTGGTGACAAACACCGTTTACCAATCTTAGTAAGTAACCAATTGAGCTTAAGTAGACGGAGCATTCCATGGTACCTTTGCTTCGCGCGTGGCGGACAAACACCATTTACCAATCTTAGTAAGTAACCAATTGAGGTTCAGAGAAGACGGAGGCATTCCTTGGTTGGACTTTTTCGGTGAAATTCAATGAAGTTGACCCTATAACGGGGTTCACACGCATAATTTCAACTTTTCAACCTGCATGACTCCTAATCAATTTTTTTTTCATGAAATATTTCCAAGGCATTCGATTTTAAGAACAGGAGAAATAGAATAAATTAAAATGGTCATATTCTAAGAAAAGGAGAAATAAAATAAATTCAAATGGTCATATTCTAAGAAAAGGAGAAATAGAATATTTCCAAATGATTTTCTTCCAAAGAAAGGGCTATAAGAAAAGAAGGATTCTATTGTAAAGAATTAGCAATGGAATATATCCAAAGTATTCTACCATAAGTACAAAGGAGAAATAGAATAATTCCAAATTATTCTAATCTAAGGAAAGGGGGAGGAATAGAATATTTGAAAGGGTTTACTTCAAAAGAAAGGACTTGCAAGAAAAAAAAAAGAAGGATTCTATTCCAGAGACACTAGCAATTAAATCTTTTTAAAGGTTGAAAGAACAGATGGTGTCTTTCACCCAGTAGATGTAGCAATTTAAAGCCATTAATTTAGGATAAAACAGTAGGGGAAGGTGGGGCAGTGTTGCACGTTCTTTATTTTCATCTGTGGCATCAAGATATGCATCTATATGAAGCAAACGAAGCCCTTAAAATGTTCTTTGATGTCTTACATACATTTCACATATCATTAAAATTAAAAATAGTAACATTTATTTCCAGTATTTAATGTTTTTGGTAGTGATGTACTTTGTAACACTGTGTCCCATTGTCGGGGTACAGTGTTACGCTATAGTAGCAACAGTAAATATAAAGAATGGGCTTTTATTAAAATTAATTTTAATTGAAATATACAAATATCTATGATTCCTTAAGCAGGCTTAAAATAAAGTACCACTTTTGATTAGTTTACGTATCATTGAACTGCTTTAAATGTGAGGAAAATATTAGCAACTAGCCGGGCTGCGCCGGCTAGCGCTCGGCGGTGTGTAATAGTGCTTTTCTTTTTAATTTTTACACACCGTAATTAAACATGTTTTGATTTGTATATTTTATTTATTTTTATGAAACAATTCTTCAAATCATTGCGTATTCAATCAAATATTTAAGTAAAGTTGGTCGAAATATACATATACCGCTATAAAATTATCCATGTCTAGTGATATTTTGCAGGAAATAGACATATCATTAAAATCTAACTCCTAAATAATATTTCTGCAATAGGTAATGTATCGGAACACACACATAATGCAAACAAAAATAAAATTCCAAACCTTGAAAAAAGGCTAAATTCTGAAGAAAAAAAATAAGTACGTATCTTTTCAAACGTGTTGAAATTCGACTTCCTGAATATATTGTGAAATAGAATAATGCGACAAAAGACTTTCAATGATATTGACAAAGACAATAATGATTTATTAACAAAAAGAACTCATATTTATACTACTTGGGAATCCTCAAATATGTCCGCAACATCTCGCAGTCAACTCAAATACCCAAACGAATTCTAAATCAAAAACGCTAAACTCTAAATCAAATTAAAAAAGTAAACATTAATTCTGATGTGGCTTGATACCGGGTAGCAAAATTACGTTTAAATTACTTTTACATCAAAGGAAGAAATAAGAAGTCAGTTCAAACATAAATATTACTATTTAATTCCTTATTTTGCATAGAAATTGACCTCGGCTATTTGAAAACAGCAAGAATTAAAAATATCTGGGTTATTTTATTTACGTTGATTGTTGCCATTCGATGATACACAAATAACGTCGATTTCGGGTCCACGTACGTTAGTGTTTTATATATATAGATGATTGTAGCCTACAGTTTTAAAGTAGATGATAAAATAAGATTAAAGAAACTGTGTAAACTTATTTTAGATTTTGATAGGAAGTTAAATCCACAGGGATAAGCAGCATGTCTGTTTTTCTTATTGTACCTCCTGATGGAATTGGGAGAGGTAGTTTGACAATGATTTTTGATTTTTGAAATGAATAAACTTGTTTTGTTCGTGAAAAATTGTTGGATGGAAAAATTCTTTTGACGTACAGCACTTTAAAATCAACAGTGTTCTGATTCACAACTTCCCCAATAAATGGAATTTTATGTTCTTTAAGGTGTCCTTCTTCAACTGTTACGTAATCACCATTGTTACTTGTTTTTGTATGCAGCAATATCTTATTGTAATTCTAAAAAGGAGATGTATCACTATTAGCATAAGATGGTGAATCTTCGTCTTCTGTTGATGATATCTTGGAAGGCTTATGCCTCAGGTTCACTTTGGCTCCCTTCTTGGGAATTTCCTTCTTTTTAGGGTTTAGGGCTTTCTTCTTCTTCAATATTTCCTCTATAGTCATATACTGGCACATCAGTCAAGATCCAACATTCACCCGTCATTTATTTTGTGCAGTTCTTCGAGGTGGGGCTTTAGGAAAAGACCTTACTTATTAAGAAGACATAATTTTGTTAGCTGGTGAATGCTTCGAAGGAATTAACAAAAGAAAACTGCTAATCATGTAAAGAAAGATTGTAAACATCACATAAACAAATATGCTAACATATATGGAGGGGAAAAGCTTTAGGATAAATAAACAATTTATTTATGTTATCATTCATATTTATAATTATAAATCTTTAAATGAAAAATGTAGCTATAAGAATAATAAAATTTACACTGTGAAACATATGTTTGTTTGTAATGTGTTAATTGGACAAATTATGTATGTAACAGTGAGCCCTATTTTATTCTGTAACACTGTACCTCATCTGACATAGCTTGTAACAAATATTTTTTACGACTACATAATGTGAATTTAGATAAACCCATTTTAACTCAACAAAACCATAACACAGTTAGCTTTACTACTAAAATATTATTCAGTATAAATAAGCACCACTCATGAATAAAGATAATTACAAACACAAAATTTGACTTTTAGCATGTAAAAATAGAGATTTGCTTACATAAATGTAACTAATGATGCAAATTCTTCCAAAACACATGAACTTCTGGAAAACAAGAAAGCTAACAAGATCGTTAACAAATTGGAGCTTACTTTGCTACCACTTTAAAATGAAATTCACTGCAACACTGTACCCCATGTAACACTGTACCTCTTCTTCCCCTACTACGCTAATTGGCAATCTCGTGATGCTCATAAGGTAAAATGAAAACTAATGTCTCACTGAAATCTAATTTTTTAAAAAATTCGTGTTTTATGAATTTTTTTTCACGTACTTAAAAATAAATTTAGTAGGGGACACCGAACTTCTATGAACGCTAAACCACTTACCTATGCGCTTACAAACCAGGATTGTCTATGTATAATAATTGCTTCCTGGAAAATAGATTACATTTTCTAACACGCTGTTAGAGAAAATTACAACGGAACATCCACCATACCCTAAAAATGAGTCCTCCTTGGTGGATATACTTTCACCTAAACAACAATCCGTGCCACAATTAACCTTTAATCTCTCCAAGAGGTGTTTAAACATGCAAATGGTCTCTACGAGAAATCACGTTCATCAAGATCTGACCAATTTTGCTAATGACGAGAAATTTCGTCATCAGGAATGCCGATTGAACTCCGAATGATGAAGTTGTTGACGTTTTTGATGATGAGGAGATTGAGATCTGTTTAGTTTTCTTCTAAGGACAAGATATACTGCCCATCAAGAGTTTACCAATGACGAGACAACCACCAAGGCGGTTAAATAAAATTGGCCCTGCTCAGACAGCATTTTTGCGGGGGCACCAAACTTCCATGGAAGCTACCGATCTATGAGCTTACCAAATACGGATTTTTCTCTCTTAGACAATATCTTCTACTTGAAAACTTTTACACTTTTTCCCACGCTGTTTTGAAAAATTTCTGAAGATCCGCCATCCCCTAAAAAACCGAGTGTGGATACAGAGTATCACCTCACCTAAACGACAATCCGTGTGCCATAATTGACTCTTTAATCTCTCCAAAGTGGTGTTTAAATATTCAATTAGTTTCTACAAGGTATCTTGCCCCTCTAGATCTGATTAATTTTGCTAATGACAAGATCTTTCGTGAATAGGAATGCCGATAGAATTCCGAATATGAAGATATTGCCATTTTCTGATGATGACGAGATCAAGATCAACTGGTTTTTTCTTCTTCTAATGACGCGATATCTCGTCTATCAAGAGTTTACCAATGACGAGATACTTCGTCGAGACAACCACCAGGAGGGTTAAATAAATTTGGCACTGCATTTTTGCGCGGCTACTAATGGAAGCTACTATACTGGTGTATGAGCTTACAAAATCGGGATTTTCCTCTTTTAAACAATATGTTCTACTTGCATAAATTTACGTTTTCTCCCACGCTGTTTTGAGAAATGTCCAATGGTGAATTTTCCATCCCCTAAAAGAAACGAGTCCTCCTTGGTGGATACAGAGTATCACCTCGCCTAAACGACAATCCATGTACCATAATTGACCCTTTAATCTTTCTAAAGTGGTGTTTAAATATTCAAATAGTTTCTACGAGGTATTTTGCCCATCAAGATATGATCAATTTTGCTAATGACAAGATATTTCGTGAACAGGAATGCCGATACAATTTCGAATATGAAATGAAGATATTGCAGTTTTCTGATAATAACGAGATCAAGATCATCTGGTCGTTTTTCTTGTAATGACGCGATATCTCGTCCATCAAGAGTTTACCAATGACGAGATACTTCGTCGAGACAACCACCAGGAGGGTTAAATAAACTTGGCACTGCATTTTTGCGCGGCTTCAATGGAAGCTACTATACTTACGTATGAGCTTACAAAAATCGGGATTTTCCTCTCTTAAACAATATGTTCTATTTGCATAAATTTACGTTTTCTCCCACGCTGTTTTGAGAAATGTCCAATGGTGCATCTTCCATCCCCTAAAAGAAACGAGTCCTCCTAGGTGGATACAGAGTATCACCTAAAAGACAATCCGTGCCATAATTGACCCTTAATCTCTCCAAAGCGGTGTTTAAATAAATTCGGCGCTGCCCAAATAGCATTTTCGCGGGGACACCGAGCACTGTCAAAAAAAGATAATCCTGTCAAGCCTCGAAGCAATCCTTTAAGCACAGCGCTGTGCTCCAGACTTGCGTACGTGCCCGGCATGTCCGATGCTGTCGGGTTGCGAGCTCTGGCGGTCTTTAAAAGATTGCTAGATTTAATGCTCTTTGACTTTATCTTGAAGACTGATGTGCAAAGTAGCGTCTTGGGGTGTGTCAGGGGAGTGTAACTCAAACAACAATTACTTAGAGCTATTGGTGTCATAGAGTACGTGGATAGTCTCTGACACGAATACGTTGGGTTGGAATCATCAAGTTGCCCCGCCACGCACTGGAGAAAGTAATGAAAAGGATGAATAATTTGATTGAAAGATTTTAAATAAGGAACCGCAGGGGTGTGTTTAGTCTCAACAGCTGCAGAATTGGAATTTGCTTTTGATGCCGTCTGAATCAAATTCTTAATTCCATATGAGGTGCAGACATATCCTCCTACAACATGGTTTCATGCTGTATATATTTGGCGGTATCGATATTTATTAAAATTTTAATACAGATACCATGATTAGATACAGTTGACGTTTTAAAAGGTAGCTTAATTCATGCACAAAAGAAAGTAATGAAAAGGATGAATAATTTGATTGAAAGATTTTAAATATGGAACCGCAGGGATTTGTCTAGTCTTAACAGCTGCAAAAATGGAGTTCTCTTTTGATGTCGACTGAAAAATTCTTAATTCTATGTGATGTTAAGACATTCCCTCCTACAACAACGAGTTACGCCGTATATTTGTCTTGGTATCGATATTTATAAGGTTAAGTTCACGAACAAAAAAGTATTGTTGGACACAACGTTTAATACACTAAATTAATTCATGGACAGAAGAAAATAATGAAAAGGATGAATTCCTTTATCAATAGATTTTAAAGAACCACATAGTTGTGTCTACAAATACAAAATTTAAACTATCTTTTGATGGGCAATTAATAAAAATCAAAATTTTATGTGGCGTTCAGACATTGCCTGATCCTGTAAGGTTGGTTAGATTGTCTCTCTACTCTCATTTCTTGTGTTGTTAGCATCAAGTTGGCCACGCACTGGAGAAAGTAACGAAAGTTATGAATTATTTGATTAAAAGATTTTGAATAGAAAACCCCAAGTTTATGCTTAGTCCACAATAGCTACAGAATTATAATTTTTTTATGCTGGCTGATAAAAATTGTAAATTCTAAGCTACTTCCAGACATTCCCTGATCCTATACAGGATGATTCTACGGTCATGGGACAAACTTAGAGGGGTTGTACAGCTTACTAAAACATACATTTTTCGTATAGGAATGATGGTCGGAAGTGATGCGAGGAGACACGGACTCAAAAAATGAGACATGAACATAAAAACATTGTTTATTTACAGCATCCTTGAAAAGTGCTTCTTCGCAGCAATGTTTATAATAAATGCTCAAAATTGCGACCACCAAAAGTAATACATGCTTGGTAGCTCCCATCACGGCGGCCGACAGTACATTTGCAAATGACGTTTTCCCACAGATACATCAGGCCAGGCACACTACTGCCCTCTACCCACAGCATTACCAGCCAATCACAGCTGCCGAGTTTGCATTACTGTTGATGGTCGCAATAATTTTGAGCATTAATTGTAAACATTGCTGCAAAGAACCACTTTGCAATGATGTTATAAATAAACAATGTTTTCCTGTTCATGTCTCATTTTTCGTGTACGCGCCTTCACACGTCACTTCCGACCATACATTCCTTTTCGAAAAATGTATGTTTTAGTAAGTTGTACCACCCCTCAAATTTGTTCCATGAACGTAGAATCACCCTGTATATCACCTGTAATCACCCCCATCGCCACGGTAGCCCGGTTGGACGTGTAACGGATTAGCAACCGGAGAGAGGTTGTGAGTTCGAATATAACTGGATAATAAAGAGCACTGTTGCACGTTAAATCTGTCGTGGCCTCAAATAGTTCCTGAATTAGAATTTGCTTTGATGACGATGGAATAATATCCTTAATTTCATGTGATATTATAGAGACAATATCCTGTTGTGTTCCTACTTACCTAGTACCTATCTACACTCCATATGACATTATAGTGGAATGATCGCGGACCATCGTCAATATCCAGTTGTGTTGTTCTAGTACGACGTTAATTGAAATAACCATGTGACATTAAAATATTTTCTAATGCCACAAGGAGTCATGCTGAATATTTGGTGGTAACTGTAACTATTTACAAAAAGGTAAAAAACACAGAAAATTAGTAAATGGATCGTGATATATTTGACGCTTGAATATCTATACAGGGTGGTCCCGAATTCATGGTACAAACTTTAATGGTAGGTACAGGACATTGTAACAATGATTTATTGTATAGGAATGTATAGTCGCAAGTGACGCGGTGAGGCGAAAACAGGGGAAATAACGGCCGAAAGGAAAAACAAAGATTTTATTGAAAGCGTTGTTGACAAGTGTCATGTTTACAGTAATTGTTCAAAATTGCGTCCACCAGTATCGATACATGCTTGACAGCGTCGGTGGAGCGATTGGCGTACACGTTCAAAGATGCCAGGTATTTCACGCACACCTGCAGCAGCTACAGATAAGCGAGCGACGAGATCCTCATCTGAGTCATCTGGAGTCTCATAAACAAGATGCTTTAGATGTCCCCATAAAAAGTAATCGAGGCTCGATAAATCGGGAGATAGGGGTGGCCAAGGGACTGGTCCACCACGCCCAATCCATCGAGTACCAAACGTGGCATTCAGGTAATTCCGTACATCAATGCTTACTACCCACGCGGCTCACTGGCGGAAGCTATCTTATTTTTCTGAAAGAAGTGTTACCACAACTGCTGCATGATGTTCCGATCGCCATTCGTAACCGCATGTGGTTTCAGCACGATGGGGCGCCAGCACACTTCAGCATTGATGTACGGAATTACCTGAATGCCACGTTTGGTACTCGATGGATTGGGCGTGGTGGACCAGTCCCTTGGCCACCCCGATCTCCCGATTTATCGAGCCTCGATTACTTTTTATGGGGAAATCTAAAGCATCTTGTTTATGAGACTCCAGTTGACTCAGATGAGGATCTCGTCGCTCGCTTATCTGTAGCTGCTGCAGGTGTGCGTGAAATACCTGGCATCTTTGAACGTGTACGCCAATCGCTCCACCGACGCTGTCAAGCATGTATCGATACTGGTGGACGCAATTTTGAACAATTACTGTAAACATGACACTTGTCAACAACGCTTTCAATAAAATCTTTGTTTTTCCTTTCGGCCGTTATTTCCCCTGTTTTCGCCTCACCGCGTCACTTGCGACTATACATTCCTATACAATAAATCATTGTTACAATGTCCTGTACCTACCATTAAAGTTTGTACCATGAATTCGGGACCACCCTGTATAAATAAGAATGGAGTGTTTGTTTGTACATTGAATATTTTCGATCCATTTCAAGTTTCCTATCCGTTTCGGACCCTTCTGATGCCAAATCTGCCTGTTGCGCGTTTCGTGTCTGTCTGTCTGCATGTGTCATATACACGTACACACGGTTTAACATATTTTCATGCAACTTTGCATACTGTGAGTCTCTGTCTGTCCGTCTTCCTCTTCTATGTTCTCAATTTTGTGTTTGTTTTGTTTGTACAGGCATCACATAAATTTTATTCCATATATTGGATTATAATGCGCTTTATTTTATACAAGATATGTTAATTTAGTGATTGCAATATTAAACTTTTCTTTATTTTTATTTTTAAATTAGTTGCATTCTAAAGCAGCTGAGTAAGAATACTTAAATCAACCATAATTTGGTAATTTTGGAAAAACTGGAATGTATATTGAGAATTACGATTACTTGGATTGCTTTAACTTCCAAAAAAGCAATCATGTTTTCAAAATTTATTTTTTTGTGTAGAATTTTTGCTCTGTTTTTTTTTTAATTTTTCAAGTCCTTTTTTTGTTCTTTGCGTAATGTAAACGATTTCAGAATATTTGGGACAGAAGATATTTTTCAACGAACGGGAAGAAACTAAAAATCGTGTTGATTGATCGCGTGCAGTGAAATTTTCTGTTTCTTTAATTAATTAATTTCGCATATTTAAACTGTGTGCACTTTTAGTTGTAAGTTGTGGCAACTGTGCTAGATCGAGAGATAAAAAAGAATCACGAATTAATCATATCATTAATCGAATTATAATGAATTAAATAATATCTTAAGAACAACGTTTTACCCGACAGCTTTTATTTTGTTTTAATATTTTGTTGTAGTAATTTAATTTTAATATTATGTTTTGAATATTCCTAATAACTTTCATTTTCTTTTCATCACACCCAACACCACCACAAAGTATTCGACTTAAAGTGGTAGGTAAGTCAGAATAAAACAATAAAACAAATTTTAAGTGTAATTATGCCATAATTGAAAGAATAATAATCTTTAAAAAATCCGAACTATAACTTTTCAAACATTAAAACATTCTTTGTCATAATGACAGCAGAATATGGCGAAATTCGACAATGTCGCATGCCCGATACAAAAGAGTGCCACAGTTTAAAAAAAAATATTGTTTTGTTGACTATGAGGGCGAGAGCAATCGCTGTAAATCGTCATTTTTATAAATTGAGTTAAACTTGAAAAGAACTTAAGAAAGGGAATTCCAAATCTCCCTCAAAATCGTCCTTTGTAATAGTAAACTTAGTGTCACCTTTCGTCATTTTGTGGTTTTGTCATACAGCAAAGGTGCGATGTATATGAAATATATTACATGAATGGATATGTATATGTAGGATTTGTTTCTAAAGTAAGTTGTAGAAATTATGAAGATGGCGGGTGTTAAAATGTAATTTTATTCAACGAAAAACGTAAGTCCTTTTACATATTTTGATCATATCTTCAATCTAGAGTAAACCAATACAAACAGAGTAAGGTCGAGTATTTTGCTAGTACGAAATAAATCCAATTTTTTTAACGTAGGTTGAAGATACGAGAAATAACTTATATACATTCCCGTCATTTTTTTTTATATATTTCTTACATAAATTATTCTCTGAACTTATGAGAATAAATGAAGCATTCAATTTTCTTTTGAAATGGTACAGCTTCATTATTAACTAGGAACAAAAATATCAGATATACACGAAAAAGACACGAGATCCAAAAAAGATTCATATTTCTTCTTTGTTTCGAAAGCTACGATGTGTGGAATGTGGACACGAATTATTTTTTATATTTTTAATGACCGGCCACTGACCTCCTAAGCCTTGGGCACTTCAAAGAGCGAACTGACGGCTATTTGTGAAGAAAAACACCGACTGAGTAAATAAATATTTATCACACAGAAAAACACCTAAACTTAACTGGAAGTTTTTAGGGGTCGCAGTGGATTCATGGGTCTGCCCACAGCGGTTGAAATCTGTGAGTTGTAGGCAAATCAGGTTCGATTCCTGTATAATTCCACTCCCACAGGTTGCATATTTCTAGAATCTTTCCAAACGACTACATGTGGATAACAGAAGCAATAAATATTTTCAAAGGATTGCATTCCAAAGAAGGGACCAATAGAATCTTTCCAAAGGAGTCTGTTCTAAGGAAAGGAATAATATAATATTTTCCAAAGAATTCTATTCTAAGAAAAGGTAGGTATTTTAATTAACGTCTCACTGGAGCAACACAACTGCAACAGGGATATATATGGCCCCTGCATCATAAAACCCAACCAACAGGAAGTTTTACGGTTGAATTTTTCTATTTGAAGTGATACAGCACATGGTATCTCACGTTATAAACAAATAAAGAGAAAAAAATATCAGAAAATATCAAATTATGAAGACGATTCAAATTGTCCTTTTTATTTTTCGAAAGATATACGATATATGTAGTATATGCTCTCAAAGTATTGGAGAATCTGTCTACTCGGGGGTCTCCAGGGTTCAATACAGTATACCACTTCGCTAGCAATATGCGAACAGTAAGTTCCGGGATTAAACTCGAAGGGAAATATCCGAGGACAGAACCACGGTCAGATGACGACGTCGCACATAAACTGACACCTCACTCTCCAAACTTCCACACCACGTCAACGTGAGGAAATTTGGTTTACGTGGCTTAACGTGCACCAGCACCCCATGTATACGACAGTCTTTGGTTGGATTCGAACTCGCAACGCTAATCCGTTACCAGTCCAACCGGGCTATTGTGGACCCTCTGTGTCAGTAAGACTTTCCTTGTCTGTGCATGTCCATTTACTTAACGGAGTAGCAGTCGCTTAATGGGGTTGCCCACTGAGCTATCCACCTGTGAGTTGCAGGTAGCACAGGTTCGATTCCTTCTTTGAGTATGCAATCACTCTTTGTACTAGCAACGGAAGATTTGCGAGTCCTGACGTTGGTGTGGTGTGAAAGTTTGGAGAGTGGGATACCAGCACAGGTGTTGCCTCGTCATGTGACCGAGGTTTAGAGTTACATGGAGTTATCCTAGGATCTTTCCCTTAGAGTGGTCGGCACACTCATTAGTCAAAAGAGCCAACGATCAGTAGTAGAACGATTGAGATTTCTTGTGAGAGACAAATTTCTTTTCAAGAACCATGTTTTTAGGAGTCGGTTTAAACTAGCTACTAACAGTAAATAAAACCAGATATTATAATAATAATAATCTTATTTATTGACCTTTCAGTTGCAATAATCCTAAGAGTTCTTTAGACCCGAAGACGAAATAAATCGAACAAAAAGTAAAAACTCGCGCTGTTTCATTTATGTCCCAATATTCGTCAACAACTATTGATAAAGCTGAATCCAATATAAGATCTTCGATTTTCTGAAAGTTCTTCAACTGCTTTCTTCTTCGTATCACCGGCAAGATATTTACCGCCAGCAGTTAGTCGAAATCGAATCGTGACTGAGCCGCACTCAAGTGAGTAAAGAGCCGTGGTTTACCGACCGCTGCCTTATGGAATTGATCCCGGACCGTTGTCAATAGCCCGTTAAGTCACTCTACTATGACGTTAATTAAAAATTACGTTCACCCGAACCGTCGCTAATAGCCCGTTATGTTGCTCAAGTCCGACGTTAATTAAAAATACCAAATACCCCTCTTCTTGTCAGCAAAACTTTCCTTGGGTGTGAATGTCCATTGGTCAAATATAGTTATTGCGCCATAAGACCCAAAATCCCGACCTTCCATCATGTTTACAATTAGTCCACCTATCGATTCTGCTTATAACAGCGAAAGGCAGATCAATCACTCAGTTTTTTGTTTTATTGGTATGATCGATGAACTTCTCCACTCTTGTTAAACAGGATTGGATTGGATATTGGGGGGTTTTATGGCGCAAGGTTCAAAAGCGGACAAGCTTCTCCAAACACAAGACAGAATCCACCCCACATTTAAATTATAAAACATTTAAAAATTTATAGTGCATGACAAAGTTAAGAGGAAGATTTAAAACGTGGAAAATATGTAGATAAGAACAAAAATATTCAAACTGATTTTTTGCAGTATGATGCTTTGTTCCAGAGGTGATAACTCAACAATGAATTGATCTATTGTTGTCATTTTAATATCATTATAATCTATACAATACCAGTGGGAGATTTGACTTTCAATCAGAGTTATTAGTTAAGGTAGGTAGCTATTTTAATCAACGTCGCATTGAGATTTTTTGCAACGGGATAAAACCCGAAGGGAAAGATTCGAGGACACCACCACGTAATTTTGAACCACGGTCAGATGACGAGGTCACACCTGAGCTGGAACCCCACTCTCTAAATTTCCACATCACAAGAACGTGAGCTCGATTGGAAGAGTAACGGATTAGCAACAGGAGGGTTGCCAGTTCGAATCCATGAAAAGGTTACGTGAACCACTGTACAACCTACACGCTGGCACATGCTTAAGTTGTATAGACGGTGTTTCAGCTGCACGTGAAAGCGTACCAGTCACTATCACAACTTTCCCACTCGAAGTTAGTCAAGAAAATAAAGTTACAGTCCTACTTCACGCCCTTGGCACGACCTCTGGTGGCGATATAAAGGAAGGATTCCACATATTTTTAACAAATAAATCTACGAAATATGCTTTCGTAGATATTTTTTGTTGAAAATATGTAGAATCCATCCTTTAAAATATATTCTACAGAAAAAAATGCTAGTTCAGCAGAGCAAAAAAGAGTTGAACTTTCTGATAGTATTTTATGAACTAGTGTCTGTAATCCCCCAACAGTGTCACAGAAGTAAAACGCAAATTACCCCGTATTGTTATTTATGTAGCAAAAATAATTTTAAAACTTAGTTTTTTTGAGCTCATGACTAGAGAAATAATGGAGAAATCTGAAAATAGTTGTGGAAAATATCTACAAATATTCTACAAAAATATCTACGATAGCATCTGTAAGGACATAAAGATCGCACATGGGTCTTACCTTTCACGAAATATTTAAAACCTATACAAACAAAAATACGCACGGAAGGTAATTTAATCAGCTTAAATCGAAATTTCAGTTTATCATACAGGTAAAATTAATGTAAATATGTCTGGAAATAGTCTCAAATAATAAAAGCGATGTTCATTTAGCATAATGGCCTTTCAATTGGAGTGAAGGACTCGAGATAAGATTCGGTCATCTTCCGAAACTGTTTTCTGATTTCGTACCTTACAGTTGTTAAAAGTCGTGCAAACTGATGTTTCAAGATACATATTTCAGTCTAAATACGCATTCAACAATGTAATAATTTGTCCTGTTGCGAAAGCAAGCGAAGAATATATTCAAGTGATTGAAGTATTATTGAATGGGTACTGAATGGACAAGACCAGGACGTGGTTGAATAAGGACATAAAGATCATACAGGGCTCTGCTTCTTTGATAAATATTTAAAATCTTTACAAACAAACCAAAGTGCGTACTGAATCAAATTTAATCAGAGTACGTAAATCGAAATTTTAGTTTATCATACAGGTAAAATTAATGTAGATATATATCTGAAAAAAGTCGCAAATCATAAAAGCAATGCTCATTTTGCGTGATGGCCTTTCAATTGCAGGAAAGAATCGTGAGAGATAAGATTTGGTCTTCTTCCCAAATCGTTTTCTGATTTCGTACCTGTTATAGTAGTTAAAAGTCACACAGAAACTTATGTTTCAAGATACATTATTCAGTCGAAATGCTCATTCAGCAATACAACAATATGACCGTTTGCTAAAGGAAGAGAAGAATCTATGCAAGTGCTTGGGTCATTACTGAATGGGAAGTAAAGAAACAAGAGGACTCGAGTTAATAAGTATATAAAGTTCGCAGGGGTTCCGGCCCTTCTCGAAATATTTAAAGTCTTTACTAACAAAAATGCGTGTTTAAGCTAATTTAACCAGAGTAAATCGAAATTCCAATTTGTCATACAGGTAAAATTAATGTAAATATGTCTGGAAATAGTCACAAATCATAAAAGTACTGTTCGTTTATTGTGATGACCTTTCGATTAGAGTGAAGAATTGAGAGATAAGATTCGGTCCCTTTCTTAAATTGTTTTCTTATTCTGTGCCTGGTCGTAACAGTAGTTAAAAGCCACCCACTACTGACTTTTAAAATTCTCTCAAACCTACGAGCAAGAGCACTTTCTAAAACTGTGAAAGTATTCTTAGATCCGTTCCCAGATCCTTTTGTATCTACATAAATGGTGCTGCTCGTTTCAAACATGAAAGGATTGGATTCGTCACTCCATCTATGGTCCATGCTGGACAGCTTAAAGTAAACGAATTTGAATTTAGATGCGTTTCCTCTGTGTATTTCTCAGTTTCCCAGAACCGAAAGCAGTCCTGGATAGTCTTTTCAACAAGCAATAAAAAACGGATGTACTTCAACGCAGATTATCAACCAAAGGTTCCGCCAGGAAATTGCCACGCATCTGTTCAGAACTCCGCCCAGCTGCAATAATTGGTTCCCTTCTAAGTTCCCAAAATTTCTTCGATGTACTGGCGCTCATCAGATAGAATAAGCAAAGGGTTTCTAGGAATTACATCCCATCAAAGCAAGAGGACGAATGAATGGGTGCATGGTTTAGTCTCGAAGACCATCATACGTGATGACAGATATATGGAAGACCGAAAAACGGGTGAAACGCTAAAAAGAGCCAATGGGAGGATTTCGATTTAGAAAAGACGCTGTTTTATCAAGTATAAGCCATAAATGGGAACCTAAACTTCACATCCAATCGGAAGAGTTTGGGAACCAATGAGATATCAACGTGATTTTGTTAGGAGGGTCTTTTGTGGGGGCGCATACGCCCCTTTTTCTGATTATAAATTCAAACTGCTGCTCTGATCCCAACTTAGTTCTAGTAAATTGTTTCTACAACCCCGACTCAACTTTAAGAACTGTCCCAACTATTGAAGTTCTTCCTTGTACCGTAAGTCCAGTATTCTTTGAGATATCACAATTTATTTTACTTTAGTCTACGATCTTTGAATTTTCACTTAAGACTTTAAAGTGTTTAAAGAATCTAGAGAGAGGGTTCAATTGTTGATATTTTGTATTTTTAAGTTGCTTAAGTTCCTTAGCTCCTAATCAAAATTGACTGTAATTTGGTCTTAGATTTTTGATTATGTTTTTTACTTGAAAGAGTTTAAAGAATCTATTCCATCTCTACCGTAAATTCAATATTCTTTGAGATTGTGCTCAATCACCGCATATTTTACTTTAGTCTTAGATTATGGAATTTTCATTTTATACTTTAAAGAATCTGAAGAAACTGTTTAATTGCTGCTGGTATTTTTAAGTAGTTCGGTGTTCCGTAGGCTCCTTATCAAAATTTATTTTAATTTGGTCTTAGATTTTTTTTATTTCCGTTTTATACTTTAAAGAGTTTAAAAAATCTAGAGAGAAAATCCATACAAAGGTTAATCTGCAACTCTGGATGCGCCCATAACACTAGTACATCGTTTCTTCAACCGAGACTCAACCCTAGAAACTGTTCCAACTATTTAAGTTCTTCCATCTACCGCTAAATTCAATATTTCAGTTTGTACAACATATCTTACTTCAGTCTAAGATTATTGAATTTTCATTTTATACTTAAAAGAATCTAGAAAGTCTTTAATTGCTGCTGTTGGTATTTTTAAGTAATCCGGTGTTCCGTCGGCTCTATATCAAAATTCGATATTTGGATTTTTATTTTATACTTTAAAGTGTTTAAATAATCTGAAGATAAAATCCATTAAGTTAAGCTACAGCTATGGTTGTACCCATAGCTCTAGTAAATTACTTCTTTAGTAACCATTCTATTTTAAAACTGTTCACACTTCTGGAGCTATTCCTTCTACGGGAAGTACAGTGTTATTTGAGATTGCTTCATATCACAATTTATTTTACTTTATGTACAGTCGTAGTTTTTTTCATTTTGTTTTATGC
The DNA here is from genome assembly GCA_947359465.1 of Metellina segmentata. NCBI lineage: Eukaryota > Metazoa > Arthropoda > Arachnida > Araneae > Tetragnathidae > Metellina > Metellina segmentata. The sequence continues at coordinate 137,170,085 of OX375872.1, read as the reverse complement.
TATACAGGGTATGCCGATTTAAATCAGCATAATTTTAATTTAATTTAATTTTTAATCACGATTTGAATCACGTTTTAAATTAAATGTGATTTTTATTTAAAAAATCATTTATATATTGAATCAATGAATCATTGAAAATCCTGAAAAATGAAACCCCAAATTTTTTTTTTTTTTGTGTTATGTTTAGTAATATTGAAAATGAAATAACTGAATAAGATGTATGTTATTTAATTCAAATAAGTTAAGAAACTCGCTTGTATTTACGCCAAAAATTGTATTGAAAATCAACTTCCCTTTAAAATCACTAAATAACAGTATTTGCTGATTGGGATCATAATTACCAAACCAGTATTTCCATCTTGGGACATTGACCAATAGGTGTCAATCACAATCCTGCTCATCAGTGCTGTTTTGTTTAAAGATTCCGTGTGAATATAAATCGCACTTGGCCAATTTTAAACTATTCACCATGTCATTATGCCAATTTTGAACTATTCACCATATGATGTGTGAAGATGCTCAAGTTATATTCACTCAAATTATTAAAATCGTGGTAACTTGCTGTCTTTTTTAAGATGTTCTTGCTATTTATTTAGTATTGTAGGCTGTTTATAAAAAATATAAAGGCACTTTTACTCACAGAGAAAAGATTGCCTAAAGTGTCACAAAAGCATTTTACACATAAGTTTTTATTCTTGGCCATTTCAACAGTTTCATTTTGTTTCGTGTAATATATTGGTTCATTTTTATTTCAATTTATTGGAAAATTTTATGCATTGATTCCTTAGAATTCTTTACACTGCTAGAATAGCCATTCAATATTTATGGAATTGAAATTTGGAGTGTAAAAGTTAATTCAATCATCTGATAATTGAGTGAGTATGTTGGTAAACGATTATGAGTTGAAGCAAAAAGCTATTGGGAATTTTTTATTGCAAGCTCAAAACTCCACTCTATTGATATATTATGGGGAAATGCTATTACGCTTATTCTTTGCAGTTTATAAAGAAAAGCTTCATTTTCTTTAGCGTATGTATAAACCCTTTTCGTGTGCTTGTGATATTGAAATATAATATAACTTCGATAATAATATATATAACTGATATAATATAACTGAAATATAATTAAATATAATTTCAATATAACTTCGAAATACTTGGTAATGCTCAAAGATATTGAAAATAGACATATTCAATTCCAAATTTATGTATTTTCATGTAGTATTATTTTTACTGTAAACGTAAAAAAATAACATTTTCAGCAATAAGTTTTTTTTGCAAGCTAAAAATGTATGAGAAGTAGGAATTTTTTCAAGATTCGAGTTCTGTTTCTTTTCTTTTGGTGACATGATTTTTTTCTCGAAGCAAGTCTTCAGCCAATTCATTATTTTATATAAAAATAATTTAAGTAATTCAAAACCCTTTTATTCATATACGATAAACATATAATGCAAAAAAAAGTTCTGAAATTTGTATGATTGAAAAAAATTTAAAAATGGTGTTGGTGGGATCCGGTAACCTTATTTATCTGGGTCCAAAAATTTCATGTCACTTGTTATGGGTTAAACTCAAAGTAATCTAAACATCTTGAGAACCAGATGTGATATTGTTGCTCATGCTTGGCATTTTGAATACTTTTCTATTTACTGTATAGTTCGATTTACTTTGTTAAGGCCCTGTTCAAATGTGGTGTTTCTAACGCGCTTTTGGCGAAGCTTTCGAGGTCCGCTTTTCGTAAGCATTAAATTATGTTTTTTTATTCCTCTAATTCAAGTTTCTACCTTTGCGATCGTTGAAGATCAAGTAAAAATTTCAATGGATTTGAAATCTGTGGAAAATTTTACAACAGATAGATACCTTAAATGTGATTTTCTTTAAATAAGTAATTAGCATTTAATAAATAATGAAATAATCAAATAGTAAATAATTAAATAATAAATCTGTTTTAGGTATCGATCTGACTTAGAATTTTATGCTGATTTGAAATCCGTTGAAATTTCCACTCTCTCTTCAACGATAGCAAAGATAGAAACTTGAATTAGACGAATAAAAAAATATAATTTAATGCTTACTAAAAGCGAACCTCGAAAGCCTCGCCAAACGCGCGTAGAAACGCCTCATGTGAACATGGCCTAATTGCTATGTATCGTTTTAATCTTTCAAAAATTGATCCAGCTATATTTCCTAATATATTAATGTTTAACATAAAAATATTAATGTTTAAATAAATCAAAACTATCTAGAAACTACACTGTAATTTGCGTGTCTCATGTCCAACAAATTTAAACTTATACAGGCAAGCGATTAATAAAAATAAAAAAAATCCGATTTAAATTTAAAAAAATCTGATTTAAATCAAATAAATCCGATGTGTTTGAAGGTTTTTTGATCAGGATTTTTTCACACTCTCCCTGATGCTATAAAGTGATTAAAGAAAGTATAATTGTTTCCGTTGATATTTTTTGAAAACCCAATATTGTGTCGTCTCCATGTCTAAATTTACTCTCTGTAGCCTTAGATTTTTGAATTTTCATTTTATACTTTAAAGTGTTAAATACAGTAGAGTCACGATTTTCCGAGTTAATGTGGACCAAGACTAACTCGAATAACCGAAAAACTCGGTTAAAGCGAAAATTGTAAATAAAATAAATTGTGTAGGTTTAAATGTATATTTTAACAAATGCAAAGGTTACAGACACCACATGCAATTCATATTGTTACGAGAATTAAAGAGTTCTTACTTAAAAAAAGTCTATAATTATTTTTTGTTTTACCTTTTTTTGGCGATTTTCTGCAGCAATGTTTCGCATTTTTTTAAGGATAACAGGATTGCTGGTGTCTCTTCTTCTTGTTGTTCAATATATTCATTAGCACTTTCGATAACTTTTAGTCCATCTGTATGAGAGATTTTCCTACGTCGATTTTCGCCGTCTCTGTCTTTTTATCATCATTGCTATATTCATTTCCTTATTTACGATCATTTTATCTGTAATCTCTTTTTGTTCGTCAGCGTTTATCCAGTCACGGATTTCGTTTTCCTGAGTGTTTGTGAGATCAAGTTCAGAATTTTTTTCGGTAGTTTTAAAAATGGAAAATGTAGATGTAGAACCAAAAAAAAAATACCTAGAAATATTTAATAGCTCGGTTAAAGCGAAACTCGGATAATCGGGGTTTTAATGTAATCTACGGAGAAGCTCTTTAATTGCTGTTGGTATTTTGAAGTTACCGGGTGTTCTTTTGGCTCCATATTAAAGTTACTTTTTTTTAGTTGTAGATGATTTGATTTTCTGTTTTGTAGTTTTTAAAGAATGTAGGAGAAAATCCATGAAGCTAAGCTTCAGCTCTGGTTTTACCTATAATTCTAATATATCGCTTCATCGACAGAGATTCAAAGTTAAAAAATGTTCTAACTGTATTGAAGTTTCACCTTCAACTATAAAAACCAGTATTCTTTTAAATTGCTCCCCGTCACAATTTATTTTCCTTTTCTCTTAAAAACTTCTGAATTTTTATTTCATACTTTAAATATGTTTAAATAATCTAGAGAAACAATCTTTAGCTGATTGATGCCTTGGTATTTTTAAGTATCCCTGGTATATATGGTGCTTACAAGAGCCTAAAAACCGATAGTGAATAAGCAGTTTTCGAGATTTTCTGGAATCACGAAACGAAATATAATTACTGGTTTTCTTAGCTATGATATTTTTATTATTTTAACATTATTTTTAAGATCTACTTCGGGGATCAACTAATACTTTTGAAAACAATATATTCAACCTTTAGAAGTATTTTCGATTGGTCTTTCCTTAGAATAGAATCCATTAGAATGATTATATTGGCCCATTCCTTGGAATAGAATTCTTCGGAACGATTCTATTGGGTCCTTTCCTTTTAATATATTCTGTTGGAACGATTCTATTGGCCCATTCTGGAAATATAATAATTTGTAAAGATTATAATAGCCCATTCTGTACAATAGACACCTTTTGAAAAAAATGTATTGCTCCTTACCTTTAAATTGAATCCTTTGAAAAGATTCTATTAGCCGCTCTGTAAAATAGTCTCCTTTCGAAAAAAAATACATTGATCCTTTCCTTTAAAAGGAATCCTTTGGAAAAATTTATTGCACGCTTCCTTTAAAAGGAATCCTTTGGAAAATTTTATTGCACGTTTCCATAGAATAGAATCCTATGGAAAGTTTTTATTGTTCCGTTCATCTTTTCTTCCTAAGAAAGACCAGTCATTCAGCATCTTCTTTCATTAGAATGATTGATGAGCTTCTTCATGCATGTTTTAACAAGATTATTCTCGTGGTAGACATTACGCGGATTAAGGTGAATGCAACTATCGCTATCTCATCACCACTTTTCCATTCATCATTAGGTTACTTGTCTAGGCACGGCTTCTAAGTTAAGTGTGTATGTCAATTTTTTGGCGTTGGCTGTCTTGACCTAGGTACAGCATATCCAAATATCCCTTGCGCCAAAAAAAGGCAATGAAACAATGAAAAAGGTCTTTAACTGTATTTTATTTCCCAGCACTTTCACTCACTCAAACTGCATCATTTTTCATCTTTCACATCAATACATTCCAAATAGCATTTTACTTTTTCATGTTTAGATGTTTTTAACAAATATTTACTTGTTTAATTGTTACTATTGAAATGTTTACTATGTCCTCGTGTTTATTCAAATGTTTTATGCTTTTAATGTTGGTCTGGTTATTAATAATAGGTTTTTAAATATATTTTCATTGAATTTTTAATTTGTCTTGAATGTAGCGCATCTTATTTATTACTAGCAAAATACCCGACTTTACTCGGTTTGAATTGGTTTACTCTAAATTGAAGAGATAATCAAAATATATAACGACTTACGTTTTTTGTAGAATAAAAATTTATTTGAATACTTTTCGCCATCTTTATAACTTTTACAACTTACTTTGGACACAAATCCTACACATGCATATCCATTCATGTAATACATTTCACATACATCGCACCCTCGCTGTATGACAAAGCTACAAAATGACGAAAGGTGACACTAAGGTTACTACAACAAAAGAGGATTTTGAGGGAGCTTTGGAACTCCCTTTATTAAGTTCTTTTCATGTTCAACTCAATTAATAAAAATTACGATTTACGGCGAGTGCTCTCGAACTCATAGTCAACAAAACGATATTTTTTTACTTGTGGCACTCTTGCATTCGGTATGTGACATTGTGAAATTTTGCAATCTTCTCCCGTCGTTATGACAACGAGTTTTTTAATGTTTGAAAAGTTCTAGTTCGGATTTTTTAAACATTATTATTCTTTCAATAACGGCATTATTCTTTAAATAACGGCATTATTCTTTCAATAATGGCATAACTACACTTAAAATTTACTGAAAATTTATTCTGACTTACCTGCTATTATTAAGTCGAATACTTCGAGGTGGTGTTGCGTGTGATGAGAAGGGAAGCACTTTTATAAAAATAATAAATATTTAAAACAGAAAACAGCGAAATAAAACAAAATAAAAGATGTCGGAAAAAATTGTTCTAAAGATAGTAATTTCTGATTCATTTTTATCTCTTGATCTCGCACAGTTGCCACAACTTACAACTAAAAGTGCACAAAATTTAGAAATGCGAAATTACTTCAGAGCGAAATAAACACGAATTTCCGTACGTTGAAAAATATCGTCTGCCCCAAATATTCGGAAATCGTTCACTTTGAGCAAAGAACAAAAATAAGACTCGAATTAAATGAAGTATCAGAGCTAAAATTCCATTTAAAAAAATTTGAAAAATAATTGGCTTTTCAGCAGTACTGGTTAAGCAAATCAAAGTAATCGTAATGCTCAATGTACATTCCAATTTTTCCAAAACTAACAAATTATGGTTGTTTTAAGTATACTTACTCAGGTGTTTTAGCATGAAACTCATCTAAATGTAAAAATAAATTAATGCTTATTATTGCATTCACTAATCTAATAGATAATGTATAAAATAAAATACATTGCAATGAAATATCTGGAATAAAATTCATGTGATGCCTGCCCAAACACACAAACACAAAATAGAACATAGAACAGAAAGACGGACAGACTTTCGCAACCAATTCCACTCACTAAATGAAGATAAGTACTCACTGTATGCAAATTTCCATGAAAATATATTAAACCGTGTGGACGTGTATAGGGCACAACATACAGACAAACAGACAGACAGACACCAAACGTAAAAGAGGCTGATTCGGCATCAGTAGGGTCCAAAACGGAGAGAAAACTTGAAATGGGTCGAAAATATTGAATGTACAAACAAACACTCCATTCTTGTTTATATAGATTGCATCCAGCTGCATAAAACCCAAACAAACCATCTGCCCGCTAAACCAGACCATTCAAGGAAAATGTGCGCACACACGTACTCGAAACTGCATTAAAAAGTTAATCTCGGATAACACGGGCACACAAACACCTGCTGTATTTAAAATTTATTCATGTCTTTTGCGTTTATTCATGATATTATACATACTAATAACAATAGTGCATTAAAATAAATGGAAAAACTTCGATAAATAGATTTTTTTTTTTACTGACAAAATTATTCTATCAAATAATTCCAAACTTTGCAGGACTGTTTATCATCATTTCAGGTATTCATAAAAAAAGCTCAATAGTTTTCGTGAAGAACCACGCTTGTTGACTATCCTTGACCATGACGCCTGACGAACCTTCTCGATCCTAAGGAATAAAGAAGTGCTTTATGATACAGTCCACGAGATTTTAAATTCTACATCTGCTCGCATCTGTTAATAGCTTATAGCTGTGGAATTTTTACGATTTTTTACTTGAAAGTTAGCGCGCACGTTTTGAAGATCCTAAAAAATAAATCTTTATAAAAATATGAAATTGATTTCTTTTCGCCGAAAACAATAACATTTTCCCTCAAATCTCATCACTCGTAGATAAATCGTAACATTTGCCCAAAGAATAAAGAAGGGATTTGATGATACAGTCTACGCTTTTTTCAACTAATCCCCTTTTTACGAACCCACTCGATTTTACGAGCTTTCATGAACCCCGCCCAGGTGTCAGAAGTAATGTTGTATTTGATTGTAGTTTTCGCACAAACAGGCGTTAGAATTTTACGAACTATACAAAGAAAAATTTTGTTTGGATGCAAATTCTTAGGGCTAAAGTAGACGGCTTTCTATCACCCAAAACATATTGTTATCTAATTTGGGCATTTTCTGTTTGTTCTCTATACAAATCTACACCGCTTGTCCAATCCACACCAAATTTGGCATACATATACTTTAGAACCCTGTAGGTAAAGTAGGCTACATATTAACCCTCCTTCTATTTGTCCTGGGTGTGCAGAAGAGCTAAAAACAATTCGAAGTCGCTTTGGGAATAACATTGAGTTTTAAACAATTGCTTTACGCAGTTCTGTTTTTTGTTTTACCAATATTGACAGAAAAACAAATTTTTCAATAAAATTGTTTTTCCAGTATTGTTTAAAAAACAATTTATTCAAAAACAAATTAAATTATAATATTTATGTTTGAACTGATTTTGTTATATATTCCCATAATATAAATTATTTATGAATATTCGATTGATGGAAAAAGAATATTTAAAATAGTTAAATTTACAAAGCTTATATTTCGTAATGGAATACGAAAAGCTCAAACGAAAACTTTCATCGATCATAAAAGCGTAAAAAACAGCGTCAACAGTTTTTTAAAGGTTTTGCTTGTATTTATTTATTTATTTTCTTTCTTATTTTAAAATGACTGGTAAAGGTTATTATGGGTTACGCTAAATTAAAACGAGTAGTCAAATATATTTCAAAATCTTGACATATTGTCATTACAAGATGACTAAAATCAATTAAATTTATACTTATTTTTCATGTTTTAGGGATGTTATTGAAAGTTGTACTTTACACAACTTAGATTCACGCGAAGGATGTTGAAAGCACTTATTTTCTTTTTTTTAAAACACTGTAAAATCGATCTTCTGTTTTTTTTTAAATTGTAATCGATTGAGTTTGTTTTGTGTCTTTATTGATGACATTTATTTTTAAAACAAGCCCCGTTATTCTACGTGCAGCTGAATGGAATTTTCACGGGAAAAATGTGTTTGCTTTTCAAAATAATTAATCACGAATACCGTAATGATTTAATTATCATCCTTTCATATTTATGATGAAATTCTAAAACATCACACATCAGGTGCAAGAATGTCACAGGTAAAACACACTCATAGGAAAAATAAGTACGGACTATACTCCGAAAATTCGCCATTTTTACTGAAAATGAACATACGGGGATAGTCGTAATCACTCCAAAACTCAAAATCGATTTCTGTAGCAATCACCTTAGAAAAAAGCTTTTGTAGTTTGTCTTGCAGCAGAAATAATATGAATATGAAATGTTCTATATGGATGGATATAGCATATTTGTGTCCCAAGTAAACTAGAAGCTATGAAAAGTTAAAACGCTGTTTAAAAATTATTTTCCGTACACTTTAATGATGCTTGCAATCTTTTATGAAAGAGAAGTGATTAGTCTGGTCACTTTTCGATCAACATTTAATTAATTCAACCCGAGCAACGCCGGATTATTCTGCTAGTACTATATAAAACTACTATGTATGAGATACTTTTTTGTGAAGCTAAATGTAGGCTGCGGGAGTGTTTCTGCTGGGGAAAATGTTTCCTTTATGTATTTTGAGGACCGCAATAGTCCGATTAGCAGATTAGCAACCGGAGGAATGCGAGTTCGAAACCCTATCCTCCCAAAGAACGTCGTGAACATAGTAGCTGGTACACGTTAAATGTGTTGAGGTCTCAAATTTCACCACGAACTTCCTGACTCGCGCGCTGCTCACTATTGCATCATCTGTCCTTGAACGCTAATTCGCTAGACCCTTTGGACCTTCTTTTCTCCAACTCAGTCAGTATATAATTGCTAGTTTTGATAGCTTTCAAATTATTGAAGGAACCCTGGTGTACACTTTTTGGGGACATGGACTACTATTGAGGGATTCAATACTGGCAACGAAACGACAGGTCGGAAAATAGAAAAAACAGTTTCAATAAATGAATTAAAACACTTCTTATTTCACGTCCTAGTTAACATTCATGTGAACTAAAATATCCCCCATTGTAGCAAAAGACATGTGGAATACGGCATTTCTCGCAACAGCGAAGTCTTCTCACTAACAGGTAAATTAAACCTGACGCATTATTTATTTATTTATACATACTGTCAAACATATTGCTCGTGTTATATGACAGTGAAAATATACCAAAAGTACCGAATATGTAAGAGAAAAACAGTTCAATTATACAACATACAATGTATATCAAGAGAACAAAACAAAAACTACCGAGAACAGTTCTAACAGAAAAGAAAAAAAATCACGAATTTGAATTTCGGACGTTTAAGAGTTATGAAATTACAGAAATGTAATAAATCGGCAAAAAAATATCTTGGATTGGGGTATAGATAACTATAGGTAGCTCTGACAAATTGGGCTATAACTAAATTTTTCAAATATTTTTTGATGAAATGTTTTTATTGTTGGTATTTTAAGTTGGTTAGTTTATTTTGGGTTTTATGGCTCAAGGAGCCATATTTGACCAAGCTGCGCCAAACACAAGACAAGAATGAGAGAGGAGGTATGTATTTTAATTAACATCGCACTGGAGCAACACAACAGGCTATTCAATGAGATGAGGGAAAAGGCAAAAGCTAGCGTAAAAGAGAAGGGAGGATTGATCTCACGGGTATCTGGTGGTTATGATGCCCTTACACACATAAGAAAGATGTGCCCATAAGAGCGAGCGTATTATAAGATGTACACGAATAGCATTAAGTAAGATGAAAAAATTCAAAGACGAAGACAGTTCTACAGCAATCTAGAGAGGACTGTTTTCGTATCTCAAAAGGGAACAAAATAGTTGACTTTTTCAGAAACACGGGTTTCAAAAATAAATATATTCCGATAGTGTAACTGAGACATTTGTAAGATGTATTTCAGACTACGCAACTAATTTCTAAAAGCGGTCTTTCTAAAATATTGAAAAAACTAATGATTACAGTGGTGTCTTCGTATCTGATTAATGGATAAAGTAAAGGAACATTTAGCTGGTGACATGATTTCTCATTTTTTTTGCCATGGAATGTTGTGAGGCTAAAGTTTTTATGAGCATATCTTAGCCCTAATGTTCCTAGATTCTCCAGACGCAACATTACAATATTTCAAGATAAATCAAACTATTAGGTATAAAAGGACAATGTATTTAATAGGTTCAAGTGCAGAATGAAGCAAAAATTGATGGAACTCTTTCGTCCCTACAAGAATGATCTGTAGTCAAAATACATATATCTTTTAAGAACAGAATCCAAAGTTTTTCCCTTGATGTTCGGTGTGTGCCTCCTTTTCCGACTGTTTTTTGTCATAGATCAATGTGGGACTAAAAGCTTTAAAAGAATATTTTTAGTTCTATGACGCTTTTGCGATAGAAAAGACTCCACATGAAAGATCTCAAGATCACGGCTGTTTTATGTCATGTAGTGCTTATGATACTGAAACCTTTATGAACATGTTTTTGTATCTGTAGCACACATGACAGAAAATCAGGAAATTCTCCAGACAGAAGACCACGAAGTTACACGAAATCAGAATATCTCTCTCAAGATTTGAAAAGGCATTCGGCTTAATTGCTCAAGTGCAGAATGCGGCAAAATGCAGTAATCCTTAAAATGCTGCATGAACGATCTCAGTATTCAAAACAGAACACAAAATTGTTGACTTTATTTTTTTTTCTTTTCTGATTTCTTTTGTCGTTGTGTGTTGTGTAACTAAAATCTTTTATTGGATGACTTTACTTTAACGACCCTCTTCCACAGAAAATCAGGAAATTCTCCAGAAGAAAGACCATGAAGTTTCTAAAAATCAGGCCATCTCTCAGTGTTTCTAGGGTCAATACGCTTAATTGCTCAGTTGCAGTAATGGAGCAAAACGCAACAAGGCAACCCTTAAGTCGCTACATGAACGATCTCAGTATAAAAACAGAAATATTTCAAGAACATAATTCAAAATTCCTGCCTTTATTGTGTGGTCTTTTTTTTCTTTTCTGACTGTTTTTTTGTCTTCGAGTGTGGTGAGACTAAAATCTTTTAGAGCATGATTTAATTTTACGACACTCTTGGACAGAAAATCAGGAAATTCTCCAGACGGAAGACCACGATGTTTCATGAAATCAAGCCATATCTCAGGATTGGATGAGACAGTACATTTAATTGCTCAGGTGCAAGAATGGAGCAAAACGTATAGTTATAGAACCCTTAAAATGCTAAGATCTCATTATGCAAAGTAGAAATCTTTCATAAACATATTCCCAAATTGTTGCCATTATTGTTTGGTCTTTTTTTCTTTTCTGACTGTTTTTTTTGTCTTCGAGTGTGGTGATACTAAAATCTTTAAGAGCATGGTTTTACTTTTCCGCTACTCTAGTACAGAAAATCAAGAAATTCTCCTGCCGGAAGACCACGATGTTTCAAGAAATCAGACCATCCCTCAGGGTTTGAATAGACAATACGCTTAATCTCTCGGGGGGTGCAGAATTTAGAAAATTGAATTAATGAAATCCCTAATACACTGCATCAACGTTCTCAATATGCAAATATAAATCTTCTAATAACAGAATCCAAAATTCTTGTCTTTATTGTTTGGTCTACTTTTTACTTTTCTAACTGTTTTTTTTTTTTTTTGTCCTTGAGAGTTGTGAGACTAAAATCTTTTAGAGCATGATTTTACTTTTATGAATCTCTTGTGACTAAAAATCAGTAAAATCTCCACACGCAGGATTACAATGTTTAAACAATCAAACTCTCAGGGTTTGAAAGGACATGACGCTTATATGCTTAAGTTCAGAATGGGGCAAAAAATTAATTAAATCCTTAAGACGCTGCATCAACGATCTCAGGATTCAAAAGAGAAATCTTTCAAGAACAGAAAACCAAATTAGTACCTTTACTGCTTGGTCTCTTTTTCCTCTTACTGTTTTCGGTCATGGTGCACTAGTGATACTAAAAACTTTGAGAGCATGTTTTTAGTTACTATAGCACCTTGACAGAAAATCAGAAAATTCTCCAGACCGAAGGCCACGATGTTACAAGAAATCAGAGCATCTCCTTCTCAGGGTTTGAAAGGACAGTAAGCTTAATTACTCAGATGCAGAATTGAGTAAAACGCACTAATGGAACCATCAAGATGTGTCATGAACGATCTCAGTGATCAAAACAAGGGCATAATCCAAATTCCTTTGATTTATTGTTTGATCATTTTTCTCTTTATTGACATCTATCCTTAAGTGATGTGAGACTAAAATCTTTTAGGACATGATTTTACTTTTACGACCCTCTTGTACAGAAAATCAGGAAATTCTGCAGAAGGAAGACCACATAGTTTCATGAAATCAGACCACCTCTCAGGATTTTAAGAGACAATACACTTAATTGCTCAGGTGCAAGAATGGAGCAAAAAACAGTGATGGAACCTGTAAGACGCTACATAAACGCGATACCTGTTTTGAAAACAGAAATCTTTCAAGAACAGAATCCAAAATTCTTGCCTTTATTGTTTGGTGTATTTTCTTTTCTGACTGTTATTTTCGTCCTTGAGTGTTGTGATACTAAAGAATACTCTTTAAGGGAACTGTGTGTGTGTGTGTGTGTGTGTGTGTGAGACGTTCTCGACAACGCAAAACATGAAAATTTGTGGTGTACAAGACCTCCTTATTTTTCAATAAAAAAGAAATCCCTCAACTAAAAGACTATATTTATAAAAACTACATGCTTCATTCATTATATTACAGTAAAAGTATATTCATTCTTTGCATTATTTTTTAAAATATGAGGAATCGAATAAGTACTTACAATAAACAGCCTTCTAATTCATGGTGATGAATAGGTACGCTTAAAAATTTTTCTACTGCTTGGAAAATCCTAATGCATGCTTTAATATTGACACAAATGTGTATGGATTGAAGTAAACTAATTTTTGTTGCAGTATGTTAAATGTAAAAATTATAAAAAAAAAAGTTGAATCGAAAAAATTTGAAATTGTGAAAAAAAGGCTGATTTTTCTCATAAAATTGGTGAATAAAAAAATACTATCAATAAGAAATTAAATTAATTATGTTCATTGGATGAGTTATTACCATAGAAAGGTTCATAAAAAATTACACCTCTTTAATATGAATAGAATTTTTTACAAGCGTACCTATTCATCACCATGTATTAGAAGGCTGTTTATTGTAAGTACTTATTCGATTCCTCATATTTAAAAAAATAATGCAAAGAATGAATATACTTTTACTGTAATATAATGAATGAAGCATGTAGTTTTTATAAATATAGTTTTTTAGTTGAGGGATTTCTTTTTTAGTGAAAAATAAGGAGGTCTTGTACACCACAAATTTTCATGTTTTGCGTTCCCTTAATGATATGATTTTAGTTTTGTGAATCATTTGTGACAAATTTCAGTAAGTTCTCTATACGGATTATCAGTTCTTCAACAAATCAGACCATCATGTATAAAAATGACTAAAAACTGGCAGGAAGCTCAATTATTCATGTGCAAAATAAAGCAAATTACCAATATACAGTCCTTATGATTCTGTATGAACTTGATATTCTAAATAAAATCTTACAAGCTCAGAATCCAAAATCTTAGCAATTTATTTTTGGTCTTTTTCTATCGCTCTCTCCCGTTTGACTGTCGGGGTGGTGGTAGCCCTGTTGGAAGAGTAACGGAGTAGCAACCGGTGGGTTCGAAATCCAACCAAAGGCTGTTGCACGTTATATCTGTCGTGGGCTCAAATGTCCTCACGTAGGCTTGGTGAAGTAGTTTGGAAAGTTGGGGGCCAGCTCAAATGCCCAGGTGCAGAACTATATTCAGTGTTCTGAAATACAACTCCAAGCAATTGCAATTGTTCTGCATGCATTTTGTCCAAATTGTGAAAACTGCAGTCAAATCAAAAACAGACGTAAAACACAATTATCGGCTAAATATGTAATTCATATTTATAATAAAACATCAAAATTCATTAACTTACTTTATTTAAAACCCGGGCATACTTTCAGAATTTGTAATTCTGTCGATAACTTTTGAAGTTAAATATTTTGTCATTAACATAGAAGATGTGTTATTTATAAAGTGTTTGTAGTAATTTGGGTGGTGTATAGGGAGGTTGTTCCGTAGCTATAAAAGAAAAAAAAACTTGTGGCAAGGAGCACGCGTTGCACTGCAGAACATCATAACTTATGATTGAAAAAATTCGGCCAAACTTTTGATAAAATTAAGGAAAAATTCTTCTGCAAAAACTTTGTTCTGCGACGTACGTCGCGGTTTTAAGCACTTTCTACTCTCGGGCTCAGATGTGACCTCTTCATCTGATCGTGGTTCAAAATTACGTGGTGTTGTCCTTATGTCTTTCTTTTGGTAATGGATCCCGGACCGCTGCCAATAGCTCCAGTATGTGCTTACTAACTATCCTCAATTTTCGGATGCTAATGGAGAAGAGATTCTTTACCCTTTAATATAGCCTTTGATCTAGTAGAACTCCCGGATAAGAGACAACCACCTCAGTCCAGTCCTGTTTCAATAATCCTGGCAATGGAGTTGACCTGGAGACGACCCCCGATCATTCGTCAGTCTTCTGACGTTCCTGATCCTGCTGGACCAGACGGACCTCAACGGCCGGAGCCTCGACGATCCTGCTACGGGTGAGTTGTGAAACCCGCTGAAGTGACTTTTGACTATTATTGAGATTTTTTCTTGACTTTTCCAAATCTCAAAGTGGGGAGTGTTGAAAACGGCATCCTAAATTGAGAACTTCTATTGGTTAACTTTAAGTGACTCTGTAATAGCATTTTTTAAAATTTTTTTATTAATACTTGTTGAGTTGGTGCTTTAAGGTGCAATTCCTATAGTGCGTCTGACGCAGAGCACTGCTATAATGGGATGTTATAGGTTCATTGGGGTCAATTACATCATTCCTCAACCGATTTTTACACATGATAAATCATATTAAAGAAAACAAATAGTTCTTTAAAATGAGCTATAAAACATGAAAATCCGTTAAGCAATAAGAGTGCTGTAATATTTCTAAGTCGGGACGATTATGGAACTGCTTCCCATAGTGCGTCGCCTACGGAAGCGCCAACTATGCGCCAGCCGTACTGCAATAGACGCACTGCGTCAGCCGCATGCGTCAGACGCGCTATAGGAATTGCACCTTTAGATTCCTTGTGCCCTTCACACACCGCACTCAATCGACTTATGTATCCACTCAGTTCATTCAATTGTTTTTAACTTTATGGGCAGACTCCTCGATCATTTTGAATTCTTTGATCTATTTTTCGATGTGATAAAAAAACATAGGCAAGCTCAGCCCGGATTAGAATTTGAAGAAGCTAGGGTAAGAGAAAACTTACTTTTCCTCGAAAGTTTTTGAATAAACCCTTTGAAATTCAACTATCTTGTTGAAAAGTAAGTCCGGGGTGTCGCAAAAGGAACGGTAAAGCAACCGGTCCTAGAATGTCGTCTACGTACCGCTGTGCTGTAAGTGTGCCAGAAATTACTACCAAAGGGATCCGTCTATCAAAGGAGATGGCACCCCAGACCATAACGCCCTGTTGTGGGCTTGTGTGGCTTGCGATAGTAAGAGCAGGATCCCCACGCTGCCCTAAACGTCTCCAGACTCGTTTGTGGTTGTCGTCAGGACACAGTTGGAAACTGGACTCGTCACTAACGGCTATACATCTCTAGTCAGTGCTGTTCCAAGTTGATTGAGCCCGGCACCACTGTAATTCTGCATCTTCTTGATGCGTCGATTTTTTTGCTATAGAGTGCACTTTGCAAACATCTAATAAAGTTAGGACTACGATTTATAAACTCGCCTTACAATTAACTGATCTTTGTTTCCGTTCTTTCTGCTGTACAAACAACTCCTGAAGTTAAGCCCATGAATTATAAACTCCTCTTACAGTGAATTAGTTACTATTTCTACTTTTTAAACAGCCCTACTGAAATTAAGCCCGCTAATTATAAACTCGCCTTACAGTTGACTGGTCTTTCTTTCTACTGTACAAACAGCTCTTAAAGTTAAGACCATGAACTATATATATATATATATATACTATGAATTACATATCAACTCACCTTACATTCAACTAGCTATTATTACTAGCAACTAGCAACTACTACTGTGCAAACAGTTACTGAAGAATTAAACTTGACTCTTTTTTCGCTCTTAACGGGCGCAATTCCTTCCCCCCGCCCAATTAGAGATTTTAAAAAGTTTTTGGAGGTCTATCACCTTATCTGACTGCAGTTAGTGATTTCTGTATCCGATTGAGAAAAAAACATAGTCTGTAAGGATAACAAAAGTGATTTCTTAAATTTAAAAATTGGTACTTCTACAACTGGTTAGTTAAATGAAATTAATAGTTTTTAGAGTTTCATTTACTGTATTTCTTACAGGAAATTACAGTCATTTCATTCTCAAGATTTCAAGAAGTTATAACGTTAGATACAAAATGCATGTTGACGCTTCTCCATGTGCAGTTTAACCCTGGAACAATGGCGCACATGAAATTTATGTAATTAAATAACACGTAATTTTTATGTGGGCTAGCATTCTTGGGTTAACCCTTCAACTGGTTTCCACGAGATACATCATCCATCAAGATCCTATCAATTTCGAGGGCCGTGCTAACCCGGTTGTAAGAGCGACGGATTAGCAACAGGATGTTGCAAGTTCGAATCCAACAAAAACTATCGTGTACGAAGGGGACTGGTTCACTTTAAATCTGTCGTGGCCTCAAATGTCCTCACGTTGGCATGGTTTGGAAGTTTGGAGAGTGAGGTGCCAGCTCATGTGTAACCTCGTCATCTGACCGTGGTTCAAAATCACGTGGTGTTGTCCTCGATCTTTCCCTTCGGGTTTGATCCCGGGCCGTCGCCAATAGCCCATTATGTTGCTCCAGTGAGACGCTAATTAATATACCTACCTACCAATCAATTT
Source organism: Metellina segmentata (assembly GCA_947359465.1). Classification (NCBI taxonomy): domain Eukaryota; kingdom Metazoa; phylum Arthropoda; class Arachnida; order Araneae; family Tetragnathidae; genus Metellina; species Metellina segmentata. The sequence continues at coordinate 137,152,992 of OX375872.1, read as the reverse complement.
CGCTTATGACGAGAAATGTAGTCCTTCACGATGTGGTCAATTTTGCTTATGACGAGGTACCTCGTCGTGACAAGTTGGAAAAACAAATTATCCTCTTTGCCCAGAACTGGTGATAATTTTGAACAGGTGTTAGTGTCAGAAGGTGATCACCAAAGAGCAGCTTTCAACACGAAGATAAACCTTCAAGAAGGTTAAAGAATATCCCTAAAGTCTAGAATTATGGTTTAAGGATAAAGTTGGACGGGTAGCGATCAGGTATCGAAGAACGTTGATAACATCACTCCAAGTGGTTCCGACAAAATATCTCGTCCATCAATATCCGGCCAATTTTGTTAATGACGAGATAACTAGTCCTCAAGATACTGTTTTTTTATGATGGCTAGATCAAGATCTGATCAGTTTTCTTCTAATGACGAAGTATCTCGTCCATCAAGATCTTGCCAGTTTTCTTAACGCGGTATCTCGTCCATCAAGTCCTGGTCAGTTTTTCCTAATGACTAATGAGACATTGTCCTAGTCTTCACACTTGCTAGACCAAGTCCAACAAGTCATTCGCCCTCAAAGAAATTATTGTCTTTTAGGAATCTGGTATAAGTCTCATTCCAATACAGGAAAGAATGCTATTACTAGATTCGCGTCGCTCCTTGCACATATTAAAAACTGGAAAAGATTTTTGACCATTCAGGAATTTCAGTCTCTACTCTGCCTACTTCGCAATCTAGATATTGCTCTTTGAGCCACTCTTTCCCCTTTTATATATATATATATATATATATATATATATATATATATATATATATATATATATATATATATATATATATACTTAAGCTTAATTACTCCTCTTTATTTCTTTTAAGCTAACGCTCTTTTACGTGAGTGTATATCAGTCCAGGGGATTCGTCCCCGAGTCAACCATTGGACCTAAAATCTAAGTACTCATGGTCGCGGTCAGTAGATGGGAGGGTGACCTCCCTTCTCGTTTTGCGGCTCGAGCGCTTACTGTTCTTTCAGCAACTAAGTTTTTTCTGCACCCTTGATTTACTTTTTTATTTAAATAAACTCACCCTTATGTTTAATAGCCTTTATTTTAAATTAATTCTTTTTCTGATGTGGAGATGAGCTGCATTGTAGCGGGTGCTCCGAAAGTGATATTCCAGTCCAGTCTTTCCCCTTTATAAAACAAGAACCAAAATTCCCCCCCCCCGGGTAACAGTCATGATTGGGAGGAATCCGCCACATAGCGTTATTTGAAATTTTTGTGTTGGAGAACTCGTGCGCGGAATATGAGAATTGGTAGCCCCAAGAGCACCTAAAGAACACTTCTTGGTCATTTTGTCAGCAATGTCATCATCTTTGATTTCAGTGTGAATTGGTATCCAGAAAATGAATTTCAATTTGAGACGACATATTTACTATGATCTCAATGTTTTATTTTATATCTAACGGCCAATTCCGCATTATCGAAAGGAGAAATTTCAGCTTAGGTTGTGCGAAGACCTGAGACATCCAAAGTAGTTCTTGTCAAGCAGGAAAACCCATTACTAACGGCCAGTTCTGCTCGGTTCGGCACAGCACAGATCGGCCCAATTACTTACAGTGGATTTCTGTGGAAGCTAGCCCATTAACGGATGGTTCGGCAGAGATCAGTCCAATTACTTACAATTCTTAGTATGAAAGGTAACCCATTATGAACGTCAGGTTCGGCTTAGTTTGGTTCCTTACAGGTAGGCCCAGTTGCTAAGAACTGATTTTTACGGATGGTAAGCATTATGAACAGCCGGTCCTGCTTAGTTTAGCTCATCACAGGTCGTCGGCCCAATTGCTTATAATGGATTTGTATGGAAGGTAACCCATTATGAGAACAACCGGTTTGGCAAGGTTTTGTGCAAAACTCTTAACCATTTGATGAGTTGGGAAGGGGTGGGTCTCTAAGGGATCCGCCCAATTGCTTATAGTGGATTTCTATATCATGTAACCCACTATGAAAAGCCGGTTAAGCTCAACCTAATTCCTGCCGGAATCCCTGCCCTAGAATTTTTTCGGTTTTGGGTATTTGCCATATGGCCATTGCCATATGGCCATTGCCATATTGTCATTGCCATATTGCCATTGCCATATTGCCATTGCCATATAGCCATTGCCATATTGCCATTGCCATATTGCCAATGCCATATTGCCATTGCCATATTGTCATTGCCATATTGCCATTGCCATTGCCATATTGCCATTGCCATATTGCCGTCAGAATTCGGGTCTATTACAATTAAAGCATTCTTAGTTGTTCGTAAAGGCAGTATGAAAGAATGTGTAACTAATTCATTACTGTTTCGAATGAGACAAACGTAACTGTGGAATATGCGCTCGTTCGTGAAATTAATCAGAGACCGGACATAACATAAGTACACCATTCTGACCAAGTAGAACGTTTGGTTTTCCCAAAACGCAGAGTTCTTTTCGAAGTTGGAATACTCAGAAGTTAAAACTTGTTTTGTAGGAAAGCATTTCAGCAGCCCCATTTCACTATAAACCCTACAACTAAATCAAATGATAGACCTCTATACTTGATTAGATCCAATCATGGAACCAATATGTACAGTCGCGGAAAAGATCCTATCGTTCGAGCACTATTGATTAATGTTTAAGCTGACGGGTAGACATTAAAATTCTTGTTATTTGTTGGTGTTTCGCCTTTTTGTCTATTCTTACTGTAGGTTTGTGATTACCGAAATCCATTTCACAAACCTGCCAATCAGAAATGATAAAATGGTGATTTTTTTTTCTTCTGAAATTCAAAAACTGACTCTTCAACAGCTGGCAGTTAAACACAAAAATTATTTTCTCATTTTTGTTCAATAAAGAAATCAAAATGTTGTGCAAAAAATATTTATCGTTTAAAGGAGATCCTTTCCGTCGATCGATGTTTAAGTTGACTGAAATTTACATTATTTGTTGTTGTTTCACCTTTTTATCTACACAGGCTGCATGTTTGTGATTACTACAATCTCTTTATGAAACATGTTATTTTGGAATAATTAAACGATAATTTTTGTAGACATAATTTAAGAGAAGATGTAAATCATAGAATTCCAAAGTTAGAAACTATCAAGATTTCAAAAAATCAAAGTTTTGGATAAAGTATACATATCGTTACCTCTTGGACATTACAGTTCAAATAAGATTCCCTTGTGTCGTCCATTAAGGTTTGACGTTTTTAAGTTGGATGGGTTGATGGGTTTACTTTCACAACTAGAGATCAAGTATCGAAGAGCGTATATATAAATGAACATGCTATTCCTATAAATAGAATTATAACCCCGGGCAAAACTTGGCTTTAGTCTTTTTATTTAGCATGGCTGCAAGCGTGTGATTTTTGCATTCAAATTCACACCTTGTCAATCTGCATAGATAAAAAGGACTACCACATCTGGAAGAATACTGGTACCTTAATAGTTGACAGATCAGAAACGCAAGAAATATATATCTCCATTTCATTCTTTATTTTTTTACTGTATACAGATGTTAAAACTTTTCAAGGTTTTAGGAAATCAAAAACCTGTACATAAGATGTTGAAGTTGCTTTAAAGTTGTTGAAGAAGTTTGCTTAAAAGCTCTTGAAGCTGTTAAAGAAGACACCTTCGATAAGACGTTGCAGATCGACTTTTAAGTTGAACATAGAGCTGATGTAAAAAATGGTGCTTTAACTGTCAACTGTTTAAAGAGGATATATTTTTCGGTGTTTCATTCGTTTCATCTCTTGCGGACAATTGCTGTATTGTGGTGATAGAAGACTTCAAAGTTTCAAGAAATCAGGTAAAAATGCATGTTATTGTACATCAAACATTTTGCAATTTTTGAATACATCCTTGAGATGGAGTTTTATAAGTTAACTTTTAAGATGGCTAACGATCAAGCATCGAAGAGAGAGAGCATTTGTATCAATGACTGTCTTGTATACTATGAAGATAAATCTGATCACGAAGGGAATTTGAAATTTGCATTCTTGGTATTTCGCCTTTTTGTCTGTGCTGAACGCAAGTTTCGTGATTTCTGATTTCGAATTCATGAAAATTCTGCAAAAATAAAAAGATTACTTATGAAATGTAAAAAAATCGTTCTCGAATAGAAAACAGTTAAACACAAGAAATACTCTGTTCTCAATTTCATTCATTATATTTCTCATAGGAAACCACTATACTACCCTCAACAGGGGAGAAAAAAGATATGAAATCAAAGCGCTGCGTTTAAATATGCATACTATTCATGTTACCTCCTCTGGTGTAGACTAAATCTTTGCTTTCGGGCATTATAGGTATGGGTGTATTTCCTGTGTTAGTAAAGCTTTCCTTGTGTGTATGTCCATTACTTGATATTGGATTGGATATGGTTTTGTGGCATTGAGTCCTCTTGGAACATTTTATGCCAAACTCAAGATAAACTTGATTTCTGTTTTTGAATTGATTAGATTGAAAATATTTAATTACTTGATATTGAATGTCTTCGGTCTGGCAAAGTAAAATATGTCCTAGCCATAAAAACTCAAATCTAACGAACGTTATAGGCTGATGTATTAGAGATGTGTGTTATAATCTATTATAATATATATGTGTATAATATATTATAATTTATATAAGTATAATCTATTATATTTATAGATGTGTATAATTTTATTAATGCTTGTGTGCGTATGTGTGTATAATTTAATTAATGTGTGTGTGCGTATATGCGTTCACTTTATACAAAAAACAGGATAAAACAGGATCATACGATGGGTGCATAACAAAATGTAAATTTTGGTTGAACCTCATTTATATATTTTTTTAAAACCTGACTGGTGCGTTATCACTGGCTATATTTAAACTTTCTTCACCACTATCTGTCAACTTTTGTTGATCACTGGCTATCTCTGTAAACCTTTTATCACCACTATCTGTCAACTTGCCTTGCTACCGCATGACTTGCTGACAACGTGACTATAAAACTTCCTTGTATACGACATTTTTGTATACAAATTTGTCAGAATTTAGAATTAGTTTTCCTTGTTATTTTCTTTGGAGGATTTTTATTTTTACGTTCCCTGATCGTCGGACTCTGGAAATTGCCACTTAAAATTGTCCGTAACAGAAGACTGGTTCTGGCAGATAAACCTTTCTAATGTTTGGCCCTGGGTCTTATTGATTGTCATAGAAAAGGCTAATTTGACTGAAAACTGTCGAAGCCTTAGAGTAAATGATACTTTTGTGGTAGTCGGGGCAAAATCTATTCTGGGAATAAATACCGTTTCGTGTACAGCAGTACCTGTTAATACTTCCACGATTTTTTTTTTTTTTACTGCTTATCTCGTTCCATAACAAAAACCACGTTTAGCAAATGAAAGCCAAACAAAACCCTTCCTACTCGTGACATCACACAACCAATCAAAACAATTAGAAACTCCGCCTACTCGTGACGTCACACAACCAATCAAATCTTTAATAAGCACGGAAACGCAGCCGGTCTTAGCATTTTATATAAATAGATTGTACTAATCCTGCCACGAAATAACTCAAAGTTCAGATTATTAGTCACTTGTCTTTTTATCTTAGTAAACTACAGAGTTCGTGATTTTAATTTCTAGATCACAGCCTGTCGGTCTGCTATGATAGGATGACGTTATACCTGCCGTCTTCTTTTAAAGTAGAGGTTTCCACCAGATGGCAGGAAACACAGAAATTACTCCTCATTTTCCTTCATTGCATTTCTTACACGTAATCGTTGTATTCTTAAGATTGCAGCGACTTAACCCACAAATTGGCTTAGGTGAAACATCTCTTCCATCAGGATCTGGTCAATTTTGAAAATGTCGAGTTATCTCGTCAAAATACTGACGATTTTTTGTGTTGACAAAATCACGTTCTGGTCAGTTTTTTCTGATGACGATAGATCTCGTCCATCAAGAACTGGGTTGATTTTACTACGGACAAAGTACCATGTCAAGACGACCATAAGGGGGCAAAAGGTTACAAGCTCTGTATGAAAGATACCGCTAGAACTTAAAGTCTAAGTGATGCTATTTAATTTGAATTCATTTTTAATGCTTTTATGTTTGTGATTACTTTTATTCGTATAATTATGTTTGTTACAGAATCGTTGTATCCTTCTATCAGAATGAAACTCGCCCGTAAAGAATCCACAGTTCATATTGAAGGGCCCTCGTCTTTAAGCAACCTCAAACTACGAGATCGCGAATTCTTCATTGGGGTTCCCGAGGATATCAGTTAGTGAATGTGGGAAGACGATATCTCCTGAAATTTAAAAAAAGTGACATTTTAACAGGTAATTAGTGGAATTTGCATCCCACTGGAGTTACACGACCGTCTATTCACGACCGGCAAGTGAATGCAGAAAATATTTTTCATTCTCATTCATTCCATCTCTATTCATTCATTTATTCTCATTCTCATTGTTATTCCTATTCATTTCTTCTTTATTCATTAATTCTTTATTCGTTCATTCTCATTGTTCTTCCTATTCATTTCTTCTTTATTCATTAATTCTTTATTCGTTCATTCTCATTGTTCTTCCTATTCATTTCTTCTTTATTCATTAATTCTTTATTCGTTCATTCTTATTCAATCTTCATTTATTTTATTTATTTTATTTATTTTATTTATTTTTATTTCTTCATTATTCATTTGTACTTCTTTATTTATTCATTCTTCGTTCATGTATTCCCTTGCTCATTCATTTTTCATTTATTTATTCTCATTTTCATTTCTTCTTTATTCATTCATTCTTCCTAAGAAATTAATTGCATTCTGTAAATGGAAGACTTCAAAGTTTCAAGATCAAAGAACTAGATATACAAGGTTTGCTGTTGGCATTGCTTTTCCACATTTAAAACACATTTTTGAGGTGGAGTATGCAATAGTGTTGAAAATAGCTAGTGTAGTAGCGAAAAATGCTGGTATCAATTATTACCTTATAGAAAGTGAATACAAGTCCCTTACAATAAAAAACATTTCAAATTCGTATACCTGGTCTTTTGCCTTTTTATCGATGTTGAGTGCAAGTTTCCTAATTTCTGCTGTCTTAATCAGGAACTTGGTACTTAGCAGAGATAAAAAGGTTATTTCTTCTGAAATTTAAAAAAATGGTACTTAACAGTCAACAAGAAATATTTTCCATATCTCATTCTTTGCATCTCACAAAAACCCCATTGTATTCTGAAGATGGAAGACTTCAAAGTTTCAAGAAATCGAACTTGGTATAAATGCATGCTGGTGAAATTGCACAGTAGTACTTCAGTTAAATGTAGGACATATTGTTCTCAGTTTCATTCATTATATTTATTACAGGAATGGAATCTTCAAGGTGGAACATTTCAAAGAAAACAAAATGTTATGCTATAAAATAAGAGCTATTAACGTTGCTTAGATATAGTTCAAAAGAAACACCTGTGGTGATGCGTTAACGTTAAATCCAAAGTTGGACAACTGTTGATCAAGTATCGAGGATATAAAGGACAGCCACATTTGCATTCTAGAAGAAAATAATTCAAATTGGTGTTTCGTCTTTTTATCGATACAAGATTCGATGTTTGTGATTGCAAATTCCAATTCACGAACTCGTCAACCTATAATGATAAAAAAGTTTTCTTCTTCTGAAATTTAAAACAATACGTACCAAAACAGTCGACAGTTAAATGAACATCTTTGAAGGGTAAGTATAAAGTACTTAGTTATCTTAACAACACCTCATATCCAAGTGCTCTGAATATGTGTAATGTTTAAATTATTGTCTCCATATTTCTTCTAAACTTTAAAATAATACGTACCATAACAGTTGACAGTTAATTACCACATTGTTACCTTAGTAGGGTAAGTATTGGGTACTTAGTAGTTACATTAACGATGCATCAGAAAAGTATTGGGCATACGTGGTTATACGCGTGAAAATTTTAGCCCACTAGTTTATAATTTATGTTCTAAAATTTACCATAATAGTTGATACTTAATCGCCATACCTAAGTAAAGTAAGTATGGGAAACTTAGTAGCTAAAATTAATGACTAGGCACTGCGTGGCCATCACGGCGTTGCCCGTGGCAGTTCTTTTCGTGGGGTCAGGTGTAATCACTGCTAGCTAACGCTCGCCAACCCCCGGTGATTGCTACGCATTCCCATTTTTTTCTTCGCAAACCAATATTACAGGCAACGCTGTGATGGTCTCAAAGCGGTTAGTAATAAAAAAAATTGTTTTTGAAAATTTTGAACAATTTTTGATTAAAATTAAAAAATCAGTTTGGACACAATAAATTAGCAAAAAATTATGACACGGACATGTAGCCTCATTCCTTCCACCACAGCCCCCTCTATGTGAGAGAAAAAACATTAATTTACAGAATGAGGCCCACCTCCACCCGACATAACACGGGTATGTCGCCAAATCAATGTCGGAAATCAAAATAAATCTCTTTATAACAGGCCTCGAAATAGATTTTTTAGTACAGGTGCACCTTATGCACCTAATTTTTTAAATTAGGTGCACAGGTTATATTTTAGGAGCACATGTGAAAAAACGTAATATAAAAGCATTAATGTAATGTAAACTACTTTATTAGTTGGGTATGTTTAGATAGGTTAGTAGTAGATAGTAAATAAAAATATTTAAACATCTAAATTCTCCCTTCTTTGTCGCACGGCTGTCGCGACATTCGCTTCAACAGAGCTACATGGAAAATGTTTCGATCATCCGAAAGTTCTGGTGGCATGGTACAAGTAAACCTTCCTCCTGTATAAACCCTGCGATATATATCCCAGCGATTTTGTTTTCACATAGTGTGTATTTAGTAATTTTAATTACGTTCCTTTAGAGCGAGAGAGGTCGTTACTAATATTTTGTTCAAACATCAAAATAACATAAAACACGTCTAAGACTTCTTTTTAAACGTTAGGTGCATTGCGTGCACCTAGCGAAAAAAAATAAGGTGCACAATTGTATTTTTATGTGCACAGTGCACCTGTGCACCCGGGTATTTCGAGCCCTGCTTTATAACGATCGCGAAGATCATATTCTCCTCGAGAACACTGACGTTAGATTTCCAGAAAGGTCGAAAACGTTGTTTCAAGGGAGAAAAAGACTAATAAATTCATTTTAAAATGTTTTAGATTTTTAGATTATATATATATATATATATATATATATATATATATATATATATATATAAATTTAAAAATTAGGACTGGACAAAAAATTCGAAAAAAATAAGGACTACCTGTGTGCCAAATTTCATTAACATAAAAAAGACAAAACAATAACGCTCACCAACCCCCTGTGATTGCTACGCAATTCCAAAAACAATCGCAATAGCCCATTGTGTTGGTCTGGTGCGACGTTAATTAAATACCTACCAAAAACAATCGCGAAGACGATTCTAACGGACATAAAAGTTGTGACGTCATTGTCTAATGCGCCCTTATTCATATTGCAAAAATTAAAAAGTCACAATTGAAAAATTATTTATTTAAAGAAAATCAAATGTGAGTTGTAAAATTGTCCATAGATTTCAAATCCGTTCAAATTTTCAATCTATCTTTAACGATCCCGATTTTACGAAAAAGAACTAAACAATGCCAGTCAAATTTTTTTATTTGTTTTACTTCCAATCGCTCGAATTGTTTGTGCGCAGGAAATGAATCTGTGATCTATGATCGCAAAGGCCAAATTCGTTTAGGAAAAATATAAAAATTACAATTGAAAAATTATTTATTTAAAGAAAATCCCATTTTCATGTTTCGATCTGTTGTAAAATTTTCCGCAGATTTTTAATCCATTGAAATTTTTACTCTATCTTTAACAATCCAGGAGATAGAAAAAAGAACTCCAGAACTCCAGTTAAAACTGTTTATTTGTTTTGTTCTTCCTTTGAAATCGTTGCTTGGAAAATGAAATAGAAAAAATAAATTTAGAATCTGTGATCTCTTTATACTGTTGTCGTTTTGAGGAAAACAATAATAATTAAATGCCTATAAACTAATTAAAAAATGTTCTAGATTAAATTTTAAAATTCGGGCTGGACACACAAAAATTGCAAAATATTAGGAATATCTGTGTGCAAAATTTCATTATTGTAAGTGCCATAGATTCGTTAGGACACTGCACGCAAAACACAGACAAACACTTCCTTTTATAATAGTAGTGATACTTCAGAAAAGTGCTCTAAATGTTACAAATCTAACACACTCGTTTGTATTTATCATTCTGAAGTTTAAAATAATAGGTACCATAATAGTTGACAATCAAACGCCACCTTACTAAAGTAGGTATGGGATACTTAATAATTATCTTAACGGTGCCCAAGAAAAGTGCTCTAAATTTGTAATACTTATTAAACACACTAGTCTTTATTTCTTCTGGAATTTAAAATAAGTACCATGACATTTGACAATTAATGGTCACCTTAAAGGTAGGCATGGGGTACTTAGTAATTGGTTTATCTATGCCTCAGAAAAGTGCTTTGAATTTTCAATGTTTAACATAATCGTCTGTATTTATTCTTCTGAAATTTAAAAGATTAGGGTGGTTGGGGTCTTATGGCGCAAGGACCAAGCTGCAACAAACACAAAACAGACAACGTCAAGTAATGGATATACATATACAAGGAAAATTTCACTGACATAAAAGAGAGAAATACACCTAGAGTCAGTTACGGGATTTTAACTTGTTCTGCCTACAACTAGCTAAGCAGCGGGCTTGAACAGCGGGCAATGCACCACAGCGGCAGTGGATACTGAACCACTGTGATCATACGAGGCAAAATTAGGATTTAACATAGATCTTGACATACTTTATCACAAGCATCATTCTAATTATCCTTCGGTCCCTTAAAATAATAGGTACCATAAACGCCACACAGTCACCATGGGGTATTTTGGTGTTATCTTAACGACACCACCTCAGAGAAGTGCTCTCTAAATGTTCAATATTCAACACACTCTGAATTTCTTATGAAATTTAAAATAATAGGTACCATAAACGCCACACAGTCACCATGGGGTATTTTGGTGTTATCTTAACGACACCACCTCAGAGAAGTGCTCTCTAAATGTTCAATATTCAACACACTCTGAATTTCTTATGAAATTTAAAATAATAGGTACCATAAACGCCACACAGTCACCATGGGGTATTTTGGTGTTATCTTAACGACACCACCTCAGAGATGTGCTCTCTAAATGTTCAATATTCAACACACTCTGAATTTCTTATGAAATTTAAAATAATAGGTACCGTAAATAGTTGACAGTTAAACGCCATCTTAGTAGGGTAGCTATGGGGTACTTAGAAGTTATCGTAACGACACCTCAGACAAATGCCCTAACTGTGCAATGTTTTACACGCTCGCCTATATTTTATTTTAAAAGACAGGGGGCTCCGTCTCTGCTCGCCTCCGCTCGCCAACCTGCGGGATTGCTACGCATTCCCATTTGGTTTCCATCGCAAACCAACACTCCTCCCGCAGAGTCAATCTCCTGCGACGTCGAAACTTCCTCCCCCTGTTTGCCTCCGTTCCATGACGTAACAGCGAGCTTCAAGAAGGCTGTTTGACGTTTGATCTCCGCGGGTCTGTGCGAGGAACAATTTGTACACTATCGCAAAATTATACTTTTCATCGCATAGAATTTATTTATGAACCAATTTCAAAAATTATTGTACCGTAAGAAAGAGTACATTCTTTGGTTTCCCGTGATGTTTTCAAATTTAAAAACTAATCGTAATAAGTTAAAGATATGATAGCTTTAACAAAAAAGTAGCAAAAATGTCCCGATTTTTCCCGAATTTAAAAAAATATATTATCAGGAACCAAATTGAAATTTCTAAAAACACTCAGCTTGGTGCAAAAATTCACGTTTAGAGGTACTCGAAAAAAAACTCACGGCTCAAGACTGAAAATTATTACGTCTTTTGCCCACTCGCGTTAGAAATTTCGCTGTTTTCGACTTTAACACTTAATGCACCCTAAACTATAGCCGCATCGTATATATAAAAAAAATTCCTCTTGTTCCCTGTATAATTTTGAACAAGCCATGTTAATTTCATAATTTTCTTGTTGGAACTTTCTCGAGAAACCGTCTAAGAATCGAAAAAAAAAGCGAATTTTCAATCCTCCTGTGGCGGCAGCGGTAACGTTTGTTTAATATAGAGATATTCTATTTAATTTGTGCTGCTGTGTTTTGGATTTTTTTAAACGATAGGAATATTTTCTCTGATGTTTGTTAAAATTCTTGCGGGAATATTTTTATTGTTATCAATTAAAAACATTAAAATGTGGTCGGTAGTGTTTCTGTGGCAATGCGTGTTTCCTGTGCGTATTCTGACCATTACGTCAACTGACTTGTTTTACAAATACGATTTTAGCTCTTCGCCAGTAAAACTTCTAAAGAATAAATTCCAAATTGGTATATGATGGTCAACATCAGTTTGCTTAAAAGTCAAACGCATTGTGCCAAAGTGGCGAAAAACTACATTTTGAGGTAACCCCTATACGTATCATGGGAGAGTATCTAGACAGAAGAAATAAAATCTTCGCAGACAGTCTGTTTTATTTGCTTATGCTGATAATCCCTTTTATAGACTTTCGTTCCAACTCAACTAAAAACTATAATACTGAGATTTAATTAGCTGTGGGTTCCTATTTCCAGCAGAAGAAAAATTTATCATTTATCTGGTAAGGTATTTTTCCAACTTGTTTCCATAACCTACTCTCTCTCTCTCTCTCTCTCTCTCTCTCTCTCTCATAGACTTTCGCTACAACTTCAACTAAAAACGAGACTACTGAGGTTTAATTAGCTGTGGGTTCCTATTACCAACAGAAGAAAATCTGGTAAGGTTTAGTTCCAACTTTTGTTTCCATAACCTATTCCCTTTCATAGACTTCTGCTGGAACTTAAACTAAAAACTAGCTCATATTTTTAAGTACTAGCTTTAGTTCCAATTTTTCTTTCCATAACCTATTCCCTCAGATTTCCAGCCTGTTGGGTTGCTCCAGTGTGACGTTCATTAAAAATACCAATACCCTGAGACTTCCGTTGCATCTTCAACTAAAAGCTTTAGTTTGCTGTTTGTTTACATTAGAAGAAAAATTTTCTGGTAAGCTTTCCATAATATATTTGCTGTGTGAATTAAAAATAACCTGTTTAAGGCAGTTGATAATCTTAGTTTAACTGGAATAAAAAAAAACGTATAATACATTATTTGACTATTCAGAAAATTTCTTGGAATCCAAATTATGTAACTGATGAATGAAACAGATATTATCTGCTCGATTTTAGAAATAAAATTGACTTTTTATGTTATAGGTGTCGTGACTCTTTGTGTTAGGAACGTCCTTAAGAGATCTTAAAATAAAATTGATATCTTACGGTTCTTGTTCCTACTACAAAGAAACACAAACTCATCTTTCATGGTTAGTCCACCTTCGAGGTAAATCAGGTAAGACAGTTTTAAACTTATCTCAATGGTTCTAATAAGAACAGATATTTTCTTAATCAATTCCCATAGATTCCGTTCCTACTACAAAGAAGCGCAATCAGTTTTCACCAGATTAGTAAACATCCAAGGCATATCAAGTAATAGTTTTAAATTTATCTCAAAAGTGTTAATGAGGACAGATATTTTTTTTAATCAATACTCACCATGTTCCCTTTATGCTACAAAGAAAGGCAAAATGTTCTCACCAGGTTAGTACACATCCAAGGCAAATAAAGTAAGACCGTTTTAAACTTATCAAAAAGATGTTAATACAAAGAATTTTTAATCAATACTCACCTTTTCCGCTCCTACTATAAAGAAACGCAAACTCTTCTCACCAGGTTGGTACACTTCCAAGGCAAGTAAAACACATGTTTCGAAAATTGTTTTGTTAAACTTATAAGTGTTAATAAGGACAAAGTTTTTTTTCAATCAATGTTTACAGGTTTCGTTTCTACTGGAAAGAAATGTAAACTCTTCTCACCAGGTTAGTCCACCTCCAAGACAAATCAGGTAAGACGCCTTTAAACTTATCTCGAAAGTGTAAATAGGGATAGGTTTTTTAATCAATACTCACAGGGTTGCATTTCTGCTACAAAGAAACACAAACTCTTTCTCTCTAGATTAGTACACCTCTCAGGCAAATTAGGTTTTTAATTAAAGGTGTTCAGCAGAACAGTTTTTAATTGTAACCCACAGGTTTCGATCTTACTGCAAAAACAGTAAACTGTTCTCACTAGATTAGTACACGTATGCAGAGGCATACGTCCCATCTATACCAATACAAGAAACTTCACTTCCAAAAAAAAATAACACTTCTTGGGCTGATGCGAAAGTTTGTCCTGGTTTTTGATAAAAATTGAAGACAAATAAAATTTTATAGACTAAAAATTACATTTAATCAATACACTATTTCGCCGTTCTGTTGGATGACCTTTCTTCATCTCTCCGCTAGCTGCATAATCCCGCGCATATAGAAGTTCTGGGTGTATTTCTCTCTTCTGTGTCAGTAAAACTTTCACTGTGTATGTCTATCACATTATATTGCATGTCTTGTACATGCAATGCACAGCATGGTCAAATATGGCCCTTGCGCCATAAAACCCCAATCAACCAACCAATTATAGAAGTTCTTAGCTCTATGGCTAAAGAGCTGATCCAGGCGACGAAACTTTATGAAACATTACGGGCACGTGGAATCATCAATGGCACCCTCACTCTACACAACACATATCTTCTTTTGCTTCTGTGAAGCATTATTGCCTTTTCACAAATAAAACAGCATTATGTCAAAAAGGCTCCTTCTTTTCTGCCATTTATAATGCTGAACTAAATTTAAAAAACGCAACCAAATTAAACAATTTTTTCCCCAAGTACTCGCTGAAAAAATCCTTTTTTCAAATAACAAAACTTTGCACGTGTGAAGTAGATAATACACACTAAGACAAAAAAGAGTTGCACCTAGAAGAAATTGTCAGAATGCAATGAAATTTACAAGGTTGGTAAAGTGCTTATAAATGAGTAAATAATTAAAATTTGAAACTGAAATATGCAAACTTTATTGAGAAAAATTAAAAAAAAACCGGGTATCATTCAGTATGGCGTATGACTGCCATTATTCCTAATGCAGCATGCCAAGAGCCTTGGTAGGGAGTCATACAGGCTCTTTATGAAGTCCTGAGACAGTCCAACCCATGCTGATTGAACCCTCTACCGTAGTTCCAGCAGATTACGCATTACGGGTGGAGTGGTGACACCTCGTCCAATGGCATCTCATACATTCTCGATCGGAGACAGGTCCAGTGAACATCGTGAAGTAGTCGACAAATGGTGCGATCACTTATTGGATGATCGAGAGAGGTTCCCACTGCTCGTTGGATGTCTGCAACAGTGGCTGTTGGATCAGTACGCGCGTGTCTCATAACACGTCAATCCTCTCTCGGTCCGGTTTCTCTAGGCCTTCCTGAGCCTGGTTGACGCTGGCATGTGCATTGCTGTATCCACCGCTGCCAACAGCGTGCAACAGTAACATCAGTACAATCAATATGTTGCGCGATCCGTCGATTAGACCATCCACCTTCTCGGAGGCCAGTTACTCGGACTCTCACACTCTCCCAGTTGCTTAAATTGCTTGCGAACTTTTTCCGAGGTAGAACGCAATGAGAAACGATTTAACCAACACAAGAGCATGAGTCGAAATTAATTTGCTGAGCTACTGGATCTCCTTTTGTGCCCCGGTATGCAGTGTGTTTGAGAGTTGCCCTAAACGTGGAGCATGCTCAACCATTCTGAAAATTTCATCAATTGCACCTCCAACGCAGATGTACCACTCCTCCAAATTTCATTTATACCGGTCTACTCCTTCCAGGTGAAACTCTTTTTTTTGTCTTTGAGTGCACTTCAGTTTTGCGATGCAGTGACATCCAGCACCAAAATCCACCCCAATATCACAGCGAAACTGACTCAGATCTTGATCTACGAGTTACCTCGTCATTAGAAAAACTGACCAGATCTCGATCTCGTCATCACAAAAAAAAAATAGGCAGTACCTTGATAACGAGATATCTTGTCATAAGCAAAATTGGTCAGATGGACGACGAGATATCTCATCGAAACCACGCGGAGGGTTAAATACTTAATCTTTCTAGTTTTTTGTATAGAACTTTGATTATTCGAGCTCTGATTAGCCGAGTGTTATCCGAGCCAAATTTGATACCGGAGTTGTTTTTAAACTTTAAATAAAGCCTCGATTACAAGTGAACGCGCCTTTGTCCTTGACTGGTCTGATTTGGAGGGCAGAATGTTGCACATCACAATGTGGGAGTGACTCATTGTAAAATTATCATAATAAATACATGCTGTGACTCAAATCCGAGAATAGATTATTCCTAATCCTGCTTTATGAATCTTACAGTAGCAGTGGTAGCAACATGTAGTGTAGTAAATATTTTGCGTATTTCGTAAGCTCTGTTTTTGTTGCTACGTCCGTATTATCCGAGTTTCTGGATATCCTAGGTGGTCTCGGACTACATTACTTCGGATAATCAAGGTTCTGTTGCCTTTCTTTGCCCACTTGAATTAAGCTTTTATTGGTCGACATAAGCAAATGAACTTAGTACTTGTGAAGTTGTTTTCTATTGAGAAATTCGTATGAGCATGTCCATGTGTCTGTGACAGCGTGTGTATCGTATTCGTATGCAAATTTTAGCCTCTACAAATTTCGGTTTCCGATCGGCAGGTGTAGTGATGTTCAAGTCTAGAGTATAAATACTATGTCTTTAGAACTCTATTCAGTTATTTCTTAGCGTCAGATGTTGACGTGCAAGATCAGCCCTGTTTAATTATAGTTTCGTTAAAGCCACAGTTCAGGCTTTGTTTTTGAATGTTTAATTCAAATTTGATGCCATCATGTTTTCTTGTTTAGACAGTCTTTAAATAAACGATGTTTAATTTTAAAGCTGAAGGATACCCAATTCCTTTAACTGGTAACCCGACCATTGAATTGTTGTGTGTTTGTGGGTTACATTTTCAACATCATGTCGTTACGATTAACCTGCTTTTGCAGAATTATCGTGTAAAACTGCGATTCGTAGACGTCACCATTCTGCATTTGTAGCTACATCTAGTGCTACATATTAGTGAAGGAGCTATATCTCAACGTCGAAGTTTACAAGCATTTCTGTGAACCATGAAGTTCTTACACTTTTTCTTCTTTTCAAGCGGAACCGAGATATCGTCGTCAAACCTCCGACGACAGATGCCTATACAGTACTTAAGGACCGCGTATTAGATTAATTTTTTTATCGAAACCTGAAAGTTCAAAATTAAGATCTTTGTTTACAGATTTATATTTAGGAGACCGCTCTCCATCACAACTTTTTTGTGATATGGAAAATTTGAACAGGGGTAAATTGATCGAGGATGTCTTGCGTACACTTTGGATTCCGTGTTTGCCCACAACGGTACACCAAATTATTACCGCTTGTTCAGATAAGGCCATAAGCTTATCAAAATTGGCTAAAATTGCGGACCAAATATGTGAGAGTACTAATGTACAATTGTGGCTGGGGTTGTCGATTTATAGAACAGCTTTGAATTCGCTTTAAGAGGATATTGCTGTGTTTTAAAGAAAACTGTTAGATCTTCGTTTAAAAGTAAATTCGCATCCACCTGGAACCAGTACTAAAAACTCTCGGGAGCGTACCTTTTTAAAAACTGAGGTCGTTCTTCATCGGGAACGTGTTCCAAAGATTCAGCAAGTGGGAAAATGTTGGTTTCATGATAAATTTGGTGGTAAAACACATAAATGTATCGTATTTCTCCGTGTAATTTTTCGGAAAACTAGTAAATCCTAACCATTCGTGGTAAATCCGATGTGGGTGTTCAATCACTAGGTGCAGTGGTTTGCTTCCATTCGGAAGGATGTACGTCCTATCCAATTGATAAACATGTAGCAGATAACAAAAGACCAGGGCAAGTCTGACACTGATCCTACATTCGACATAAATATCCGACATGAGCATTCGTATACCGATTCTAAATAGAAAATATGATATATGTATGATGCATATCAGCCTATCCTGTTAATTTTATCAAACATCTGACCACTATGAAGCGGGGTCGTCGTGACTCGGTGGGTATGCCCACTGCGCTAGCAACCTTCGAGTTGTAGACAGCGCAGGTTCGATTCCTGCCAGCTGTATTTCTCTCTTCTGTGTCGTAAAACCTTTATTGTGCGTGTTTGTCTTACTTGATATTGTACATCTTGTGTCTGGAGCAGCATGACCAAATATGGTCCTTGCGCCATAAAACCCCATAAAAACAATGAGGCTTTTCTAAGGTATCTGAAAGCTCATGATAAACAATCTTTTGGTTTGAAAAGAAATAACTTTTATGTATAGAGATATTTGATATTTTTGGCTAGTTAAAAAGTTATTGTAGCGGAAACTAAAAATGGGCGCATTTATTTGCCCACCCGTTGTATTGAAGGTTAACATTTGAATTGGTTTTAAGTTCTGAAATCCTGTTCACCATTGATTTAGACGACCAACCGGCCTGGTGGTTAAGGGGTTAGCCTCTAGATATAGGAAGGTTCCTGGTTCGAATCCGTGTCAGTGCATGGATGTTTGTAAGCGTATATAGTGTAGAGACGGCTGGTGCACTTTAAATCTGTCGTGGCCGAAAGTTCTCACGTTGGGTTGGTGTGTGTTGTATAATGTAATCGCCCATAGAACTCTTAGTATCTTTCTTTGTGCTGCTGGGGCTGAGTCATTCATTCCAGGCAGCATGTGTGAATGTACTATAGCTTTCTTGTACGTCCGTTTCAATATACAAGAATCATATTGGTTAATTCTGCAATCCTCTCAAATCTGTATAGATGAGTTGTGTCTTCAATAAATGCTCTCTCTTTTTCCCTTTTGCGATTCACATGGCCTGTGTCATTCCTTTCCTCAGAAGGAATCATATTTCACAGTGTGGAAGTTTGGAGAGTGGGGTGCCAGCTCAGGTGTTGCCTCGTCATCTGACCGTGGTTCAAAATTACGTGGTGTTGTCCTCGATCTTTCCCTTAGGGGATTGATTCCGGACCGTCGTCAATAGCCCGTTGTATTGCTCTAGTACGACGTTACTTAAATAATTACCATTACCACCACTGATTTTATGTACCTTATTACTAGTAAGCAATGTGATACATTAAATCATGGGCTCTTGTTTTGTCTTACGACAGTGAACAACTCGAAATATTATCTCACATTTTTATTTTGAATATAAAAAATTAAAACTTAAAGATGACCTTAAAGAATTTGGCAACAGCAAAATACCTTTATTAAGACAATTAGAAACGTAATTTTTGCGTCAGTATTTTTAGTTGATCACACAATTTCATTTCGAAACGGATAATGAAGATAAAAGTGAAAATAATATGGTCTAAGAAGAGGAAGAACTTGAAAGAAGTTTCATACTATGTGGAAGTGACAGAACTTATACTTCTGTTCAAAACAGTACAAGATTTGGAACTTCTCCATAATATGAAAATACATCGTCTAAGACCGGAAAAATCTGTAAAACAAGGTAAGAACAGTTATTAATTAAAATTAAAAGGCTCCAAACTTGTAACATTACAATAATTGTACACCCGTCAGAAAAAAACGACTCGTCCGATCGCAATTACACAATTTACATCGCTGAACAAAAAGGTAGCAATCTATAGGGATGAATGTTTTTTACAAATATCGATAGTTAAAATTTGTGCCGTCTCAATTTTAAATTGGGTGCTTGCTCCGATAATTTCAGTACGAACCCCCATCTTTTATCACACATTTGGATTCTACACACGATTTCAGGCGAAAATAAATAAAGTTCACCAATTTTATTGGAATTTTCACCGATTTGTAAGTGTTTGAAAGTTAGATCTCCTAATGTTAAATTGGTGCTTCACGTTTTTTCTTATAGTTGCGAAATACATTAATTTTTCTTAGAAATTAATTTTTCCATTCTTTGCTAACCAACACAATTTATAAACGTTTTAACTATCAAACTAATTTTGCTATTTTTTTATCAATTATGAAATTAAATATTCATAAAAATTGTGAATAGAAACATGGGCAAATTTAGACAACATGTCTAATTGATATTTGTCATTCCAAACTGCTACTGAAACATTCCAAATTTCGGCTCATTACGTGCATAATTAGTAGCGTAGTTAGACTATTTGTAAAATTCGATGATTATTATCGTTTTGGGGGATTGTTCACAAAGTGAAAACAGAAATTTCTGCCAACAGATCCTGGGATTCAATCAGAATGGATTCTGACTTAGTCACTATCTTAATGAACTCCATACCAAGGCGCCTGTAACAGGTCATTCACTGCAACGGCCACTACACGTCTTTATTAATATTTATAATGTGATTGAACTCCGAACATTTACACGCTCCCTCAATGGTTTTTATGAATTTTCTCGGTCAATTTTATATATATACGCCGTTTTACATAATTTTTTCATCAAAACCGCCTGAAATTGTGTGTAGAATCCAAATTTGTGAAAAAAAAGATGGGGGATCGTATTGAAATTATCGGAGTAAGCACCCAATTCAATATAGAGATGGCCCCTTAGACGAATTTTAAGTATTGATATTTGTAGAAAACATTAATCCCTGTCAATTGCTACCTTCCGTTTTGTTCTATGATGTAAATTGTGCAATTGCAATCGGGTGAGTCGGGGTTTTTTTTGACGGGTGTACAATATACACTACTGTTTGTTAAAATTGCAACATCATGAAGGAATCATGCAAATGAAACGAAACTTGCAGAAATGCAAAACGGGGTAGGATATTCAAATGATTAGAATTAGAGTGATCACACATGTGTGTGGGCCGAGAAACATCCTCTAAACGTCCAAGTGAGCCGTGTATAAAAAGCACTAACAAAGGTGCGTTGAAATGTGTATGGGTCATTCTCCTAGAAACGTACATTTTAGTGCTGAAATTTTTTTTAAAGAAAATTCAAATTGCGGATTTATAAAAAATATTTTTAAATTGCTTCAAACTTATCTAACATGCCAGTATCCACCGAGATCGTAAAAAAGTTGTTTCACTGGGAAAAAATGTAAAGTTTTTGCATGTCCATGGACATGATAGTATTGTTCTTAAATGTGTTAAAACGGGTAATATTAATAATTTGAGACTCTTTGATTAATGCATAAAATGTGAACTTGTAATATTAACAGATACTTTTAATGAGAAATCTTCGCACACACAGAATTCTTAATATCCTCTATTGTTAAGAACAGATTGCTACAATTTTAGGACGCCATCATTTTTCGGAAACACAAATGATTTTTCTCCAGATTTCCTTAAAAATTTAACGTTACATTCTTCTCCAGCAGTTGATTGAACAAGAACATGTAATGCCTGACACTATTTCTGGAAGTAGAAATTTGACAACAAATTTGTTCTCCCCAACAGTTTCTGTAGTTTTCAGATGGTTCGTCTACGCCAATGTCTGAGCTGTATATATCATAACATTTTTATCTACCCACTGATAGTAGATCACAGTATCCTTATCATTCGTTACATTTTATTTCTTTCTCTTTACAGTATTCACATTTTCTCAAGATATTTTTCTCTTAAATTTTCCATCACAAGTTATGTTTTTTAACACTTCATCAGTATTTTTCTCATTAATAATACCTAAAAGGCTTTCACAAGTGACATGTCTGCGTGGAGTTTAGAACCATGTGTTTCTATTTCGGGGCAATCTCGAACCAAAATCCAGAATGGTATATCCAGTTTACACACACACATAGAAATACGCATAACTAATTTCCTTATATTTGTCACAGGATGAAATGAACTTTTGGAGCTAGCTTTTAAGAAATCATTTAAAAGGCACTTTTGCATCGTTCTTATCTCGTAATAGTTTCTTTTTCACCAGCACATTGCTTACTATTTTCATCTTGCTCTAAGAATTTCGTAATGGTTTTACCGAGCTTTTAAAATTTTTATTACTGCTTCCTCTTTATTTTCAGTAGGTGTGGAGTTTGAATATCTACGTGAGGTAATGGATGCTACACTAGAAGTAAACTTGTACTTTTTTAATATTTTACCACTTATCACTCTTGCTAAATACTCTGCCATGCAATCTTTATGATTGGCTTTCCTCGCCTTCGTCTCCACGGTGTCTTGAAACACCCTTCCCTCCTCCCTGTCTCCCTCATTCTTCACCCCTGTCCTTCAGACATCCTTAGTAAAATGGCATGTCCACGGACATGATGTTTGTTTGATAAATTATTTGTAGATCATTAAGTGTTAGTCTTAAGTTAAATGATTAAACTTTGTACAACTAATATTACATGTTGCATTTAATATTACTATTTCATAATATTTATCTGACTTTATCTTGACCACAGAACTAATGGTATGATCTTTCCATTGAAAAATTCTTCAGTGATCTATAAAAAAAAAATAACTACTGTGATACAAATTAAACTTGTAACTCATTGCTACATCCAAAATGGCTAACTGGCTTCTTCACAGGGAAGTATTAATCTGCAGCTATTTGTTGAGTTATTTAGCAACTGTGAACTACCTGTCCATAGACATGACTCCGTTTCTGGTGACACTATTTTTTTAAATAAAACCATAACTACTTGAGATTTCTTTACAAAATTCAATGTGGGATTAGTTTAATAAAGTATTGAATTAAAAATAAATGAATTATCATGAAAAATAATTTTATATGAACTTTATAAACTCACTAAGTGGTAAAAACTAGGTTTGTGACAGGTCACGGACATGACTTGTCATACTCTGTGGACACATTTATTTCTTAACTAAATATTTAAAAAAGCTAATTTTTTTAATTACACATATTTTGTGAGTATACTATATGATATTCCCATTACTACATGTTTTTAATTACATTGCTTTCATAAACATTTCATGACATTGTTTTGTACATTTCTAGAAGAATGACCCGCATCGTCGTTTAACTACTGTAAATGATTGATTAGAAGTCGATATGCCTCGCCAAAAGCGCAGAGTGCCATATGAGCAACTACGGGGTCGCATGATTGGCCTCCGTGAGAGTGGACTTTCGTAGTATGGAATCGCCATTCGCATGGGGTGTAATGCCACAACAGTGATGCGTGTGTGGAAGAGATGGACCATATAGAAACGGACAAGTCCAAACCCCGGCAGTTGGCCACGCAATATGACGTCACCACGGGACTGCATACATCTCATCCGCATGGTGGTGACGGATACAGCGTCTTCTCATGCGTTGGCACAACATTGGAGCACGTCTACAGGTGTGTCACTGTCTGCCCCCACGGTCCGTCAACGTCTGATACATGGGCTACGTGCAAGGATTCCCCTGCGAAGGATTGTTTTGAAGCTGAACCACCGACGCCTCCGGCTGCAATGGGCCCACCAACACAGAAAATGGCGTGCCGATAGGCAAAAAGTCGTCTTCTCAGATGAGTCCCGTTACAGTCTAGACTATAACGATGGACGTGTACTCGTCAAACGCTACAAAGGTCAACGCTTTCTCCCAGAGTGTCTTATTCAGCGTCATACTGGACAAACGCCTGGCGTTATGGTCTGGGGCGCTATTGTATATCATGGGCAATCCCGTTAACTCCAAACTGTGGGAACCTGAACAGCGGGCGCTACATCAGAAGTTGTGGAGCGCGAGGTCCTTCTCCTCTTGCAACGCATTCCCGGACCCCGGATTTCAGAAAGACAATTCCCGTCCACATTATGCTCGGAATGTACAAGCCTTCAGTGCATGACATGTTCCGCTTCTTCCATGGCCTACACGCTCCCCGGATATGACGTCCATTGAGCATATCTGGAATTACGTCGGTCGGCGACTTGCTCGTCGGGCAGGGAGTACGGCTGAACTTTGCCATAAGATGGAGGCCATCTGGAATACCATTCCTCGGCATGACATTCAGAATCTATGTTTCAATGCCACGATGTGTATATATTCTCATCGTTGTGTCTGGTGACTGCACAAGATATTGATTTTCAGCATTATTTTAGTTTTATTGTTCTGTAAATTTGATCGTTTATTTAAAGCACTATAAGTAATACGTGGAATAAATTTAATTTGTTTCTAATAATTCTTTCATAGTGTTGTAATTTTCACAAACAGCAGTATATATATACAGGGTGGTCCCGAATTCATGGTACAAACTTTAATGGTAGGTACAGGACATTGTAACAATGATTTATTGTATAGGAATGTATAGTCGCAAGTGACGCGGTGAGGCGAAAACAGGGGAAATAACGGCCGAAAGGAAAAACAAAGATTTTATTGAAAGCGTTGTTGACAAGTGTCATGTTTACAGTAATTGTTCAAAATTGCGTCCACCAGTATCGATACATGCTTGACAGCGTCGGTGGAGCGATTGGCGTACACGTTCAAAGATGCCTGGTATTTCACGCACACCTGCAGCAGCTACAGATAAGCGAGCGACGAGATCCTCATCTGAGTCAACTGGAGTCTCATAAACAAGATGCTTTAGATGTCCCCATAAAAAGTAATCGAGGCTCGATAAATCGGGAGATCGGGGTGGCCAAGGGACTGGTCCACCACGCCCAATCCATCGAGTACCAAACGTGGCATTCAGGTAATTCCGTACATCAATGCTGAAGTGTGCTGGCGCCCCATCGTGCTGAAACCACATGCGGTTACGAATGGCGATCGGAACATCATGCAGCAGTTGTGGTAACACTTCTTTCAGAAAAATAAGATAGCTTCCGCCAGTGAGCCGCGTGGGTAGTAAGTATGGGCCAATCAAAAAGTCGTTCACAATACCAGCCCACACATTAATACTGAAACGTTGTTGAAGCGCATGTCGACGCGTTGCATGTGGATTATCGGTTGCCCACACATGGGAATTGTGCGCATTAAAGACACCCTCGCGTGAAAATGTCGCTTCATCTGTAAATAGCACATAATCTACGAAATCCGGCTGCAACGCACATTGCTGCATCACCCACAGGCAGAAGTTCACGCGGCGAGGATAATCTGCCGGATTCAATGCTTGTACTTTCTGAAAATGGAAGGGGTGTAAGCGATTTTCGTTTAACACTCTGCATACAGTCTGATGACTCACACCTACGTCACGCGCAACAGTTCTTGTGCTTGACTCGGGTCTATCAGCCACAATGTTCAAGATGCTTTCTTCCAGCCTTGGAGTGCGTACAGCTCTTACTCGACCAGCGCCATGTCTGTTGACGTCGAACGCACCTGTTTCACAAAGTTGACGATGTAACCGTTGAAAAATTCTATGATCCGGCATTCGTCGATCAGGATACTCCGCGCGATACATTCGTAACGCAGCTCTGCCGTTACCATTTGCACGGCCGTACATGTAATGCATGTCTGCTTTTTCTGCATACGTAAAGTCACCCATCGTCTACGGCAGCACAATTGTGAATGGCGCTTTTCCCTACTGCGATGCATCATGTTCAACAGCGGCTAGACATCTACTGCCCTCTACCGGCAATGATACCAACCGATCACTCCATTTCTCTTTCCTTTTATTTACCCTGTTTACGCCTCACCGCGTCACTTGTGACTATACATTCCTATACAATAAATCATTGTTACAATGTCCTGTACCTACCATTAAAGTTTGTACCATGAATTCGGGACCACCCTGTATATTGATCGTATAGTTATTGTAATGTTGCAAGTTTGGAGCCTTTTAATTTTATTAATTAATAAATGTATAATGTCAGTATTAAATTATTTTTAACTTTCTTAACTTTGTATCCTCCCAAACCTTGTATTTCAAATCAGCTTCACACTGTTAATTTTAATAAATTGTCGGTTCAAAGATCTGCAAAGAATATTCTTGAAGCGTTAGAGAGGTTGTGGTTGATACCCCATCAGCAACGAGATTCATTTTTTAAATATTGCATCCGCATTGAATGTATTAACTATAAGATGTTAACCCCCCCCCCCTAAAAAAATACTATTCTTTCTTTTATCCTGATTTTCAATGGTATCTATAAATGTAGTCACTTCCCTAATCTTTGGAAAACTGCCTGCATCATCCCTATATTGAAAGCGGTTATTCTTTATCACTAGGCTAATTTGATTATGATTCCCCAACAATTCAATTCACCGCCCCCCTATCCACCAACCACCAATTACTTAGAGTAATTGAGTATATACAGTCTGGGCGTTGAGAATATACAGGAGTTTTCTTCAACATTGCAAAAAAGAAGCAAGACAAAGTCTGTATTCAAGGTGTTATTTACAAAATGACCAACCATAAATTCCCCGATTACATTATTAAACTTATTAACACATGCCTCACCAATAGAAAATATGTCGTCAAAGTTAATAAAAAACTCTCCTCACAAAGAAATATCTATGCTGGCGTCTCGGGGCTCCGAACTCGGAGCCTTTTTCTTCGATCTGTATATGAATGATATTCCACAAACATTCTGAAAATACCAAAATTAGCATGTTCGCCGACGACACTGACATTTTCACTGAATGCAAAAACTAAAATTCTTATTTTGGATCTGAAAGTCTACATGTACTACCTTGAATCCTGGCTAATCCGATGGCAACAAGACAAAGCGGCCATAATTTTCTTGTGCAGAGATCACACGAAACTCCCACTGCTTCAACTCTATGGTCAACCCATCCCTTTGTCCAAACAAATTAATTCTACAAAGCTAAATGTAGACAAAATTTGGGTTTTTGTGGCAGTACGTGCTTTCTGTACATATTCATTTCAACCTTTTGTGCCCTTTCATTCATTTCAAACTTTTGCCGAGATTTAGAAGGATCTTTTGTTTTGGCAAAAACAAAGCTTTTTGTATTTTTTCAAGTAATTTTACTTTTTAGGGTCTTAAAAAAAAGTGTGTGACAAATTTCAAAATTCTCAAAATTGGTCCAGTTTTGCCCGGAGCAGATGTAGAATTTGAATTCGCTTTTCTCGCAACAGGTTTTCCGAGAGTGGTTGGCATGACATTTATAAAACAATTGGATGGATAGATTTGAAATTTGTGGCAGCAGGTCGAGCAAACATGCTATCATCGTTTGACAAATCAAAGTAGGACATGTTGCGCTTTTATGTTTTTATAGAAAAAAACTCGATCAACTTTTTAGCTAAATCGAGGATTTTGGATTTGACAAGTCACCCTATCCTCAAATATAAAATTTAAAATCCTTTTGTTTTTAAAAGCGATTGTTAAATTTGTATGAAGTAAAACCGGAATATACACTGCTGGACACAGTAAATGCAACACCCTGAAGGTAGCATGCAAATAATATGAAATTTACAACATGCATTAGCGGAGGTGAGATATCCAAATGATTAGAATTTCAGCTCAGGCGCACATCACGCGCGCCTGTGGCGCCACTTCAAAGCGCTATTTAAGGCTTGGAGATTTCGACGATTTCAAGTACGGCAATTGTATTTTTCTTGTGGTTTTTTCAAAAAAAACGATCAATTATGCCTCGTAGAAAACAGCGATCATCTTTTGATCAAGTATCCGAGTTCGACAGAGCAAGGATAGTGGCCTACCGAGATTGTGGATAATCTTTCAGGGAAATCGGTAGTCGTGTTGGACGAAACTAAACAACTGTAATGCGGATATGTGATCGTTGGATGCAGGAGGGTACAACGGACCGACGTGTTCGATCGCATCCCCCTCAGTCCACCACTTCACGTGATGACAGGCATATTGTGCGTATGGCAGTGACGGATCGCTCAGCCACATCACGAACCATAGCACAGCACATTCAGTCTGTAACGCATCATACAGTGACTGCGCGTACCATTCGACGCCGTTTACAGCAGAGTGGTCTGTCCGCAAGACGTCCATTGCTTCGTCTACCCTTGACGCAGAACCACAGGCGTCTCCGCCGCCAATAATGCGATGAAAGAAGGATGTGGACGGCAGAATGGAATGAAATTGTCTTTACTGACGAGTCACGCTTCTGTCTACAACACCACGATGGTCGGATTCTAGTCTGGAGACACCGTGGAGAGAGGATGCTGAACAGCTGCGTTGTGCACCGCCACACTGGTCCTGCACCGGGTATTATGGTATGGAGCGGTATTGGATATCACTCTCGCACTCCTCTAGTACGCATTGCCGGTACTTTAAACAGCCAGTGCTACATCTCCGAGGTGTTGGAGCCAGTTGTTCTTCCTTACCTTCAGGGCTTGCGCACAGCCGTATTTCAACAGGATAATGCGCGACCACAAGTGGCACTCATTGTCCAAGGGTTCTTTGTCAATCGCCAGATTGAATTGCTTCCCTGGCCAGCTCGCTCTCCGGATCTTTCGCCGATAGAAAACATGTGGTCCATGGTTGCTCAACGATTGACCCAGATTACATCCCCAGCTGCCACATCAGATCAACTTTGGCAACGTGTGGAAGCTGCTTGGTCTGCTGTACCTCAAGAACACATCCAAAGTCTCTTTGAATCAATGCCGAGGCGTGTGGCAGCGGTGATCTCCAACAATGGCGGCTACTCTGGCTACTGATTTTGGCAGGAACCACACTTCACAGAAGTCTATAAATTTAATCATTTGATACTTGGTCAATATGTTATCTACAAAATAAATTTTATTGTGATATCTCTTGTCTTTCTTGGTGTTGCAATTTGGGTGGCCAGCAGTGTATAAATGGAATAATTAAACGGAAGTATGAAATAAAAGAAAAGGAACTATGAATTAAAAAGGAAAAAGTTAATGGAAGTACGTTTTGAAACGTAACAAGAAAATTATTTTTGAATCGGAATGGAAAATTCCATCTCCTCCCGATAGCTTTGACCCCCCCTAATAGGTTTTCTAATCTTCGTATTTCCATCTAATTTACGAACGAATAGGACTAATTTCTAGAGTGATATAAATTATTTATTACTTCGCCTCATATATATTTTTATGAAAATAAGCCATAACAAATATCGTTTCGCATTAAAATATATAACTAAAAGTTGCTTCGAATAGTACAACTAGTTCTTGAACTCCAGTTTTCAAAATTTTTAATACAATTTCATTGTAAAACAGATAATTTGCTTTCCAATGATGAAAGTGATCGTTCTCTAAGAAGTGAAGATGGTGACCTGTGTCTGAAGAAGACAACTGAAATTTTTATAATATTTTGAGGTCAAAACTTAGATTTCTGTTCTAAAAGATCCAAGGTTTGGCCCATTTCATTATGATAAGAGAGAAATTCTTTATACACAGAAGAAACATCTAGGAGGGAGTTTCAAAAAGAAGGTAAGAACTTACAAGAAACAATTGTTATGGCTACAACTGCCAATGCAAAGAATAGTTTTAAAAGTTTTTGAAAAATCACGAAATAAATTTGCCTATGGACAGAAATATTTTCTTTCCATCACTGTACTTAATGTACCTTGTAGAGAAACCTTACTTTTAAGTAAACATACAAATAGCAAAAATTTTACATCTTAGATTGCTCGTTTGTGTTACTATCATCCCTTAGTTCTCAGCTGTGAATGGTCCTGAACCCTAACAAAAGGTATTAGGTGGTGAAACGTAGTGGACCGAGTGGTGTGCCTTTCTACAAAATGAAACAGCCTAGTTTAAAACTAACTTGCATTTATTTTGCAAATAATTATATTTACACTTTGTACACTAGAGATTTGCATCCCTATGACATGAGTCGTGCGAAACAGGCAAAAACTCAACAACCGTGGCCTCATTAACGAGCACCGCAAAATAAAAACCTCCTCTTCCCTCGAGCTCTGCAAACGATCTCTAGTGTCGGCAGACCGCCAGCCACAAATCACTGGCACCCCAAAACCAACGGGACATCTTTTGCGACATTCATCAGCAGGGCTGGGGCATATGTTTCAAGAATTTAAAATCAAAGGTTAGTGGTGATGTTTGCGACGTCACAGTCTTCCTCTCCCCCTTGGTGGGAAGCTTTTCTCGCAGATGAAAAGTTTCCTTCTCCAAACAACTGTCAGTTTTCACAACACTGAAGAACGTTATTATAATGTCATTTTTTAGGTTAGACATACCAATCCGATATCCTAGACTTTTGACAAAAAGTTCAACTTTCACACAAAATTTTACTAAAAGCATATAATTTAAATAAAAACTTTCAAGTCAGTAACTTTCATATCAATCCAATTAAGTTATAATTCAAATTATAGAGCAGTTACTTTTTTAAGGGATATATATATGCAATATTATCAATTATTAAACCATTTATATACATTTTAAAACCGTTACGTACACTTAGCATACTAGAGATTTGTATCCCTATGACATGGATGGTGCGAAACAGGCAAAAATTCAACAGCCGCGGCCTCATCAACGAGCACCGTAAAACAAAAACCTCCGCTTCCCTCGAGCTTTGCAAACTATCTCTTATGTCGGCAGACCCCCCCCCCCATTCCGCCAGCCACAAATCACTGGCACCCCAAAACCAACATTCATCAACAGAGCTGGGGCATATGTTTCAGGAATTTGGAATCAAAGGTCAGTGGTGGTGTTTGCGACGTCACAGTTGAAAACGGATACCCTAGGAGATCACTGGTTCTTAAAGTTCCTTTAACCGAGTTACCTAACATAACTTTTAAATATTCATATATAAATAGCAAGAATTTAATACCCAAGATTTCTCTTTGTATTACTTTTATCCCTCACTTCTGAACTGTGAAGATTCCTGGACCTTAACAAAAGTAATCTTGGAGAAACGAGTAACCTAATAGATAACTGGTCCTTAACGTATATTTTAGTGAAAAACTGACTTTAAAATGCGCCTACATAAATAAAAAAGAATTTAACTTAGAATTTAAAATAATTTTATCTTAGAAATAATTTTAAGAATTTTCTAAGAAATAATTTTATTTTTAGATTACTTTATTTGTTTTACTTTTATATCCCTCACTTCTGAGCTGTGAAGTGTCTTGACCCCTAACAAACGTATTGGAGGGGAAAACGGGAACCCTAGGATTTGCTGTCACAGTAAATTCCGGAGCCGAAATATCCATGTGTCAATATAACCTTACTAATTCACAAGGAATATAAAATTTTATTTTATAAATTTAAACTGATGTGTGAAGTACAATATTTATTAATTATAAATAATTTTTTTTCAAACAGGACAGTACAATTTCATTTTAAAACTGATAATTTGCTTTCCTATGATGAAAGCAATCGTACTCTTAGAAATGAAAACGGCGACCTCTGACTGTAAAGAACGTAACTTAATTTTTTATATCACTTTTGGATAGAATGCCTTATATTTTTGCTCTGAAAAACTAAGCTTTGGCATTTTATATATTGTGATTTAAAAACGGAATCATATAAAGAAAAACTTATCTGAGTGAATTTCAAGAACAAGGTAAAGAACTTTCAAGAAACAGAGGCTACGGTTACAATTGCCAATGCGAAGAACAGTTTGAAAAAGTTTTTGAAGAATCGCGAAAGAAATGTTCTTGCACAGTAATATTTTCTTCCCATTACTGTCCTTAATGCACCCATTATGAAGAAACCTTACTTTTAAGTAAACATATGCAAATACCTACAATTTTGAATCTTATATTGCTTGTTTTTGTTGATTTCATCCCTCACTTCTGAACTGTGTGTGTGTGTGTGTGAAGGTTTCTTGACTCTAACAAAAGTATTCGTGGAAAAATGGGAACCCTAAGAGAGCACTGGTCCTTAACGTACCTTTGAAGGAGAGCCAACCTAACTTTTAAATACTCCTATGTAAAAATATAAGAATCTGACATCTTAGATTGCTTTATTTGTGTAACTTTCATTCCTGAATTCTGAGATGTGAAATGTCCTGGCCCCTAACAAAAGTATTAGAAGGAAAACGGGTACCGTAGGATTTAATACCACTGTAAATTCCTGAGCCGGAATATCCATGAGTTATGTATAACCTCACTAATTCACAAACAATATAAATTTGTATTAAATAATCTGAGATTGATGTATGAAATACAATTTTTAAGCATTTTGAATTATTCTGAACAATTGTTTTCAAAAAGGATAGTATAATTTCATTTTAAAGCAGATCCTTTGCTTTCAAATGCTTTGGATGATGGAAGTAATTGTACTCTAAATTAAGAATACCCCGTTGTGTTGCTCTAGCGTTACGTTAATTAAAAGTACCATACCATCTAAGAAGTTCAGATGACAACATGTAACTGTAACGAACAAAATTGAAATTTTTTTATAATTTATGGATACCACAAAACTGAGTTCTTTTTCAGAGCAAAAATCTAAGCTTTCGCGTATAATTACGATTTATAAATACATCATATACAGAAGAAATAACTCGGAGTTTCAAAAACAAGGTAAGAACTTCCAATAAATAGTGGCTATGGCTACAACTGCCAGTGCGAAGAATAGTTTCAAAAAGTTTTTGAAGAATCACGAAAGATTTTTACCTGCACAGAAATATTTTCCTTCCATCACTTCCTTAAAGTACCTTGAGGAGAAACATGCAAATAGCAACAACGTTTGTGTTACTTTCGTTCCTCAGTTCTGATTTGTGAAGGGTTCTGGACCCTAACAAAAGGTATTCGAGGAAAAATGGATACCCTAGTAGATCACTGGTCCTGAACACACCTTGGGGAAGCCTGACTTTAAATACTCTTTTGTAAATAAAAAGGAATTTAGCATCTTAGATTGGTCACTTGTGCCTCACTTCACATATCCTCACTTCTGAACTGTCAAGGGTCCTAAACACTGACAAAAATATTCGAGGAAAAACGGTATCCTATTGGGAGGAATTTCTGTGTTCAGTTTAGTCTCATTATCTCACAACCCATTTAAAATTGTACTAAATAAGCTGATTTGATCTATGAAGTACAATTCTTTAAGAACACAAGACGCGTTACTCGAATTGTTATCTATTGGTTGGTTTTCACCCTTCGGTTTTATTTTTCTAAATCAACATAAGCAGTTTTTAAAAGCACACTACATTGCAAGTACCTTCTAAGGCGTATTGGATAGTGGCTGCAAAGGTAAGCGTTTTGATTCCTAGCATTGTTGTTTTTAAATATGTTACCTACTGTGAAGAAGCTACAAAAGAAATATTCAGGGTATCAACGATCACGCTGGGGAAACGGATCGCGTTCATGAGACCTTGTCACATTTAAATCAACGTTTTGTTGGTACCATAGAAAAGTTTGAGACAATGCCCGTAAGTTAGTTCAACCTTGCACATTTATCCCAAAAACCGAGTAAGGCACGCGTTTGTGGTACAAAACGACGCTGTAAATTCTGTAAGCCGCGCCTGTTTGTTTGTGATCATACACAAGGTCTGAAAGCTTTGGTTGATACCGGTGCGTCTATTTCTGTTCTAAAGGCACAAAATACTGAAAAAGCCAATACCTCAAAAGTTTTCAAATAAACTGCAGCAAACGGCTCTTATGTATGTTATAGTAGTACGCACTTTAAATTTGTTCATACATTTCATTTGTTCCAGTTGGTTCTTCCTTGCAACAAGACAGACTATACTGATGCTGAGTTGAGATCGTTCGCAATGGCAACCATCTACGAGAGATATCCGCTCCCTGACTGGCTCCATGTCTATACTGATGGCTCTGCCGACCCTGAATCTAATAGAGCTGGTGCTGGGGTCTTTTGCCAATACTTCCAGCTGAGTAAGGCGGTTGGAAATTTCTGTGACAACTTTGATGGTGAGATTTATGCTGTTCTTATGGCTGTTGAGGCCCTTGCCACTAGAAGGGATAAGAAAATTGTTTTATTTATCGACTCAACCGCAGCAATTCAGGCTCTCACTGATAGAAACCATGTGTATTCAATGGCAGACGCACAATGCAAAGAAACTATCAGTCGCCTCATTGAGGGTGGTGGTGAGATTGTTCTCCAGTGGATTCCAGGTCACTGTGGGATAAAGGGTAACGAGGAAGCTGACAGATTGGCTAAATCGGCCCTCTCCCTGCCCCAACCTTCTCCACCTCTCCCTATGCGGAACTGCAGGACTTACATAAATTCTCAGTTTAAGAAACAAAGAAAACTGCAGTATCAGAGGGATATACAGGGAAGGAGTTGGGATTGCCTATTGAGTAACTAGGGAAGAATCCCTACTGATCTACCAAGAGGGATTGGAGTGGCCTGTTTCCGATTATTAACCGGGCATGACTATCTCCAACAACACCTACATAAGATTGGGGTGGCTACCTCCCCGATCTGTCCGCTTTGTAGCGATGGTTTTATGAACAGACAACACCTTGCGGAGTGCTCTAGTTTACAGGACATTGACACCAGGGATACTTCTCCCCAAGGACTTTATTCGCTATATTGGACGGCAAGACAGCGTATGGCCGAAAGGCCTTGAGCTGAGAGTAGGATAAAAAAAAAAAAACTTTAAATTTCGGCATAAACTAAACCTTCTGTTGGGAGTTTATAAAAATCGATATTCAGAGACCAGTTTTAAGTGCAGACTTCCTAAATTTGAATTACTTTTAGATATTGTCAAAAGTAGAATGGTTTCGCAAGATGGGAAAACAGTGATTTCTAGTTTTAGAGCGGGTGGTCCTACAGTAGGGTTAACTTTAGTAGCTCAAGACAGTTTCGATGGTTGCTTTAGTAAATGAAAACTGAATTTTTGAATAGGGTGTTGAAGCACAATGTTCTACATTTAATTGAAACTAAGGGTCTCCCAGTAAACGCCAAAACACGCCATTTGTCCCCTACTGAACTTGCAAAACGCGAATTCACTTTCATGGTGTAACAAGGTTGGTGTCGACCTTCGAAGAGTAGATTGGCAAGTCCGCTTCATATGGTTAAAAAGGCAGTTGGCGTTGCTGTGGTGATTATAGGATGCGTAATACAAAAACCATTCCTGATCGCTACCCTGTCCTTCACATTCGTGACTCTGCAACATTCTTGTCAAGTAAAACGATATTTTCTACAATAGATTTAACTAAAGCTTATTATCCAATACCGGTGGAGCCAGACCACGTTGAAAAAATCGCTATCATAACCCTTTTGGTTTATTTGAGTTTGTCGACATGCCCTTTTGTCTATGTAATGCTGCCCATAGACTGCAAAGGTTTATGAACTTTATTTCACAAGATCTCGACTTCTGTTTCTCATATTTAAATTATTGTTTTATTGCATCTAAAAGCTGTTTTCAAACGATTAGTTGAATATGGTCTTGTCATAAATGTGGTAATGATAATTTTAGTTAACGTCGTACTAGAGCAACACAATGGGCTATTGACGACGGTCCGGGATCAGTTCCTTAAGGGAAAGATCCGAAGACAACACCACGTAATTTTGAACCACGGTCAGATGACGAAGCAACACTTGAGCTGGCACCCCACTCTCCAAACTTCCACGCCAACCCAACGTGAGGACTTTCGGCCACGATAGATTTAAGGTGCACCAGCCGCCTCTACACCATACGCTTTTAAACAATCCATGCCCGGACCCGTATTCGAACCAGGAACCTTCCGATCTAGAGGCTAACACCTTAACCACTATACCGGTTGGTCGGCTGTCATAAATGTGGACAAATGTGTGTTTGGTAAATTGGAGGTGAAATTCCTGGACCATGTGTTGAATCAGGATGGTATTAAGGTAGGCGAACATACAATTTTTTTAATATTGCTTGGATCCTTTTCATATAGTTTTGTCAATGATATATTAGCATAATTCAAATGTTTTTAAGGTAACATTTAATTTTTATGAAAAAAAACTTTTTTTTTAAATTAAAATTTAATTAAGAATTATGACAATATGAGGGGTTTCTAATAACACTGATAGCAATTTAAATTTTGCACCTATTTTGTTGTTTTTTTGTACTAAACTCTTCGTTTACATTTGGCAAGTGCATTAAACCCCAAAAAAATAGGAATAATAATAATACACTCTGAATACTGATATCAAATATGGAAATTATCCAAAAAACTCTAATAAAATTCTTAATTTTGTAAGATAATGAGAAAAAGTCAGACTTTTTTTAGTTTCATTTATTTTTTGAGGTTCAATACACAGTAAAAGGACTAATAAACATTTGTGCAAAATATCTAAGAAAAAAATTGAATAGTTTTTTTAGATAATGTTGTTGATAATGGTAAATACAGAATCTCATTTGAGTAAATGGAACATTTTACCCGTAGGACATTGGTTTTTAATACTACTATACTTACGAAAAATGCCTATAACTTCGCTAATACTTAATGAATTTTAAAACGTTTTTCAGATATTGAAAATAAATATTTGATGCACATTTTTAAAGAATAACTCAAATGATTTTTGCTGTAAAATTTGGGTGTTCACCTACCTTAAACCACACATACACGTGTGCAAGCTATACAGGAATTTCCACTACCAAAAACCGTTCAAGAAATGCTGCGCTTTTTAGGTATGCTCAATTTCTATCGTCATTTTATACAATAAGTGTCTGGTAAATTGTTGTTAATGAACGAATACTTAAAAGGAAAAAAAAGCGCTGCATACGAAAAATCGAACTTACTGAGGATACACAAAAAAGCGCTTGAATCTAGTAGAACCTAATTTGCTACCTATGTTAGCACCCAGATTATAGGTATTCTTTGGCTATTATGGTTAATGCTTCTGCAGTAGCTTTGCAACAAAAAGTTGGAGACCGTTAGAGTTCTTCTCGTATAAACTTTCTTCGGTTGAAATAAATTATAGAGCGTTCGGTCTTAAATTGTTAACGGTATATGCATCCATCAAGCACTTTTTTGTACATGCTTAGAGATAACGCGTCATAATTTTTACCGATCACAAGCCCCTCACCCACACTTTAAATAAGCAAATTAAAAACAGCTCGGCTCACCAGGTTCGCTATCTTGATTTCATAGGTCAGTATTCAAACAATATTCATTATTGTTTGAATATTGTTTGTTTGTTCAATGTTCCAATTTGTCCTCGGGTGTGTTCGGTGGAATGTCAGTTTCTTCTAGATTACGAGGCTATTGCAAAGGCCCAGAGTGCCGATAAAAAACTTTTGAAACTGTCGGTCCCATCATAGACCGTCATGCGTCATAATTTTTACCGATCACAAGCCCCTCACCCACACTTTAAATAAGCAAATTAAAAACAGCTCGGCTCACCAGGTTCGCTATCTTGATTTCATAGGTCAGTATTCAAACAATATTCATTATTGTTTGAATATTGTTTGTTTGTTCAATGTTCCAATTTGTCCTCGGGTGTGTTCGGTGGAATGTCAGTTTCTTCTAGATTACGAGGCTATTGCAAAGGCCCAGAGTGCCGATAAAAAACTTTTGAAACTGTCGGTCCCATCATAGACCGTCATGCGTCATAATTTTTACCGATCACAAGCCCCTCACCCACACTTTAAATAAGCAAATTAAAAACAGCTCGGCTCACCAGGTTCGCTATCTTGATTTCATAGGTCAGTATTCAAACAATATTCATTATTGTTTGAATATTGTTTGTTTGTTCAATGTTCCAATTTGTCCTCGGGTGTGTTCGGTGGAATGTCAGTTTCTTCTAGATTACGAGGCTATTGCAAAGGCCCAGAGTGCCGATAAAAAACTTTTGAAACTGTCGGTCCCATCATAGACCGTCATGCGTCATAATTTTTACCGATCACAAGCCCCTCACCCACACTTTAAATAAGCAAATTAAAAACAGCTCGGCTCACCAGGTTCGCTATCTTGATTTCATAGGTCAGTATTCAAACAATATTCATTATTGTTTGAATATTGTTTGTTTGTTCAATGTTCCAATTTGTCCTCGGGTGTGTTCGGTGGAATGTCCGTTTCTTCTAGATTACGAGGCTATTGCAAAGGCCCAGAGTGCCGATAAAAAACTTTTGAAACTGTCGGTCCCATCATAGACCATCGTGTACACGGGGGCTGATGCACGGTAAATCTGTCGTGGTAACAAATGTTCTCAAGATTGATGGAATGTTGATTTTTGGAGAGAGGTGTGCCAGCTTATATGTTAACCTCGTCATCTGATCAAGATTCAAAATTCCGTCGTATTGTTCTCGGATCTTTAGGGATTAATCCCGGACCGTCGCCAATGGCCCCTTCATTTACTTCAGTGTGACGTTAGTTAATTACCATTGACATTCCCATCAACTGTATAGCTATAAATTCAGGAACTATAGCGAATTTAGAAGAATTATACTGCACTTGCTGAGAGTAAGATATTCATAAGCCTATGGGGATAAATGATTTTGATATTAAAGTTATCGGTTCCAAAAAAATTGAAAAATAAAATTAAAAATTTGGACTACGGTACATATTACGATACAGTGAACATGGTTTAGAAAGTTTTTAAAACATGATCACGGTATGGTAAGGTCATTGTTTGATTGATAATTTCAATGCGAACTTCTTTGGTTTGCTCGTTACCATTTAATGGTGATGAGCAAATTTATCTGCTGAATGATTAGGAATCTACTTGATTATTTTGAGCTAACCCACAATACTTTTTCTAGCAACTGCATAGCCATAAATTCAGGAATTAGAGCGAATTTAAAAAAATTATGTGGAGATGCTAAGGATAAGACGGTCATATACTAATATGTAAGTAATTTTGATATTGAAGTTATCAGGTCCCCCCCAAATTAAAAATTTGTATTACGACACATCTCTCCGTACTGTGAGTGGGGTTTAGAAAATTACGAAATAGCATGGTTTAGCAAATTTCTTTGATCTTTAGTTTCGGATGAATGATCTCCAGTGAATTTTACCCGATATGGATCTACCTGATTATTTAGAGCGAGTTCTCATATTTTTTATAACAACTGTATAGCCAAAAATTCACGAATTAAAGCGAATTAAGAAAATTTATTCTTCAGATGCTGATAATAAGATAATCACATGTCAATAAGTAACTAATGTTTGATATTAAAGTTATCAGTCCCGACAAAATTGAAAATAAAATTTTAATTCTCATGTGGTGTTCTGATTTGAAATGTTCCATTTAAAAATATTTCTTCAGACAATGTTTTGCATCATATCTAGCAATTCAAGTATTTGCTGTTCAACTCAGGTTCTTGTTGAGGTGTA
The DNA here is from genome assembly GCA_947359465.1 of Metellina segmentata. NCBI lineage: Eukaryota > Metazoa > Arthropoda > Arachnida > Araneae > Tetragnathidae > Metellina > Metellina segmentata. The sequence goes on along the minus strand of OX375872.1, from coordinate 137,113,968 downwards.
GCCACAACGCTGATTACCACAAGATGAAGTAAGGCCAAGATTTATAATGGGAGAAAGAGAAGAAAGACAATTCTGCAACAGGATCTGTTCCAGATGCAAAGTTATTATTTGCTCATTAAGATTTTCTTTTTTTGGATGTGGCATTTTCAAGAACTTATCATTAAGAAAACAGCGGTTCGTTTCTTATGCAATCTGGACTGTGTAAAGTTTGCTTTTGGAGCTCTGATACGAGTCGTGTTCCAGATGATTTAATTAGCATAATTTATATCTTACGCGAATAGGTTTTTCTAGGATACCTAACCAATTCAATAAGAAATATTTATTTAATTCTTTGCTCTATGAGAGAAATTTTCAATGTAAGCAAACCTGACGAAAATTGGAGACTTAACTTTCCCTATCCAAATGTTTTCTCATGATACATATTGAGATTTCCTTAAAATACAGTTTATCGTCGTTTTGGTGATGTTTAAATTTTAAGGTGTTTTTAGACTTTCAAACTCGCCAAAATCTATCGAAAATCGTCTTTTTGTTTTTATAAATTTAACATTAAAAATTGATACTAAACTGGTAAGCAAACTGGTAGCAAATGTATCATTCAATAGGGGGAATAGCGTCCTCTACAAATTCAATAATGCATATATGTTCAAGTGTACAGTATGTTCAAGTGTATTAAGTCTACAAAACGCGATTTTCTCCGATTCATAGTTTTTGACATTTTTCTGATTTCGAAATATCCCTTTCTTTGTAAAGGTAGCATATGCACTCTGCAATAAAAAAATTTGGAATTGGTGTTTAATCGGAATAAAACTTAGCATGTGTGATGTACAGACATGGAAAAAACCAATTATCTCAAGCACTATTCATACTAGAGCAAATTCAAAGGTATCTTTCAATAAGGGGAACAGCGTCCTCTACAAATTCAAATAAATTATATAACGGAAAACATCACAAATTTGACCCAAACAACAAAATTTCTAATGAAACACCATGTTTTGATGCCATAATTAGATTCTACATCGTTCAATTAGTCTAAATATGAAATTTCATGATTTTATTACCTTTATAACCTGAGATATTCAATCCTAAAACTGGTATCAATTTCAGGGATCATCTTGACACAAAAAGTCTCTATCTGTAGATCGAGCTTAATTGTAGTTATAGCTACACGAATTTAAAATTTGAACACTATTTCAAACGTATTTTTTAGCGATCCGAGAATTATATTTATTACGCAAGTGCAAGCGATTTGAGAATTGCATTATTATTATTTCTGCTATAAGTACAAACGATCAAAGAATTATTATCCGAGGTTTATCAAACTTTTTAAAATTTTTGGTTGCCCACTAAAATCGCAATAATGAAGAACATTCAATATAGTTCAAACAATAATTATCGGAATGGGCTGAAGTTTCTCATGGCCATACTAGAAGTCCTTCTGAATCGATTCCCATCGAAATATAATAAGGTTCCAATCATAATTTTTTACAACATTAATTTAATATTTTTTACTACATACTAAAAACAATATTGAAAATAAAATGTGGGATTTTGTTTGGGATGTTTAACAGTAACATGTTACAAAATATCAGCGCTATATAAATATTATTTAGGAAGCTATGTATAAAAGTGTAAGAAACTGATTTAACCTTTTGACTACGGCTATAAATATTACAGAGGCGATTCTTTCTTGGCGCGATTCTTATAACTTTCAAGGTACAACTGATGTATTGGCCGTTGTCTAATTTCATTTTTGGCGCGATCATGGTACAACTGTTGTACCATTAGGAGCTCCAATCTTTCTGTACTCATAACTTTAAAACAGTAAGATCTAAAGACATGAAATTTGGTATCTGAAGTTAAATTTTGGTATCGATTCAATATTGTGTCGAAATATCTCATCGGAAATTACGAAGTTGGTACTCATTTTAATAGGAAGACGGCCCCTGATGAAATTGTATGAATTTGAATTTATAGAAGACATTAGCGGGTTCCTGTCAAACGCGGAGATCTATCACAATATAAATTTTAGACGATTGTTTTTGTAGAATTACATTGAAAGATCATAAATTAATAGGTAGTAAATTCTTGGTTTACGGTACATGGCGTCGAGTCAAATAGTCCTTATGCTATTCTGGGGCAAATTTTACCGAGCTTTCTGAAACTGCTGCTTCAGATTTCTTATATTTCGGGGATAATGCATTTGACCACCTGGTATGTCCTAGACATGCTTACTAGGAGATAGATCTGAGGATCTTGCTGTTCAAGTAAGGGTTAGTCAAGTGCGCAAGAGCAAGAAAGTCAAGTGCAAGAAATGTGCGCAATGTCGCTTCTTCAGAAGCCTTAGCAAGTTAGAAGACAATGCGGACATTTATTTCGTCACAAAGCAATGTGCCGGACTTTATCTTTACAAATATTCACCAACTTCAAAATTATTTACTCTCAAATACAACAGCAAACCTTGGTCAGAAGAAAATCGTAGATTTTCTGAAATAAAGTTTTGTTTCCTCGCATTTTGTTCATTTTTGGTTAATGTTTCCCAAAAGAGGCAAGTTAATTTTTTTTCAGGTTATAGAAAATGCTATAACAATGGATTTATTTGAAAAAATTATTTTTCTCTGGCTGATTTCAATGAATTGCAATAAACTTTCTAATTGCAGCAGCTAATCATAGTATTATATGTAGTCTTCTTTCGAAACAAAAGCCGAATTTACGTATTTAAAATGTTCTTTTTTATTCGAACTAGCAAAATTTCGTTACAACGAAATTTCCGTTATAACGAAAAAATTTTACGGTCCCGTGAAGTTCGTTGTAACGGGAACTTACTGTATGTCTTATTCCTTGTGTTAAAGTGTTCAAAAGTGCTTCACACACACATACACATAAACAATCATAAAAAGTTTCATGAATGTAGCTCAAGTAGGTTTTGAGTAATGTCCCCCCCCCCCAACATTAAAAAAGTATATTCTGAGAAATAAGGCTTTAAACTTTGTAAGGACGTACGTCCAGGTAATAGTGCATCTACTTTTTAAAATATTTGAAAATACTTCTAATCAACGGACTTCTACAACTGAGGTATCGTAAAAAGAGGACAATTCAAGTTTTCATAGACAGTAAAAATCTCAAAAATGATTTTTTTTTTCGAATTTTTAAATGCTAGACCCCTTTAAGCAAACACAGTTCAGTAATGAAATTCGCAAGTAAACGTATTTAAATAATGAAACCCTTGTAAGAAATTAAATATGTGTAGTTAACCTTTAAACTCTACAACCGGTGCAGCAGTTGTACCATGAGAGCGCCAAGAAAGAATGTAGACGAAGGCCAGTACATCAGCTGTACCTTGAAAGTTATAATAATCTCGCCAAGTAAAAATTTAGACTACGCTCGTTGCAGTAACTGTACAGTCGCGGGGGGGAAAAAAGGAACAACTCCTCTTCATTCGAGCAATTTTAACAATATAGCAAATTCAAATATGGCCTTTTGACAGGAACCTAACGCTCCTTCTATTAGTTTAAATTCATAAAATTTGAGTAAGGGGCCGTCTTTATATTAAATTGAGCATCAACTTCATAATTTTCAATAGGAACCACCTATTTTGAACCTACCGCGTATATCACACGAATCCATATCACAATTTAACTTCAGATACCAAATTTCATGTGATTAGGACTTGCCATTCCGAAGTTATGAGGACGGAAAGATTGGAGCACCTAATGTTAAATCAGTTTATTAGACTTTTATTGATATCTTCCTATATAATATTTCTATAGCGCTGATATTGTGTACCAAGTTACTGTTTAACAACCCAAACATAACTCACTTACTATTTATTTTAAAAATAGTTTTTAGTATGCAATAATAATTGATAAATTAATATCTGAAAAAATTATGAACTGTAACCATTTTATATTTTTATAGAAATCGATTCAGAAGAACTGCTAGTAAGGCCATGCAAAATTTCAGCTCTCTCCAATCATTAGTTTTTGAGCTACATTAAATTTTCACAATTATTGCGATTTTAGGGACAAACCATAAGTTTATTAAACGCCTGCCATACCTAGGATAATAGTTCTCGGATCGTTTACACTTCCTTAGTAAATATAATAATGTAATTCTCAAATCGTTTGCACTTGTATAATAAATATAATAATTATCTTAAATTCGGGTAGCGATAACTACAATTAATCTCAATCTACGAATACCGTCTTTCTATGAGGAGATGACCCCTGAAATTGAAACTAATTTTAACATTGAATACCTCGGATATATTGATAGTAAAGTCATGAAATTTTATATTTGTACTAATTTGACTAGGAAGAATCAGATTATACCATCAAAACACGGTGTTTACATTAGAAATGTTGTTGTTTGTACAAAATTTGATATGCAACGTTATGGATTTGAATTTGTAGAGGACGTTATTCCCTGTTGAATGATACCTTTGAATTTGCTCTAGTATGAATAGTTCTCGAAATAAAGGAAGTGATTCGGGTTTTTTTCCACGACTGTACCTTGAAAGTTATAATATCCAAGAATCGCACTTGTTATTATTTTTAACCGTTGTCAAAAGGTTAATCAATATGAAATTCCTAAGCGTAGCTAAGTAATGAAACTCTTAAGTACACATAGTTAAGTAATGAAACTTCTAAATGTAGCTATGTAAGTAATGAAATTCGCAAGTAACCGCAATCAAGTAATGAAGCTTGATGAAATGAAATAAGCGTTGTCAAGTAATATGAAACTTGTAAGAAATTAAATAAGCGTAGTTAAGTAATATGAAATTTGTAAGCTTAGTAAGTACTGCAATTTTTAAGAAACGTAGTTGAAAAATGAAACTCATGGAAATAATGAAACTCGTAAGTAAACGTATGGAAGTCATGAAACTCGTAAGTAAACGTATGGAAGTCATGAAACTCGTAAGTAAACGTATGGAAGTCATGAAACTCGTAAATAAATCTATAAAACGAAATAAATGTACGGAAGTAAGGAAATTTTTAAATTAAGGAATGTAAACAAAACAAACTCGTAAAACTAACATTTTAGTGAAAATTCTTTTACAAACACATTGAATCGGTATAGAATCAGAAATCAACTCCATCAAGGGAACGAAGGACATCTTACAATTTGCATTAGATTCGACTGGTATGTTATGTATGCATATATTCATCATAGTCTCACCAAAGCTATCAGGTCACGCGAAAATTGCATTAGTTCAATCTTTAAAAAACTAAGGAAGTCACAAAGGTCTAATGACCTATGTGAAGGTCAAAGGTATGGATTGGTCAATACAGCGTTTAAGCTAAAGGTTTGGGTAAATTACGCCTTAGTGGATATTGCAATAAGGATCTATCCCGAAAGTCATTCTGAGATTAAATTCTTGTTGAATTGAATCATGTGAAGAAAATTTTGTAGGCTTGTTTTGATAAACACTTAATAAGAGGTGGGTTAGTACAAATTCGGGTTAATTATATTGCAAAAATATAATCTTGTTGCATGGATAATTCTAAATTAAAAGTCAAAATTTTAATGTCAGTTCAAACCAGTCGTTAATGCTCTTTTTTACCTATAAAATCATGATTTCATTATGCTACTTACAAAGTCAGTAGCATTACAAATTTTTTTTTATTTGTACGGTAGATCTTACAACATTTAGTAGAAACTAAAACAATAATATGATTTCCTCTGTTGCTTTTAAGATAAATTCAAAGAAAAAATGTAAAAAAGAGAGACCCCATTTTTTTTTGTGAATATAATTCATTGAATTCATGAAGAACTAGAACAGATAGTTAAAAATAGATGTTTTCCATTTTTTCTTAGATGTGTGTCCAAACTATATCGCAAAACATATAGTGAATATTGAATATTTTAATTGCAGTTATTTCGACCTTCTGCCATTGCAACTCACAAAGGGGCTGACCTATGACTTTCTTTCAATATATTTGTTATTTGTGATATTTGTTAAACAAATATATCAAAACTTAATAATTTCAAACTCAAAACTTAAATGCTAAACGCTTCATTGAAGTAAAAGCATTTTTAGAATCAATCGTTTAAAATTGATCAATCTATCTTGCAATTCTATTAAAGAAATGCTTGAATTATATGCTAATAAATTTTATGTATACTGTATTTTTGTTGATGTTTGAAGATGCCACTTATAATGTTCAAATTGTCTTCTGAATGCAATACATTCATTTATTCTAATAAAGTTAATGTACCATTGCCTAATTCAAGACTTTCACAACGTAATTATAAGCTAAGCAACTTCGGCCCGAAACCCTTCAATTAGGCAATAAAACATAATGGTAAGCCACTTTTCAAATATTTTAGGAGCAAAGTTTTGAAGATCTAAGCCAATTTCAAAATTTCAATGATTTATCCTCTGTAAATGTGTTCTTCAATTATATATAGGCAGTTAACTATTCAAATTACCTAGTCGTCCGCCAAGAGGTACAAATTATACAGGTAAACAACTTTATTCACAATGTAGGAATGATAATATATTTTTAAGCTAAATATATTTACATTGTGTGCTACATACAACCCCCCCCCTCCTCCCCGTGGGTCGAATCAACCAATACAAGTAAAACTATTCTATAGACCGTGAATGAAGGATAATATGTTTTTATGCTTCGAAATTGACGAATAAATTCTGAAAACTTTATTTTACTGAACAGCTTTTATTCAGTTTCCCTTTTCGAAACAAAGAATATGACTGTTGAAAATTAAAAAAAATACAATTTAATGGAAAATGCATGCTATTTAACTGATAATTAAGTTATTGGCTTTCGATACATCCGTTTTGGTGATATATCGCGGAACTACTGTGAATAAAATAATGTAATTATAAATTTACTATGCCGAACCCATACAGATCAAACGATTTCCTTGACAGGATAAGAAGGTAAATATAGTTTATGCTCTTGAAATTCAAGAATGAATTCTGATAACGGTATTTAACTGAACGACGATTCTTCGCTTTCACTCTTGAGCGCTTCACTATTCAAAATGTGTAGTCCACCGTCAAGAACGAATTCTGAAAACGGTATTTGTGATCGACTTCTATTCAGTTTCACTTTTTCAAACGAAAAAAACATGAATGTTGAAAATTAAAAAACGCAATTTAAGGGAATATGCATGCTTTTTTTACTGATGTTACATTCTTCTCGTCTCTCGATATATTGCAATTTTTCTGGTGATGAATCGTGGGACTTCAATGTGCAAGATAATCGAATTACAAACTACTTACTTTAATGTATTTATGACGCGTAACATGAAAGCGAACGTGGGTCAAATCGACCTTTTCAGATAAAATGACTTCATTAACAGTGTAGGAAGTAGTTTTCGGCTCACGATACATCCCATTTTTGGTGATATATCGCGAAACTACTGTGAATAAAATAATACAATTATAAATTTATTATTCTGAACCCATACAGATCAAACGACTTCGTTGACAGGATAGGAAGGTAAGTATATTTTATGCTCTTGAAATTCAAGACTGAATTCTGATAACGGTATTCAACTGAACGACGATTCTTCGGTTTCACTCTTGAAAGCGAAACTGAACGCGCGTTGTCTCACTCTCTTTACTATTCAAAATATCTAGTCCGCCGAGAGGTCAGGGAAACTCGTTCACACACGCCTACTTCGGTGCAGCAGGTTGCGACAGCTCAAGTGGAAGAGCCGCTCTTGCCGAGGCTTGACCTTTGGCGGAGTGATATTTGACATCAAGGAGGTCGGGGGGGAAGAGAGTGAGCAAACCCGCTGTCAGTCTCCGAAACTGAAACGAGTTTAATTGTGAAGCTGGATTGTCTCTCTGCACCCGAAAACAAATGATGCATTGCGAGTGGTGGAGAACGTAAGCTTCTTAATGGTCGTTTGTTGTTCGCCGATCTTGCAAGTAGGCGACACCAATTGTAACATTTTACGCACATTACAGACGCCAACGTTAGAGTATCAAGACACTGCTTTTTCTACATGGAACTTAATGGACGAGATATCTCGTCCATCAAGATCTTACTCGTTTTTATAATGACGTGATATTTCGTCGTCAAAATTTTGCCAATTTTCTCGTAATGACGAGAACAAGATCTTGTTCGTTTTCTCATTTTTACGAGATATTACGTCCATCGAAATCTGGTCAGTTTTGCTAATTCGACGAAATACCTCCTCGAGACAACTAGGAGTGATAGTTTAATCTTGTTCACCTATCTTGCAAGAAGGGAACATCGATTGTATCATTTCCCGCATATTTCAGACGCAAACCTTATGTTTTCAAGACACTGCTTTTCTACTTGGAACTTGATGGACGAGATATCTCGTCCGTCTATATCCGAACCGTTTTGCTAATGACGAGAACAAGATTTGGTTAGCTTTCTTCTTGTGACGAGACATTTTGTACACCGAAATCTGGTCAGTTTTGTTAATTTGGCGAAATAATTCGTCAAGACAACTATCAGAAGGGTTGAGAGATAGTTCTTTCGCCGATCTTGCAAGGCGACATCGATTGTATCGTTTCCCGCACATAACAGACGCCTGTCTTATGTTTTCAAGTCACTACTTTTTCTACATGGAACTTGATGGACAATATATCTCGTACATACAGAACAGATCCGTTTTGCTAATGGCGAGATATTTCGTCATCACGATTTTGCCGATTTTCTGATAGTGGCTGGAACAAGATCTGGTTATATTTCGTCTTTTGACGAGATATTTCGTCCATCAAAATCTGGTCAGTTTTGCTAATTTTATGAAATACCTCGTCGAGACAACTATCAGAAAGGTTGATAGTTTTTGTTCGCTGATCTTGTGTGTGCATGAAGGCGACATCAATTGTATAATTCCAGCACATTACAGACGTCAATGTTATAGTTCCAAGACACTATGTTACACTATCTACATAAGCTAAAAGTGTAAGTTGTTTCATTTAACCCTCTAAGTGGTTTCGACGAGATATCTGGTCCATCAAGATCTGATGACTCTTGCTAATGACGAGACTTCTCGTCATCAAGCCGATTTTTTACGACGACTTGATCAATATCTAATTAGTTTTCTTCTAATGGCGAGATATTTAGTCCATCAAGGTCTGGTCAGTTTTGCTACTACGAGGAACCTCGTCCAAACAACCACCAGGAAGGTTAAGTATTCAATGTTACACAATTTTTTATGAAACTTATATGCGTAATACATAAATCTGTTTTGACCAATTTCTTTTAAATGATATCAAACACTGCATTTTTCCAACCTGCCAGCTTTTGTTGGGTTAAGGGTTTGAATTTGGGGCGGCCTCAGCTTTTGAAAGGAAATATATAAGAGAAACGGAACACAGCGGAATAATTTATAAGTTACTTCACAAAATCAGCTCCTCTTCCGAAGCTTTTATATACATAGATTAAAGGGGACATTTCTTTTTCTCTGTTAAAATTTTCGGTTTAGGGTGATTTTTTTTTATTGGCGAAACTATGCAATTAAATAATTCCAAACTTTGTAAGCCTATTTATTGTACTTCAAACAAGTTGTTGCTATCGATAGCAAGACAAGAAAAGTTTTTGTAAAATATTTGAGGAAATGGTGACTTGTCACGTCCAAAATCATCGATTTAGTTCAAAAAAGAGACTGAGCTTTTTGCTTCAAAAATATAAAAACTTAACACAGCTTTTTCCAAGGTTCGTAGGTTCAATGTTTTTATAGGTTCGTCGAAAGATAAAATAATGTTTTTCTCGGCATGCTGTCAAAATTTCAAGTAGACAAATCCAATAGTTTTTTAGATATCATTCCCAGGCAATCGCGAAAGCCTTGTTCGGAGATTAAAAGGTTTACATTTTCCATCGTCTCGAGTCGCTTAACCCTCCAAATGGTTTTGACGAGGTATCCCGTAAAGATCTGACCAATTTTCTAATCATGGGACACTTCGTCATATATCAGTATATTGTCTATTTGTGTTTGGTGACGAGTATGTTGTCTATTTGGGTTGGTTCTCATCAGTTTTTTTCCCTTAAGGCCGAAATATATCGCCATCAAAACCGGGTCAGTTTTGTTACCAATTTGACCAATTTTTCTAATTACGAGATATCTCGTCATAAGGATATTGCAGATTATTTTTTTTTGTGACGAGATCAAGATTTTGTCAGTTTTTTCCTTTAAAGCCGAGATAATCCGCCAATCAAGATCGGGTCAGTTTTACTAATGACGAGATATGTCGTCAAGACGACACTAGGACGATTAATGGCTTATAACTGGGCCAATTTTGTGAATTTCATCTTGAAATTTGTCGATTCTACCCAAATAATTGACTGAGCATTTGGTTATTCGAATATCAAAACGTGACATATCGCTTTTCTGGTGCATCAAATAACAAAAGGATGCTCGCTCGACATGCTGAAAAGATTTCAAGTCGATCAATCCGATGGTTTCATTGATATGTCAACCACTCTCTCGGAAAAAGCTGTTCCGTGAAAAAGAGCTAAACCTCTGCATCTGATCGTGTCTGTTAATGGCTTATAACTGGGCCACTTTTGTGAGTTTCGACTTAGAATTCGGCACGCATGTTTTCGAGATCCTAAGAAATAAAATTATGAGAAAAATACAAAATCGATCGAAAAAAAAGGAAAAATCCTTAATACTTGAAAAACGCTAATCACTTAGTTGTTCACATACTTTTAAGGCAGTCTCATTTTCATTCCATTCTAAGAAAATGGGCAATGGAATCTTTTCAAAAGATTCTATCATAAGGAAATGAACAATAGAAGGTTTCCAGACGGTTTTTCTACTAATGGGAAGGAGCAATAGAATATTTCCAGGGGTTTTATTATTAGAAAATGAACAATGAACCCTGAGAGAGAGAGTTCTTCTTGTCCGTTTACCATGTAATAGAATCCTTTGGAACAGTTTTATCGGTGCATCCTGTAAAATGGAATTATTTTTAAAGATTATATTGTTATTTTTCATAGAATAGAATCTCCTTTGGAAGAATTCTATTACTCATTTTCTTAGAACAGACTCCTTTCAAAAGTTTATATTGCTTCTTTCCTTAGAATGGAATCTTTAACCGATTCCCTAATTCATTTTCTTTTATAGAATCCCTCGGATTTTAAATGGTGGTCAGGTGTTGCCTTGAAATTTGACCATGGTTCCAAATTACGTGGTGTTGTCCTCGGATCTTTCCCATTGGGATTCATCCCGGACCGTCGTCAATAGCCTGTTGTGATGCTCCTGTACGATGTTAATTAAAATACCTACTTACCTACCCTCGGATTTTACTTTTGGATCTTCGAGTTGTGGATAGTTATATTCAATTATGTCAAAATTTAAACAATTTAAGGTCAATTTGTAGGTCAGCAGTATAGACCTTCAGCCAGATAAAATTCTTATTTTAATTGTTCTTCCGCTAGATTAAGTTTTCCCTTAAAATCTTAAGCTACACTCATTGAAATTTAAACAAACACAAAATGAACTCGGCAATTAAGAATAGTCGCCGTCAGAGGTCACTCGATTTGTCTAGCCGGCTCGATTCGTGATCTTGACAGTCTAGAATGCCCAAACTCGTGGGAACTGGAGCACTTTACGCGAGTTCTCAAATTATGGTAAGTCTCCCCTTTCAAACTGGTCTATTGGTCAACAATCTATGCTTATAATAGCAGAAATGGTAAATGAAAGTTGATATTCTATCTTGATATGATTAAAACTGAACAAAAAGGCACGTTCATTGCAACCTTCCACACGCTCTACTTGTGGATAACAATTCACGTTATTGCTAGCACGTTCACTTGGAATCTGTGCCTCTTTTGAATGTAATATCGCTGTTCCAGAAGAACGATGAAGCAAAAGTAATTCATCGATCTGTCCGGGTAGGTAGGTACTTAATTAACGTCTCACTGGGAAAAACATAACGGGCTATTGGTGAAGGTCCGGGATCAATCCGTAAGATCCGAGAACAGCGTCTCGTAATTTTGAACCAGATGATAAGAACAACACCTGAGCTGGGATCCCACTCTCCAAACTTCCACACCACGTCAACGTGAGGACATTTTTGGCCATGACGTATTTAATGCGTACCAGCCACCGTGTACATGAAGTTCTTTGACTGGACCAAATTTCGAACTCGCAACCCTGGGGGTGGTAATCCGTTCCTCTTTCAACAGTGCTATCGCGACCCCATCATTTTGACAGAGCTACCTAGTGTACAACATAAAACATATAGTACATGAGCATAGTAAGTTACCACGGTCGGATGACGAGGTCACTCCTAAGCTGGCTTCTCATACTCTAAACGAGGCAACGACAGCTTTAAGATGCTCCAGCCCCTGTGTATGCGACGGGCTTTGGTTGGATACTTCGGACTAGCAACCCTCTGGTTGCTAATACGCTGCTCTTCCAACCGGGCTACTACCTAGACTATATATATATATATATATATATATATATATATATATATATATATATCGCACTGGAGCAACACAAAGGGTTATTGGCGAGGGCTCTTAGGGAAAGGACAACACCTTGTCTAATTTAATAAACCTCGTCAAATTAACCAACCATTGAAATTAGCTGAAATTTTGCATGGCCATATTAGAAATCCTTCTGAACCTATTCCCGTCAGAATATAGTAAGGTTTATATTCATAATATTTTCACAAACATTAATTTAATAATTATTATAGCACACTAAAAACTATTTTTTAAATAAAATATTAGGTAGATTTCGTTTGGGTTGTTTAACAGTAACATGGCATAAAATATCAGCCCTAAAGTAATATTATATAGGATGATATCCATAAAAGTGTAAGAAACTGATTTAACACTAGGAGCTCCGATCTATCTGTCTTCATAACTTAAAAACAATAAGAAATAGTGACATGAAATTTGGTATCTGTAGTTAAATTTTGATATAGATTCAAAATTGTGTGTCGAAATGGGGGGTTTTATAGGAAAATATAAAGTTGGTGCTCAATTTAATATGAAGACGGCCCCTTATGCAAATTTCATGCATTTGAATTTATAGAATGCGTTAGGAGGGTTTCTGTCAAATGCCATCTTTGAATTATCTGTACTGTTAAAATTGCTCGAACGAATAGGGGTGGTCCTGTGTTTTTTGTAACTACAAACATGTTTTCTCAAAAAGCTTTAAACGCAATTTCTGAAGAACAATTTTTGCAATTTGATACTTTCTTCAACGGTGATAACTCAACAATGAATTGATCTCTCTATTATAATTACTTTGGTATCACTACAATCTATACAATACATGGATGTTTTTATCTTTAATTAGAGTTATCATTTAAAAAAATTAACTTTTTTAAAGTCGAAATTTCTGAAAAAAATCTTGATTGTTTTATATTTCCTTGGTGAAAAAAAAATTGTAACAACCCTATTCCCTCTAGAAACTTGATTGGTGATCAAAACATGAAGAATAATATTAGGTATTATTTAGTACAAGAATTGCCTTTCTGAACATATTAAAAATCGAAATATCGCTATAAAAACAAGCTAATTAACGAATTATATCTAAATTAGATAATTAATTATTAGCTTAATCTCATTTTCTTACACTGAAATCATTTTTAGCATAAACTAATGTCCTATTGGAAAAACTGTATTTCTAAAAGTCTAAATTTAAAACAGCAATTTTCATGTCTGAAAATAGCTTTCCTTGAATTAACCAAGTAATATCGTAAGCGTTGAATGAAACACATTCATGCAATAATATTGCGTTTGACTTTAAGAGATTCTGCAATAAAGATTTAATGTATACATATACACTAAAAGATTTTAAGTCACAATTTTAAAGGTTTTCTAGCATTATGTACACATTAAATCTTTATTATGAAGCCTTTAAAATAGAACTGATATCATCGTATGAAGGTGTTATGATTTTTTCCATAAACCAATGACGTATTGCAAAAAATTGGATTTTAAGACAAAATTTGAAAGAATCTTTTAGTGTATATTACGGATGCGACATCAATGTCTATTTTTTTTAATGTTTTATAAAAAAACATCGATGTATTAGAGTGGAGCCGATGTTTTTTTAACTTCGATGTTTAATTTTTAAATGAAAAAAGTACCATTATAAAAATTTAAAAAAATAACCAAGTAGCATAATATTTTCATAATCAGTAAATTGAACATACTTTTTGATCAAAATGGTCAAGGGTGAAGGGTCTGAAAAGTAGGGATGCGACATCGATGTCGATGTTTGCAAAACATCGATGTTTTATAACAAATTTGATAGATTTACCGTCGATTTATTGGAGCAGATGTTTGTTTAACATAGATGTTTTAACAATGTCGATGTTTTATTTTTGAATGAAAAAAGCACAATAGTAAAAATTAAGAAAAATAACCGCGCAACTAAATATTTCTCAGTGATGTCGACATCTGTCCCATAAGAAAGAGTTTTTTCCATAACTGGTGGGAGAGTAAGTGAAAAAAGAAGTCGGCTTAAAATGGAGAAAGTTAACAAACTTCTTTTTTTTACAAACTGTAAATAACAAATACTGGGGCATATAATAATTATAGGTACCAATATTTATTTTTACAATAAAAAAAAAAAAATTGTTGTGTTTTCCCCCATAAGTTGATAAATAATTAATAATAACTAACAATAATTATTGTTACGTACCTACCTAATTATACCTAAAGTTAGTAGTACCTATGTCAAATTGATGTAAATATTATTTTCTATTAAGTTATTCAATTTAAAAATAAAAGATTTGTTAATTGTTCTTATTAATTTTTTTGACTTTTAGTTGACAGTTAAAAAAAAGTCTTAGAGTTATGAATTAATAAATACGGCAAATGACAAATTGAATCCCCCCCCCCTCCGCGAACATTAATGTTTGACGTTACTAAGCCAGTTGTAAGTGTAATGGGGGAGAAAAATGTTAAATACACTGATGCTTGAAAACATCGATGTTTTTTGGGCAATGTATTGTCAACATCGATGTTTTAATTTTGAACATCGATGTTTTGCTGTGGTGTCGCATCCCTAGTGTATATGTGCACCTTAAGGCGCAAGATATGCTATATAATGCTTTTTTGAGTATGATACTTGCATCTGCATTGGACAGAATTTTTACTTACAGGCATCTGTTATTAGGATGGAGTATATAGTCGGCAAAAGTGTGAAACCACTAAGTCAAAAAAAAATTTGATTTCGGGTTGATCCGCAAACAAGTCCGGTAAAATCATCTGCATTTGTCTAGACAATTTTTTTTTTCTACTAGATAGTATTATTATATCTAGTTGAAAAACTAAAATTGACTGGACAGATGCAGATGATTTTACTGCGCATTCTATCTAGTTGAAAAAAACTAAAAAGTGACTACGCATTGCAGATGATTTTACTGCGCTTGTTTACGGAACAACCCGAGATCATGTTTTTTCGACTTGCACGGTTTCGCACTTTTGCCGACGTATAACGCGTGTGTGATTCCTCTTTTACCCTTCTCATCCCATTTTAATGATTCGTCCAGGTTCAACAGCTTCTTATCACATTAAAAGACAGACATTACGTTGTAGTCAGTTCCTGTGCATCGTGAAATGTATGGTGTATGAAGTGTATAGCAGATATGGCTGATAAGTTAGCTAAATTTTCAAGCACAATAGGGGCCCAATTCCTTTGTCAGCGACTACGATCTCTAGGGGTTTGGGTAGGGTGAAGAGAGAAACTCTATCACTTGGGTGTTGTTGTTTTTGTTGTTGTTTCTTATGCCTACACTGGCAGACCAGGGGAGTGCCAGGCCCGCCGAAGACAGCAAGAGGCGATGGGTTGCGCCTTCCGTGTTATTGAGCCCCATTGGGAGGAAGTCCGACTTTGTTCGACATACATGACACATCCGTTTTACAGGAAGGACCCTTTCATACATCCATTCACTCACACATATCGTAATTTAGATTCCAATCAAAGGCCGATAACCCCCTGATCAGGTACCCCCAGAGGTATTGATTTGGTATGGGAACATGGGGGACATTGTGACCACGACCTATTTAACGTGCCCCAGTCACCATTAGTGAACACGACGGTCTTTAGCCAGGTCGAAGCGCCGATCTCGCAATCATCAGAATTGCAGGCTCCGCCGAGGACAGAACCCACAACCCTTCTGATGCGAGCCCGACGCTCTACTGACTGAGCTACCGCGGCTCGATAGTTGGGTGTACTTTATGTAGGAACACTGGAATGAACAGTTATCTTTTTCAATTCCAGAGAACCTCTTCAAAAAAATCCCTAGAGCAGTTGCTACTTTTCGACTAAATCCAGAATAGGCCACATTGTAACTCAGATCTAGAATCGTTTTCAACAGGCTTACTCCAAGTGCATGATTTGCCTTGATGGGGAAGAGACTTCGAAACATATCCGGTTCGCCTGCACCAAAGATAATTTTTTTAGAATAATCTTACACTCCTGATGGTTGTTCCAACGTGGTATCTCGTCATTATCAAAATGGACCAGATCTGCCAGGACGTGATATCTCGTCATTGGAAGAAAACTGTCCGGACCTTGATCTCGTCATCATAAAAAAAAATCAGCTGCACCTTGATGACGAGATATCTCGACATTAGCAAAATTAATCAGATCTTAATGACGGGCGAGATATCTTGTCGAAACTACTTGGAAAGGAAAATTTGAACTTGGCTTGCTACTCGGAAGAAAATTTTTGATTCATCTTCCAATCTAACTGGGTTTTTATGCTATGTTAATTTTATGTATATTGCTTCGCTGATTTATAGACGGTATTGTGAGATCGGGGTAAATACGACGGACTCGGAATCAAGGTGTAAAGACTTGTCCAATTTTTAGCTACCATCGGTAATACCGTTTCAACAATTAGATTTTAAGCTTTCAATATTTGGTAAGGGAAAGTCACCACATCCAAATTATTTACATGTTACTGCATTTTTAAATTGTATATCATGTTTTTACTATTCAATATCTCTCTATCATCAAAGTTTTACCATTGTAAATACGCATCTGTACTAAAATAGATATGTCTATCAAACCATTTTCTAATCCTATGTTCATCAATCCATTTTAGTCTCATATTTATGATTTTATGCTATGAGAGGCATTTTAAGTCAAGCTAAATATAAGTAGCGGTAAGGTTTCGTGTTCTGAACGTGACATCAGTTGGCTTGTTTTCCGAATACGATTCCACCACTTCGCCGCTAAATTTTCCAAATAAATTTCGAATTGATATATTTTCGACTCCAAGAAACTCATTTGCTGACAAAAATTGCACAGCCGTTTAAAGACCAGCTATTAGATTTTAGGTCATAAAAATTATAAACATTTTGACTGTGTAAAAAATATTTTTCAACGAATACAATGCGACAATTTTTTTCTCATCATGAAAATAATCAACTAGAAGTATCAAATAATTCCTTTCCTAAAATGGCAGTAAATGAGTTTCTGATCTATATGATAGGTAATTCCGATTGTTCAGCACCAAAGAGATTAAATGCCAACTTTTTATTAATATATTCAGTTTTTGACCCCATCTTGGATTTTTATTTCAATATTAAAATGTCTACATATGTGCTTGTATTTTATTTCTTTGAGCAATTTCTATTGCTGTATTTGGTCTAGCGTCAAGCACAGCTTGTCCTATTTTGGATCATGCGTCGCAAAACCCGACCAACCAACTTAAGTCGCTAAGGTATACAAGGGAATGATGAAAGACGGTCCAGACCAAGAACGGTCCAATTAGTCCTACCACAGCAAAACTGAGACGGAGAGGCAAACCAAATCGGACAAAGAAACAGCCTACAGAAAACGCGGCATTGAACAGAACAAATAAATAAACGATGCTTCGTTTTCTATGCTCTCTCTTGAATACCATTAGAACTCCAACAACACAAAAATTAAAAATTAATAACGGGTGGGGGGGGAAGAAAGCGAAAGTTACGAAAGAGTTTTATGCTAATAAGCGCGTGTGTATAAGCAGATAGTGCCTGGATTTCCTGATTATGTAATTAAAGGTGATTGCAAATTCCTTTCTAACTAGTGTGGCTCCGACGGAACATACTGGCATAGATAGGTTAAGAAACTGGATAATTTACTTTCTAATCGCTTGGTCTTGACATTATTGCCGTTTTTCATTATTAATCATGAAGGTTACCGCGGAAAATCGGTTCGTTGTTAAACGCTTGTCTTGCGGCTGCTTGGTATATTTCGTGTAATTACAGGTTATGAATTAGAGGTCAGGCTCTCGCATATTTAGATACTGTTTGGAATTACTCGATGAAAAGTAAAGCGCCGTAATTATCCACGTAAATTGCTCTCTGTCCACACCAAGTAGGTCAGGTATTTAACCGTTTCGCTTCCCGTCTCATTAATCTGAAGAATGTCAATGATATCCATATTCGGTTGTAATTTCGTAAAGAGGCATTATTAATAAGCTCATTAAAGTCTATGTAAATTATTTTAGAGCTCAACACTTTTCTGCTGAACAATCGGAATTGCATTGAGCCGCGTGCTCGCTTGCGAATTGTAACATGTTACGTTACCAGTGTGGACACTGGATGCAATACGTCCGATAGTGTGTTTATAGGATTAACGAAATGGGTATCGCACATTTAGAACCCATAAAGGCATTATTAAGCTCATTTCAAATGAGTAAATTATTTTAGAACTAAACACTTTTTTTACCGAACAACTGAATTTGCATAAATTACTCGCAAATGATACCTATATAATGTTACCTGTGTTGACACTGGTAACATTACATATTTCGAGTATACACAGGTGGAACCGATTGTAGGTTTCTGGGACTAACGAAAACGGTATCCCTCATGGAGGACCAAAAGAGGCATTATTAAACTCATTTTAAGTGTATAAATTACTTAAGAGCTAAACTTGGCTGAGTAATGGGAATTGCATTTAGCCGCGTACTCACATGTGAACTGCAACATGTAATGTTACCAGATTCGTTAGAGTAGACACTGGATGCAATACGATTGTTGGCATATAAGACGGACACAAAGGGCATCGTATTCAAAGGATCCAAAGAGGCATTATTAAGCTCATTTAAAGTCTATGTAAATTACAGTAGGAAATAATCACTTTGAGGAATATCGTCTCGGGAAAGTGTAGCAATAACCGTCAGGTCGTTATTTTTTTCCAATTGTTTTTTCACACAGATACGCTTTAAGGAACTTCCATAAAATCCTTCAATCTGATATCTTCATTCGATGTTTCGATTTCGATTCTTCTACGAGACGAATCAAACGTTCGTAGCTGCTTTTCATTTTCAGCAAACGTTTTGGCAGCTTTGGGTGAACGAAGTTTTTCTTTCCAATCATCTGCTTTGTTTTATGTATATATACGAGTATATTCGGAAATATTACCTTGCAAAATAGTTATTAAATAGTTTCCTATTTAATTTTGAGCTAAATTTGCAAAACTAAATAGTTGCCTATTTAATTTTGAACTAAATTTTTAAAGTTGCAGGTGGTTGCATTTATGGAAAAAGTTGCATTTATGTTGCTGTTATAACTCACTTACAATACACCCCATGCAGGAGGAGAATTTTGGTTTTAGCACTTTACATGCAGCGTAGAACGTGCGAAAAAAAGTTGCATTTGTTGCAAAAAGTTGCCCTAATGATGA
The DNA here is from genome assembly GCA_947359465.1 of Metellina segmentata. Taxonomy (NCBI): domain Eukaryota; kingdom Metazoa; phylum Arthropoda; class Arachnida; order Araneae; family Tetragnathidae; genus Metellina; species Metellina segmentata. Next base: position 137,094,363 of record OX375872.1, on the reverse strand, counting down.
GGTATCTCGTCCATCAAGATATGGTCAGTTTTCTAAACAATGACGAGATATCTCGTCCATCAAGATCTGAGCAATTTGCAATGGACGAGATACCTCGTCATTAGCAGTACCAGTCATTATTAGTAATACCTCCTCGAGACAACCACTATGAGGATTAAGCCGCGTACTCACAAATGAACTGTTCCATGTAATGTAACCAGATTCGATTGTGAGGACGCTATTGAACAGGTTCCGTGAATAGTTTTGTAATGATTGAAGCTATCCGAAAAGTTGTTGTTTCAGAGAACAAACACAAAGGGGATAGCAAGCAAAGTTCCCAAAGAGGCATCATTAAACTCATTTAAAGTCTGTGTATGTTATTTTAGAACTTAACTGGCCAAGTTGCATTAAGCAGCGTACTCCAATGAGAACTCTCTAACACGTAACGTTAACAGATTCGCTACTGTGAAAGTTGGATGCTATCAGACAAGTTATCGGTTATGAGAACGATTACAAAGGGTATTGCACTCAGAACACCCAAAGAAACATTATTAAGATAATTTAAAGTTTGTTATTCTAGAACTTAAATGACTAAATAAAAAATAGGAATTGCATTAAGTCGTGAACTGTAACATGTAATGTTATTAGATTCGCTAGTGTGGACGCTGGGTACAATCCAACCGGTTGTCAGTTTATGGAGAGAACACAAAGGATATCACTCACGAAGGACAAAAGACGCCTTAATAAACTCACTTTTTGTCTGTTTTTTATTTAGAGCTTTATTTTTTTTATAGCTTAACTGTAAAAAATAGGAATAGCATTAAGCAGTGAACTGTTATACGTATTGTTACCAATTTCGATAAAGTGGATTACGATACTATCCAACAAGTCGTCGGTTTGGGGGACGAATACGAAGGAAATGGCACACAAACGACACAAAAGATGCATTAATGAGCTCCGTTTTAGCCTGTACGTTATTTTAGAGATTAGCTGCTAAATAATAGGAATAATTGCATTAAGCCGTGAACTGTAACATGTAATGTTACCAAATTTGCTAGTGTGGACGATGGATACAATCCGACCCGTCGTCGGTAGGTAGGCAGGTATATTAATTAACGTCGCACTGGAGCAACACAACGGGCTATTACCAGTCGTCGGTTTATAGAAAGAATACAAAGGGGATCATATTCAGAGGACCCAAAACGGCATTATAAGCTCATTTAAAGTCTGAATTGTTTTAGAAAACGCTTCTCTGGCAAACAATAGGATTAAGCCACGAACTCACTCGACGATTGGGTTCACGGCCGGCCCTTAGCCGATTCTCCCAAATGGGGCCCAACACTACACTCTACCCATCATAAATGAGATTGAGAAAAGATGTATTTATTATTAAATAGTTTTTCCTAAAATCATTTGGCAACACACTTAAACAGTTATTTTTAATTTTAAAATGTTTTCAAATGTCAACTACTCAATTCATCTCATTTCAAAAACCTTAAAATATATATATTTTTAATTTTGTGGAGCCTATCAGAGATTAATTGACTCCGCACTTCGTAAGGCCAGCCCTGGTTGGGTTAGTTTCTAGGAACGCTTTTATAGGTACAGGCATTTGATCTTTGGTTGAGTTACACAAAAATGTTTATTCTAGAAACGCTTTTAAAAGTGACAGACTTGACCTTTGGTTGGGTTACACAAAAGTGTTTCTTCTATTAACGCTTATAATTGGTACCATAGATACCTTTGAATTTAACAAGAAAACAATTCCAAATACAGACTTGATACATGAAAAAAAAAAACAGAAATACCCAACAGTAAAATAGAAAAGTAGTCATTGTTTCGCATTCGGGTTCTCGCCTCGCAATAAAACTAGAATGTGAGAATGTGTTGCCCAGTCAATTAAACTACAATGAAAATGTTTATTGATACACACACATTGTGAATTAAATACAAATATTCATATTCACAAATCTCTTAAGCTACCTACGTGTCTTTCTCTCACGTTATTAGTACATTTAGAGGAGACTGCGCCTGTGTGTGATCTCTTTTACTATATTTTAATTGACTGTCCCGTTTTTTAATCATCACGGCCTGTAATATTTAATAACAAAATTTTAAACTCGTGAGATTTACGAGTAAAAAATCCCCAGTCAAATCTCTTTAAATTTTTACAAAGCATTAAATTTTTAAATTCCATCTAACCTTTTTTGTATTTCACATCTCTTAAACTTGACTTCATCAAAACTTTTTAACTATCACGTATTATTATGTTAATCTTATACTTCTGTGTTTATTCATGTTGTTGTCGTGTTTCACTATTAGTTTATGTTCCAAAAAGTAATGAATATACTTATTTTAGATTGGCTATTAATTTGAATATTTTATGCATTTGTTTGGACGAACTTTATGCGTTTGGCGCAGCTTATGTCCTCTATCGGACCTTGCGCCCTTAAACCTAAACTAAACCCGATAGGAAAACTATTATTTTGCGTTGGTATGTCCATTACCTAACACTGTCTTGAGTTTGGCACAACTTGGCCAAATATGACCCCTATGGCAGTACTAAGTCCAGACACGTATTCAGAAAATACAATAATTTCGAAGGTGACCAATGCCTTCTCTATCACAGTACGTATAATTAACGGATCTATAGTACATATTTTAAGGGATATATAATTAAGGGGATTATATAATTAAGGGATCTCATATGTTTGCTTCTTATATTAACGTACCGACATATATTTTATTTGTATGATTAACGGATTTACTCATGTTTGACGTATATTAATGGTAATAATAATTAACTAACGTCGCACTGGAACAACATAACGGACTTGTACCGCTCTAAACGAGGCATATATGATCAGGCCGACACAAAACAAACATGTTCAAGAATTCTTTAATTGGAGATCATAAAACTCTTTTAAAGTGATCAACTGTCCATAACTAACCCTAGAAATACGATTAAAGCACTTCATTTGAAATTACATCGGTCATAAAGTTCTGGGCACTTAAAATAAACCCTCTTCATCTGACGTTACACTGACAATACGATCTCATAAATATCAAACCCCTTGAGAACACTCAAAATTCCATCGACATGTGGTTTTCAGTTGAAAACGGTCTGGCTGGGAGAGGCCAAAGACCTAGCAGAGACCCTTTAGAACTGAGAACGCGAAGACGTTCGTTATTATGCCGAACCCTTCTTGTCCCAAAATATCTGTACATTTGCTGTAAAAATCTACTAAGCTGTAGGATGTTAGAATAAATGTTGCAGTGGTGAAATCCAACGATCTTGTTCCTTTACGCTACCAATTCATTCGGTCACTACACCATTTCATCCGGTACAGGGCTATTGGTGATGGTTCGGGATCAATCCCCAAGGAAAAGACCGAAGACAACAGGTAATTTTGAACCAGTCAGATGTAGATATAATTAACTGGTCTACACACGTTTTTTAACGTATCTATTTTTGACTTGTATAATCAGCGAACCTATATCTTTTACTTGTATGATTAACGGATCTACGTGTTTTACTTGTACAATTAACGTATCAACAAGTTTTACTTGGATAACTAATGTATCTACATACGCTGAAGTGCCAGAAATAATAGTGCACCTGTCTAGTACTTTGTAGGCCTCCTACAGTCATAGTAGAACTGTAGAAATACAACGAGACATGGACTCCACGAGCTTTCGGAAGTATTCTGTAGGCATTGAACTCCATACATTCTGCAGAGTGATTTCTGTTATATTCCGAGGTGTAAGATTTCTGTGTTCCACAACTCGTTGCATGGCAACCCAGATGTGCTCGATGACATTGAGATCTGGTGACTTAGGTGAGAATGACAAGACCCAAAATTCAGATGACCCTGGATTCCAGCAGTCCTTCACTGCAAATCTTTTAATTCGCTTAAAGACTGCATTCGGAATCGAAGTAGAGCAATAACTGATTAAAAAAAATACTTTTACTTTGATTACGTACTTTCCGAATAACTTCATTAACTTTTCTTTGCATTCTGCTCGCATTTTATTCAGCCCCTGCATACGAACTCAAAATAAAAAAAGTTCTATAAAGAAAGATCAACAGTTAGGCCTTCAAGCAAAAGGTAACCCAATTATGAGGTCCCGGATATGCGGTTTTCTGTACTTTTTCAGTACGTTCGGAGTCCTATTTTTAAACTGCTCAAATTATATTTTAGTTTTTTATTTTAAGGTAAAAGAACTTATAAAATGAATTATTAAGTAAAAGATCACTACAAATTATTATAATTATTTAGAAATCAACAAATATTTAGGTAAAAGAAAATTACGTTAACGAAAAACATTACAACTGAAAAACTAATGAGTACATTTGCCTAAAATTTTGTATAAAGTCTCCTAAATACATATTCTAGGTCCTGAACTAAAAAAAAATCACCAATTTTTTCCACTCACGAGAAATTTATAAACGTGAGTTTTTAAACTTTTTCCTTTAGCCACAACTCTGAAATCTCTAAAATGTTCTTCTTTCAAGATAAATCTTATATCCTAGCTCAGGCCCTCCAAAACAAATTATCAATCAGTATACCAAAAATTTCATTCAAAAATAAATAGTGCATTTTTAGTTCGTGCAAAAATTTTGCTCAAAATCAAAATCCATCAATTTAAAGATTTGAAACGAATTGAAAAACACTGTCAAGATCCATTCAAATTCCTGCTTCAATTCACCATACAGATCAAATAAAAGGAAATATGAAATTTTAATGAAATATGAAATTTTATTGAAATATGAAACTTTAGTCAAAACTCGTCTTTTCGTCATAGTACTTAACGGTTTAAGCGGATTTTATGCCGCCAAAAAGCAGAGAATACTATGATGAGATATGAGGCCACATGATTATTCCTAAATCCAGTTGAAAACCTCTGGAGAACACCTGTGAAATAACGTCTAAAATTTTGAATTTATACTCACATCTGTCTAGCAAGTTTTAAGTCACTTGATCCGTTGACAACGATGATCAAGTCACAAATGATCCATCCGTTTTTGGATTATGAATGCTGTCAAGTGCCCATACTTGGGACATTTTTCAGTATCAAGCTCAAATAACCAAAGTAAAAAAATTATTTCGACGGTAAACACATATATTTTTATTGCGGTCTACCTTAGTACTTTTAGGATTAGTAAATCCTTTTTCAACACTATCATATAAAAAAATAAATAAATAAATAAAATTTGCTTTGTCCCAAGTTAGGAGACTGGTTCCCTAACGTAGTACAGCATATGCTTTGCCTATTACTCCATATTAGAACCTATATAACTTACTTGGGGCACATGAATATTTTATTAAATAGTTTTCAACAACTACAAAAAAACCTGCCAGAAATTACGTTTTAGCCAATTTCATAAAAAAAAAATTTGATTAATACACAAACTAGATAATACACCACAAAAAAAGGAATACATTAATACAAACTCGATATAATACACAAAAAGGTCTATATTAATTCAAACTATAGGAAATACAATAAAATAAAGTCTATGTATCGAAAAGTGCATCTTCCTCTAACTTCATTAACTTCTTTTAAAACTCGTTTTATTTCTTCAAACTCTACTGTTCTCTTCAATCTCTACATCCTCAACAATAGGAAAGATAAAAACTCTGATCCACTATAGTTTCACATTGTGATGTCTGGAAAAAAGACGGTTTCAACCCCCGAATCATCTTCCACGAGAGGGGAGCTGACGACCACCCAAAAACAAACACGTGTGTTACTGTGGGTGCCGATTTCTTGCACCTGCCACCCGGTTGTCTCACACATCCTCTTCTAGGGTCTCCGAGATCCAAAGAGGGTGCTGCACAGCTGTGAGTTCATCCCCCTTTAAGGTTGCAGGTGTGATTGAAAAAAATATCAGAATCAACATGGGAATCATCAGGGACTCCTCCGAAAAACGTAAAGGGAGACGAGAGTCAGAAGCCACGGGGGAAATTGGTGGAGGATAGAGCTCTCGAGACAGCTATACGCGCGGTAAGGTTAAACACCTGTAAAAAAAACTAACTTTAAAGATAAACTTTTGTTTTTCATGAACAGTCGTTCATCAATGGTGCATTGTAAATAGTCGTGTAGATAGTTATCCATTTGTAAATTTAAACCTTGTAAGCGTAATAAAAAACTTATATAGGTATCCAGCTTAGTCCAACTTTATTGTATTGATTTGTGGTGCCCAAAACGCAACAGCATGTAGCTAATTTTGTATATTTAGAGTTTATCTTTCCTATAATTTTACCAATAAACTCTTTTCTTTTTTTAATTTCCTTCTTCTTCCCTTTGTCATAAGTAAACATAACCTCAACATAATTCAGTTCCTTTGTAAAAATATGATAGCTTTTCTTTGTAAGAATCATTTTTTTTAAATCAATCTGAAAAAAAAACCTAGCATAAAAATAGTATTACCCATTTATTTGCCCTAATTTGGGACACCGTCCCAGGTTTGGAATCATTGCGCATTTTTTCAGAAATGTTTATGTAAATTGAAAATTAATCAAGTAAAAATTAAAACAGTGACTGGTTTTATTACATTTAATGATAAGCAAAAGGAATCAGACATCAGCATTCTCCATACTATATTTTGAAAACGTGAAGAACTAAAGTTATTTAGACCAAAAAACTTACTTTTTATTGATGTTACATTAAAGGTGAAAGATATATTCAAAAACATATTTATCTAGTTGTTTTTAAAAATAACGTTTACAACAGGTATCACTGCTCCTCATTTCGCCATTTCCAGAATGCTAACAGATAATGTCAGTTCGGCCAGCTGAAAAATTCCCAACTGTCCCAAGTTAAGCTGCTGTCCCAAGTATGGGCACTTGACAGAATGTTAAATTTTGAGCTTCTTATTGCTAACTAGCAAAATACCCGACCTTACTCGGTTTTAATTGGTTTACTCTAAATTGAAGAGATAATCAAAATATATAATGACTTACGTTTTTTGTAGAATAAAAATTTATTTGAATACTTTTCGCCATCTTTATAATTTCTACAACTTACTTTGGACACAGATCCTACACATGCATATCCATTCATGTAATACATTTCACATACATCGCACCCTTGCTGTATGACAAACCTACAAAATGACGAAAGGTGACACTAAGGTTACTACTATAAAAGACGATTTATAGGAAGATTTGGAATTCCCTTTCTTAAGTTCTTTTCATGTTCAACTCAATTAATGAAAATTACGATTTACGGCGAGTGCTCTCGCACTCAGAGTCAACAAAACAATATTTTTTTACTTGTGGCACTCTTGCCTTCGGTATGCGACATTGTGAAATTTTGCAATCTTCTCCTGTCATTATTACAACGAAATTTTTAATGTTGGAAAAAGTTCCAGTTTGGATTAATAAACATTATTATTCTTTCAATAACGGCATTATTCTTTAAATAACGGCATTATTCTTTCAATAATGGCATAACTACACTTAAAATTTACTGAAAATTTATACTGACTTACCTAACATTTTTAAGTCTAATAGTTTGTGGTGCTTTTGCGTGTGATGAGGAGGAAAACACATTTATTAAAATAATAAATATTTAATACAGTAAACAGCGAAGTAAAACAAAATAAAAGATGTCGCAAAAAATTGTTCTAAAGATATTAATTTGTGATTCAATTTTATCTCTTGATCTCGCACAGTTGCCACAACTTACAACTAAGAGTGTACAAAATTTAGAAATGTGAAATTAATTCAGAGCGAAAGAATCAGAAAAAATATAACTGCTCGCGCGATCTTGTTCATTCTCGTTTCATTGAAAAATATCGTCTGTCCCAAATATTCGGAAATCGTTTTCATTGCGCAAAGAATAAAAATAAGACTCGAAATAAATAAAGTATCAGAGATGAAATTCCATAAAAAAAAATTTTCTTGAAGAATAATTACTTTTTCAGCAGTACTGGTAAAGCAATCGAAGTAATCGTAATATTCAATAGACATTCCAATTTTTCCAAAACTACCAAATTATGGTTGATTTAAGTATACTTACTCAGGTGTTTTAGCATGAAACTCAACTAAATATAACAATAAAGAAATGTTTAATATTGCATTCACTAAACTAATAGATAATGTATAAAATAAAATACAATGCAATCAAATATCTGGAATACAATTTATGTGATGTCTACACAAACACACAAACACAAAATCGAGCATAGAACAGAAAGACGGACAGACAGACTTTCGCAACCAATGCCACTCACTAAATGAAGATAAGTACTCACTGTATGCAAATTTTCATGAAAATATCTTAAACCGCGTGGACGTGTATAGGGAACAACATACAGACAGACAGACAGACGGACAGACAGACAGACACCAAACGAGAAAAAGGCGGATTCGGCATCAGAAGGGTCCAAAACGGATAGAAAACTTGAAATGGGTCGAAAATATTGAATGTACAAACAAACACTCCATTCTTATTTATATAGAAGATTGTTTCCCACATTTTTTAGTCTTCAAATCTGAGGAATCCTGAATTGTCCCAAGTATGGGCACTTGAGAGTATGTTATATTTTGAGCTACTTGTTGCTAATTGTTTCCCACACTTTTTAGTCCCCAAATCTGAGGAATTCCGCATTGTCCCAAGTTAATCTTCTGTCCATGTATGGGCACTCTATTGACAGTATATTAAATTTTGAGCTCCTTATTGCTAATTGTTTCCCACATATTTTAGTCTTCAGGGGCGCATTCCTTTAGATGGATAAGGGTACCATGGACCTTGGGTGATCCTTTCTTTTCCGAAGTTGTTTAGTCTTTCGAAAGCAAGGGGGTCGTGCTCCCGAGATACCTCAAGCGATCTTTTGATGCTTTATTCCCTCTATTCTTTCCCAAACTCTCTCTCTCTCTTTCTCTTTCACGATATTTTTTACTTGACGTTGTCTTGTATTTGGCGCAGTTTCGCCAAACATGACCCTTGCGCCATGCAGCCCCAAATCAACCAATCCCCACTATTCCTCATTTCGTCCCGGAACGTCGTCCGTTGTGTTGTTCCAGTACGATGTTAATTAAAAAATACCTAATACCTCATATCTTATTAAATATCTTTCCTTTTATCTAATATTTTATTACGTTCCTATTAAAATACCACACAAAATCTATTGAATATGGTTTTCTAATATAATTTTATTACACAATACGAATTTTGAAATAACGTTCTAAAGTTATGGCCGATCAACCGGTCTGGTGGTTAAGGTGTTACCCTCTAGATCGTAAGGTTCCTGGTTAGAATCTAGGTCAGTCCATGGATGTTTTTAAGAGTACAGTATAGAGGCGGATGGTGCACCTTAAATCTGTCGTGGCCGAAAGTCCTCACATTGGGTTGGTGTGGAAATTTGGAGAGTGGGGTGCTAGTTCAGGTATTGCCTCGTCATCGGACCGTGGTTCAAAATGACGAGGTGTGGTTTTCGGTTCTTTCCCTCAGGGGATTGATCCCGGATCTTCGTCAATAGCCCGTTGTGTTGCTCTAGTACGACGTTAATTGAACATCGTGGCCATTAGTCTATTGTGTTGTGCCAGTGCGGTATTAATTGAATTTACTCCACACATACACACACTCAATCTATATATTTTCGAATACTTAAATACATTATTATTGACTAACAATTATTTTCAAAAAAGCACCACTCTGTGCTGATTCTTCAACAGTTCGTTGGTTTTATGGGCTCAAGGAGCCATACTTGGTCAAACTGCGACACTCAAATCAAATGGACACACCTAAGCATGGACGTGTCAACAGGGCCCGATTTAGAAAATTTGGTATAGTAGGCACAACACGCAGGAAGGGGCCCCCATGTTATTTGTTCATCACAAAAACTAATTTTATAACAATAATTGGTACTTGCGTATTTGACTGTTGACCATTTCACAGATGTCACCAAAAAGTTTGAGAAAATCGTGACATTACTTACAACTCTTGGCAAAACAAAATAAATCAGATGAAAATTAAAAACATAATAGTTAGATGATTAATGTAATTACAAGAATGTGATAGTGGGGGAAACGGTCGACGGACATTTACTTAAATACCCAATAATTTATGTAAACTACTTAAAAACTTTTAAATTTTTTAGATACATTGGAAACTTAGGGGCCCTTTAAATTATGGGGGCCCTAGGCCCGTGCCTCACGGGCCTAATGATAAATCAGGGCCTGCGTGTCAACGTTTCGGAGAGTGGGGGGGGGGGGTGAGAGATCTTTTTACGGACCACAAACTTATCAAGCATAAATTTTCCTTATTTACCAGTTTTGGGCCAAAAATTTATTTCCACATTATTTAAATGCCAAATACACCTTTTCTCTCCGCAGGTCTACTCTCAAATTCTTTGATAGAGTTCAGATTGATTTTTGCAGTGTGGAACTCATGAATATTTAGAGGCAGGAGATGTATTAAACGTGTTTGAGTCCTGTTTGTGTGCAAATACATTTTCACTCGTCTAACAGCACTGAAAGACCTCTCGGCTGAAGCTGCAGAAGCAGGATTACAACGGAGATCAATTCAACAAGTTTGAACATTATAAGTTCCCTAATTATACTAAATTTGCCACCAACTTCTGGCAGATATCAAATGATGACACAAACTTTTCTTTTACTACACTAGGTAACAGAACCAACTGGGCTTCCAATTTTTCAAGATCAAAATCAATTTTCAACCAGTTTTCTTCATTAAAAAATTGTTTTTTTCAAAACGGTCTAAGTGGGCACGCAAAAAAAAAATGTGATCGCAAAATTGCAATTGAAAGCGTTACTATTTGCCGTCAAAGACATGTTTGAACTCCAATACACTCGAAGGGTCCAGGGGTAAAACCACTATACAGCATCGTTTTCGAAAATGAGATGGTCATCATGTAGCATTCAAGGAGTGCAAGCACCTCGTGCATTCATTTTGGGGGTACAACCACTTTAAATCCGTAAAACAAGCGATAAAGTTTCGGTATGCTGGGCCACCTTACTCCACGCATTCAAGGATAAAACAACATTCCTTTCGCAGAGTGAATCTCCTGGGACAAAGAAACTATCTTAATAAATGGTATAACCCTGTTTTGACTCTTTCCGGTCCATGACGTTACAGCGAGGATTTCGCCCTATGCTCGCTTACGCTCGCCAACAACCGCGAATTGCTACGTGATCCCGTTTGGTTTGCTTCGCAAACCAATACTCATTTCGCAAGTGATTTCACTTTTTTTTTACTTTACTAATAGCCGCATCAGTAAAAAACCTTGTGCTACTTGTTCCATGTACAATTTTAAGTAAACCGTGTTAGTCTCCTAACTTTACGATCTGTACTTTGTACTTTCTCGGTAACCGTCTGAGAACAGAGGGACAAAAGCGAGACTTTTTCCTCGACAAATAGAAAGAAATCGTTTTTTTTTTTTTGGCAATTGTTGCTACGATAAATTTGATATCGGACAAACCCGATAGTCAAAAATACAACCCACAACTGCGTGCGGAAATTGCTCCGCGAAATAAAATATACGAAATCTGTGTGACCAACTTTTAATTGCATTGAATTTATTTATGAACCAATTTTTAAAATAATTGTACCGTAAGAAAGAGTGCATTCTGAGGTATACTGTGATCTTTTCAAAATTAAAAACTAATAGTAATACGATATAGATATGACAGTTTTAGTTTTGTATCGGAAATTAAGTACTGAAAGTTCCGAAAATTGTATGACCAACTTTTAATTGCATCGACTTTATTTATTAACCAAAATTAAAAATAATTGTACCATAAGAAAGAGTGTAATGTAATGTATTCAGTGATGTTTTCAAATTTAAAAAATAATAGAATTAAGCTGTGGATATGACAGTTTTAACAAAAAGTAACGAAAATATCCAAAGATTCCGAATTTTGCATGACCAACTTTTGATCGCATCGAATTTATTTATTAACCACTTTCAAAAATAATTGTACCGTAAGAAAGAGTACATTCTGAGGTATACTGCGATATTTTCAAAATTAAAAACTAATAGTAATAAGATATAGATACGACAGTTTTAAAAAAAAGTAACGAAAATGTCCCGATTTTTCCCGAATTTCAAAAAAATATTATCAAGCACCAAATTGAAATTACTAAAAAAACTCGACGAGCTGCAAAAATTTACGTTGAGAGGTACTCTTTAAAAAAACTCACGGCTGAAGACTGAAAATTTGTATGTGTTTTGCTCACTCGCTGAAGAAATTTCACTTTTTCAATTTATATATATATATATATATATATATATATATATATATATATATATATATATATATATATATATATATATATATATATATATATATATATATATATATATATATATATATATATAAAAATCCAATCACATTAATGTGACCACCTGTCAAAAGCCAGAATAACCACCTTTGGCAGAGCGGACCGCTGCGAGACGTGCAGGAAGAGAGTCAATTAGGTTTCTGAAGGTGTTCACTGGGATGTTGAGCCATGCCGACTCCAGTGCCGTGGCCAGCTGCGCTAGATTACGCGGTTGAGGATCCATGGCGCGAACAACCCGATCGAGGTGGTCCCACATATTCTCGATTGCGTTTAAATCCGGTGAGTTTGCTGGCCAGGGGAGTACGGTAAACTCATCCTGGTGCTCTTCGAACCACATGCATACACTGCGAGCTGTATGACACCTCGCATTGTCCTGCTGGTAGATGCCATCATTCTGAGGGAAAATAATTCACATGTAGGGGTGGACATGGTCCGCAAGGACAGATGTGTACTTCTGCTGATCCATCGCGCCTTCCACAATGATGAGTGCACCCAGTGAATGCCAGGAAAACATTCCCTAAACCATAATGCTCCCTCCTCCAGCCTGGATCCAAACACCCGGCAATTGTTGCAGGGTGTTTGCTTTCAGACGTTTCAGGCCGTATACGCCAACGTGCATCTGTCCGATGGAGCATAAAATGTGATTCATCGGGAAAAGCCACCTGTCGCCACTCTGTGGACGTCCAGTTGCGGTACTGGCGTGCAAATTCCAGCCTTCGTCGCCGATGAACAGCAGTCACCAGGCGTCTGCTGCGAAGGCCAATGCGCAGCAACGTTCGCTGAACCGTAGTTGAGGATACACTCTTGGTAGCCCCTTGGTTCATCTGGGCGGTCTGTTGCTCAACAATTACACGTCTATTCGCCCGAACGCATCTCCGTAGCCTTCGTTCGCCTCTGTCATCTATAGCCCGTGGTGCACCACATGTGCCACGCCGCTGATTTTGTATAGTGCCATTTTGCCATGCACGGTATACTATTACCACGACGGCACGCGAATAGTTCACAAAATTAGCCGTTTCCGAAATACTTCCACCCATGGCCCGAAAGCCAATAATCATGCCCTTTTGGACGTCGTATAAATCGCTACGTTTCTGCGTTACGCCAACGATTGAAATGCTTTCCGATGACCTAGGACATCCTTTATATACACTCCACTGCAATGTGCTGCCACCTGCCTTTTGTGATTGGACTGTGTATATGTATATGTATATACATATATACACTGACAAGCCAAAACATTAAGACAATCTCCACATTTTTCAATGAACTTGTCTTGATGACGTGGAGGGCACGTGATTAAGTGAGAATGGTATTTACCTGCTGCTGAAGAAGGTAAGTAATCATTCTTACACTTACTTTTGCGAGTGATGGGAAAGGCTGATGATCTAAGCAAATTCGATAGATGGTAGAACGTAATTACCCGACGACTCTGAACCAGTATCATCGAAACTGCACGACTGGTAGGTTGTTCACGATCTGCCGTTGTTAGTATTCATGTAGAGTGGATAAATGATGGTGACACCAGCAGTAGACGCCAAGGTGATGGTCGTCCACGCTAAAGAAAAAGGACGTCGGAAACTGTCCCGCTTGGAAAAGCAAAATCGGCGCGAGACAGTGGCTCAGCTGACAGCCCAATACAATGCAGGTCCAAGCGCAAATTTTTCGGAACACACTGTTCAGTGGACACTGTTGGATATGGGACTACGCAGCAGACGTCCCACTTGTGTGCTTCTGTTGACCAAGCGTCATCGTCAACTACGCCAACAGTGGGCCCGGGAACATCGAGACTGGACCATGGATGAGTGGAAGAGAGTTGCCAGATCAGATGAATCCCGATTTCTCATTCATCATGTCGAAGGTCGTGTCAGTATAAGCCGTCTGCCAGGCGAACAGTTTCTCCCCTCTTGTACAGCAGGTCATACACAGGCTGGTGGTGGCGGTATTATGCTTTGGGGGACGTTCTCATGGGCGACTCTGGGACCCGTAGTTATGGTAGAAGACCATGAACGCTGCGAACTATCTGAACATTGCGAATCAGTTGCACCCTTACATGGCGTGTCTTCCCAACTGGAAATGGAATCTTCCATTAGGACAACGCCCCATGTAACAATGCTGGGATTGTGTTGGAATGGTTCTAGGAGCATACTGATGAATTCCTCTTAATGTCCTGACCACATAACTCGCCGGATAGAGCACATTTGGGGTGTCATGGAACGGCAGCTCAGAGCTCAAATACCATGTCCGAATATCACCACTTTGCGTGACCGCTGCTTATGCATTTGGTACAACCTGTCTACAGCCATGAACCAAGAACTTGGGGCATCTATGCCCAGGCGAGTTGCAGCTGTTTTGCAGACAGAAGGAGGCGCAACGCGTTATTGAGTAGGTGGTAATAACGTTTTGGCTTTACTCTCTGATGACCTCTCTGATTTGGAAAGAGGCATGGTGGTTGGGACCCTTCTTGCTGGAGCCTCAGTAACGATAACGGCCATCCTACTAGGTATTAGGGGAAGTACAGTGTCCACTGTAATGTCAGCATATTTGAACAGCAAAAACATCATCTAAAAAGCACAACAGTGGTCGAACATCGAAGCTGAATGACAGAGACAGAGGGTTTTGAAGCGGATTGTGTCAAAACAAAAACAAGACAACAGCATCCCAGATAACATCTCAGATGAATACACATCTACAGGAAGCGGTTTCATCAAAAACTATCCGCTATAAACTGCATATGGCAAATATTCATGGTAGAGCGGCAATTTCAAAACCATTGATTACACCATGCAATGCCTTGAAACGACGAATATGGTATCGCGAGCATAAAAAGTGGACACAACAACAATGGGAGAATGTAATATTGTCAGACGAATCGTCGTTCACATTATTCCCCACAAATGGACATGTTTACGTTTGGAGAACGCCACCAGAAGCCTGTCAAGTTGATTGTCTTCGGCCTACGGTTACGCATGGCGGCGGTTCAGTGATGATCTGGGGTGCGATATCACATCGTGGTCTTGGCTCACTTGTTGTTCTGAATGGCCGTTTTACAGAAGAGGATTATGCCAGTCTTCTGGCCGACAATCTTCACCAATGGTGCAAACTGTTTTTCCTGATAAATGACCAGTCTTCCAAGATGATAATGCCCCCATTCACACCTGTGAAATTGCCCGAGAATGGTTTTTATGAACACGATGATGAAATAGAGTGCCTCATCTGCCCCCCTCAGTCCCCTGCTCTCAATATAATTGAACCTTTGTGGGGTATTTTGGAAAACAAGCTGCGCAGTCGATTCCCCCTCCAAGGACATTTTCTGAATTAGGGACTTTTTTGCAATTTGAGTGGGAACGTATCCCTCTTAATGTTGTACGTGACTTGTATTTGTTAATTCCACGTCGGATACAAGTAGTAATTCATGCAAAAGGAGGAGGCCTATTAATAAAAAAAAATTCTCTTTTCACAGGTGTTCACATCATTTTGTCCTACACACACACACACATATATATATAATGTGTGTGTGTGTGCATGGATATATACATGTTCAAGAATGTATATACACTCATTGCCATAAAAATTTGAGCACCAAGAAAAAATTGTGGGATCGTAACGAAACTTGGCATGAAGGTACATGTCGGCCAGATATGCACATTATTATAAATGCAGCGTGGTTGCACATTGAGTAATGCCACTAGAGGGCGTTGAACTTCGTTCTCCTTGGAGTATAAAAGATGTAAGCAGAGCTTGTTTGAGTGTATTTAATCTTTTGCAAAGGAAACGCTGAGGTAGACATGCCGTTACGCCATCATCGAAGACAATATGAGCAGCTGTCAGAGTTCGAGAGGGGAAGAATCATCGGGATGATGGAAGCTGGGTGGTCAGCTCGGCGAGTAGCTCGTCAAGTAGGCCGTTCTGATTTTACTGTGAAGAGGTGTTGGGACCAGTGGACAGAAGAGACGTCATTTACACTGCGACCAGGCTCAGGACGCCCTCGACAGACCAGTCGTCGAGAAGACAGTCACATCATACGAAACGCACGCATAGCGCCAACTACCTCATTGGCCGCTATCCAGACACAGGCAGCACCTTCACTACGGGCCCTTGTGTCTTCCTGAAGCATCGCAAAGCGTCTGGCTGAAGGACATCTGGTATCGCGGCGCCCATTACGTGTGCTGCCAATGACACACACCCACCGACGAATCCATTTCGAGTGGTGCCGCACACGACGGGATTGGACTGCAACGGAATGGAACTATGTCATCTTTTGAGCAGTGATGAAATCGTGTTCGTGTGTGGAGGCCCCGTGGTGAACACCTCAGTCCTGCCTTCGCTTTACAGCGACACACCGCTCCCAGATCTGGTGTGATGGTATAGGGTGCCATTGCTTGCGATACACGGTCACCCCTAATATTGATCCATGGTACAATGACAGCCCAGCGGTACGTTCATGACATCCTTCAGCCACATGTGATGCCACTCATGGCATGGCTCCCAGGAGCCATTTTTCAACAAGACAATGCTCGGCCACACACAGCAAGTATCACAAGACTGCTTCCGCCACATTACCACTCTTCCTTGGCCTGCTCGATCCCAAGATTTGTCACCAATCGAGCATATCTGTGGTCATTTGGGACGGCAAGTTGGACACCCTACGAGTTTGGTCGAACTAGAGGCGCGTTTACAGCAACTGTGGAACGAGATGTCTCAGGACATCATACGGAACTTGTATGCCTCAATGCCCGCTCGTATCGCATCGTGCATTCGCGATAGAGGGGGTTCAACACGTTCATTTGTACTTTTTTCTGCAATGAATGATCCTTTTTCTTTGATTTTCTAATCACTTACTTATATCAAAGTAGTACTTACATGTGTAAAATTTCGTTTCATTTTGACGGCTTTTTCTTGGTGCGCAAATTTTTATGGCAATGAGTGTATATATATATATATATATATATATATATATATATATATATATATATATATATGTTTCAAAAATCCTTAAAATAGTTCATTAAAAATTTCTTCATTATTTTAAACAAAAACTTATGCCTTAAAAAAATTCTGCCTAAATATGTCGATGATTTAATTGTTTTTAATAACTAACTTTTCTAATATTTTGAAATAAATCTATCCAGATGACCTTTATTTAGATCAAAACCAATTTAGTTAATAATACAACTGACTTTCTCAATTGTATATTATCATGAATTCATAAATTGATCATCATCACTTGAAGGACATCGCAAAAGAATTAAGGCTATTTCTGTGGACTCGAAAGATCTTTTTCGCTTACTCTTCTTTAAATTTGTATAAAAGTTCAAAGTAGAAATATTTGAAGACACTAGAAACAATACTATTATCTATGAATTAGTAGTTATTATTACCAGCAAAATTTAAGATTCCTATTTATTGTATGATTGGCTGATATGACAGATCTGTAGTAAAACACTAGAATAGCAACTATTTTCGAGCTAAAATCTAAAGATGAATAAGAAAGCCCTCGCATAGTTTTTTGTCGAAGGTTATAGTCGCTCTCAGTTTTTTTGTGTGAAAAAGTAGTCCGTTCAAGAGTGATAAAATATGAAAAGGCGGCTTGTTATCAGTGTGTTAATCAAAGATGCGCTAACCAGGCCGGTATTTGAATCTTTTAAACCTAAAGCAACATCGATCACCTGAAGGAAACCGTTAAGGGTTTCTGAGAAAAAGAAAAAGTGAAGTTTAAACTGTTCTCACGCTCCTATGCAAAGCGAGAAGACTTCCCCCTCCCCCGCTTGAAAACTTCACACAAAAGTATTCTTCGAGTGTTTACTTTAACCATCACAATCACTCCTTGCATTCCTTCTTAAGTGATATCTATGCAAGTGGAGGTGATATGACAGTATGCAGGTGATACATGAATCCTTCCTTTCTAGTAGAATGGCTTAAAAACATACCGACAGTAACCATTCTAGAGGAGGGAACGGATGATTCTCAAGCTGACTAGAAGCTGTTTTCTTTTATACTTCAAAAACACCACTCAACACGGAATGGTTTTACGCACTTCTTTTTATCTCCATTTGGATTGGAAACTTCGAATGTTAGCGCTATTTTCAATGTTCCTCAAACCAGCTTTCAATACTATACATACAATAGGTATTTTGTTAATAATCAAATCTGTTTATTCACGATGATATATTGCAAGTGATTTCATACATTTACACAAGAAAAGATGATGAAAAAGAAGACATTTTAATTCCTATAGCCTCCATCTTATTTGAATCTAAAAGAAGCCTTTGCTTTTTATGATTTTAACATGACAATACATTAGTCTAAAATTATCCAATTATTTGTTTATACAAGTTTGTTTGCACATAAACTTCCAATATTAGATTTTGGGGATCGTGCTTTAAGTACTTTACAAATTTGAAGATGGTTTTCCAATCCCTTTAAAATCGTACGGTTAGTTAATATTCGTTTAGAAATTTCATTTTACTGTTTTGGGTAAAATTAATTTTTTATCGTTAGTGATTTTCTAAGCTCAAATGGGAACTTAGTCGCTATAAGAGAACTAAAATTTGATTTAAATTTAATACGTATGTGGACCTCACTTGATAATGAGGAATTGAGCCTATTAAATGTAGCAGGTAAAGCAAACATTCATTCATTACTTAATCGCTTTCAACGAATTCATAAAATAATAAAAGTTAATCATGTAATACCCAGGTGCAGAATTATATTCAGTGTTCTGCAACACAACTCCAAGCAATTGCAATTGTTATGCAGTCATTTTGTCCGAATTTTGAAAACTGCAGTAAAATTTAAAAAAATAAAAACAGACGTAAAACACAATTATCGTCTAAATATGTATTACATATTTATAAAACATTAAAATTAAATATCTTACTTTCAGAATTTGCAATTCTGTCGATAACTTTTGAAGTTAAATATTTTGTCATTGACAGACAGGGGTTGGACAAAATAATGTGAACACCTGTGAAAAGAGATTTTTTTTTTATTAAAAGGCCGTTGGTCCTCCTTTTGTAATAATTACAGCTTGTATCCGAAATGGAATTGACAAATACAAGTCACGTACAACAATAAGAGGGATACGTTCCCACTCAAACTGCAAAAAAGTTCCTAATTCAAAAGTGTCCTTGGATGGGGGAATCGACTGCGCAGCCTGTTTTCCAAAACACTCCACAAAGGTTCAATTATATTGAGAGCAGGGGACTGAGGGGGCCAGATGAGGCGCTCTATTTCATCATCGTGTTCATAAAACCAGTCTCGGGCAATTCCACAGGTGTGAATGGGGGCATTATCATCTTGGAAGACTGGTCGTTTATCAGGAAAAACAGTTTGCACCATTGGGACATAATCCTCTCCTGCAACACGGCCATTCAGAACAACAAGTGGGCCAAGACCATGATGTGATATCGCACCTCAGATCATCACTGAACCGCCGCCATGCGTAACCGTAGGCCGAAGACAGTCAACTTGAGTCTTCTGGTGGCGTTCTCCAAACGTAAACACGTCCATTTGTCGGAAACAATGTGAACGACGATTCGTCTGACCATATTACATTCTCCCATTGTTGTTGTGTCCACTTTTTATGCTCGCGATACCATATTCGTCGCTTCAAGGCATTGCATGGTGTAATCAATGGTTTTGAAATTGCCGCTCTACCATGAATATTTGCCATATGCAGTGTATGCCGGATAGTTTTTGATGAAACCGCTTCCTGTAGATGAGTGTTCATCTCAGATGTTATCTGGGATGCTGTTGTCTTGTGTTTTTTTTGGCACAATCCGCTTCAAAACCCTTCTGTCACTGTCATTCAGCTTCGATTTTCGACCACTGTTGTGCTTTTTAGATGTTTTTCCCTGCTTCAAATATGCCGACAGTACAGTCGACACTGTACTTCTCCCAACACCTAGAAGGGTGGCCGTTATCGTTACTGAGGTTCCAGCAAGACGGGCCTCAACAATCATGCCTCTTTCGAAATCAGAGAGGTCAGCCAAAACGCAATTTTAACACAGAAATATATTTCGCATTCGACTATCACTACTAGTAGCAAACTGATGTGTGTACTTTCTCATCCGCTAGGTAGCACCTTTCACCGCTAGAGGGGAGGATCCGAGGTTTCTTTCGAGTGCTATTTTTTTACAAGTGTCCATATTATTTTGTCCAACCCCTGTAGATGTGTTATTTATAAAGTGTTTGTGGTAATTTGGGCATTGTATGGTGATTGTTCCGTAGCTAGAAAAGAAAAAAAAGTGTGGCAAGGAGCGCGCTTTGCACTGCAGAACATCGTAACTCTCATGATTGAAAAAAAATCATTCAAAATTTTGATAAAGTTAAGGAAAACTTGTTCTGCGACGTACGTCGCAGTTTTAAGCACTTTCTGCTCCTGTTATGTAATAGTACTCCTAAAGCAAGAACGAAATATAAGTGTGCATTTTATATGGGCTGTATTTTACATATTAACTATCTAAAAGGAAAATATGCCTTTTACATTAGTTTGTAATGCAGATACTATGAAATATATTAACAAAATCGTACCAAAAAAATTACTTGTGCTTTTCAATATCAGTAATTGAAAAACAAAAGTACGTATTCGTTATTGCCAATATCTCCATAAACGAATTTTAATCCAAACAATATTCATAGTTCCCACACCTTTATCCAAAAAAAAAAATTCAAGGAATTTTAAGGACTTTTCAAAACTAAAAAAATATTTTTCAAGGACCTAAAATTTTTTATAACAACCTAAAACAAGGCAAACACAAAAGTTGTCAATTAAAAAGGAAAATGTGAAAAATATATTTAAAAAAAAGATGTTTTTTTTAACTACCGATAGTTAAAAAAGGAAAGGTTATAATCAATTTTGGTAAAATTTAGATTTATTTTTTTGCAAGGAGGGCTTCTTGACTTAATGCTAACTATCTACTTGCACACATGGATTTCGGTCGTGCGATAATTCTCTTGGTGGTAAGAAGAAGAGAATGGGATCTTGCACACGGTTCGATCTACACGACACAATCTTCATTTTGCTGTCGTTCACTGCCTACAACAGACGGTTGTCATGGTTTATTTTGTTTGAGAAACAAAACAAAAGTTTTGACTATTGTTAGAAACTTAGACTAGAGAATAAAAAAGCCCTATCTTTGCGATCGATAAAGATAAGAGTGAAATTTTTAAAGGATTTGAAATCTGCAGAAAATTTTACAACAAAAAGGTATTTAAATGTGATTTTCTTAAATTTTTTTTTTTTTCAATTGCAACTTTTATATTTTTTGCAATAAGAATTTGGTTTTATTTCTTTGGATGAATGCTAGGTTTCTAATGACGTCCTGACTGCCAAATCTACGGTTTCCTAAGAAAGTAGTGCTGTTATCTAGCGTCATGATATGCCATGATGTGGCGTGCATAACAAGGCGGCCGTCGTAAAGGTGACCAGAGGTGTCAACTTAGATACTGTGGAAAATGGACGATCTAGACGTAGCATTATTAGTATATCAAGTAGTGTCAAAGCGCAAAACACTGGCTTCATTCAGAATGACGCTCAAATGGTGCACCTAGTACTAGTCTGGACAAGTTCCAATGCAAGACGAATTACGCAATTCTGTACTAGTTAAAAAATCAAGTACTTTTCACCAAGTTCTATAATTTTCAAGGGCCCCTAGTAAGGGGAAAAAAATTCAAGGACTTTTAAGGACCGTGGGAACCCTGAAATTAAAACAGTTTCTTGTTACAAACATAACAGGGAGTTGAAAGTGAGCAAATGGTTGAAAAGTAGGAGACCCCCAAAAGAGGTCTAAAAATATTACAACCTTTCCCTCAGTTTCCATTGAACGGCATTTGGACACTACTATGAGTGGAAACCATCAGTTGTAAATGCCATTCACGTCTCAATCGCTCAAGTTAGCTAAGGGAACACGTCGGAGAGGCACGCGAAACAGACGTTCCTGGAGACGTTTGAAAAAATCTAAGCTCTGCAGAGTAAAGGTAAATGAAAATTAATTAAAATTTAAAATACAGGCTGCTTAAAAAATGTTCAACATAAATTGAAGATGGGCCTTCCCTGTTCTGTGAAGATTTAATATTTACATCTATGTATTTTGTAATCTGTTCTGATTTAACTCTAGGGTTTGTGATTTCATTTTTGACCCAGTAACATGTAGTTTTAGCCTTTTCACAGCCTAAGTAATCAAATAATTCCTCGGATTGTTTAATAGATGTGTCTATTTAAATCACAAAATGTGTTGCAGGGTTAAAGTAATTAGTACACTACTTCAAAATATTATAGAATTCAGTATGTTAAAAAGAATATGAAAAATAAAATTATAATTCATGAACATTTAAAAACCAAAGTTTTACAAAAGTTTTATTTACAAAATTTACCACCAACTTTAAATTGCTATACATTGAACAGGACTCTTGGATTTATCTTTAGACTTTGCAAGTCAAAGAAACAACCCACCAGATTAGTATCAGTACATCCTTTTTAATTTCACATTTTTGAAACCAATGCTAAGTTTTACTGGAAATAAAAATATTCAAAGTAAATTAGAAATTGAATAATCCTTTCTAGAGTTTTAAGACGTATATTTATTAACCCTTCATCAGTCAGGCTGAAAAAGTTACAGTAGACAAAATATGCACTTAAGGGTTGCAAGACAGACTAAAGATGAAGGGTTAACAATAGTAGCAATTTCTTCTATTGAAAATGCTATTTGTTAAATAACATTATTTTTGAAATGAAGGCAGCAGCTTTGCTTAAAAGACTTTTTTGCGGCAACGGTTTTAGTGCGTTTTTTGTCAGTAAGGGAAGAATTTCTAACAGAAATTAAAAGAACATTCCAAAATATTCTAGAACAAAAAAGGGACAGAAATAAAAATTTGTACAGTTGCCATAATCCTATAAAGCAGGGTTACCTTTGCCTGCCACAACTGGCTACAAAAAAAGCACATTAAAAACCGCACCAAAAGCAATTTCACAAGTATAGCAAAGCTGTACAAAATGAAGGCACAGTTAACGCTAGCAGAGGGATCATGTAAATTATGTTTTATAAAATTGATCTGATTTATAAACCAAGTTTTAATTAATGAAGGGGGAAATAGAGCTGTTACAACTCTCAAAGCCTACAATATTTTTACTGGATATTTTTATTTTTTAAGACTTAAAAAAATAGTCTTTTAAGACATCCATAGCACTGAATTGGTGATGATTTATGTAAAATTATAAAAACCTATGTTAAATAAAAACTAGCCGGAACAGAACTGATAAATATACGCAGTACTTTGAAGTGTAAAGGTAAATGAAGAGTGTTAAAAAGTGTAAAATAACACCCACAACACCAAACGTTACAATGGCAATTAAAAAAATTCTTACACTAAAAACAGAAGAGAATTAACTCACTAGAAAGGTGCAAGCTATAAAACAATGCAGAAAACTCTCAATACAATAAGTGATTTTCATGCAACATTATAGCCCCCAAAATATGACAGTTAAAAATAAGTATACCTTTGAGTAAAATATTTGCCATTTTTACATGTTACATTTTTGCAAATTTAGTACAAAATATCTGATAGAAAACAATTTAAATGATTGTGAATTTCGATTAAATCTCAAATTGATACAACTTACTTCCCCTCGATACTAGAACAAATGGTATCTTTTTGCATGGAAATTGCATACTTATCAAACAAGAAAAGAAATGAAAAATCCACTTTATTTGTATTAACAATATTTACTTATAACAGCAGCATTAAACAGCATATATTAAAATATGTAACAATTTGCAAGTTCAATGCTGAGATAAGCAGCATTAAAAAATACTAGGGAAATATAATAAATAGGAAAAAATACAAGGGGCTTATAAATAGTTAAATAACATTTTTTAATGCAAACAAATGCATCAGAGTATATTGAGAATGGCAGTTATATATATTTTAGTTATTTCTCTAGAGAAATTAATTTAACTTTAGGTCCTTGCATCCTGAAGAAAATACTCTAATTAGTTTATTTATCACTTGACTTTTAGGCTGTTCTTTTATTGCTGGTTTTTCTCTTCAGTAACTCCATTCTTTCAGTGTTTTTCTATCACATTTACATTCATACATCAATTTTTAAATCAATTTGGAAAGATTTTTTTGATTTTGATCTGTGTGAATGGTTATGATTTTCATTTATGAATAGTCTTGATTTCAATTGGGTATTCATTTCTGATTTTATACACAATTTATCTTAGATTCAGTTCCAATTAATAAGATCTACATCGAAAGACATTCCACAGAAAGGTTTTAAAAATATGTAACAGGAAAAGGCAGAACTCCCAATCCTCGTGCATTTCACTTAAATCTTGGACAATGGTGAGGAAGAACTTGGGTTATTTGAAGCGTCGCTCCCAGGAAGATACTGTCATGCTAGATAACTATAAGTGTCTTTTTCAGTGCGTTCCAAATATTCCTTTTCTATTAAAATATCTATACATTTCTGAAAAGATAAAGATTATTTTTAATTTTTTTGTATAAATGAAAACACAAGAAATGGGAATCATCAAAGAGAAAATACTATCTAATAATTATTCAAAGATAATTATAAAAAGGCAGTATAGAAAAATTTAAACAAGATTAATAAACACATTGTTCCTTTGATATCTTGAGGAAAAAAAACAAATTTCAGAATTGCATTACTTCAGTTCTTACACACTGAAATAGACATAACAGACATACACACACAAGGAACATATTACTGACAAAGAAGAGATGCACACAGGGTAAGTCAAATGAATCGAACCTGTGCTACCTATAACTTCACAGGTTAACACATTGGGCAAATCCACTAAGCCTATGCAGTATTAGCAACTGGGACAATGTGACAAATTAAATAAAAAAGTTCTTTTAAGTTTTCAAATTCTTGGTATTCTTTTGTAAACTATATAGAGATAAGTGAAGATCAAACTGACCACATGAAATCTTAATTTCTAACAAGCATGGAAGCACTTTAGAATTTTCAGATAAAAGTTCTAAAGAAGAGTTAAACTCTTCCATGAGAATACAAATAATCTGAAACTATTATTTGAGGCTACAATAGTGACTGAGAATAGTGTATTTCTCTCATTTTTTTTTTGTATGTTTTGAACAGATCAGCACACATTTCATCACAGTACTAGATTTCAGGTAAGGAAAAAAATAAAATACTAAAAGATAAAATAGCTATGTTTAAGTAGGGAGTTATGTTTTCTCGCCTTATTGGCCAATATTCTGTCAAAATTTCTATTTAACAATACGCTATGTGACAACTTTCCTTGTAGCTACACAGCTGATGTTAAGGAGGTTTTACAGCGAGCCATTAATACATTCATATGAATTCCTGAATAAAAAGGTTTCATACTCTAGAAGAGCAATTATCAAACTTTTTCATCTCATGGCACACATAAAAGCTAACGACTAAAATTCTACTGCACTCCAAAATATATATTTTTGTGTCAATGGGTCAAAAAGGTATAATTTTGATTGATTTACCAAAATTAATAGTAATTACCTACCCTTGTAGCTTCAATGTAATCTGTTTACATCTTTTTGAAGCTGTTTATGGTACTTTGTAAAAAAAAATACTCACATTTATATTTACTATTGGCAGAAATTATTTGTGATACATAAGTCAAAAGTTCAAAACTAAACGGTTAACATATGAGAAATCTTACACAATTTAAACTAATTCATCAATCATTCTTGTGGCACACCATTTGAAAATCACTGATCTAGGTTTAAAAATGTAACAAACTTTCACTCACTTTAACAACAGGCACTCTAGGCTTAAATCTTGGAGACAGCTGATTTAGAACTTCAGCAAGTAATTGTTGATGTTTAAGCAGCTTTCTTGTTTTCATTATCCTAACAATAGCAGCCTGGTAAAATAAATTAAATGCATTTTTAAAACATAAATTTTAATAAAACAGGATTGCAATACATGGTATACATACTATTGTAAGATACTGCTTCAATCCTGTTTTAATTAAGCTCTAAATAGTTAATTTTTACTACAGAAACAATGGTGAAGATTACAGTAAAAAACATATTTGTTTTAAAATAGATTAATAAAATTCTATTTAAGAAGGTCTATTAATATATATATATATATATATATATATATATATATATATATATATATATATATATATATATATATATATATATATTGTTTCAATGTTTTGGGTGTATAAGCTGATCGAAAAACTTCTCAAATATTCAAAATGTCCAAACATGAAAAAAGCTGCTTTAAGGCATCCTAAGTCAATGTATAATTTGTACAACACACATTATTATTATCTGCCTCTACAACTTTGAATTTTAACTCATTATACAGAATGGAACATGTGAAAGAATAAGGAAATTCCCTTTTTACGTCTGTGTGCACATAAAGAAAAACCTCATGTCCAAGCAACTTGAAAAGGAAACAAAGTAAAAAAATTAAGAAATTAGAAAGTAATTCATAAGTAATAAGGCTTTGTTTATAAATTTTACATTATGAATGCCTATTTATAATTTAGCATGCAAGTCACATTATATGAGAAATTGAAAGAAATGTAAGAGAACACTTCATTTTTATGAAAACTTCTAAAAACATTCTACACGTATGCAATATCATAATCATTTCACTAAAAACTAAAAATAGCTTTACTGGATTCCTTCCAATATCCTATTCTGATCCCTAATCAATGCTTGGGTCAGATGAAACTGATGATAGAAACATCACTAGTTTTTGTTTAAGTGCTAATTTTATTCACTATTGCAATTAGTTGGTGCTGATTAATATTCATAAAATTACTTCATGTTTTCCTTGGCCATTGGTAATAAACATTTGAACAAAAATTATTGAATTCAATTACTAACATATGTGCAGTAATCAAAGAAAAAGAACTATTTAGCAGACGCTGCAAATAGTTTTAATACCCTTCAAATGAATTGTGCTTCTTATTATATATCCTTAAGTAATTTTAGAATATAAATTCTAGAAACTTGTATTTTCAGGCTATTAATTACTCTTATTATTTTAGCACAAAATTACTTTTATAATTTATAATAAAGAATAACCACTTCTAATTTTGTTATGTAAAAATGTGTAGTTTCACATTAATACTGTTAAATACTTAATGTGAAACAGACACTAAAGCATAAAATTGCTACTATTTAATTGGTGATGCTGATGTTCCACTAATTTCTCACTTGGATACTTCAATGAAATACACCAGAAAAGAAATTAGATGGTGGTCATTAATTTTATTCACTGGCATATCAAATGCTAAGGAAACTTTCACAACATTTTAGAGGCTATAAAAGTTTAAATGTATACCTGAATTAACAGTTTTCTATCTTCTTCAATATGTTTATGAGTTGTTTCTTGCTCTATTTTCATTTCTGTCTTCATTGGTACATTTATATTTACTCGTAGTTTTTTATTTTTGTAACCAAAAAAAAGTGATACCAATGAAGGAGGCTGTAAATCACTTTCATCGTCTTCACTAGTTAAAAGTTTTGATTTGAGTAAAATCTGTATTACTTGAATTAGAATATCCTAAAAAAGAAAATATTCAAAGTCAATCCATCATGTTCAAATATAAAAAAAAGAATTTCAATTTTTCTTTGAATGCCAAATGAAAAGTAAAATTAAATTTTAACCCTCTGTGGGGCACATGCATAATCTGTTCAGCAACCTGCATGATTTCTAACTAGTTCCAACTTCCTTGATCAATAGAATTTTTCCCAAAATTATTTCAACCAATAGTAATCTAGTCATTAAATGAGTGGCGTGGGTAAAAGCAACACTGCACTACTCTGAAATCTTGTGACACTGTTAAGGTTAAATATTAACTTTTCTTTGCATTTCTGCAATCAAATTAATTCATAATTTTTCTTGACACACTCGAAAAAAATCCTTAAATTCTTGAAACCTATAATAGGAACATCTAATTGGGAATCCCAGACATGTGTCTATGAGGACCACAGCTAAACAAAATTCAGGAGAACAAAGGGAAAGGATTTGGTCAAACAAGGTGGCACCAAAATCCTTATAAAAAGTTCTCGATAGTCAAAAATTTATGATTTTACAATTCACTTAATAAATGTTGTGATCCGTGATTGGTATCGATATTAAGTATCCACACATAATTTTTTTAATATTAAGGGTCAGATGGGGTGAAAGGATAAAAAATACTTTGTATTTTTTCTCTTCAGATATTTTAATTATATATTGTAAGGGTTTGGAACCATTAATGTAACTCTTCCAATAGCAATTGGAAAAAACTGGATAAAAAATACAAAATATTTTGATAATGCACTTATTACATCTGAACCTACATTATCATACTATACATCCGTGAAAAAAACGACTGCGTTTTTTTTCGCAGTGTTTAAAAATTAAGACGCCAGTGTTCTTTATTCCAATTACAACTTCGGCAAATACGATTTATTAGATTCTCAAATGTACTTGTAATCACGCATCTCTAAATAGGACAAACGATAAGTTGCCATTTTTAAATTATCAAAATTTCCTTGATTTTTTTTTTTGTAAAATTTGGAAATTTTCAGAGATTTCACTAATTGTTCCAGAATTAAAAAGTTTCCTGAGAATTCTCCGATTTCCCGGTTCTGTTGCCACCCTGTCAAAACATAAACCAGGCACTCAATGCTACAAATATTTAGAATTTTCCCTGCAACATTTAGTTCATGGTTAGACCTTCATACCATGCTAAAATATCTCTAATGCAATAGAAAGAGTAAAAGTGAGAATTTATAAACTCAAGCAACATTGATGATTGTATAACTCAAACCAATTCTGGTGCAATTGTGACAAAAAATCCAACAATTAACAACTTATTTTTTATGAGTCTAAGCTTTGAATTTCACCATTAGTTTGTATTGTTGGTTGGGGGGGGGGTGATGGTGCAAGGGCCATATTTGACCATGCTTATCATTCATATTATCAATTCATCATTTTAACATAATATTTGAAATTTTTTGCAGTTCCTTTTAAAGCCTGTACAACATACCTGCTTATAAATGGTATTGCCTATTATGAAACTAAAAATTAAAAATAACTTCCACTTCAGAAATATTTTATCCCAAATGATACAATGATAAACCAACCATTTTTATTTGAGTACTTTCTTGCAGCTGCTGCACTGTAAAGCTGTCACCTGTATTATACTGAAGTAGAACAGCCATTTGAAATGTAGAAGCCTATAAATATAATGTTAATTGGTGCAAAATATCAAGCTAAAAATGTATTGTTTGTCACATAAAGTACTTTAATATAATACATGTACACTAATATATAAGATTCCATAAATTTGATTCGTAAATTTAATTTAAAAAATCTAAATGATAATCAATTTAAATTTAACTACCAAACATCTATCTTAATTTCCACTAAATAAATAGGAAGAATCACAAAATTTCAAACTAAAGTATTTGTACAGTAATAATATAACACCAAAATTCAATCTAATATACGTGTTCTGTTAAGACAAACCAACAAGCTATAATAAACATAATATAAAAGTGTTCTAATAGTTTGTGGATCAACATTGTTTTAATAACTGTTAAAAGGGTAGCAATTGTAAAGATTAATGCATGAAACAAATTACAAAATGATAACACAATATAAAAATCATACAAGTCGGCGTTTAAGTTAAAAACCAAACACAAATGACTGTCTCAAAAGTTTATGGATAGTTTATATTCCATTTTGAATTGGATCATTTTAATGGATTGTCTTAAAAACTTCATCAGGCATTCTATAAGGCCTGAAGAAATCCCATATTCAGGAAACAAAAAGAATTACATATGCTCATTCAGTTGCATTAACGATAGCATTTAGGTACAACTTTTTCAGGCCTTTTCATAACAGCAACTATGTTCTATCTAAACCATGCTTGAGTTGAGATAGAGATGTGAATTTGAGCCATAGTCAAGTAGAAATGTATGATATTGGCCTTAAATTTCTGTTGTTGGAGGAAAACTACACAAGCATTTATCAATGAAAATATCAAATTCTTTGTTTTAAACACTATATTTATACTATACTCCTTCTTCCAAGACCATTATGCTATGAGCTACAATATTAAAATAAATACATGCAAAAAGCGATTTAATACCTATACTTTTTGCGGCTTACCTCATTCTCAGGTAGAAACATCATACTCAAAAATAAGACATTGTTAATTTTAAATTAGATTATTTCATTCTTAAGGTTGATTTATAGTCATGAATCGAATTAAGGGTCTATGCCCCATTGCAGATGGCAGCTCAACTTCGAGCTATTTACATGATAGTCACAGCCATAAACAAATATGTTCACATGACTATAGGTCTGAGGATGTAAACAAAGGAAGCTTGGGAAAGTATTTACAATTCACGTTAAGGTAGTAATATTCAAATTAGAGGTTTCAAAGGGAGTGTGAGAAAGGAAACAAAAAGCTAATTTAATACAATTCTAAAGTAATTATCCTGAAATATGGGGATTTCATACAGGATTATTCTTTAATTTCATAAACTAGTCTTACCTGTAAAGAGTATCGATTTCTAAAGCAATTTGTAACTAATTCTCCTTTAGACATATTGTATAACCAATGTAGCTTTCTTCCACTATGCTGGCTACTGTAGAATGTAGCAAACCTTTGAACACTTCGTTCTAGCTGCAAATAAAATTAAAGCAATTCTTTCATGTCAAATAGATAATTAAATGCAGGATAAAACACAGAATGTCTCATTTTCTTTTACAATTTTTCGAAAACATTTTATGAAAGGTGTGGGGTTGTTTTTACATGGCATGGACTGGGTCCTCTGGTCAAACTAAACTAATCAATGACTGGAAATGGTTATGTTCAGCTACTTGGAGACCATTTGCAGCCATTCATGGACTTCATGTACCCAAACAACAATGGAATTTTCCAGGACGATAATGTGCCATGTGACAGAGCCAAAATCATTCGCAATTGGCTGTAGAAACATTCTGGACTATTCCAGCAAATGATTTGGACACCTAGATTGCCAGACATGAATCCCATCGAACATATATGGGACATGATCGAAAGGTTAGTTTGTGCACAAAATCCTGCACAGGCAATACTTTCACAATAATGGACAGCCGAAGAGGCAACAGGGCTGAACATTTCTTTAGGGGACTTCTGACGACTTGTTTGGTCAATGCCCCATTGAGTTGCTACACTTCGCTATGCAAAAGGAGATCCCACACGATATTCGGGAATATCCCATGCCTTTTGGCACTTCAGTGTATGTTGCCATTGGAAACTTCAAGAATTCATTTTTCCACATGACGAAAGTCTTACTTAAAGTAGAGCAGCTTTCATATCTAGAATGACCTTTGGGGCCTGATTAGATGCAATTCGATTTCTAAGTACATTCCAATCATGCTCAATAGGATTCACATTTAGACTTTATAGTTGCTCAATGTCTTCAATGAGAAAGAAATTATTGGCCATCTGAAAGTGGTGAGGGTATGCATTATCCCTGAATATAAATTGCCAACTCCCCAAAACAGTTTAACATAAGGTTTCAAATACCATTCCTGAAACTCAGTAACAGTCCCTCTTTTGAAATATATGAAATGCTTCACTTACAAACACCACTTTTCATATTAAATCTGCTCCATGGGTTAGTTACAGCTTAAGAAATCAAGGCATTAAGTTAATCTCATTTCATAATTTGAAAACCTGACTTAGGCTACAAAAATATTCATTCCCAACAAATACAGTTTTCTGTTTGTTAATTACATTTCAATAGGAATTTTCATAATCACTTACAAATTGCAATCAAATGCTTACACACATTAGAAAATTGAAAAATAGTGGAAACTATCTGTTCAGTACAAAATTAAAAACACTGAAAATGAATTCTAATATTTAAAAATTGTGAATAAGCTTTAACAAACCTCCTGTGGAAGAGCAAATGTGAAAGACTGTTGAAAAGGCCAGGACCCAGAGCTCAAAACTTGTATACTAAAGTCTACTATAAAAATAATTAAGTATACAATTAACACCTTTCATAGAGGTAAAATAAAATTTATCACATAATAAATGAACGATACTTCCTCAAATTCTATGACACAAATTCTTCGAAAACGTTTAATCATTCAGTGCTTTCACGAATACAAGACAAAGATTAGTTGGTGCAGCTCAGCCAAATCTGACCCTCGTGTCATAAGCTATAAATTCATTCAAGGCAAAGATTAACAGAAGGTTTTGTTAATTAACCATGCAATGGTAAAAATAATAGAAGCATCATGTAAAGTACACCCTACTTCAAAGTATAAGTGGTTTCTTGTAATCAGACAGAAAGGCAGAATAAACTGAAGTATTAATCTTTTACTACTACACTTTCTACAATCTCTCTTACTCTGTAGTACCATCTCATACATGGAACTACTGTTGTGTATGAGATAGGTCTGATGTAACATGTGAATGAAAGCAAGCAGTGTAATTTAGTTCTTTTTAAGATTTTATTTCATGAAAAAGAACAAGCATATTTTTAATCCTCCTCTGCCAGTTATAAGAAATTTTAAGAATTCCCAATCAATACAGGACTTTGCTCTTACACCCACTAAAACAACTTCAATGATAGCTGTCCAATATATGCTTATATGCGCAAAAGGAAATACCTTTATAGAAAGGGAATTCTTAAAATAACTACTTATCTTAAGTGTCATTGATCTTGGTTTTTGAATACAGGCAAAAAATATGCTATGTTCTAAAAAGTATAGCTATTTTAAGAGCCCTTAAATTTTTTATCAAATTCAGGCTTTTTGAAGGTTTGTACTGATTCTGCAAATGGTGTTTCATGAGAGATGTCAATCTCTAATTAAATCCTACTTTATTCAATTTGAAATCTTAATGGCTTGTTAAGTAATGAATACAGATTTCAGTTCTCCTTATGTGCATCATACCATGGGAATTATTTAATTTAAATAAATTTAATGATTATTAACAGTCACATTCCTGGATAAAAATTTTAGATCTTGAATAGTACTTTTAAAATAACATAGGACTGGGTATTGAAAAATCTAATCACATTCACAAATTAATTTTTGACAATATAAGATCACAATAAATAATTTTACAACTATGGAATAAAATAATTACTTACAATCTAAAATTTCATTTGAATTACTAAGATGTTTTCGAAATTGTTCATTAAGATCTTTGCTTACGCCGATATCCTGAAACATCCTCTGTAATTTTGAAGTATATTCAAATCCACAAGCTTGCTAAAGATAAAATAATTATTTTAGAAGACAAAATGGAAAAAATACATAGTGAAAATAATTAGCAATGATTATGAATGCTAGAGAATAAGATGAAAACCAGTAACATTACATCTGGTTACTAGTTCATATGAAAGATATACAAGACATTTATTCCACTGTTTGCAAGGGTTCCAGATTGAACAATGTTGAAATTATGTAAAATCATCAACATAATGTAAAATTATCATTTTTCAAAGAACTAAAAATTCTCTACATTTATTTAAGTTTTTTAATGAATTGATAAAAGAAATGGAACACAACAGAATACTTTATACATCATTATACACAATCAGCATAAACAGAAGCGCTTTCATAGATTCAAATCTCCTCAAATGGTTGCAATGAAACTTCAGTTATAAGTGATTTCATCTTAATGTGTTTTAAGCTTTATTGCAGATTTTGCTATAATCTTAAGAAAAGTCAATCTTTCCCAAAATTTGGTAGTATCAATGGAAATTATTCTAGTCTCTGAAAATGGATTTACTTAGAAATATTGAACAAGAAATTGCAACACTACCTATAAAATCCGGACATTTTCGAAAACTAGTTTATAATCTTTTATTATTGTGATATCAACATTTGTATTGATAGTGATATTAGCATTCTTATATACCTTTATCACAAAATTAACAGGTTTAAAAAATTCACAATAGTAAATAATTCCATACACACCTTCAGTTTTGATATCATACTTGCTTCAGCATCATCACTTGCAGACATATGTTGAACTAATCTTTTGGCTAACATTTTACTGTAAAATTTTTGAAAAACATCTTTGTCTTCAATGTACTTAAATACTATCATCTAAAAAAGACAGATTTCAAATAAGTAAAATATTGAAATCTAATAAAACATAACATTTGTTCATTGAAGTAAAAAGCATGAGAAAAGTTTTATTAGGCCATGTCCTGTAATATAGTAATAATTATAATTAAATGCATTTGTGATAGTTCAAATTAAAGTAGACTTGAAGTATAAAAATAAATAAAAATGTACAACAGAGTTTGCTATGATTTATGGACTATAAACAAATTGTAAGACAAATATTTATTACTTAAAACAACTAGGAAACAAAGGAAAATCTTTACACTACCTACATTTTTGAAGCAAAAAATTTTTTTTATTGATCATGACTTTCATTAATGATACGATGTGTGATTGAAAAACATGACATTAAACTTAATTTTAATGCACATCTTTTGATCTGACATGGCCGTTCAAATATTCAGCACACTGAACACAACAAATATGATTTTTATAAATTAACAAAAGTTCTGGTTTGTGAAATTCAAACTTTTATGATTTTACTATTCCATATCCATTCCGATTCTGTTTATATTTTACAATTTAACTTTATACACAAAGATAAATCATTTACAATTTATAAGTTAGTCAATTAGAAGTGGTATACTGTAGGATAAGCCTTAAATATACATAATGTATTGCAGCAAAACAAAAATTCTCGTCACACAGCTAACAACCAAAAAAACTTAGAATTACTTATTTAATTACAGAACCTTTCTAACATTACGTAACTAAAAACTACAACTTACTACTTGATTTAATGTGTCCTCCAACTCAGATTCCTCTGGATTTTTTGAGCTGAAAAAAAAAGCATCATTACAATTAATTATTTACTCTTTAATTATTTCAAAAATTCTGGGTTGGTTGGTTTAGGGTTTTATGATGCAATTTGGAGACATCCATTTTTTATCTTTTCATAACTTTCGAATTTATTAAATATCAAATGGCATTGGACAAGATCACTGGTGGGATTTACAAAAATCTTTTTTTACCCTGTCGATCACACCATGCAGATTATGAACACCAAGGGAGGAAGTAAACCTGTGTGCCTACAACTAGCATTTTGCTATTGCAGTGGGCAGTGCCTGAGGAACAGCATAATATTGAAAATGGAGTCATGCTATGCTACACGTTTATGTATTATGTGTTTTTAAAAGTGCAACTTTGTTTCTCCAACACTAACTGTTGGTGCTTTTATAATAAAGCTCTCAAACAAGGCTGGGGCCCTGTAAGCCTCCCGGTATTTTTCAGTCAAAATAGTTAGAAAAAAATTATGTACACATGTTAGGATTGAGAAATAAATGGTTCTTTTTCTATTATTGTATCTTCTATTGTAATTTCTATTATCAAAATTCCTCTTTCCGAATTTTTAAAACAACCATTATAATTGAGATTTAGTTTTAGTGAGAAAATGTAAGGTTTATTGTTTATTTACTTTAATTAGTTTGGACAGCAAAAGTTGATTTAATTATGATCATTTGTTGGTTTTAAATTGTGAAGTAAAGGCTATATTTCGTCTAAGTTTCACCAAACACAAGACAACAAAAATCAAGAAATTTTAGGCTATGAATTAATCTGAAATGTGAAGTTGAAAAGTTTGAATCCTATTCGGATATTACAGTTCAAACCCTTATCTTGTATGGCTATTCGCATCACTTGTATTAGGATATTTCTTTAAAGGAGCTTAGAATTGATTACAGTGGGATTCAAATTTAAAATAAGCATATAATCAATACCAAAATAATAATCTGAAAATTTGTACAAAAAAAGCACCTCATAGTATTAATTTGGATCAAATGAAAGAAAGATGGAAATAGAGAAAAATGTCTAGAAAATTAACAAAAATATTTTCCTGAATTTTGATCTTGAATCATGTAAAAACAAAAAGAAATTTACATTCAAATCTTGTAATAAATGTACCCTGCTCAAAAGAACTAGGGGAGCACACATGGTTTTAACAAAACTATGCAAATAATTCTATTAAAACTAACGTAAAACACAAAACAACTAGTCTAAAGTGTAGCAAAAAACAAAAGAAAATTGCATATGCAAATCAACGTTCATAACGTCAAATAGTCGAAAAATGATATAAGTGCTGAAATTACACTTTCATAAAAGCTTCATTTTTTCACTGGCTCATTCGTAAAACGCAATTGTTCAAAGTTTTTACTGAAAAAAGGTGATTTGAAAATGTTATAACACAGTGATTTACCGGAATCCATGGTCTGGCGAATTATCAGGAGACTGGAATCCGGATAAACACAAAGGAGTGTCATTTCAAGGCTGTGGAATTAATTCCAAGAAACAGGGAATGTTAGACGTCATCACCCACATGCTACCACAGCAACTGATGATCAGTATCTAATGTTAACAGCTCGTCGTGACAGAAGGCACAATGCTACTCAGCTGCAAAGATAGTTTCTTTTGGCAACAGGACAGAGGGTGTCAAGCAAAACAGTCCAAAATAGGCTTCATCATGGTGTCCTCTATACACGTAGGCCAATGGTGTGTATTCCTTTGACCTCAAGACACAATGCGGTCCGAAGAAGTTAGGCTGGGAACATCGGGATTGGACACAATGTGATTGAGAGGTGGTGTTCACTGACGAGTCCCGATTCTGTCTGGAGTGTGACACTTGACGTGTTATGGTATGGAAGGAAAGGGGAACTTAAAATAACCCCACATTCGTACAGGAAAAATCACAGTACAGACGAGGTGGAATGATGGTATGGGGCGGAATCAGCATAGGTGGACGTATGGACCTGCATCTTGTTTGGAATGGCACTTTGATGGGCCAAAGATATGCAGACAAGATAGTGAGACCTCATGTTGTACCTTATGCTGCAACCATTAGCAATTCCTTTATTTTAATGCATTATAATGCCAAACTCATGCAGCTAAAATTATGGAGAACCTGCTTGAAACGGAAATAATATAGCGATGGAGTGGTTAGCATGCTCTCCTGACTTAAATCCAATCAAGCAAGTCTAGAACATACCCGGAAGACGAATTGCAGTGAGACTAATGCATCCGTTGACTGTCTGGGACAAGAGATTGCACTTCTTGAAGAGTGAAACAGAATTCCCCAAAGTCTTATCGATAATCTTATCACATCGATGGAAAACAGATGTGCAGCAGTCTTGGCAGTTCGAGGGAACTCAGCACCATATTAAAAATCCTTCGCCACCTTCAAATGCTTTTTTGTCATTTATAGGTATCAAAATTAATGCCTTGGAGCATCTCTTTGTGTTCTTGACATCATTTCAAAGAATTAAAAGTCCTATACATGATAATTTGGTCTCTTGTTTTCGGTACCACACTTTAATATATATGTACTTCCCATTTTATGCCCATGCATGTCTGTCTCGCATTGTTTTCTTCACTTTTTTTGCATGCTCACTTAATTTTTTGGAGCAGTGTATAGCATATTCTTGATTCAATAGAAATCAGTAATTACAGAATTCTAGCAACAATCGACAAAATTGAAGTACCTGTATTAATATTAATGAAAATTACCTTTTCTTCAATAATAAATCACAGTATTTTGCTAGTAATTCTGGAGATTTACTAGATGAATTTGCTGTTCTTGTAACTGCATTGTTATTTATAAATTTCCCACAGGCCTGAAAATGTAAAATATACTATTTATACACAAAATCAACAAGATTTAAATAATAGTAAAGCTCCAATCAATCTTTGTATTTTACTAAAGTATATTACGGTTTTACAAAGAAGGCTAAGCAAAATTATTGCTTTAAAGGTCAGGATTGAACAACTATCAGCAAATGAGTACATACTTAGGTATATTTAAATTAAATTTTGGTTCAATGGAATTTATTTATTGCCGACCTGTTCCCATGACTCTTGCCATAATGAGTAAGTAAATTTTTTATGAACATTTTGATTTCAGAAATATGGAAAGGAATCCAGTTGACATCTCAACACTAGGTACCACATATGTATAACATTATACAGGTCTAAATGAGTAAACTCAGCAGTACAGCTAGACAAGGATTCGCTTTTAGTATCAGTGCAGTCACTCACATATAATGAAGAGTCAATGAAAGTCAAAGTTATGGACAACTAAAAAAATGCCCCCAATGCTGTAGAGGTGATTTAATCATATGCATATCAATGAAACTGGCAGACCATAATGAAATTACTTGATACACTGTGAAGCTTAGTAACACAGCATGGCCCAGTGATTGTGGCAATCCTTCCTCACAATGTCCTGGACAACTTGTCAGTTGATTGGTTTGGGGTTTTTATGACGCAAGGCCCATATTTGGCTATGCTGAACCAGAAAGACGACATACAATATCAAGTAATTGACATACCCACACAATGGAAATTTAACTGACACAGAAGAGAGAAATACACCCAGGACTGGAATCGAACCTGTGCCTGCTATAGCTTGCAGGTTGCTTGTGCAGTGGGCATACCCAATGAGCCAAAACGGCCCATGGACAACTTGTCAGAGATCATGGTGGAAACATATATTTAGTGGTAGGTATGGGTTTTATGACGAAGGTCCAAAAACAGAAAAGCTGATTAGTATATTTAGAGGAATCACAGGATATCTAGCGACATCACCCACCAGTTCATTTCCACCAAAAGTTCTTCATCAGAAGAACTTTTAGTTCATTTTTAAAATGTGTGCCAGGGAATTTCTGACACTGATGGCAAAGATTCCAGTATTATTTTGAAATCGGAGCATATGATAAGATCGCCATTAGATTATAAAAATATAGTTTAAGGCTTTGTATATAGCTAAAATTTATGCCGTAAAAACTGAAACCATAGGTGATAATAAATAGCCAATAGAATAAAACTACAGGATAGAAAAACAGATCAAAACATAGTGTATTACATGCTGTCAGAATGAAGAAAAGTTGAAATTCAGGAACACAGGGGGATATGCTTTGAAATGACATTATTATCACTTGTTTGCTTGCAAATTAGTCTAATCAAAGTTTTTTAATGTTCTTACTTTGTCTAATGCAGCAACAAAACCTGCTTCATTGTTGAAAGCTGTCATGACCAGAGCATTATACTTTCGATGTACATCTAAAATTGTATTGACATAAACTTTAGGATCATTTAATGCTCCATCACCACATTTTTCAATTGCTGAAAGACCTTGATAATGAATATGACTTTCTAAACGTGTCCTTAATTCTCCAAGTCCATCGAAGATTCTTGAAACCAGTTGAAACATTCTACCTAAATCTAAAAAAAAAACTAACAATTAACACTTTTTTGTCATATGAACATATAATAGGCTACGAATTCCCATCATTCTACGAATTCCCATTCAACCATTAGCTTCGCAAACCAAATGGGAATTCGTAGCAATCACCAGGGATAAGCAAGCAGTGGTCCCACCTGACCCCACAAAAAGAACTGTCATGGGCAACGCTGTGCTGGCCACTAGGGATGCAACATCGATGTCGATGTTTTTAAAAAACATCGATGTATTGGGGTTGATGTTTTTGTAACATAGATGTTTATATTTGTCCGTTTTTATGTTGTCGATGTTTTATTTTTAAATAAAAAAAGTACCGTTATAAAAATTTAAAAAATAACCAAGTAGCATAATTTGCATAATCAGCAAATTGAACATACTTTTAGACCAAAGTGACCAAGGATGAAGGGTCTGAAAAGTAGGGATGCGACATCAATGTCGATTTTTTCTAAACATTGATGTTTTAGAAAAAACATCGATGTATTGGAGCCGATGTCGCATCACTAGTAGCTAAACCAGTTTTAAAAAATGGGAAAACAAGTTTAAATACACTGAATTTTAAAAACATCGATGGTTTGGGGGCGATGTATTATCAACATAGATGTTTTAATTTTGAACAACGGTGTTTCAAAACATTGATGTTTTGCTATCGATGTCGCATCCCTACTGGCCACACAGTGGCTAGTGATTAATAAAAGTAGTGGTAATTAGTTTTTTTTTTCAGAAAATATAATTATTTTGGCTTTATCCCTTGTATTTCAATTATACTTTAAACTAGCTGGACCTTCATACATACCTTCATTCTTATCGTCATTGAGGAGATTTTGAAATTCTGAATGAAATATTTCTAGATGTTTTTGAATTAGAACTTTTTCACATGTTTTAGCAACAATGTCAAGTGTTGTTTCATGCAGATACAATTGAACACGCCTCTGTTCTTCTAAGAGTCTCTGTTCAGCCTAGTAAAAAAAAGGGAGTTATTCAAATTTATTAAATGAATTTGAGATATTGGTTATGAAAAATAACTTAATAATTCAAACCAAATACGAAATTCTTTTAAAATTACAATATTTTATTTCTGATAAAATATTTTCTAGCACAATAAAAATAAAGAAGGGTTTATTTTTTTTAAATTATAGCTTTTCAAAACATAAAGGTCTAAAGCAAAACTAAATGCATACAGTAAAACAAATTTAACAATTTATTTTATTTGATAAAAACAAAACTTTATGCAGCATTAGATTTAATTTCATTTATAGAAACGACATCTCTTAAATCCAACCTGACCTTTTCAACAACAAAAAATACTAATTTAAAGAAAGATTGTAATACAGGTACTAAATAATTGAAGTTTATCCTCCATATTTAAAATTGATAAAGGAACAGATTCTTACAAAAATTTTACATCATATACAAAAACATAGTATTAATGAGAACAAACCAAAATAAAAGGTTTACTATTTTTGATAAACATGTAATGTAACATAATATGCATGTTAGAAACATAAAATCGCATTTTCTTCAATTGAAAAAAGTAAAACAAATCTACATCTCATAAGCTTTTTGATAACTTTAATAATCATAAAACAAAAATGTAATAATATATTAATCTACAAAAATATACTTAAAAATATATGTTTATTAAAACTCAATACTCCAAAAGTGGGGCAGTTTCAAACCTTTTTCATATACTCCGTTACAGGATTTTGTCGAATAAAATCTGTACTTTCAGTTGTATAAAACCTCTCTGTATCACTTAGGAATGTATTCTCAAATGCCTCTTTATATACAGAAAGATTTTGCCCTTTAGCAGATGGATCATCTTCATTTAACCCTAATTCAACTAGAAAGAGAATTTCACATTTACTTTAAATTAATGACTTTATAAATTTAAAAAAGCACAAGTTCTCACAAACTATACTAAAATAGTTCCATTACTAAATAAAAATGAAGTAATCTCTGTAATTTTAAAAAAAAGACACTTTTTTACATTAGGAGCAGTTTTCTCAAAGTAACTTGCATATTAATTGCCCATAACACCATACCAGATAAGACCAAATGCATAAAACCCTAAATATTTTGTGGATCACATTTTATGATAATGCAACACTTAAACAGGGCTACAAACATACAGTTCACCTAGCAGGTAACTAATTTGAATCGCGTGTGTTAAGCCAGATTCACCTTAAATTAAAAGCATGATTTTAAGTTTTCCCAGAAATTCTGACAAATTGAAGGTTAAAAATAAAACAAAAAACTAAGTACTATTTTTTTAAGGTACAATAAACAAATACTCAAAAGTTCACAATAAGCCTTTAATCACACAAGTTTGGTTCATTTTCTGGATTTTTGTAACATTCCCAGTCATCATAAAATTTCAGCTTAAAGAAAAACTAAGCCAAATGCATTTTTTTTTCCAGATCATGGATGGACTAATTGGATATGAACCACTCAATCATGAGTTAATTTATGAAAGCACTATGTTAATTTGTTTCCATTCTAAAGCATTGTAGGATATTGTCAGCAAAAGTGTGAAACCACCTCAGAGTCAAAAACATGTGATTTCGGGTTATTCCGTAAACACGCACATCAAGATCATTTGCATCTATCAAGTAATTTTTAGTTTTTTCAACTAGATAGTACATTAAATATACTACCTAATCGAAAAAACTTAAAATTGGCTGACAGATGCAGGTGATTTTACTGCACATGTAAACGGAAATTTAAATCACGCTTTGGATTTACACACTTCTGCCGGCGATATGTACTTTCACATTTCTTTGCCTTTGGGTGGCCTGTAGTGAAATGTAGCTATGTTCGAGTCATAAGAATGTCATAGCACAAGGGTTAATTACTACATGAAAAAATGTTTGTATAAATTTAATTACTACAAAATTTTGAAAAATATTGAAAAGTATTAATTACCAGTGACACAAAATTGCAAAAGCAAATAATTATTTTAATGAGTAATTTAACCAATCTAACATTACTTTTGATAATAATGACTTAAAAGTTGTGTGTGATTAATAACTTAATTTTTAATATGAATGCTGGTTCAATTACAATTGAATCTTAATAACATAACTGAAGTGAGTATACCAAGTACAGAATGTTCAGTTTTCATTAAATGAATATTTGTACTGCAAATAAAATGATCACGCCTAGATGGGAGGAAATTGTTCAAAAGCATCAAGAATAAGGATGGTCTATGGTAGTGATTCTCAACCTGGGGTATGTATAATAATAAATACATATGTATGTACATAATTAATACCAAAACAGATGTATGTATAGAATAAATATATCAGAACAGATGTATATAATACATGCCAGAATATATATATATATATATATATATATATATAAAGTTCTGGCATTTATTTATTCATCTGTTATATAATAAATACAAGAACAGATACAGATGGAGGACAAAATAATACGAACACCTGTGAAAAAGTAAGACGTATTTCACACCTGCAGTACAGCCGCGCCACATGCAACAGGAAGTCTGCCACCTAGTGGGCGTGAAGAGGAAGGTATCAGTCTCTCAACAGCAGTCACCTGCGTTGCATGCGTCTATTGAACTGTCTGTGATAAGTTGAAAAGTCAGACCTGTCAGAGTTCCAAAGAGGAATGATTGTTGGAGCGCGTTTAGGTGGAGCATCGGTTACGGAAACAGCAAACCTTTAGGGGTTTGCAAGGAGTACAGTATCAGCTGTTATGACAGCGTACACGAAAGAGGGTAAGACGACGTCTTCAAAGCACAACAGTCGCCGAAAGTCAAAGCTTGCTGATAGGGATAGACGGGTCTTGAAGCACATAGTAGCCCGAAAGCGCAAGCAATCGTTATCCGAGATAACATCCGAAATGAACAGTCATCTCCAGGACCCCGTTTCAACAAAAAGTGTCAAAAGGGAACTTCATGCTGCAAACATTTATGGCAGAGTGGCAATTCGTAAACCCTTGGTGACAGCAACTAATGCTTTCAAGTGACACCAATGGTGCAAAGATCACAAAACTGGTCCCCACAGCAGTGGCAACAGGTAATATGGTCAGATGAATCGTTATTCACCCTATTTCAGATGACCAGACACGTTTATGTCTATAGAACGCCCAGAGAAGCGTTTAATCCTGAATGCCTCTTGCCGACTGTGAAGCATGAGGGGGGGAGGGGGCTCCTTTATGGTATGGGGTGCGATATCTTGGTGCAGTCTTGGGTCACTTGTTATTCTGCATGGGAGGATCACACATCCAATCACTATCTAAGCATTCTAGGGGATCATGTCCATCCTTTTGTCCAGACTGTATTCCCTGGAGAGCGACCGCTTTTTCAAGACGACAAAGCCCTTATCCACACTGCTAGGTGCGTTCAAGAATGGTTCGAAGAGCATGACGATAAAGTTGAACATCTCGCCTGGCCCCCTCAGTCTCCGGACTTGAATATTATTGAACATTTAAGGGAATATTTGGAGTCTAAACATCGTTCCAGATTTACACCTCCATACAGACTTTCGGAATTAGAGACCGTTCTGCAGGAGGAATGGCTTAATATTCCTTTAAATACTGTCCAGGACCTTTATGCATCTATCCCATGTTGCATTAAATCTGTACT
The DNA here is from genome assembly GCA_947359465.1 of Metellina segmentata. Lineage (NCBI taxonomy): Eukaryota > Metazoa > Arthropoda > Arachnida > Araneae > Tetragnathidae > Metellina > Metellina segmentata. Next base: position 137,050,107 of record OX375872.1, on the reverse strand, counting down.
TCAGTCAAAGGGTGGTCCAACCCCCTATTAATAAAGATTTTCCATTATTTCACAGGTGTTCGTATTATTTTGTTCTCCATCTGTATATGTATATAATAACTACAAAAACAGATATATGTGTATAATATCAGAACACTCAAGACAATAGTAATGGGAAAAGGTGACAAATTAGGTTTCTGTTGCCACTACCAAACAGTGAGCAAAGGTCGTTCTCTTCATAAACATTTAAACTTGATAAAAACACTAGTAAACTGAATGTAGATACAGATTTAAAACTACCTTACCCAATTTAAACTTGATTTCTAAAAACTACATGCTGTTTAAAACATGCTCCAGGATGATGCTGAACATTTGCCTTGAAAATTTATAAACAGCATCTCTTTCAAAAGGAAAATATTAAGATAAATTTCTTAATATTTATTACCAACTTCTTTTTAACTCCTGAATTCCGATTTTTATATACATATGTATTCCTGCATACCTACATGCAACTATTTTTTTAAACTGATTAAATTCTTATTATGAACTAGCAATAAATATACATCTTAAATAAACATAACTTAATTTCTTTACAAATATTAGGGCACAATTTATATGGAAATATGCTGTTTAAAAGTTAGGAGTTGCTAGTCAAGAAGGTTAATTTTTATGTACAGAATCAAAAAATAAAACTGAATAAAAAAAATGGGTTTTATAAAATGTACAATAACCTGGTTAAAAACATGAAGTATTAGGCACATTGATAAGCCATATATAGTTAAAAAAATGGCATCAAATCTTATAAACATCTTGAATGTTTAATAAAGCTAGTAAAATGCATTGAAATTCTAAACATTCATAACTACTCAAGTTTTGTGTCATTTTTTTAAAAATGGCATTATGTTTTCAACTTAACCCTTCACATGACATGCCTCAACACAGCTCAGAAAATAGACCAAACTTCTGCACAGTAAAAGGTGCCCCCAAAATATGAGTACATCCTGCTCCTAGAAATATTACAGGGTCCCATGCCCATCACACAGAAACACGTCTGAACTGTACTCAAGTATGCTGCTTTAAGGATCAATATGGAAAATTTGATTCAAAAACATATAATTGAATTCCATTTCAGAAGGTTGGTTGGTTTTTATGGTACAAGGACCATATTTGGCCACAATGTCAACCAATTCGGAAAGAATAACTGTCTTAACAAGTGAAGCCATTGAGTTTTTTCAGTAACTAAAAACATAACAAAGCAAATATAATAAGTTGTTATGAATGAATGTTATTAACAAAACAAAAAATCCAAAGTTAAAAATAAAAAATTTCAGAAATTAGACAAATCAAAATTAGAAACATACTGAAATTTACATGAGAAAAATACTGATCTCAGAAAAAGGCAATTGTAAAAACCTATTAAATGGATTTGAAAGATTTTCTGAATAATTAAGTTAATCAACCAAATAATAATGTTCAACAGAACAAAAGGACAGATAGGACATGCATCAGCAGAATATAAAAAACAAAATCTGAATACACAATTACAAATTTATAAATAAATTTTTTCATCATTACCATAACAGTTCATGACACCACTCACAAGCCTTGTGTTGATTGTTTCACCACTTCGTTCTTTTTCAATTAATTTTAAAACAGCACTGGTAACCTGGATTAAATCATAATAATTAAACACATCACCAAAATTCATTTTTTCAAGTTTTTTAAATAAAAAAAGTACAATTTAATGTATTTAGTGTAAAATGTTGCTCTAAAATGTAAAAGAACTGCTGTGATTACCTTATACACCTAATCAAAAAATAATTAATTTAATGATGCAACAAAAATGGTAATTTTTTTTTTTAAATCATTTACATCATACACTATTTGATAAATAGCAGATAACCTACAGTGAAAAAATATTAATGAAAATCATATAGGCAATTGAAAAAACAAAACATGAGAGTAATTACAATCTACAAACACTTATTCTGAATTTTCAAAACATTTGTCAAAATGTAACTCATTAAAAACAAAAATCTGCAAAAAAGGATGATTTTTCTCAACATTTTTAGATTATAAACTGAATGAGAAAAAAGAAGCATTTTCAAATCTTCATAACATACAGTTCTAAGAATTTACTAATTATTAAAAAGTTCATTTGTTTTAAATAATATGAGGTAAACAGCAAACTAAAAATACACAAGGGAAGAATAAGTTCAATGCATTTCATTGGATAATCAGAGAATGCATATAAATGGAACATAAACATATCAAAAATCCAACAATTTTGTAGGATTTCAGAAATGACAAAAATACAGCGCAAAAAAAAATAAAAGGATACAAATATTTCTTTTGAGAATATACATTTACCTTTAAAAGCATATTTATCAAATATGAGTACATTTTTAAAAAACTGCTCAGAAAAAAGTGAAAGCCTACCTGTTTGTGTAACGGTCTAAATAGGAAATCTCTCCAGGAAACAAGTGCAAGCTAAAAGAAAAATATTCAATTAAAAAGTGTTCATAAATTAAAGGAAATTTACTTTAATGAAGCAAATAAAAATTAGAGCATTTAAAGAATTTCATTGCTTTCAAGATGACGGATACTTGTCACAGAAGAGTTTTGAATGTGTGTGTGTGTGTGTGTGTGTGTGTGTGTGTGTGTGTGAAAGGATCAAAAATCTCTTGGAAAATTCAAGAAAAATAGAGGTACATCTTCAACATTTAGTTGGTTTTGGGGTTCTATGGCACAAAGGCCATATTTGTGTGGTAATTTTAAACTGTCTAACCAAGACATATTTTGTGTAGTTAAATGTTAGCATATATGTTTAAAAGCTTTTTAATTTGTTTCTGAGCTGTTACCGATTACCAAAAAAACAAAATGCAGTAGCAAAAAAACTGAATCTCTTTTATCGGCAGCTATATAATCATCACCGATGACTAGGCCACAGATTTTTGGATGCTAAAAAATTAGATTTTCAAATTTTTTTCAGAATTTTAAAAAACCAGATAGAAACTAAGATAATTTTTAGAAACTTTTTACATTAATTTGGAGACATCTGCCACTGCTAAAAATTTACATAAAAAATACAGGACTATTTTAAACAGTAGTAGTACCCATAAATTATTTTTTGACAGATAGTTCCCTGTTCTCTAATTAGCCTTCATAAAGTAATAAGTAAACAGATCAACAAAAAAAATCATCCACACATTTTAAATTAGAAATCAATGGAACTTATTTGGACAAAAAGTCTAACAATGCTAGATGAACTGTCAATTAAATCAGGTAGCACTTTTCACAATAGGTAGAAGGAAAATTTTCACAAACCATTGTCACAATGCAAAGCTTTTATCACAATTTCAATGACTAAAACTCAGGATTTTATCATGAGGAATAGGAAATTTCGCACACTAAAGCATCTCACAACAAACATATATAATAGTAGAGAAAACTAGATTTGAAAAACAGCTCTGTTAAAAACTGTCCCTATTTTATAGCAATTTGTTGACACAAGCAAGGCTTGACAAATTAGTAATATTTTTACAGTAAAAATACGTACAGTACACAATCTAAAATAGATAAGACACTTAGAATTCTCTTCCGTAGATTGTTAAACATTACATCAAGGTTACTACTGAGCTGCTCTTTTAAACTGGTAAATGTACTATTTTATACTGCTAAATTAAACTCTTATGTAAGAATGATTTAGTTTTGCATATATGAATGCAATCAAATGCATTAATAATTTTTTCGAGTAAAGCGAAATTGCTATATTAGGTTGGTTGTTTTGGAGTTCTATGGTGCAAGTGCCATATTTAGTCAAGCTGCTCGAAACTCAATAGTCTTAATATAAAGTAAAAAAAAAGAGGGATTGAGGAACAGTATAGCAAGATGAAAGTAGAAAAAGATCACATGCGTATCCCGGAAGCATCACACCCATTGTAATTTTAAAGAACTAGCTTTAGTTCTGAAGAAAATGTGCAACTGGAGCATGTCTAAGAGCAAAATTCATTTTAAAAATTTCAGTACCTCTCCACCTGACTAGAATTATTCTCCACTTTTCTACAAAAAAAATGTGATTCCCTTGTTCCAGTACTTTGAAGTCCTGAAATCTTGCCTGGTCTAATATTTAAAACATGACCTCACTGCAATCAATCAAGCTTCTAACGAAAACAGCCCATACCTTACTGGATACAACAAAATCACAACCAGGAAAAATTCATCTAATCAGGTGATCCTCTCTGTGGTCGAAGATTAAGTGCAATAAAAATATAAAAATTTATATTTATCCTGTTTGCTGTGAATTCAAGTAATGTAGTCACATGACAGCCCCAACACATGATGTAATAAAACTTCAAAATAATGCATTTACCTTCCCCATTTTTACCATCCACAATGCATTCATTTTGAAAAAAAATTTACAAAATTAATCAAATTGGAAATAGCAGGAAATCTGTGATCTAACTGATTCGAAAATGAACTAAAACATTTTAACTTTGCACATAACTTTAAGCACTAGCATCATTCATATTTTCAAGAATGTTGCAAAAAAAAATGTGGTTTTGATGCCAATTCCAATAACAAGTCTTTATTATTTTACAGTTGGATATTGAGTAACAAGATTAACACAAGAAATATAAAATGTATCTATTTGTTTAGAGCTTAGACATGTTATGGCATCCTTACCTCTACTATTATAAAAGGAAGTGTTTGTCTATTTGTCTGTTTTTTTCGCAGCCGCAAAATTCTGACGATTCTATGGCACTTACAGCAATGAGATTTGGCACACAGGGTAGTCCAAATTTTTTACTATTTTTGGAACGCAGCGAAATTTTAAAATTCAATCGGAAGATTTTTAAATGAATTTAATAGTTTTATTCTCCAACGGGTTCTTCAAACACGGGGGACTTTTTTTACCCACTTTGGCCTTGGAACCATGCCACAATTTTCATCTTTTATATTTTCACAAGAGATTGTGACGTCACTTTCTCTTTCCAAATAAACAAAACAGATTGCATCTTCTCCCCTTCGCGTAAAAAAAATAAACAGATTACATTTCCTGTCCCATTCCATTTCCGCTTCCATTCACATTTGAATGAGAGCAAGAAATAAAAAACATATTGACTGAGATTGTTAGGTTTTTTGGTAAAATCGGAATTGCTAAATATAGATTAAAAATTTCAACGGATATGAAATCAGCGGAAAATTTTATTTTAGATTGGTACCTAAAAATATGATTTTCTTTAAATAAACAATTTTTAAATTAATAATATCTTCATCGGATTTGAAATCTGTGGAAAATTTTACACCAGATTAATACCTTACACCACGGGCACGGGCAACGCCAGACTAGCAACGCAGTGGCTAATTTATCATAATAGTGAAGCCTGTGATATTGGCACCCGTCTTCCTTTTTACATCAGAAAATGGGTTTTTTCTACCCCAATATGAATTCTTTTAAGACTTTTCTGATACAGATGCATGTCTTTAATTATATATATAGTTTTACATGTTTTGTAGCTTCTATATACAATACATTCAAAGAGTCTTTTAATATCCTACCCAAAATGCATTAAGTCAGAAAAAGAGTTTTTCTAGGTTTCAGGTTATTAATATTTTTAAGAGCTAAAGCTATTTTAGGTTTTTGATAGGTAAGAAAACTTTACATTTTATTCTGGAAATTTCAAATTATAAAGATATTAAGAGTGCATAGAACTGAATAGGTAAAAACCTAAGAATCTGGGGACCACTGATGACATTTGCTGATTGATGTGAACAGTTCCAATATAAACTTATTTTCAACACAACCCAAATAAGAAGTTTCTTTAAAATACTGATGAAAACAAAAATGCATAGGTAAATCTAAACTCATAAAAAATTCTGCACACAGGTCTAATTACAAAACTAGAAAATCTTACTAATATAAAAAGAATACATTGTTTCACAAGCTGTTAAAGATTTGTTTCACCAATACACTGCTTAATTTTCAATTGTTTTTGTTCATTTGATAGTTTTGAACAATGCTAGTTCAATTTGAATACCAACCCGATAGTGTGCGGATGCTCACAGGAACATATCTTTTGTCTATTAATAAGGGCAATGTTGATCTTATACATAAGAAATTTACATTTAGACTAGGAACCCCTTACGTTCATGTACCAAAAATGAAAATAAGAGTAAAAAATATAAATTTTAAAGAACTTACAGTCACTCAGTATATGAGTAAGGTAAAAAAATTTATTTTACCACATAACCTTAAAAGAGACAACTGGTCGAAACATTGTTGGTACTGTTTTCAAGCTATTTCTGCCACATGTACAGTAATAAATACTTTGCTTCAGTGTATTTTAGTGCATAGCAATATTGTTACAACTTGCACAATCTTCATATAAATTCCCTAATTTCTTTTGGAAATACAGTACAAAGTACAAAACCTGGAATTTTCTGGACCTCGGCCATTCCAAATTTCTGATTATTTGCATTTTTCTCAAAAAACCTTAATCTAACCCTCCTCTCAGCGAATTTTGCGTTTGCAATAGTCAAATAGCAGATATATAAATAAGAATAATTCTTAGAATAGGAAAAAACCTTTTTAATACAATGCAACAAATTTTATTTGCAAATCTTCAAATTTATCTGTGTAATATTTACTCTAAACATGTCCATTATTTTGTGCTGTTTCATCAATTAGGTCTAGGTTTAACTCCTTGTTCTTTAAAAATTGTCAGAAAGATAAAAGTTGGAAAAACGCCAGTTAGCAAAACGTACGGATTTGGGACTTTGTACTGCAAATGGCTCATCACTATTAACATTCCTTTTAGAGGAACAGAACCTCCAGAAATCAAATTTCAAAATTCATCCTTGAAGACGAACCTTATTTTTAAAATCAAATGCTAATAATGTTCAGAGTGTAAGAAAGTACAGGGTCATCCGGAAAGTTCTGCGGGTTTTTTATGATAAATACCAACGAAGCAGTATAAAAACACTAGAAAATATTATTGAATCACATAAGCACCATTATGTTCTATGACATTTTGCCATCTTTCTGTCAGCTGGAAAAATATATTTAAAAAAAATCATTAGGCTTATTTGTAAAGAAGTTATTGATGTGCTGTTTGAGTCTCCAAAGAATTGAATTCCAGGCTGTTCAAAGAATTTTGAAGTGACCTGAAGAGGTGAAAATCTGAAGGGCAAGGTCAGGTGAATATGGGGGGGGGGGTAACACAAAACATCTCAGCCATACTCAATAAGTTTATGTCGGACATTCAGCAAAATGTGAGGACGTACATTGTCATGCTGGAAGACAATACCTCGACAATTGGTAAGTTCTGGCTGCTATGCTTTAATTTTTGCTTTTAATACTGTCATTGAGAATTTTTTTTCCCGAATTTATTGTCCAATTTTGTGGCAACATTTCAAAATGACCAATTCCTTTGTAGTCCCACCATACACAAATCATTACTTTTTTGTGCAGCCCCTCTCGATGTTACTTCGGGAGGTTCATTTGGCTTACCTCATCTTTTTCTTGTAACATTATTGTATAGTATCCACTTCTCATCTCCAGTAATGAGTAGTTTCTAAAAAGGAGCTTTTTCGTTTCGTTTCAGCAAAAAATCACATGCCGAAGTTCGAGCAGGCATATTCTGTGTTTAAAGTATGGAGTACCCATACATCGTAGTGGCTTACATACCCAACCTTCTTCAGATTATCATGAACTGTACTTTTTGGAATATTTAGTGTGTGTGATAAGTTCCTGAACTGTGTAACAGCTTAAAGATTGGTCGCTTAGTTGTTGAAAAATGGTCTTTATTCCATCTCAATACGGATTAAATTCCATTAATGTCCTCTCTCAAGGGAAAATTTAACAGATTTTGCCACAAATTTTATCAGTGAAAAAATTATTTTATTACAGGGGTATCCTGTACTTGATAGCACAATAATATAAATATAATAAACACAAATGAGAGAAAATAATTGCTTACAAAAACATAAGCAACATGGAGGAACCAACTTTAAACAAATTATACCAGTGGTATTTCCTGTCAGTTTTACTAGGTGCAGTATAACTACATCAGAGTTCCTCTGAGGTCAGTAGATCTTGCTGAAACAACTAAGAGTGTAAAATGTCATTCGCAAAGACCTTAAGAAGCCTCCTTGTTTTCATTGATAAATTTCATGTCAGTATCAATTGAGCCTGTTACTGTCCAGATAATCCCAAGGGTCGAAAGAATCCTATAAATCATATTGGACATGATCCAACACCATGAATTGACGAGATTAATAATGACTAGCTAAAATAGGCACCAGTCTTTACCTATTTCTAATCTTTCAATTTGTGCAAACAATAACTAATCAAAAACACCATGAAAATAGCTTTTCAGTCCCAAATATGATTTGATAGGATGAGAAACTCAAATAAAATGTTCAAGTTTTGTGTCTGTATTCCATAATTCTGTAGTCAGCAGTTTACAGCCATAGAAACTTGACATTGTATAGAAGGCAAGTATGAAAACTAGACAAGCAATTCGGATTTCAACAGATTTTAAATCTGTGGAAAATTTCACATTAGATCAATACCTAAAAATATAATTTTCTTTAAATAAATAATTTTTAAATTGAAACTTTTGTATTTTTTCCAATACAAACACAGCTTGCAAAGAATGACCTTCATTTGATTCGAGAAATTAGATTTCATTTCCTGTGCTCAGCAAAACAAATAAAAAAACACTTTGACTGGCATAGTTTAGTTCTTTTTAGTAAAATGGGGATCATTAAAGATAGATTGAAAATTTCAACGTATTTAAAATCTGAAGGGAAATTTTACATTACTGATACCTTACATTTGATTTTCTTTAAATAAATAATTTTTCAATTAAATATTTTTATTTTAGCAAGAGATTGTGTCCACACTTTGATTATTCTCAGTTCAAATTCGGCTGAATTTGACAATGACGAGGCCGTCACAGTGTTGCTCGTGGTGTTGGTTTATTTGCAATATTCATAATTTGGTTTGCTTCGCAAACCAAATCTGGGGGGAAGGGAATTCATTCCAATAGACTACGAATTCCCATTTGGTTTGCTGCAGTGGTCACACCTGACCCCACAAAAAGAACTGTCACAGGCAAATGCGGTTGGCCATGTAGTGGCTAGTATCAAATAAAAATTAATTGGAAGTAGCCTTTCTCTATTGGTATAGCTCCAAGACAGATGTCATTGACCTCTATTTCTAGAATGAAATAGTTAGATAGATAAGCAAGGTTTATGGATAATGCAGCCCAGTCAACAGTTAAATGAGTGCAACCTTACATTTGTAGGCATACAAACCTTTAGTTATATGCAAGAATTAGCTCCATTGAAATTCTGGAGCTATTACTGGATTGCCTATAACCAGAATTGATGCCAAATTAAACATTGAGATAAACTAAGTGAAAGCTACTACACACAGTTCATAACCTTTTTTGCTGAAAGCCAACATGCACTTAGATGGATTTCAACTTCAGGACTGATCTTCAGAATTTATTGGAACAAACATCTAATATTCTAAAGATGATCCTTTCAAACTGCTGTGAGTGTACTTCCTATAATTTCAGGCTTGTAAACAGCCATACCTCAAAATTAACAAATATCAATGTATCCCATGTCAATGTAATTTAGTTTCTAAAACTTTGGGCTTTAAGCCAAACATAAAATCAAACAATAACGAAATATTCTTGGTCATATAATTTAACAAGAAATGTTTTTTAAGATATATTTTATTTGTCTCTTAAATTTATACTGCTTTAAATGATATAAGTGTAGTGTTGACAATGTCAAAAAAAAGTTTGATATTAAGATTTATTTTAATTTGATGAATCTTACATAATTTTCACCTATAATATAGCAGAATGGATTTAATTGAAAGTCAAAATGGTGCCATTAGTCATGTAAGACAGAAACTATTTTTGAAAAAAATGTAGAGAAATACTGCAAAATGAATAATTACTCTTTCGAATTCTTGCTTAAAAATCAGTATTCACAGAACATATCTATTTGCATTAATAATGCCGATACATTCGTGAAAATCCCCAAGAAAATTGAAAATACATAAATAGATTCTATGTATATTTATAAAAAATATATCAACAATACAAGGAAGTAGAACATGATTGCTCAAACTAATGTACAATAAAATATCTAAAAACAACATACTTAGGCCACATAATTATATTGTAGCATGAAACCTAATAACTTAGATAAACAAGATTGCTTGAATCAAATCATTCCTCCAAGCATAAGCTTATTTATGTTGAAACCCCAAGTAAATTTAATATTCCAACTGATTTTTTAAGTCTTAAAAATAAACATTAAATGCAAAATCTCTAAACTGTACAAAACATTAGCTTGTCTATTATACTAAAACTGAATCTTTTAAAGTTTTCACTTATCAAAAGAAAATAAAGCTAAAAAGATTAAATTATGATTTAGAATGCCCAGATTATTTCTAGTCTATTTCATAGGAAACAAATAGTTTAAGTATGCAATTATAACAACAAAAAGCAAGTCCAAAACTTTCTAAAAATGCTAGATTTGTATAACTTCAGAAAACCTTACAAATTCTGAACATACACAAATCATGGATAGCCATTGAAAGCAAATTTAAAATATTCTATGCACCAAATTTACTAATTTTGATATAAATTTACATTGTAAATTCTTGAATCCCTCAATGAAATAGACTAGGAAATAGAAAAATCTTAGCATACTCCAAATCACCTTGCTAATGAATCCCAAATTTGATCAACAGAATGAGGTCCATATACATGGCAGGCCATTCCATTCAAAAGATATCTTCATTCCACAGAAAACTGCTCCCAAATGCAGTCCTAAGGAAAAAGGCATTATCATATAAATGAACAACCATAAAAAGGAATTTGGTTAGCTCGCCAACACTCAAAAGTAATGCACAAGGGCTCCAAGATCATGTCTTTTTTATGTTTTTCAGGAAAATGTAACATTAAGTATTTGACTTCCTTTCAGTACTCTTTTTAAATGAAATCTATATTCCAATCTATCAAATAAATCCTATTCTTGAATGAAAAACTCCCTTAGAACAGTCATAAATTTGGAAAATATAGTAAATACATTCTTTAACTTTTCATATTACAAATAAATTTGTAAATGTTGACAGTAGAATAAACAGATTTCAAATATTTCTAGGAATATATATATATAGCAAAGTGCATTGTATAGGTGGAGTGTCAATACAAAAGACAGGATACATATAGAATATCTTTGTTCAATTAAAGTCATTAAAATGAATAGGCTAACTGCAGATTGATTTACGACAAACAAATTAATGAACGTAAATCATCATAATGACAAAGAAATTGCTTTTAAAATGCAAATTGCCAAGAAAAAAATTTTAAGTTCAGACTGTCATGGAAATAAACCTTACGAATACAGATTTTATGATACTCGAATTAAATATTGATTTAAACTAAACTTCTCACTAAACAGATGTCTTTTAATAACAAGTGTACAATTATTGACTATCCCTATCATTACTTGTTTCATACATGCCAATACTTTTTTAATTTTTAATTCATCCAAAACATTTATTTGAAAATTTTTTATAAGTTCAACTTAAGTTGCTAAACAAGTATGCCAATATGGTAAAATACACTTGGTTTGCTCAAATGGATTAAAAAAGGATCCACTGAAAGATCCAAGTTAAAAATGTTTTAAAGTTAAAACAATATTAAACATGGTATATATCGTAGAAATCTAGTTATAAAATTACTGAAAAATTAGCTGTAGCAAAAAGCTTATAAAAATGGGATTCAACATTCTCTTAAACAGTTAAATACATAATTTATACTGCTCTTTTTTAGGGACAAATAATTTAAGAATGTTTATACTGTTTGTTTTACCTTCAATTAGGACCTTTCCATTAAGACACCTAGGATCAGACTGAAAATACATTGTGTTTTTTATGACAATTTTAGATGAAAAACTAGTTAATATCAGGGCAGTTTATCTTACATCACTGAAATTTAAAAAATTAGCAGGAAAAAGACCTTGTCTAAATTTATTTAATTTGATAGTTTACTTAGGAGAGTAATTGGTAGACTATTTCAACTGATTTTTATATATTTTCAATGATTCGAGAATTATAAAGAATAAATATGAGTTGGAAACACATTATCTCACATAAAACACCAAAATTTTAAAATCAAATCGTTTTAACATTCTAAATATTAACTGTCAATTAGTTACAAACGAAACAAGAACAGAACATTTTAAATCTTACATCTGAAAGGGAAAATATATTTTAAAATAAGTTTCCAGAAACACTTAAGCTTTTCCCACAAGAAATATACTGTTAAATACAGTGTGTATCTACTTAATTTGTTCACAAAAACTTAGAGCCTTATATACTACATTTAAGAGTGTCTCATTGGCATTAAATTCCTCTTTATGGATGATAATGCATGCCTCCCTATTTCAGGGCTAACAATTGCTTCCTATCTTAAAAGTTACAATCACTTACACTTGCATAATTACTGATCCCAATTCCAGAAGACACTAGTAAACAAAATCATTCTTATATACACAAATCAGGTACAATAATCAACGATACAAGGAAAATTAGTCAAAAAATATATATAGAAAAATAATTTTTTCCTTCAAATTAAATTTCTTTCCAAGACATTAGTAATCTCTTTAAAATAAATATAAATATATGAAATAATGGATAACCAATCATTTTAAAGGCTATGGTAAAATATATGAATTATTTGTTAAAAGATTTTAGTACAACGTGAAAAAACAATTGAAAATGTACAATACTGGTGAAACAGCAATTAAAAAAGCTTAAAAAATATTTCATAAAACCCAATTTTAATTTGCATGCCTAATTTGGTACTGGCAAGTACCAAAAGTAACAATCCTAAATGCCACACATCATGGCTAATTACTTTAACAAAAACAGTACATAACAGCAATTCAAACTGTAATTATCTTTAGATTTTACAGATGTTTGAACTGTTTCAGACTTCTGAAATGTTCATGTAATGCGAAGTTCAAAAGTGCGAAACCACACAAGTCCAAAAATTTTTATTTCGGGTTATTCTGTCAACATGCAGATGAAGAAAAATCATCTGCATCCATCTATATTAAATATACTATCTAAATGAAAAACTAACAATTGACTAGACAGGCGCAGATCATTTTTCTGCGCATGTTGACAAGAATAATCTGAAATCAAATTTTTTTAGCTTGCGTGATTTCACTTTTGTATTTTAAATTTTAGTTTAAGGCTTTTGCTACGAAATAGAAAATATTGATGGAAGTTAAATACAAATCAAAGAATGAAGTAAGTCATCAAAGAAAAGCAAAAACAGGATGAAATAAAATGAGCAGGCTTTCAAACAAAGAAGTAAAATTCAAACTGGCCCAAAAAGTAGAGGATTCAATTCTTTTCATAACATACATCCCTTAGTATAAGCTCACAAAGTAACCAAGGGAAGAGACAGTCATCTTCAACTTCTTTCAGAAGATTACATTTCTGTTTATTTTTAATTTTTCATGCAAAAGATTACAAAATTCAAGAAAAAGCTTCACTTTAAATGAAGACGCAGAAGGTAAAAGCTCTCTTAAAAATCTATATTTTGTTATTTATCAAGAAAAACTTGTTTACTCACTTATAACAAAAGTTATGTATATTATTTTGACAAAACCTTACTGAGATAGCATAGTTAAAAGGAATACATGACAGAAAATAGATTGAGTAGCAGTTTATATTAAAAATGAGCAACTAATTTCTTAGTCCATTTAAAATTGAATAGTAATGACAAACTTTTATTGCATTGAATAATTGTTAACTTAATACTTGTAAAACTGAAAGTATATTACCATTTTGGTGTTTGACATTAATTTGTATTAAAATCAATAGTTTAATTACACTTTTTCACCAATGTCCAGCCAATTTGAATTTGGTAGAAGTGCTTTTGATCATCATGGCACTACAAGTGTGGTATTGGTAGTATCACTTGTTATTACCCTGGTGCATCAAAGGGGTTAACATTTTAACTAACCAAAACTATTACATTTCTTGCCCTATTACAAGCCAGTAAATTAAACTTCATGCCACTTTAAACATGATTTAAACCATTTAAGTGTACATAAAAAATAAGTAGAAAGAAAAATATTTAAAAATGTACTGTTAGCATAAACATGAAATTTTCTGTAAAAAGTGTCAAGTTATTTAAAATGGAATGGCAGTAAAAACGTTATCTTTCATTAATATTTTTCCAGATTTTCAAATCAACAATGTTTAATAAATAATTAAAAATCTTTATGCATTGGTAAAAACAAGAGACATTAAGGTAGACTGAAAAAAACCAACATAATGTGCAGATACACAGTATTACCTGATAAATCTCATATATTCCTTTTCTGCCTTCATCGCACTCTCGTTTTACCCAGTGGCGATTTAAATAGGAGCAAATTCCGTTCAGAACTTTACTAGAAAATTGATATTCCTCCCATTGCCTAGTGTAAAAGCGAAGAACATCTTCATCCATTAAATCTACTCCATCCTAAAAGTGGAATCAATCTTTCATTCTAATAATACATCAAAAACTCATGCTTATGTATTTGGAAAGTGCAAGATATTTAAAGATGAAATTATATATTTTAAATAGATGTGTGATAAACGATGTCTTGAAAACTAGCATTTCCAATTCCAAATTTTTTTATATTTGTAATACAGTGTAATACTGTTATACGACCTCGTAATTATAAATTATATTCATGGTAAAATTATAGTATCAACACTTGACTTCACATTGCATAATATATTTTGAATTGCATAGTGTATGAGATAAGCCAACTTTTTTTTTTTACTTGAGATTAATTTAACATGCAACAGTATTAAAAACATTTGCTCTGTGGGACACGGAGATGAGTAGAATTTTCTTAAAGGAATTTAATTTAATAAGATTTTTTTTACTCAGCAGGGAAAACTGTGGTGATGTTGGAACATATTTTGTGCAAAGGAACATAGTATGATCATTTTGCATGCATCTGGGATAAAGTGTCACTTGATACCCTACATTACTCTTCAGATTCAAGTTTTGTAAATAACATTTGATTATGTAGTTAAGATGCATGAGTGTATAAATTATTCTTTCTATATTATTAAATCTGGTGATAAATTGTTTTCCCCAGGAAATTCCAGTTCAGTGGTTACTAAATATAGGCAAAAAGTGGGTTACATATCTTAAGTGGTGTTCATGCTGGCATTTAAGTGGTTTTCTGAAAGAAGGAAGTCGTCAAACACAACCCGACTGATTTGATCGCAATTGCATAATTTACATCGTTGAACAAAATGGAAGGTAGCAATCAATAGGGACGAATGTTTTTCCAAATTAAATTGGGTGCTTGCTCCAATAATTTCAATATGAACCCCCATCTTATATCACAAATTTGGATTCTACACACAATTTCAGGTGGATTTGATGAACAAATAATGAAAAACAGCCAAAAATTAACCAAGACAATCCATTGAGGGAGCATGTAAAAATTGAACTCTGCAGTAAAAAGGGCTGATTCCGATCATATAGTCTGATTCTGTTAGTATGTGTCACTTTCAACGACTGTTTGAGGAAGGTTTGTTAGAGTGCCACATAGATAGTGTCGTTGTATCCAGTTGAAACCCGTAATAGTGAAACGGCACTGGACCCAATAAAAAGTTCACTATATCCAATTTTGTTGACACATAAAAATTTCTTAGCATTTGATGGTAGTTGTGATGAAAACAATCATTGGGATTTAACACAATTTACTAAAATATAAATTAATTAAATATTTAAAAAAAAATTATTGTGTTTGCTAGAAATAAAGAATTTATTAGTTTTACTTTTATTTTCACTCCTTATGGAAAAATTCATTAGTTTGGATTAGGTACATTTCGATTTTAAGTACAGTTCATCAATTTTTTTATCGATGATTATGAAAAATTCCAGTTCTTTTGTCCACATTTTCCGTAGAAAAAAAAGTATTTAGAATTACCTTTGAAAATCTGAAAAAATATCTCTGCAGAAGGGAAAATTCAATTCATAAAAGCGAACTTACATTTTCTCAGGAGTTCACTATAAACATTTAAAATAACATTAGTTGACCCCATAATGCATTTGCCCGTGTCTGACACGGGTGAGAGTTACCGGCAAATTTGCACATGCTCATGTCTCACACGGGCGATCTAGTATCTCGCGTTATTTTATTTCTAATGCCCGTCTGAGATCTTTTCTAGTCAAAATAGATAGGCTAGATTATAATTCAACTTATTTCCATAGATGGCACCACTATGCAGCATTTTTCTTATGCAAACCACGTGGTGCATTTTGATGATTAGCTATGTTTTGTTAGGAATTCTTTGTTATAAAGCAGTTGTTTGGTGTGGAAAAGGTAATATATAAATTTTTACTGCGTAAAATATCGTAACAGTAAACAGTTGACCATAAATTAATTTTTACTAAGTGTTTTTGTAACTTGTTTAGAGAAAGTTATCTGAGAGTGGTAAAAAGATAAGGAAAGAAACAAGATACTACTGTAGGAACTGTTTTGTTGGACTTTGTGCGTTACCATGCTTCATGGTATATCATACCAAACTGAAATTTTAGCCATTCTTACGCTTGTTATTATGACAATTTGATTTTAATATTTTGAAATTCAAAATAAACATGTAATCAAATCGTTTGCACTTTGTTTGTATAATAATTATATTTTTAACTTTTACCCCACGACCCGCTCCAGTGTCACCCCCCACTACTGAAATTGCAAAAAATAACTTACACTATACCTATATATACATTTTCTGTCAAAAAAAAAAATAGATCATTTTTACCAGTTTTTCCGAAAAAACTTGTGCATTAAGGGGTCATTTTAAAAAGTTCACTATAGCGGAGTTTGACTAAAAAAGTAGGTTGTCAATTATGTTTCAGAAATATCTGAATTATCAAGTTAAATCATGCCTAGCAAAGTGTGATAAAATACCCTTCATACAAAAGCTTTTAATAAATCATTTCATAATATACAATCACAAATCCGGAATCCTCTGGACCATTCCAGATTTCGGAGTTTTCTGGATTTTGGATTATTTGCAAATTTTTGTGTCAAAAAACTCCAATATAACCCTCCTGCCCATATGCGAATTTATCTGCTCGTTATAAAGTCAAGAACACATCTCCAATACTAAAATAGCAGATATATAAATAGGAATAATTTGTAAAAAAGGAAAAAAACTTTAATATAACGCAACAACTTTTCTTAGAAATCTTCTCACTTTTCTGTGCAATCTTTACCCTAAACATGTCCAGACAATTGAAGAGAACATCTCACTGCACAACAATTATGCCCATAATGAGCTGAAATTTGGAATTCTGATGTTTCATTAACAGTTGAATTGCATGGAGTCAAAATTTGCTTATGTTTCTATTCATAATTTTTATGAATATTAATGTTATAATTAATAAAAAAAAGTAGTACAATTTCGTTTGACAATTAAAATGTTTAGATTGTGTTTGGGTAGCAAAGGATGGAAAAACAATTACCAAGGAAAATTAATGTTTTTAGCAAATATAATAAAAACGTGAAAGAACGATTTAACATTAGGAGATCTAATTTTCAAACACTTACAAATTAATGAAAAATTCAATAAAATTGATTAACTTTTTAAATTTTCATCTGAAATTGTGAGTAGAATCCAAAATTGTGATAATAGATAGGGGTTCATATTGAAATTATCAGAGCAAGCACCCAATTTAATATAAAGACAGCCCCTTATACAAATTTTAAATATTGATATTAGAAGAAAACATTTATTCCTATCAATTGCTACTTTCCATTTTGTTCTGCAATGTAAATTGTGCAATTGGAATCGGGTGAGTCGGTGGTTTTTTATGACTGCTATACCAACATCAGTACCATAAGCAAAACTATGACTGAGAAAAAGGATTTTTAATACAATGATCATATAAATAGATTGTCCCTCACATAAGTTGCATTACAAGAATCTAATTGTTGAATCCCAAGAGCAAGTTACTCCTATGCATCAAAATTATATCATGGTCACACACACAAAAATAGAACAGATACTCTTAGATTAAAACATCAATAAAGATAGAACTATGGAATACAACCTAATCCTTGAAAAGAAATTAAACATTTAAAAATGAAGTAACTAGATTGATTTCACATGAAGTTGGGCAAAATCTTGGATCAACTCAAGTTGCTTCAAATTATGTGTATGCTAATGCATATAAATGCATAGTTAAGATATTTTAGTTTTAAAATGTATCTATATACAATAATGGAAAGCACAGGTAAGGAAATGCAAAAACAATTGACTTATTAAACAATTTAAACTTTCAAAGTCACTATACTTGTGAATTAAATTGCATTAAATTTCCTTCAGAACAAAAATTCTAAAACATACCAAACTTACTTTTAAAAGATTTATAAGGTAGCACTTTAAAAATTCTTTTAACCTTTTGTATAACTCATGTCCTACAAATTGAGCTCCACCAAGAGGTGGATTTTTTTTGCATTTTGATGATCTTGAGCCAGATTGATGAACACTTGTACAATAATCATAAACATGTCTACAGTCATATAGGAATTATTTAAAAGCATAAATAGTACTTGCATGATATCCAAATATAGGTTGTAGATTACATACATATTTATAAACATATTAGTAGAAACATCAATATAAATTTCCAAAAGCGGAAAATAAATCTGTACCTTGGTAGAAAAAGGGCCAATGACCAGGGTGTAAAAAGGGTGACCAGGGTGTTTTTTTAAATCAAGTAATCTGATTTTTTTTTATTTATATCTGTTTTTTTTTTTTTAATTTTTGTGGACCCTATACATTGTTTTTATAATAATTACATATAAATTTGTTAAATAAAAAATTGAGTTTTTGACATGACATATAAACCGATATTTTGAAGTTAACAATCAGAATTTGTGACATGGTAAATTAAAATTTATTTTTCTAAAAATCATAGTTTGTAACATGGTAATACATTTAAAAAATGAATTTTCAAAACAAAAGCAAAAGGTAAAACATTTGTTTAACTTTAATGCACAAATTGACATCCTACATAGTTTTTCTTGAGTAAATTACCTCATCAAGTAAACAAATGAATTAGTTAGTGTAAGTGACAGACCTAAATTAGTCTGATTAGATAAATATTTGTTATGGATCACTCCTCTTAAAGTGACAGGTGACTGTTTCAGGGTGCATTTTGCAAAATAAAAGATGTTCATAATGTTTAAACTTTTATCCTTTCAAATAGAAAGCTCAGTTGAATTTTTTATCTAATAAAAGTAGTTGAAAAATCACTATAGCTAAGCCATTGGTAACAATCAATTAAAGGGGTAACATGTAGTTTAGGCCTTAGTGGGGGTTTTCTTTGGCTGTCTTGACATTTAGAAGTAGGCCTACTGGTCTCATGGACAACATATATAGCTAGACATCTTTAAGTATAACATTAATGTACAATAATTTCCCAAGCTTCCCACTCTAACAGATTACTTAGTCCAGACACATCAGATTATTATAACAAATGACTCTGTCCAGTGCCAAACATTTTTTTTAAAGCTCATCAGTACTGGGTGTAGCCATTAGTGCTGAAATCACCACAAGTGCAGAAAGTTTAAAGCATTTGACGAGTTATGTGATTTTCCTAGGGTGTATTTACTTAGTTATAAAAATATAAGATTGGTTGTGATTTAAATCAATGATTTTTTTAGAAACAATCATTTCATTAAAATCATGATTTTAATCGATTTAAATCTTAACACCCTGCCAATGACCATTTTGAAAGCTTTAGGTAATAGCCAATTTGGAAATTTTTATTTTTAATAAACCATACGAAAAATGCTTTACAGTGTTTTGATATATTCATAAAGTATTCACAGGAGGACATAGTAATTTTTTATAACTTTAAAAAAAAAAGCATAAAATTCCTTTTCAAATGATGGTTGTATACAAGGATTTGAAAAATTAATCTTGAATTTTGACAAAGGAACATCTAAATAAATTGAAAAATATTTTCTTTGAATTTTGTTTACAAATATTTATAGCACAAAAGGATACGTATATAATTCCATGTACCGGGACTTAGACATATCTTGATGTCTATTCATATACACTTGTTCAATGCCCTCTTTAAGATCACCCCATATTTGATCTAGATCTATCTGTTTTAACCCATGGGTGCTTTGAGATTTGCAAGGCAAACCTGATGGACCTGGTGACGTCATTTTGAATTTCTAGAACAGAAATATAAAAGGAAATTAGATTTTTTTTTTAAGATAGTATTAAATAATTTCATAAAAATACTCTGGAAATTAACAATGTAAAATACATCATTCATTACAAATAAACACTTTTGTTCAAGAAAATAAATTTTACTGTAGATGCTACAACAAATGTCTGGAAAAATTAGAAATGAAATGCAACACAGTCAAAATATTATATTGAATGAAAGTTTTTTATTCTTGAATAAATCAAATATAGCAAGAGCCCAAAGGACATGAGAAAAGCATTGGATTTGAAAGAAGAACCAAAATTAGAATATTTAATCAGTAATAATACAATGGCTTTAACAGCATCAATTATAAAATGGAGTTTTTCACTGTCTCTAGCACAGGAAATGTACAACAAATGAAAAGTTCAAAAGACAAAGTTTGAAGAATTTAAAATTGTACCAATTAGAGGAAGGAAAACATAGGTGGATAATATGGAGATTTAAATTAATTTTCCCGTTTTTGTGTTAATTTTTAGACATTTATCAGACTTTCAAACAAATGACTCTGAATTTAACTTAAGCAAATGTTTGTCTTACCTTTAATTATGAAAGCAACTTTTATATTTCTTTTCCTGGTTTTCTTGTGTGTGCACACAGGCTACTTTTTAACTTTTTATATGTCAATCTTTTTTCTCTTCATAACTAAACTTTTCCAGTTCGGTTGAAATTATAAATAATATGGTCTCAATTCTTCATCACTAAATTCTTGAAAACCTAATTTTTAAAATACCAGTATATTTATAATTATTATATAAAATATATAATTCAATTTTAATTCATTGTAATGAGAATTCATAAAAGGGACAAGGAAACTCTTATAAAATTAGGCTGTCACGAAAATTTTAGCTAGTCAAAAATAGTGTTCGAATACGATTATTTGTAACATATTGTGTGATTAAAAAGCCGATTCTCCATTCATTTTAAAATTATGATGCGAAACTTTCAAAGAAAACATAGCATTGAAGAATAAAAATAATAGATCACATATACATTAGAAATCTAAATAAAATGTTGAATTCGAAATCTAGACACAATAGGAAGAAATGAAAAAGAAATATGCAAATGTCGCAAAATACATCATTTTGAAAAATAAATTTGGAAGAAAATGATGGGTATGAAAAAAAAATCTGAATTTTACAAAATCATAAATATAGGATTTATTTTATTTAAATCAGATTTTTACGATTTTAATTAATCCCTCAACGGATATCAGACACACAACTTAGTGTAGTTTCAGGATAGTTATTTATGTTTCAAAATTTTTTGATGAATAACATTAATACACTCTATAACAAAAAAAATAGACGCAACATAAGGAGTTGTCCGATGGAGACAAAAATTGGTGGATAGGAAAATTATGTACAGAATAAAAAATGATTAAAATTTCAGAACAATTGAATGATTTATTTCAGAGTTACAATAAGGAGCTTAATAAGGTGTTGACCCGCCTCTAGCCTGGATGCAAGCTGCCACACAGCGTGGCATAGACCGATAAAGCTCCCGGATGGTCTCCTGCGGTATTTCTTGCCAAATTTGCTCGAACTATCAGACTATGTCATCAACATTCCCTACCGGATACAGTCGCCTTCCCATCATATCACAGACATGCTCGATGGGAGAGAGAGATCTGGTGATCTATCTGGCCAATGAAGTGTTTGACAAGCTTGAAGACAGTTCATAGCAACACGTACTGTATGTGGTCTGGCATTGTCTTGCTGAAAAATAAGCCCAATGTACTGCGAAAGGAACGGTAGCAAAACAGGTCTCAGAATGTCGTCAACGTACCACTGTGCAGTAAGTGTACCTCTAATGACGACCAAAGGGGTCCGTCTATCAAGGGAAATGGCACCCCAGACCATAACTCCTTGTTGAGGGCCAATGTGGCGTGCAATAGTGAAAGCAGGATCGGCACGCTGCCCTGGGTATCTCCAGACACGTCTTTGATGATCGTCAGGACACAGTTGGAAGCTGGATTCGTCGTTAAAGACTATATGTCCCCAGTCAGCATCATTCCAGCCTGATCGAGCCAAGCACCACTGTAATCTGGCTCGACAGTGTGCAGGCGTGAGTGGCAGGTGGCATAACGGTCGATACGAGCGTAGATTTCACTCTCTCAGCTGTCTGTGAATGGTCATGGTGGACACTCGTGTGTGGATCGCACAACTGATGGTTGATAGCGATGAATCAGGTGCTGTGACAGCTGATCTGATATCACTCTGTCCAAGCGATCTGTTGTGACCCTATGTCGACCGCTACCATCATGACGCTGAAATCTGCCATTGTCCACCCACTCTTGCCAGCATCTTCTAATCGCCGCATCACTTTGACAACAGTTCATTTTTAACAACAATTTTTAACAACAGTTCAAGAACAATTCCTTATATACATCTGCTGGAGATCGCACTACTCATTTATTGGACAACAAATTTTAATCATTCGCATATTTGGTCAAAACATTTTTGCATACGAAATTTCAAAGCAATCGGATGATTCCTTCTTTGTGTGTCGATTTTTTTTGTTATAGAGTGTATATTCGAAAATATTAGCAGAGTAAGTTTATGAAAGATCAAACATTGAATTTGCTAAGTTATTCACATGATAGCGTAAATAGAACAGCACAACAATTTACATGTATACGGTCAAACAAAAAAAAGGTGTTTCCTGTAATCCGACCGACCCTGAAATTACAAAACAAAAATTACAACCCTTAAGGGGTTTTTTTACTTTTTAAAATTTTAATTTAATTTAATTATATAAAAACATGTTCGTTAAAATGATTTATTTATTACGATCTCACAATGATAGTAATCGATTAATAATTGTTTATTATACATGGGGATTTTTTTTTTGAACTGACACTGTTCAGAGCCACCTGTAGCTCGATCTAACAACCCAAATGGCACCAAACTCGGCATGGAGATTACTAATGACATTTAAAGTAGGATTCCGTGAAGAAAAAAAATTAGTTCCAAAAATCACCGATAGGGGTATTTATGACGCTGTTGTAGCTTACCAAACCGAGAATTAGCATAAAACACAAGTATCAAAGCAAAATGCAAATTTATGCTTTCTTATGCGACAACAGCACCAGTAATTTGGGCTATAAAAACATGTAGACACCTCCGAAAAATATTCTCAGCTGACTTGAGCCAGCTCAAGTGAATATGCGACTCACATTACCAAAACGTGCATTATTGGTGAAGCTGTATTATCTTAGTGCAATGCATCCACATCTCTTCGCGAGTTTAGAACCCGACAGAAGCTACGTAAAAGCATTAAGCGATAAAGGCCCCTTAAGGCAATGATTAAGAAGTTTGAGGAAACAGGGTCACTGATAATTCGCGCAGGCAGAAGAAGTAAACCTGTGTCAGAAGAGGTGATAACAGATGTTGCAACCGTAATCGGCAACGGATCACAGGGAACCATATCTGGTAGTAGCAGCGTCCGGGATCTAGCACGACGCTTGGATATAAATTTTTCCACAGTATGGAAAGTCTTGTCGCGAGTTTTCCTCTACTATCCATACAAAATCAGCCGCTTTCAGGAACTCAAACAGTGATTATGATAAACGACTGACATTTGCTCTGCCGTTTCTTGCCAGGATGGAGGTTAACGATGGTTTCCCATGGAAAATTTTATGGGGAGATGAGGCCCATTTTCATCTGAATGGGTCTGTTAACGCACAAAATAGCCGAATTTGGGCCACTGAACAGACCCACGCAGTGCAAGAACTTCCTTTGCATTCACCAAAAGTCACAGTTTGGTGTGGCTTCACAGCCGAATTCATCATTCAGGCGGTGTTTTGCTTGTGAGCTGGAGTTCCTGAGTGGCTGCTCTCGATCTCCGGAGTAACTAGAATGAAGAATAGCTGTTAGAGTTCTTTACTGGTCCAATCAGGCTGTCGACGATAGTCCAATCGGGTTGCTTGGTAGCATCACGTGACGAGAATAACTTAACTCTAGTACCAGGATGTAAAATGCAATGAAGGTGGAGAATAAGGGCGGAGTTAACAAATGGCTGCATTGCAGCTTAAGTTTGACATAACAATAAAATGAGAAAGTTTTAAAAATCAGGAAATTAAGTTAAATTTCCCTAAATTCATCATTGGGCCGTTCTTTTTTGAGAACGTCACTCCGAGAGGAACAGAAACGTGTAACGTTAATGCACAAAGATATCACGACATGCTGACTAAATTTGTCATTCCACAACTTCAGCAAAGAAAATGACTCAATCAAACAATCTTTATGCAGGATGGTACACCACCACACATTGCTGTTAAGATACAGCAGCTGTTGCGCTATCACTTCACTGATGAAAGAGCATTAAGTCGCAGTTTTACAGTTGCATTTCCGCCTCGTTCCAATGACATAACTCCATGTGACTTTTGGCAGGGGGTTTATGAAATGGGGGTTTTTAAGTTATTTTAAACCAAAAGTTTATGTTGGTGGACTCACAAACTTGAGTAACTCTTAAAGGACAACATATCACAGACAGTGCAGAATATTCCTTGTGACATGTCATGTACGGCCGTATAGAATGTTGTGCAGAGAATGCACAGCGTAGTCTCTGATGACGGCATTCATATTGAATGTGGTCAAATTCCTCGCCGGGGAAGTGAATGTCGTGAATAAAGCTTAACATTTCCCTGGAATTTTGTAAGTCTTGAAATTTTTTCTTTTTTTGTAACTTCTTTTACACTGTACAGCACCATAAATATCCCTATCAGCGTTTTTTGGAACTAATTTTTTTTTAATGAAATCCCTCCTACTTCCCATGTCTTTATTAGTCTCCATACCGAGTTTGGTGCCATTTCAGTTGTTAGATCGAGCTACAAGTGGCTCTAAACAGTGTCAGTTGAAAAAAAAATCACCTTGTATATTCAGTTCAGACATTATATGTTACTAATAAACTCTTTAGCGGTGAATAAACAGTTAAACCTAAAGAAAAATTAAAAATACCCAAATTGGGTAAACAGTCGAGTATGTACCCAGGATATTGACCCACAAAAATGAATATACCCAGGTTTTTACATCACTGATCACTCTGATCAATTTTAAATCGAACATTAATATTCAGATATTTACTTTTGTATATTTGCTAAAAATATTTAGCAAAAAAAAAAACTTTTTCCAACTTACCGAACCTAATATTTTTGTTCATGTTACAGGAAAACAAACCTTTTTTTATGCCTAATCTTTCTCTCTTGTTCTTGAGTGGTTTAGATTAGTTTGATGTTAACCACGACCTGTGGCAGGAAATTCTTTTGGACGAAGATAAATGATGTTGGGGATTCCACTAGCACCATATAAAGTTTTTTGTCAAATTATTTGAAAATCAGAAAGATTTTCAGAATTTATTTGCATGAAGTAAGTATGTGTAGAATATGAATATTTCTTTAATTATTTTTATAAAATAATTCCATTTGGTTTGTGAAGGAATTCATAGCCTATTGGATATCAGCCATAACGGTGTTGCCGCATGTGAAGTCACAAACCAAATGCGAATTCGTAGCCTATTGGATAAGTCATCACAGAGTTAGTTGACAGTAGTCAAATTCGTCCAAATTGAATTGCAAAGAGATTCAAAGGGAGTGACATCACATTCTCTTGCAAAAATTATAGACATTTAATTGAAAAATTATTCATTAAAAGAAAATCAAATGTTTTAGGTGTCTATGTGGTGTAAAATTTTCTGCAGATTTCAAAACCGTTGAAATTTTTAGTCGATATTTAACGATACTAATTTCACAAAAAAAAGAACTAAACAATGCCTGTCAAAATGTTTTTTTATTTGTTATTCTTTCCTTCACTGTGGAATCGTTTGAGCGCAGAAAATGGAATCTGTGATATCTCGAATCAAACGAAGGTCATTCTTCACAGCGGTGTTCAAATCTAATGTGAAATTTTTCGCAGACTTCAAATCCGTTGAAATTATTACCTATCTTTAATGATCTAGGAGATAGAAAACAACTACATAACTCCAGTTAAAACCATTTTTTTTCTTCTTCGGCTTAAATCGTTCCTTCAGAAAATGAAACGGAAAAAATAATTTTAGAATCTCATTTCTTTATGGTATTGCAATTCTAAGGAAAACCAATAATAATTAAATTCCGTAAAACTAATTTAAAATTTCTAATTTGAATTTAAAAATTCTGGCTTTGTACAAAAATCGAAAAAAATTCAGACTACCTTTGTGATAAGTCTCATTATTGTAAGTGCCATAGATTCGTCAGGACAGTACACGCAGACACTTCCTTTAATAATAGTTGGAGATCAATTGGATTATGACTTGTTTATAAGAAAAAATCATGTCAACAATAAAAAATAAAATAAAAGTATTTCTTGCACTAAAATTCACGAAAAAATTGTTGTCATTGTTTTTGCCTTCTTGATCTGTCGGGTCCATAATCAAAATAGACAACTAAGAACTTGCAGTAATTAGAATCGAAAACAAATTTCTCTAGCAAACCGCTTAATATTTTGAAAAAATCATTCATGTCCATGACAGAATGAATTCAATAGTTCAGACTAAAGATACAAATTGTAATTTTCATAAAATAATACCATTTCAAGGTTTTATTTTATTACAAATGCTAAAGGCATTTTTTAGGCTCAGTAGTACAAGAACGAAATGAAGTAAAATTGTTTTTGAATTCCTTTAAGATTAGCGATTTTGATGTGTTTTTTGTAGAGTTGCGGCAGGCAAAAGCAATGCCACGAAAAAGGATTATGGCAACCTTGCAATTTTTTGAATCTTTTATTTAAGTTTTGTAAATTACTAATTTTATTTTACAGAGCCTAAATAACTGAAATTTGCTATACTCAATGAGACCCATAACATTCATATCAAATAGCCTGGTTCCATTAGAGTTAAAACTAATAAATTATTTATCTCGGTCAAAACTCTATATTTCAGAAAAGTAGATTTTTCTTTAAAGTAAAATATTTAACTAGAAGTAGTAAAAATAATCAGTTGTGTGAATTTTTTAATTTTTTCAAAAAAGTTTTTTGTTAATTTTTTAATTATTTCTGCTAAACTTAAAACAGTGTTTTTCAAAAAAATACTTCTTTGTTGGCACAAAAGGAGCATGCCAAAAAAAGAGCCAAAAGCATTGTCACAAAGTCTTCACATCAAAGCTGTACAAAAAAAGTTTTTTAATTTAAAGATTTGAATTGATAAGAAAAATAAAAAATAAACTGAAAATTTCCTTTCTTAAATTTTTCCCTATTTTATGCTCTTTCCAATCAAAATATGTAACTCAAATTTATGAAAAAAATCAATTCTTTTCTACTCGCATCGATTTTAAAATAAACAAGAGCTAAATAAAATTGAAAATTGGCAAGCACAAAAGTCTCATTTAATCAACACCTATTCTTTGAGGAAATCTAAAAAATCCTGTTGATCCTGACACAATTGAATACAAAACAAACAATTAGCGACTCCTCATAACCAGTTTACAGAAAAAGGGGGAAAATTGGAAAAAATTCAAAAGAATCGATAAAATCAAAGGACAACAAAATGAAAATAATTTTCCAAAATATTCTAGAAGGTAAAGAAAGAGCATGCAAGTTTAAACTTTGTGAGGTTACCATTACGCTAAGAAATCCTGGATGTCAATACCTGTTACAAATTGCAACAAAAAGAACATAGAATAATATGCCAAAAGCATTGTTAGTCTTCATACTACATATGTAGCTAATAGCCATCTGCAGAGCAAGATTTAGAAATTTTCCATGTATCACTGTTGAATAGATGTAAGTGAACTTGAGGTATAGAGCAGTATCATATTTGAAAAACAATTCACAACAATCCACAAGTTCACAAGAGGTACCTCAAGTACAAGAGACTACCTCAGTACTAAAAAAACATTACATTTTAAAGTAGCTATTAAACAAAGATTTCAAAGTTGTCTATAAACAAAACATTTTTGTAGACACAGTGCGACTCAAAAGAGAAGGCAGTCAACCTTGGTCAATTGATTTTTAAAAAGATGTGAAAGATCTTTAGAGTGGCTGTGCATATCAAAAAGATGAATGGAGATCACAGGATAGTCTTCCCAGCTTTCGGCATCAAATGATAGACTAAAAACCAAATGTATATATATTGCTAAAGAAGTCAATTGTGGAAGTACACAGTTTACATTCAAAACCATGACTTGACTGCCTTCCTAAAAAGACCCTGACTATAAAGGAACCGATACTTTACAAGAACCAAACTGCACCACCTACAACTCTCAGGTTGCTAAAGCAGTGGGCAAACCCACTGAGCCACAGCACTCAAAAATATGTATGCACTGTCATGAGATCAATGTAGCATGACATGTAATCCCAGACTATAAACAAGATTTTTTAGTTTATAAAACAGATAATTTTTGTAGACATTGTGTCATAACTAAACATAGGGCCAAGCAAGTAAATTATATATCCACTGATTACCCCAAAAATGTTTTCTTAATTTTGAGAATAAAAGTAGAAATACATCAGTTAGTGATTTTAGAAATCCTTATAAAGATTAATGTAATACTATAAAAAAAAATATTATTAGTAAATTAAGATTCCTGTGCAATATTTTAACTTTTGAAAATAAAGTAGAAAGAATAATTAGTGATTTTTGAAATCATCATAACAATGAATGTAATACTGCAAAAAATTATTGCTTTGCTACAATGAATGAAGATTTATATACCATTTTAATTTAGGATAAAGTAAACACCAATTTTAGAAATCAGCAGATTAATATAAAACTGGAACACAGTAACAAACGATTGCTAGTAATGGAAACATTCCTGTATAGAGATTTGAGAATAAAGTGAAAAGATACTAATTAGTAAATTTAGAAACCTCTTTAAAAATTAATGTAATACTACATCAGTAAAAAAAAAATTTTTGTTGATAATGAATAAAGATCCAAGTACTTTTGAGAATAAAGTATAGATACCAATTGGTGATTTTAGAAACCTACATAAAGTAATTGCTAGTAATGAAGATCCGTGTAAAAGTTCGTTTTAAGAACTAAGTAGAAATTAGCACAAAACTAAGAACACAAAAGTTACGAGAGTTAGTACATAACACAAAACTGAGAGGACAAAGTAAAACTGAAAATGATAAACTATGGAAGGTTGAGTTTTAGAGTGCAAGGGCCATACTTGGTCAAGCTGTGCCAAATACTGCAGACATCAAGGGGACATGTACACACAAGGAAAGCTTTACTGACACAGAAGAGAAATGCACCCAGAATACGTTACAGGAACTGAAACTGCCTACAACTCACAGGTTACAAGCACAGTGGCCAAACCCACTGAGCCATGGCAGCCCCAAAGATATCTATGGATTCTGAATGGACTGTCAATGAGATCCATGAAGCATGACACCTTGTATCATCACACTGGGTGACTCCAATTAATAATTTTTGAAAACCACATAAAATTAATGCATTACTCTAACACAGTACTAGGTGTTCATGCAATTAAGGTATGTGAATTTATATTTTTCCAGCAAGGGTAAATTGGAAGAAAAGATGCATGGTGATTTAGAGTTCATACAGACACTCCAAACACATGAAAATCAACCTACTCAGTGGTATGTGTGTTTCACCCACTATCCAAACCTCAAATGTGATCAATCAATAACAGAACAGAGAAAAGTCATGATTATATCAATACATGAATACAATACTTATGCTTAGTTTGTATTGATTTTCAAGAAATTCAAGACAAAGTCGATTATTTCTTTGAATTTGGTTTAGTAACAAGTGAACAAATGGGGGGAAAGGTATAGTACAACCACTTTTTTTATCAAACGAGGAAATAAATTAATACAAGTGGAGTTTACTTTAGACAGTATAAAGAGCGAATTATATCGATCGAGATGACATAAATCCGAATACAATTTCTTAACATAACTGAAAACGAAATGACATGTTAACGACATTTACATAACAAAACGACAAAACATTCTTGAAGTATCTTTGACTAAAAACAATATGAGTACCGAATCATGTTAAAAAAATTACCGATTTGGTATTTTACCAAACTAAGAAAATTGTTCAACTTCCTTTTAAAACTTCAGAAGGCAAAAAAAATCAAATCCGTTTTACCTCACATCAAATCAAATACATCACCCCAAACTGGAATGCATGGAAATTTTACATTGAGAATTTGAGGAAATAGTAATCACAATTCATACTTATTCATGAAAATGTAACATTTTTTTAATTTTGCTATTTCTCACAAAGGTAGAATTTAAAAATCACGTCAACAAAAAATTATGAAACAAAAAGATATGCTACATACGTGTAAATGAGGTGGTCAAAATAGTTTGTTAAACTCTAGTAACTGTCAACACAATAAACAAAATTCTGTGTTGACTAATGCAGAAACACCAACACAGGTCACGACTCAACGCTAATAAACAGCTACTTATCAGTGATTACTTATTATTGGGAGAGTTGAGCTGAGAGCAGCCATCATGAAACATAATATAAGTTATAAATAATCAAAAAGGAGGACTACACCCCATATTTCTCTTACTTATTAGTATTTTAACATTAATTTTACAATCAGTTGCTAAAAATTAGATGAAAATCCGCAATAAATTTAATTGCAAGAAAATCATTTCCAAAAGCTGAATAGTGTTTTGCTAAAAGAGTCACTTTTATCCACATCAATTCAGTATATGAGACTATCTGAATCAAACTAAATGTTCGTGGTGGTACGTATGTGCTTAGGTAGCAAAATCTATGCCCCACTAGAGCAAAGAACTTAACAAATGGCAATTGTTCTGTATTAATCTCGAATAGAATTAGCCAAGGACAAAATTTCGTAATTTTCAACCAAGGTCACATGCCGAGGTCAAAACCTTTGGACCAACAATGTCCCAAAACCTTCCACACTACGCCAACACATAGACGAACCCATTTATTGCTAAAGACCTCCCCAACATCAGATAAAACAGAAATGTGTTAGGGTTTTAGCCCCCAACATAAATTCACATCTTAAGGTAGGTATTTTAATTAACATCACAATGGACAACATAACGGTCTATTGATAAAGGTCCGGGAACAATCCGTAAAGAAAATATCCCAGAACAAAGTCTCTTAATTTTGAACCATGATCAGATGACGAAGTCACACATGAGCAGGCACCCCACTCTCTAAACCTCTACTGCGCGCCAACTTCAGGACATTTGAGGCCACGACAGCTTTTCCGTGCACCAGCCCCTTTTGTACACGATGGTCTTTGGTTGGATTTGAACTCGCAACCCTCCGGTAGCTAGTCAGTTGCTCTTCCAATGGCTCAGGTGTTGAATTGTCATCTGACCGTGGTTCAAAATAATGTGGTATTATCTTCGGATCTTTCCCGATAGGGATTGATCCCGGACAGTCGTCAATATCTTGTTGTGTTGCTCTAGTACGACGTTAATTAAAAATGACCAAATTACTTCCAACTGGACTACCACAGCCCAATATTATTTCAGATATAGATACAGGGACAGTCTGAGAAAAATTAATTGTAGATGCGAGATGATTTAAGACCCCCCCCCCCTTCCCATTTCAAAGATTCGCCGTATTGTTTGGGTGGGGAGGATGGGGCTTGGGGCTGGAACTCTTTAAGACACTTTAAAATTGCATTTAATAGAAAATAAAAATTGTTTTGGAAGATTCTTAGTGTGAAATTTTGTTTGGGAGTTGATATCGATATCTAATGAAAGGGGAGGGATTGTAGTCCTTGATATCATTTGATATTTTAAGGAGAGGGGTGTTAAAAGCACAAAAAATTATATCGATTTATACGAATGGACCCTAAAATAATCAACTTTTTTGTGTGAGGGTGCCGGCCTTGCCGTTTATAGGGTTCTGGCACTCTTGGCAAAGGTAGGACTTTGCGCCCCCATGTCGATATGTATACAGGCTGTACCATATGGTACTAGCCGACCCTTTTCTCTAACACGTGGACGCTGGAATGTGCTCAACAGACAGACGGTGACAAAAACAACTTCAGACTTTGCATGTGCGGGTTTTGACAAAATACCGAAAGAGAGTATTTTCTCATCGGCGGCCCGGCGTTCCGTTTGATCCATCGACACAGCTGGAGTTTCCGTTGGTTCCCTAATCCCATGTCTGGGATGAAGATTTGCTGTTGGGGACCCAAGTCGGTTACAAACGGTTTTTGCATCTGTGTGTGGGTGTCTTGAGTTCTGTGGAGGACATAAACATCTCTTGCCAGGGCTGGTAATTCACCCCCCTCCCGTTCGCAGCTGCGGTTCTGCGGAACCAAGAGAACGTGGATTTTAGGAGACTGATTCTAGATTCGACGAGAGACAGACGTCTCTGTTTGCCATTGTTACTTTGGCTCCAGGCAGGATATCGACTGTCGATGGCTGTGCCCTTAATTAATCTTGTAAATTTACCTGTAAATATTTAATTTATCTAAATAAATAGTTTAATTTTAAACCAGCTGTCCGTCTAATTCTTACATGACGGTACAAGGCAGTACTACAACTAAAAATAAAAAGCGTAACTAGATACACTACTTCATTTGTAATAAAAAAAATTGCATAAAATAAACTACTTGGAAAATTGTGAAACCTAAAACGTACAACTTAATTTTGTTGCTTTTTGTAAGGCAAATTCTGCTATTTTGTTGTAAAAGTCCATATTTTCTGCCACCTTTTGTAAAATGGATGAAATAGCAAGGTTTGTGAAACATTCTTGCCCCGTGCTAGTTCTTAATATGGTTCAACATACTAAAACTGAGCTCGCAGGACGCCACTGTAACTGGTACGGTAAAAAAAAGTCATAAGAGCAATTTTATATTAGGATATAGATCTTTAAGAAAATATTAGCTTATACACTATAACAAGTCAAGCAGGGTAGCTGACTTTATATTCTCAATGAGTTCTACAACTTGAGTGTTGAAACATTGAACTTCATTAACTAAGTGTTAAACATTAACATCTTTATAATACTTAACCCCAAAATCTCCCTCCAACAGTAGTATTTAATTATTTTGTCATTATCATTATTTTACCTTCGTCGGAAAGGGGAAAAAACGCAGAAATTTTCGGTCGGCTCTGTGTGGACGGCGTTTTATACTAAGAGATTTTACTGTGCAACCGGTTTTAAAAATGTTTATTACAATTTTTGTAACAATTGTATTGTATACAACATAAAAGAAAATTGTGGTCTACTTGGCTTTTTAAAACTTTAACAGGCTTCCATTATCAAATCAAACATTCTAAAATCTATTTCCCCATTTAAATGTACTCCTTGGTATCTTGAAAACAAAAAAAAATTTAACATAAAACATGTAAAGGTACCACTTTTTACGTTTTATTGTGATTTCAATTTAGAAAATTGTTTGTTTTAGAAAAATATTCCAGTCAAAAATGTTAGCTAAGCTGCTGATATAGCAACTAATATTTTAATTAATTTTATTAAGTGCCTGTTTAAAGTTCTTGTTCTATATCTCTCGTAGAAATCTAGGGCTATTAAAACTTATTATTGCCAATAGTATAATCTATAGCTCAAACCAGTAAAATCAACACAAACATCAAGCTGATGCTTGTATCACAATACAACTTCTTAAACAGTTGCTTGGTATTCAGATTTATGCAATTTTGATTTCATGTGAAAATGAATTACTTCCCGAAACTTCTGTTAAAAAATTAATATTGTTAGAAATGTTAAATAAGGAAAAAAAAAAGGGCATATTGCATATTGACAAAAAAATGAACAGTTCTTTCAAAGTTAAGGGGGACGGTTATTGATGAGATAATTTAATTTAAATAGAATTTTCTATAAGTTTAAAAAAATTCACAAATCACAATTAAAATAATTTCCTTTATTCTAAAAACAGATTAAACCCTGGGAACTGTCAAACGTTCCAATCTGGTTCTTATATAAATACAAATATTGACGACCAGCTACAAGCTCAAGCCCAACAAGGCTGGTTCTTTGTTTATGAATTTCCAAATTCCCACTGACTATCCAATTGCAACTTAAATTCGTACACTCCCTTTGAATTAACTATATTTTCTGGCAACGCGTTCCATTTGTCTATTACCCTATTAAAGAAGCAGTTTTTCCTTAAATCCCGATTAAAATGCGTCTTATTCAATTTATACCCATGGCCCCTTGTTCTGTTATCCCTTTTGAAATTTAAGCCCTCTGTATCCCCTTGTTTTACCAACTTGAAAAGCTGAAGCAAATCCCCCCTCCTTCTTCTTTCAAGTGTATACATGTTTAGCTTACTTAAACGTTTATTATACTCCATATTTGCTATCCCCTTTATTATTTTTGTAGCTCTGTGCTGAACGCTTTCAATTAATTCGATATCCTTTCTTATATAAATACAGTAATATAGTTATAATAATATCTTATATTATAACTTAATACTTATAATACAGTAATAATATCTTATATAAATACAGCAACAAATGTAGCCCGGAATTGTACAGCATATTCTAGATGTGGTCTTACTAAACCCTTATATAAGGGCAAGATTATATTCTTATCCCTTGAAGTTACAGTCTTTTTAATGTACCCCAATAACCTAATAGCCTTTTTATCCGCAGCTGAACATTGGTGACCCATTTTAAAATCCCTGTGAAATATCACCCCAAGATCCTTGACTGTTTCTCCCTCCTTTACCTTTACTCCCTGCAGACAGTACTCGGCTCCACTGTTCCTGTAACCCATATGCAGAACTTGACATTTCCCTACATTAAATGACATACCCCATTTTACAGCCCATTCGGATATCTTATCAAAATCTCCTTGTAAATTTTCTATCTGTAACTTGGTATCCACTGTCCCCCATATTTTTAAGTCATCTGCAAATATACTGATTCTATTCTTGATCCCTTGACCTATATCATCTATGAAAATTATAAATAAAATTGGTCCCAAAACTGATCCCTGAGGCACCCCACTTATAACTTCTGTCCACTGTGAATAATTTCCTTTTACCTGCACTCTCTGCTTTCTACCCAATAACCAATTTTTTATCCATATTAATGTTTTTCCCTGAATCCCCAGCCTTTCCAATTTAAACAGTAATGCCTCATGAGGTACTTTATCAAAAGCCTTTTGAAAATCTGTGTACATGATATCCACACTGCTCTTATTATCCAGCTCCTCAGTAATTTTTTCGTTGAACTTCAAAAGGTTTGTAGAGCAGGATCTGCCCTTCCTAAACCCATACTGATTCTCTGATAACAGTCCCCCTTCCTCCAAGTATAACATTATATGCTTTTTTTAACAGAGATTCAAATATTTTGCAAATTACTGATGTTAGACTTACTGGTCTATAGTTGCCCGGATCACTTTGTATTCCCTTTTTGAAAATTGGAGTTATGTTGGCCAACTTACAATCCATTGGTACCCAACCCGTGCTATATGTTGAATTAAATATCGTGTAAATTACTTTCCCCAATTCTTCCGCGCATTCCACTAGTACTCTCGGATAAATATCGTCTGGCCCTGGTGCTTTAGATGGCTTAATTCTTTTCAACTGATGTACTATTTCTTCCCTGTTAAATTTGCATTTTTTAATTGTACTCCCTGCAAATGATCCATCCTTGGGATCCTTTTTTAATTTATAGTTACCATTGAAAACCCCCAGAAAAAGTCATTTAACACGTTTGCCATTCCCACCTCGTCTTGAATTAATTCACCTCCCCTCCCCTCCAACGGTCCCAGTGTAGTACTAAATTTATTTTTACCACTTGCATATGCAAAAAATTATTTTGGGTTTATATTTATTTCCCTTGCTAGTTTTTCCTCCAAGGACACCTTTTGTTTCCGACTATTATTTTTAAACTCCTTTCTGGCTTTCACATGTGCCTCCTTGTCCCTGTCGTTACCAGTGTTTTTATATACCCTGTATGTTCCTACCTACTTAATGAAATTTATTTCG
The DNA here is from genome assembly GCA_947359465.1 of Metellina segmentata. NCBI lineage: Eukaryota > Metazoa > Arthropoda > Arachnida > Araneae > Tetragnathidae > Metellina > Metellina segmentata. The sequence goes on along the minus strand of OX375872.1, from coordinate 137,013,852 downwards.
GCAAACGGTCTTTAGTGAATCAGCAGGTCTCAGTACAATAGACTATTAGTCACAGTGCTGGCACTCTTCGGAGTCACCCCTTTAACAAGTCATATTATCCGATGGACGAATTCTTCGGCCATCCCAAACTGCCGCACCAGTCAATGCTTTTCCAAACAACTCTGACAGATAAAGTCAAAACAACAAGTCATGAATAAGAATACAAACAGCAACCTGCGACACAACAAAAGTAAACAATTAGAATAAGTGTTGCCAGATTTCTAAGCAAAGATGAGTTACAGTTAGTAATTATTCTCAACACCCTCCCTTAATCACATTAACATACACTTTTGTCTTAGTTCAGTCTAGGTTTACGTAAATACTTTGTAAACAAATCAGCAATTTGGCATTCAGTTGCAACCATATACAATATAAATGTTTAACAATTTTACAATATCATGAACATACGTCAATTTAATGTATAATTGTTTTAATCTGGCACAATTATTTTCATTTAATACGGCCTTAATGGCTGACTGATTATCCTCATAGACAGTAATCTTAATACTTTCCTAACCTAATATGTCTTTTGTTATGTTGTGTAGCACAAATACATCCTGCATAGCTTTAGCCAAAGCCAAAATTTCTGCCTCGGTAGAGGATAATGCAATGGATGGCTGCTTTTTCACACACAAAGTCACAGGACAATCATTTAAGAAAATTATATACCCTGATACAGATTTTCTGTCATGTGCATAGGCATAACTAGGGTTGTTGAATGGGGGGGGGGTCTTCCCAAAAAGTTTGGATTGTACGCCAGTAAAAATGGGAATATTAAAGTAATTATATTAATATAATTACACTTATTAATTATTTATAATTAATTATATTAACATGGTTAATATATATGAATTATTAAAAATTAATTAATTATGTTGACGCATATTCATTAATTAATACTTGATTTTAAAAAAATCACAATTTTTTTTATCGCTTTTTATTTTAAAAAACGCTGCCGCAGGGTTGAAAACTCGATTTTTTCTTCGATTCTTAGACAGTTTTCCGAGAAAGTACTGATCAGAAAATTACAAAATTAACATGGTTTGTTCAAAATTGTATAGGGAACACGAAAAAGAAGTTTTTTTTCCGATGCGGCTATTAGTTTAGTATTTATTAAGTGTCTAATTGAAAAAGCGAAATTTCAAACGCGAGTGAGCAAAAGACGTACAAATTTTCAGTCTCCAGTCGTGATTTTTTAAAGTGCTTCTAAACGTGAATTTTTGCAGCTCGTCGAGCTATTTTAGAAATTTCAATTTGGTTCCTGGTAATATTTTTTTGAAATTCGGAAAAACCGGAACATTTTCGTTATTTTTTTGGTAAACTGTCATATCTATAGTTTATTATTATTAGTTTTTTAATTTAAAAACATCGTACAAAACCTTAGAATATACTCTTTCTTACGGTACAGTTATTTTTGAAATGGGTTGATAAATAAATTCGATGATATCAAAAGTTGGTCATACAAATTTTGAAATATTGGTAAATTTCCGTCAATTTTTATTAACTGTCATATCTATAGATTATACTATTATTTTTTTAATTTGAAAGCATCATTGAAAACCTTAGAATGTACTCTTTCGTATGGTACAATTATTTTGGAAATTTGTTATTAAATAAATTTTCAATGCGATTATTAGTTGTTGATATAAAAATTTCGGGAAAACACAAAACTAAAACTGCATATGTGTAGCTTAATACTATTAGTTTTAAAATTTGAAAATACCACGTGAAAGCTTGGAATACACTCCTTCTTAAGGTAAAATTAATTTTAAAATTGGTTCATAAATAATTTCGATACAATCAAAAGTTGGTCATACAAATTTCGTAATTTTTAGATCGCGGAGCGATTGCATTCTCTTCATATGAAGGTTACATTTTCTGACTAACTTATATATTTGCCAGATATCAAATTTATCATAGCAACGTTTTTTTTTTTATTTGGCGAGGAAAAAGGCTCGCTTTTTTCACTCTACTCGCAGACGGCTTCCCGAGAAAGTAGAGATCAGAAAATTAAGAGATTAACATGGTCTATTTAAAATTGTAGAGGGAACAAGATGGAGAAGATTTTTACTGATGCGTTACTGATTCATTGAGTGTTAAAATAAAGAAAAGAGAAATCACTTGCGAAAAGAATGTTGATTTGTAAAGCAAACCAAAAAGGATTGCGTAGCAATTACCGGGGGCTCGCGAGCAGAGGACGGAGCCCCTTAGTTTATACAATATTTGCAATACATTTAAATTAGAAATTAAAATGTCGATTTTTTCGTAATTCTCAGATTTAAACTTGATTTGCTTGAAGCACATCGGTAAAAGTTATCTCGATTCTGATTCTGTCGTCTATGAGTGCTCACAATTTTTTAATAAGTGTATTAATTATATACTTGTGAATAACTACATGCAACTGTAATATTTATGATGAGATTAAGACATGAAATCATTCATCAGTATTGGAAGAAACATCACAGAAGCATAGGTGTGACTAGGGTTGATGACTGAGGGGGGAGGAGTTCAGTCCCGAGAAGTATGAACTGTACACCAATAAAAAGGTGAAGCATCTGGAGACTTTTCAGGGAAATTTTCGCATTTTTATGTTAAAAATCACATAATATATTGATACTTTGTTTCGTAGAACATTGACAAAATTATTAAAAATTTTGCGTCTAGCAAATGTTAGTCACTTTTATTTCAAATAAAGTCGTTTTAAACAATGTTATTTTATAGTATCATACATGAGAAACACATTGTTTGGTTTAACAACAAATTATTTAAGGATAGTCTTGAATTACACTAAAACCTTGCTAATTCAAACCCCCCGTTCATCCGCTTTTGGTTAATCCGAACCATCTGTTTTTAAAATTTGAGAAACAAAATTCAGTAAATCAGTGACAACATATATTACAATTATTGAAATATAAAACATCATTGGTAAGGATGCACATACATTCAGATTTCTAGATTATCATAAAATTAGAAAGAATAGAAAAATAATCACTAGAATTTCATGAACAATAAACATTTGGATAAAATTAATTAGCTTTTGCTGTGATAAATACATATAAACATTTTCCTAGTTGGTTCTTCAAAAAACTTATTCTAAATCAGGGCTCGAAATACCCGGGTGCACAGGTGCACTGTGCACATGAAAATATAATTGTGCACCTAATTTTTTCCCACCTTGTGCACCTAATTTAAAAACTTAGGTGCACAAAGTGCACCTGTATTAAAAAATCTATTTCGAGGCCTGTTCTAAATTATACATAAAAATCAAGTGAAAAAAAAATTTCACTTTTGTCGTGCATTTACGTATATTTCCGTGTATAAGCCGAAAATTTTTGGAACTTTTTCTAAAGCTACAGTGGGGAGAGGGGTCGACTTATATACGGATCCTCTAATTTCGCCAAAAACTAAGGTACATTTCCCTTAGCCGGGCGCAAGCGATAAATCGCTAACTATCGCCAAATATAGCACACAAAATAATAATTGAATATCCTTAATTAATTAGCACATAAAAATAACAATTGGAAAGGGAACATTTTTTGATACAGCTGTTATATTCGGATATCCCTGTGGTAACAACTTCGAATTCTTTACGAGCAATTAACGATTTTTATAGCAACTCCAACGGGTGTTGGGAAAGCAACCCTATTTTTTTACTACGTGCCATCCGGACTCGGATCCGAATCCAACAGCTGTTCCAATTTTTAAAGTATTTTAACTTACGTTTTAAATACAGCCTTTAAGCAAAAAAGAGAAAAATAAGTCATATAAATCCTTCAAATTCCGTGTCTGAATCCGAGTTTCCAAATAGTTCGTAAAATTCGGCTTTACTCATTGGGAGGTTCTGATGTGTATCATCATCAGTTCCAATGCCATTTCCGTACTAGAATTTATATGTTCTTCATACATTTAGAACGTATGGTTTGAACGTCACAAAAACAAAAAATTTGTTTTTAATTTTTATTTCGCTTTATATACAAGTTTTGAATTTTGGGTAAATTTTTGAAGAAAACAAACCCCCCCCCTATGGCTTATACATGGATCGGCTTATATACGGTATTAATATTATGACTGTGAAAATAATTTTTATTTTCATATAATCCAGTTTAAATAGCCATAAAGCTTAAAACTATTATTGCTCTTCATTAACAAATTTGACTATCTTTTATGACGAACTGAATGGGGGGTTGAAACCCCAACTCCCCCTGGTTACGCCTATGAACTAATGTACCATTGTTTCATCGATTACATTTCTTTATTACACAAGAAAAACATTATTTAAAATTAAGTTATGAATAGCTTGTGCAATATTAACAAGGGATTAATTTGTGAAAAACTCATTATATGTGTATATATATATATATATATATATATATATATATATATATATATATATATATATATATGTTAGCAAAATTTTTCTCAACTGAATAGGGGAGGGGTTGAACCCCCAACCTCAACTGACGGCTATGGTTATTACACAAGTAAAACATTAATTAAAATTAAATTAATTAAAAATAAGTTATGAGTTTGTGTAGTTATTAACCAAGAGATTAATTTGTGATAAACTCATTATATATATTAGGTGTAGTAAGAAGTTTTAAAGCGAGTTTTGTATGACGTCTACTGCAAAATAGCATACCAATCAGTACACCACGTTAGTGTCATGTGATAGAAACCGGATCAGAGATATCAAACCGACGCAGAAGCTAGGGAAAAAGAGAACGTAAGTTGGAATTTTGAAGGTATAAGATGTCATACGATAAGACATTTATTCGTCACTGCATTCATTACGAATTTCACCAGCAAAAAAGTGCTGCAAAAGCATGTCAATCAATTTGTTCTGATTTAGGGGTGAATATCGTATCGAAAAGCACATGTGAGTATTGGTTTCGACGTTTTAAAGATGGCGATTTTGAGGTGAGCGATCGACAATGTAGCGGCGCTCCATTGAAGGCTATCCATGACGATTTGCAAACACTTCTCGATAAAGATGCATCTCAAACGCAAAATGAACTTGCTGAACAGTTAGGAGTATCACAATAAACGATATCTAATGGTTTACATGCAATGATTAAGATTCAGAAGTCAGGAAAATGGGTGCCACTTGCATTGAGGACGACCTTGTCTTGAAGTGCATGAATCTGTTAAACAGGCAACACAGAAAATCTTTCTTGTGGAAAATCGTGACAGGAGATGAAAAATGGATCTGTTACGACAGTCCGAAACGCAAAAAATATTGGGCGAATCCCGGCGAAGCAACAACATTAACGCCGAAAAAAAAAATTCACTGCAAAGAAGTTCTCCTATGCATCTGTTGGGATATGAAGGGAGTACCCTATTACAAATTGCTGAAGTCAGGTGTAAGTGTAACTGCTGAACGCTATAAACAACAATTACTGCGATTACAACAGGAAATCGATCGAAAACGTCCGGTTACTGGCAAAGGTTTGCGGACCGTCAAATTGCTCCATGACAATGCACTGCCGCATGTTGCAAAAGTGGTCAAGGACACGTTAGTAACACTTGGTTGGGAAGTTTGGAATAAACGGCGTATAGCCCCGACATAGCCCCTTCAGACTGTCATTTGTTTCGGTCTATACAGAATGCCTTGTCTTCTGTAAACTTCCGGACAGTGGACGACGTACGAAAATGGGTTGACGACTTCATTGTGTCAACAGAGGAATCTTTCTACGCTGCTGGCATCCGTGAACTAAATGACCGATGGAAGAAGGTATTAGATAATGATGGAGGTTATTTCGATGAATAAAAGTATTATTATCAACTCTAAAATACGTATTCATTTCTTTGACACATGCTTTAAAACTTCTTACTACACCTAATATATATATATATATATATATATATATATATATATATATATATATATATATATATATATATATATATATATATTAGAATTTTTTTTTTCTCAACTGAATGGGGATGACCCCTCCCCCCCCCCTGGTTACGCCTATGGTCATGTGCATCAGCCCCCAATCTGCATCTTTTTGCTTCGTTGGGTCAATAGGAAGATGTGAAATTCAGTTTTGGATACATAAAAGTTTGAAAATGCTACCAGGTTGAAAGCTGTTTCATTTTTTTCCACAGAAGAAAAATATTGCGATTTTTTTCAATCTGTATTGTATTCTAAGTATAGAGAAACGAAATGATTTACATTAATATGTGCAACTAGTGTTTTTTAAACAAAATTTATTCACTGTCACCGATCTTTCTATTTTCTTTTAATTGTTCTTTTTAAAAAATCACACCGACACCACTGTCTTATTAAAGAGCAACTTCACAAACATGCAATTCAAATTTTTCTTTAATTTCCCAATATACTTTTATCGAAACACAATTGCCTTGTCTGAGAGGTGGCTTTATATTTTGATTCTATTTATTATAAGGTAATCAACCATCATTTAGGGAGGACAGTCCTCCCTAGAAAAGTGTCCTCCTTTTCGATACGTAAAAGCTAATTTGTGAATTTTTAAATATTAAAAAAAAAAAATTCACTATAATGATGAAAAAACAGGTGCATTGGAAAGATATTGAATCTTGCGTCCAGTTTTTATCCATAGAACTACCGGACATCAAAATAGACGACAGTTGTCTATTTGAAGAAATTGGAAAACTGAATATTTATTTAAATTCTGAATGTTGGTCGAGTGGGAAAACGAACATGTTGAATTTGATAAAAGATGGGTGGAAATATTCAACAGTGTGATTCAAGTAGTGTGATGAGTGTTTATGTACTATATTAGACATAATAATTAAAGAATACCCAGATAGATTTATGATTTCAAAGAACATATTTTAGCAATGTAATTGGTGAGTGAACCACATGAGTTGATATCTCTAAATAACCCATAGAACTAATATATATGGAATTAATTGAACAAGGATAAGATAGCAAAAAGAAGATTTTTGATACAAAAATATATCCCATTGAAATATAGCAAAATAGTTTTATACCCATGTTTACATAAACACGTTCATCGTCTGCAGTCTTGCTTTGCAACTAATTGCTGTTGCTAATCAACTATTTCATACCTTACACATTAAAATTAATTTAAGGAATCTGGTAGCTCAACTTCCTATAAAAGACCTAAAGCGGTGTTCGACTAAAAACTGGTGTCTTATATCCAGTTATTATCTAACAAAAAAAAAAAAAAAAACGAAATCTCATAAGTTAACTAATATTAGATTTTTTTCAAAAATAATATAGGCTTTTAAAATTAATTAATGAATAATATACAGAGTGTATGTAATACAATTGCAATAAAATTTTATTTCAATAACTTAGAAAGTTATTTTGTTCATAATTATAATTTTTTTTTGTACTGATATCAAAAGTAGATGGTAATATTATAATAAAAATAATGTAAATTAATAAATTTTACTTAGTAAGCAGTGGTTCACCATCCCTGGCATAGATCAGCTCAGGCGTTGCTTCGTCATCTGACCGTGGTTCAAAATTACGAGGTGTTGTCCTCGCATCTTTCCCTTAAGGGATTGAACCCGGACCGTCGTCAATAGACCGTTGTGTTGCTCTAGTACGACGTTAACTAAAATTACCATTACCATTACCCTTGCATAGGCCGACCAACAGGTATAGTGGTTAAGGTGTTAGCCTCTAGATCGGAAGGTTCCTGGTTCGAATCCGGGTCCGGGCATGGATGTTTGTAAACGTATGGTGTAGAGGCGGCTGGTGCACCTTAAATCTGTCGTGGCCGAAAGTCCTCACGTTGGGTTGGCGTGGAAGTTTGGAGAGTGGGGTGCGAGCTCAGGTGTTGCTTCGTCATCTGACCGTGGTTCAAAATTACCAGGCGTTGTCCTCGAATCTTTCCCTGATTCCGGACCGTCGTCAATAGCCCGTTGTGTTGCTCTAGTACGACGTTAACTAGAATTACCATTTTTTACCCTTGCATAGACCTTGATAGTTCAGCATTTTCTCTTATGCCTGGAATCTAAAAAACGTACACCAAACCACAAAATTAAGAGTAATATCTCGGTTTTTTTTTAAATGATAAATATATCGACAGTTAAATTTTTTCTAAAATATGTTCAGGTAATGGTAATTTTGAGTTAACGTCGTACTAGAGCAACACAACGGGCTTTGGACGACGGTCCGGGATCAGTCCCTTGTGGGAAAGATCCGTGGACAACACCTCGTAATTTTGAAACGGTCAGATGACGAAGCAACACCTGAAGTGGCACCCCACTCTCCAAACTGTCCACGCTAAACCAACGTGAGAACTTTCGGCCACAACAGATTTTAGGTGCACCAGCCGCCTCTGCACCATTCTCTTACAAACATCCATGTCCGCACCCGGATTCGAACCAGTAACCTTCCGATCTGGAGGCTAACATCTTAATCACCATACTAAAGTGCCTATATAATAAGAGTGGCGACAAGGGGTCCAAATTTGTCCCAATGCGCATGCGCTGCAGTTTTTTTTTTCTACCAGAATCGTCTCAAAGCAGGTTGCTGGGCGAATTAATATATAATTTCAAGGAGAACAAAAAGCATATGATTGTTATAATATGGATACATTCGGTATAAATGAATCATATAAACGCTCAATTACATGCGCAATTGATGAGATGATTGCACAACGCGCTAACTTATATTGCTGGAAACACCATATTGTTCAAAAAAAGCTATTTACTTAAAAAGTATTCAAATTTATACTGACAAAACACTAAAATAATAATAAATAAACATTCTAGAACACGAAATGGAACATGAATAAGCTATATTTTCTTTTTAATTTAATATACACACGTTTTTCTCGAACTCGCTTTCTAAAAATAAAAGAAACTGCCATTTTTAATTCCAGCCAATCAGAGCAGACTTTGCTCATAGGGGATTGATCCTGGACCGTCGTCAATAGCCCGTTGTATTGCTCTAGTATGACGTTAATTAAGATTACCTTACCCTTTTCGAACCGAGCCACCAAATCCTTCAACATTGCCAACTGTCAACAAATATAGTAATTTTACGGTTTGGCAACACTCAATCACGAGCTTTCTGTTTAATTTTGTTGTCTGTTCTGTCAGTTAGTGTAGGTCTTGGGGGTGTGTAATTAACAGGTTCTATAAGGCTCAAATTAATAAACCATGTCTTTCAGGGCTGTCCATGAGAAGCAAAAACTTATCCAAGATAAGTGTCAAATTATTTTGGGAAATTTGTTGCGTGAAGAGGACAATAAATATTGTGTTGATTGTGATGCTAAAGGTGAGTTTTGTTCTTACATGGAAATAGTGTTCGAGAGAAATTGTTAATTTAAAATATTTGATCACTTTTGTTATTATAACTTTGCATTCAATTTTGTTTTTAGAAGTATATTTTTTTTGTTCAAATCTGCTAGCATTCGAATATCTTTGTTTTAATTCCTATAAAAATATTAGTTCCGTTTTAAGCACTATCATAATACAGTAGAATCTGGAGTAAATTATGATTTTTCATGTTCGTTATTCTTAATTTTAAAACTATATTATTATGAATAGCTAGATTCCACTATGAATATAGTCAGAATATGCTTGCAACATAGTATCAATCACTTGTTTTCCATTTGTTGTATGTTCCTATAAATTCTATTCTGGGTGATTCTATAGCAAATATATTTGAAGAATACTATATAAAATCAAATTTTCTGTTTTAATTCAAGTGCAGAAGCATTATTTAATTATATTTTTATTTTATGCAATGTAATCTCAAGATTTAATTTAATATTAAATCACTTGTTTTTTGTATTCTTGGAATCAATCAGAATTGCTCAAATTCTGGATTGTTACACAAAATATGCACTTGGTCACAATAGTGTTCATCGACCTCATGGTTTTCTATTTTTATGAATGTTAGAATTTAAATTTTACCACCATTTAAAAAAATTTTAGTTTTGTCAGTAGTTTGGTCTCCTATCAAGACAATAATCTATCAAACAATTAAATACTGAGAAAAGTTTTTTGGAAAAAATGTTTAAAATATAATGTAACCTATGAACTGAAGAATTTGACCACCTACCCATAAAAAGTACGAATGCTTAACAAAAATGTGAAAATCAATGTTGAAGATTTGTTTGCATTTTGTCTCACATCTTTCATTGTTTAAGTATGAATAGCACTGTTAGCACCAGGTATTTGTTCAAACTGTATCCATTTTCATTCTACTGCTTGAAATTAAATTTTCACTTGTATTTGACTATTTATGGTGTAAAAAATGCTCTTTAAGATGAGGCTAGATTTTAAGTCATTTTGATCTTTTATCTACTAACCACACCTTTGTATGCAAATCACTAGGTACCTACTTTTTGAGTTGCTGACAAGGTAGGCCAAAATCTGTTCCTGAATTCAAACTCACTGCCAAAAAGTTTCATATTTCTTTTTAATAGGTTAATATATGCATATATTGAACCTTAGTACTTGTAATATATTCAAGTATATCTATTCCAGCTGCTGACACATGACCCTAGATCATTTCCGAGAGTATCGGAATTTGACAGGAATGGATATTACACTAATCGAACTCTGATTTGAGCTCAATTTTCTACTTGTTTGCATATATTTTCAAGAACATTAATTCAGAGTTGAAAATTGATTGTCTCTACTTCAGTTTAATATTACTTTTTAATTTAAAGGAAATTCAAATCAAAGTTTGTTCAATAGCCAATCAAATGCAGATCATATTTTGTTAATAACTTTTGTATGTGAATCAGCAGCAGGAGTAGATGCCCTTGAACTTATTATTGGGACTAAGGTTCAATAAGCATACAATAATTCAAATTAATGTTTTTAAAGATTAAAGTGCAGATTTTGGTTCAGCTTGACAATAATCCAAAGCAGTGTTTTGTATGCAACAGTGTGATTGGTACACCAAAGATATGAAAAACCTGAAATCTCTGACTTCACCTTAACACCTATATGAAGAAATCATACATTTCTTTTCTCTCTTTATTAAAAAAAAAGTCACTGTCGCAGCAGGATTGAAAACTGTTTAGCTTGATTCTTAGAAAAAGTAAATTATCAGAAATTTATGAAATTATCATGATTTGTTAAAAATTGTCCAGTAAACACGACGAAGACAATTTTTCCCCGATGTGGCTATTAGTTTAAAGTTTATTAAGTGTCAAAGTTGAAAGGAGCGAAATTTCTACTGCGAGTGAGCAAAACACGTACAAGTCTTTAGCCGTGAGTTTTTTTAAGAGTACCTCTAAACATGAATTTTTGCAGCTCGTCAATTTTTTTTTAGAAATTTCAATTTGTTTCCTGATAATATTTTTTGAAATTTGGGTAAAATCATAACTTTTTTTACTGTTTTTTAAATTTGAAAATATTGTAGGAAACCTTAGAATGTCCTCTTTCTTACGGTAGAATTATTTTTGAAATTGGTTAATAAATAAAGTCGATGAGATCAAAAGTTGGTTGTACAAATTTCGGAATATTGGGAAATTTTCGTTACTTTTTGTTAAAACTGTCATATCTATAGCTTAATACTATTTTTTCTTAAATTTGAAAACCTTAGAATGTACTCTTTTTTATGGTACAGTAATTTTTACAAGCGGTTAATAAATAAAGTTAATGCAATTAAAAGTGGGTCACACAAATTTCGGAACTTTGAGATACTAATTTCCGATACAAAACTAAAACTGTCATATCTCTAGCTAAATACTATTAGTTTTAAAATTTGAAAATACCACGTGAAAGCTTAGAATGCATGCAATCGAATGGTATATTTATTTTAAAAATTGGTTAATAAATAAATTTGATGCGATAAAAAGTATAATTTCACGATAGTGTATAAATTGTTCTCACATTAGCGCGATGGAATGTAAAACGCCTTCCATGAAACCAAGGCCAGTTCACTGTAACGTCATGAAGGAGTGGGAGGGGGGGAGTAGGGAGGGGGGGAGTAGTTTTCACAGTCACAGGAGGACTCTGCGATAAGAGTTGGTGAGGGCTCTATTTTTCGCTCAACTCTCAGATGTTTTCCCGACAAAGTAGAGATTACAAAATTATACCAGATCAACGTGGTTTATTCAAAATTGTACAGGGTACAAGATGAAGGTTTTTTACTGATGCGGCTATTATTTCAGGCTGCATTAAGTGTTAAATTAAAAAAAAGGGAAATCACTTGTGAAAGGAGTTTTTGTTTGCCAAGCAAACCAAATGGGATTGCGTAGCAATCACCACGTTTTAGTGAGCAGGGGGTGCAGCCCTCGCTGTGACGTCATGGATCAGAAAGTCAAATGAGGTTTATATGAATTATTAAGATAGTTTAGCCGTCACAGGAGATTGACTCTGCAAAGGAGTGTTGGTTTGCGAAGCAATCCCCAGTGGTGTTGGCGTGCGTAAGCAAGTAGGAGGTGGAGCTAAACCTTTATCTTATCTTTTATCTTTACCTTTATCTTGCAAATCATCTTTTGTAAGTGCATTATTAGTGAAATGCATCACAATATCTCTTCAAGCATAATAGAGTGAAATTGGTTCCAGTTTGACCAAATACTTGGTTCAAACAGTGGTATTTAAACTTAAAGTAATGTAAGGTGTAGAATTACAAAAATATCTTAGACATTGATTTTCATGTTTTTGATTAATATATCCTTTTTATGGTAGATGGCCAAATACTTTTGTGTTTTAATTTGTGGATCTTATTACATTTTTATATTTTTAGCAAAATTTTTAATAATTCGGTTAGTTTGATGGGAGACTAAAATAAGAAGACAAACCTTATACTGTATCTCTGATAAAATCTTAAATCACAGTTTTTTTAGTACATCCTTGTAAAATTCATGAAAATAGTAAGCAAAACTTGCGAGGACAAATACTTTTGTGACCTATAGCTACATAAAGCCTACTTTATGTGAGCATGTTTTCTGTTTAACTCGTATGAAAGACGAATCACTGAGTTGTGTTTTTATTTTATGAAATGTTTACTTACAAGTTAAAACTATTACAATTTAAATGCTATTTTTGTATAGCAGCTCAGTTTTGGTATCAAATATGTTACCCAATAAGTCAATTGGTTAGAAACCTTGTTCTACAATAGAATTTGGGTTCAGAAATTGTTTCAATAATGGATAACAAATTGATGCTTGCGATAAAGTATATGAAATCTTGAGTTTAAATCCCAATTTCACCTTGTAAGTTCTTTGTTTTTGTATCCACTTTAAACTATATGCCTTTCATTGCTTAGTGGGTTTATCATCTGCTCGAGGAACCTGGGAGCTGTGGGTGATGCTGGTTCGATTCTTCCCTAGTGTATTATCTCTTCTGTGTTGATAACCTTTCTTGTGTGCAAGTCTATTTACTTGACATTTGGCGAAACATGGCCAAATATAGCCTTTGTGCTGTATTAAATAAACAACCTTTAAAAGACTTTTGATATGTTGGTAACTGTTTATGGTTTGATAACTGTATAGGTTTTGAAATCAGCAGTCACTAGTCATATTTTACAACTATATTTTCTTTTGATGACTGACATTTTGTATTGAGTTGTCATTTTTAGCCTAACTTTTCTGAAATTTCTTTTTGAATCCTAGGCATAAATTCTGACGGATCAACCATTTAGTCTTTTACAATTCATACTTTTTAAAATGGACACATGAAAGTCCATGCCCCAGTCACAGTGTGTTTATACTGCATCCATATAAACAATTAATTTTTAAATGTATCGAAGGGAAACAATTTTGCAACTGCATGAAAGAGTACCAAAGTTTAATATTTTTTCAGTTAAAGAAAAATAATTATGATTGAGATGCCTCAATCTACACTTTTTAAGGAATTAGTGGCAAAAGCTCTTTATTTTTAAACAATTTTAGTTGTCCCCTCTCTTTGTTTTCCAACATCTCCCTTAATGTTTAGCTTTTTAAATAGCTAATCTTCAGTTTCTGGCATTGTCTTTGGTGGTGGGGAATAAGGAATTAGAAGCTAGAGCTCTCTAATAATTTTAAAACAATTCTTATTGTGATGGTTAGCTATTTACAGCATTCGAAATCATGGGTGGTCTGCTGGTCTGAGACTACTAAAAATATGATCGTACCAGGAGGTTAAACATCTGGGTGGTTCACTGGACCAGTAGCTATATTGAGAAATCAATTGCACATGATTTCTTTTAACCTTTAGACTGGCCGGTACAGCAGTTCTACCATGATCGCGCGCCAAGAAAGAATTTTGACAACAGCCAGTACATCAGTTATATCTTGAAAGTTATAAGAATTGTGCCAAGAAAGAATCATGCATGTTATATCTATAGCCATAGTCAAAAGGTTAAAATAATTTACAAATCCCAAACCTCACTTTCAGTAAGCTGACAAAATTTATTTTGGTCATGTGATCGAGAATTTGGAAATTCATATCAGCATATACTGGGGTCGTTTCTGCCTCCAAATTGCAAACACAATTATTGGCGCCTGTTGAATCATTTAGCATTGCTGATTGGCAGGTCCTAAAAGAAAGTGTGCTGTGGAGTATTTCCGGTCTCGTTATCGCTATCTGTGTGAGTGGGCGCGTGTGACCACATGGTTTATCACACTCTGTCCTTTTTCGAGTGGGGCAATTTGAATTCTTCAGAGACTTGCAGCTAATAAAAAAAATATATATACTATTTGACAGAATTTTTACAGCAAAGTAAAAATTTCACACATTGAATTAATATCAGGGATGAGATTCTTAGAACTTTAGTCGGTATTTCCGACTTTTCTTAAAATTTTGAGAATATACCGATTTTTATCATTTCTTAAGAAAAAATTATTTTGCTCTTTTTGTCTTCAATAAACGTAAAATGAGCCAAATGAGACATATCTTGCCAACATTGCACTCATAAATTTTGCCAAGCTGAATAAGTCTGCAAATTCCTGTTTTAAAAGAATCTTTAGAAGCAAATAAGCTTAATGGCAAACTTGGATTTTGAACTAGTTAGCTTACGTTGTTGCTGTAAATTTTGTAGGTAAAGCTATGGTTTCCTAAGAAAGCGGAGCTATTATATAGCTGCCGTGGTCCCATGGTATGTCATGATGCGGCAGAAAAGGTATAAATGAAATATTTTAAGTTGATCAGCTTTTAATCGGCAGTTTTTCTTTCAACTAGAAAATAAGATGCTCGGTTATTTAACCGATAAAGTTATTTCGTCTTTTATGGCAACCTCGGCAATCGGAAAGATTTTTTTTGAATATTCTAGAAAGTACTTTCAAAATCAATTAAAACTTCTTTCCCGACTTTAGAAGTGCGCCTAGGCGGTAGACACCACTTTAAACATAGACTGCAGCTATTTTTTGAAACCGAAATTTTCAAAATGATGCTTCTTTTAAAGGCAATATTTATGATTGTTTTAATAAGTAAAATTATTTCTTGAATAATATGGGTTATTAATTTTAAGTTTTATTTGATTTAAAGTTGACAAAATTAGAAAATAAGAATATTTAAGGGAAAATATAAGCCGACGGAAATTGGTTAGATAGTTTGAAAAAAGTCATTTTGTATTCGAAAATAGGTTAATTCAAACTGAATTAAGTTATATTTTATTTAAAACAGGGGTACAGCTTCAGTCTATGTTTATAGCAACAACCTCGGCGCACTTCTTAAATCGCTAAGGAAATAATTATTTCAAATGAACCAATGAAATCAAATGACAATTTAACGGATTTTGAAAGAACTTTTTAGAATATTCAAAATTAAAGTTTTAAACTTTCCACTAGTCCAGGTTGTCTTAAAATCCGTAATACATATGGGTGACCTTAACCTGTCATTACTCGCTACTAGAAGTGCTCCAATACCGTTACCACCGCTATAAATGTAGAGACAAGCTGTACCAAAACAGGTTTTGATTTGTTTTAAATTAATTATATTTTTAGCGATTTATTAAGGTAAAAATTGGTGAAAAGCTATAGTTATGCTAATTTTTATTTTTAGTGTCGATAAAAAGTTTTCATACAGGGTGCATTATGAAAGTAATGCGCATAATTTTATTGTGACGCGACTATCCACATCGCAGTGTGCTCGGAATGGTTGAAAAATATGGTGGCGAATCTGCCCTTCCAAACGTGCCCAGTCTCGGTTCACTCCGAGCAGTTGGAGTAATAGGACGTGTATTCGCGCAAAGCCTTTTTTTCGATTGTGTCACGGCGGGATGGAGTTTTCGCTGAAACAGCGGTATGCGATAAAGTTTTGTGTGCAGCTTGGGAAGAATGCAACGGAAACTTATCAAATGGTTCAAGAGGTCTTTAAGGAGACACACAATCTTCTCCCAAACCCCAAAAAGCGCGCATGAGCAAGTCTCGCATCGAAACAATGCTGATTGTCTTCGTTGACATCCGAGGAATGGTCCATTTTGAGTTTGTACCGCAAGGACAATTTGTTAACACAGCTTTTTACCTGGAGGTGCTCAAGAGACTGAATCGCCGTGTCGCGCGCGTGAGGCCTGACATCACAGACGTCTTCAAGCCACGACAGTGCCCCCAGCCTTCGTCGTCACCAACTACCTGACCCATAGCAAGACCCCCTTGGTACCCCAGCCTCCTTACAGCCCTGACTTAGCTCCGTGTGACTTGTTTTGTTCCCCCGACTGAAGAGAGAGCTGAAGGGAAAGCACTGGGAGTCGGTGGAGAACATCCAACATCATGTTACAAGGTTTATGAGAGGCATTCCAATCGAGGAGTACCAGGGTGCCTTCCAGGCGTGGCAGAATCGTCTCTACAAGTGTATTGATGCACAAGGGGACTATTTTGAAGAATTTTAACCATTTGTACCAATCAAATCAATATATCTATTTTTCCCAGAAAATGCACATTACTTTCACAATGCACCCTGTATAACATTTATGCTATTTGATAAAATTAGTATTTATTTAATTTATTCTTTTGTATAACATAGTGTTTTTATTTCTTGTTAATTGTAACTTAAAAAAATTGCACCATTGGTGAAATGTTCAAAAATAGGCATAAAAATAGCATTTTCAACTTCATGCAACTTATTTTATACTATTTACAGAATTGCCAAGATATTTTTCTTTTTGTGCGAAATACAGTTTCACACGCCCCTTTTTTTATTAGCAAAATTTGAATTTACGCGTATTTTCAGACTTTTTGTCCTTTTTCCACTCTTATGCCTGTAACATGTGATTATCTAAATTAATTTATTATTTATAGAGGACCAGCTATGATGGCAGCAGACCAGTATATTTTCGTATACACTGGTCCTTGGGAACAATCAGCTATGTTTCTTTTCTAATACTGGTTATTTAGATACTTGTCGGTTAGCGTGACAATCCTGGCCAGACAGTACTGTCTTGTGCTTGGCACAGCTTATCATCTTTTGGATCTTGCACCATAAAACCCAACCCAAGGCAAGACAGTGGTGTTCGTGGTCATTCAGCACATGTGGTCGGCCACTACACTGTCTACAGTGAGTGTTAAAGTCTTCTATGACATATTCTTAATACACATGTGACACCTAGATCATAGGATGTTCTTGCCACCATTCCTTGTTGAAACTCCAATAATCAGCTTGCATTAATCTTATTGGTGGTTGTTCTATCTGACACACAAAGTTACGCCTCACAACTTACAAATCGAAATGTGCATCAAAGGATTTATATGCTGACAGCACCTATTAAAACTGCATTCTGCTATCCCAGGACTTTTGGTACTTCAGTATATATTTTTCAAGTATGAGACTTGTATATGAATAGCTCTCTCTATATAGTATTTGAAACTATTTAAAAAAACCTCCAGGTTGTACTGAAGGCGGCAGACATACAATGAAAGTTTTATTAGAAGTATAAAAACATAACATTGGTTTGCTTCGCAAACGAACTCCACAGACAACGCCATTGATGGCTTCGAATTGGTATTATCAAAAACATAAATCAAAGCATGCTAGAATCGGAATACTTAGCATGGTTCCAAAGGCATTAGGATGAAAAACGCTTGTGACGTCAGCAGTCGAAAATAGCAAAATCCCCTCATTCAAGAACGTCACATTTTGTAGAGAATAACGAAAGGTGAAGAAAACTAATAAATTAATTTTAAAATGTTTTAGATTAAATTTTAAAATTAAGGTGTTACACAAGTATAGCAAAAAATTAAAACTACCTGTGTGCCAAATCTCATTATTTAAGAGTGCCATAGATTCGTCAGGACAGTCCACACATAGACATAAATACTTCCTTTTATAACAGTAGAGAAACATAATCTAAGATGCCTGTCTGAATTGGTTTCTTGATTATTTTTATTGTTTCAAATTATGATTTACTTAACAATTTTTAAATACTAGCCCGTCAGCACACGCGCTACTTTCCGCTACGTTAGCACACGCGCGGGATAAATTTTACCCCACTTTTGCTCCGTGTATGATCAGAGTACGATACATAATTGAACTTAAAACAAGTTTTAAAATTAAAATATGAATCAATGTGAATAGTTTAAAATAATTTTTGGTGAAATTCTTTGATATTTATTGTAGAAAATCGACTTTCCAGTTGAACGTGTATTTTAACAGAAATTTCTACACATAAATCTTCAACAGACGAATTTTATGCCATAAAATATAGAAAATATTTATAAAACTAACTTTTTTAAAATGAACACTAGTTTATTAATATTTAGAAGCCTAAATTTGGTATTCCTTGTATTGAAAAGTTTTGAGAAAACAATACCTAAAGTTTCTGCAAAATCTATCAAAAAATTCTACTAATGAGTACATAATATAGGTATAATTTTTTATAAAAATACCACTTGCCTGTATTTTAGTCACTCCATCTGCTTATTTTTTGAACAATGTTCACAAAAAATCACAACATGTCTTTTACAGATTAATTTACTGCATTCAGAACAGGACACCGATGTTTTTCTGTCATCCCTCCTGGAACACATATCGCAACGTCCGGAAGCTCTTTTTGGAAATTTTTCTGGCTGAAGATTTTCTTCTCCGGCTAATCTCTTCACGCCAATTCGAAATTCTTTTGAAAGAGATGGGACATTTGAACGCATGCGTAAATGGTCTTTCACTAATTCAAGACCCAACTCTTTCAGGAAAGCTCTCCTGTTCAAATTTCCTTGTTGATTATTTGAACGGTGAATGATGAAAGCATTTATGCCCGCAATGTTCATCAGTCCAAAAAAAATTGTCAGAGGCCATCGACGGCATCTTCTTGAAACATAATACGTTCCACATAGTTCATCGACTGTATCTATGCCACCTTTTGTTAAATTGTAGAAAGTGATCATTTCGGGTTTTTGTTGTTCGCCCGACGAAGGATCAATTTTGTCATCATCATGAAGCGAGGACAGAACAAGCACTGATTTATTCTTTTTTGGAACATAGGATACTAGAGTCAACTCCTTATCATTGAACCCAAAAAGAGATGAATTAATCTCTCTTGTTTTGTGTGGCAAAAATTCAAGAGGGATTTCGCGTTTGTTTCTGCGAAGTGTTCCTACGCAAGTAAGTTTGTGATCCTTCACTAAATCATTAGCTAACAGGATACTCATAAACCAATTATCCATGGTAATGTTTCTCCCTGTACCACTAATGGGAGATATGAGCCTCTTTACAACATCCACTGCTTTATTTGATAACCTGTAAGGTCCAACAGGTTGTTGTCCAGCGTAAATTTCCAAGTTGTACGTGTAAAATGTTCGGGAATCACACAAAGTAAAAATTTTAATTCCATACTTAGCTGGCTTGCTCTTGATATATTGTCTGAACTGACATCTTCCTCGAAAGGGCTCCAACTTTTCATCGATAGTGCAATATTCAGACACAGAATAAATTTCCTGTATGTTTTTGATGAAAGTTTCAAATGCCTCTCTGATGGGTGCAAGTCTGTCCGTCGTCTTTCTTTCGGCTCGTGAATTAATATCATCAAACCTGAGGCATCTCAATAAAAAATGAAATTGGTTGATTGACATCGTTGTTTGAAAGATGCGCATGCCACATCCATCCGTCGACCACAAATCTTTAGCATTGAGATGAGCAGCTCTCAACACACCAGCATAAAACAATAGTCCAAACAATGCCTTTAGTTCGGCTTCATTTGTGTCTCGAGCATCACGTTCCCTGAAAAATTTACTTCTCACTGTTGAGATATAAATATTTGTCGACTTAATCAAAATATGCATTATTTGGTCATCAAAAATTTTCGTCAAGCATTCCAGGGCGTTTTCAAATTTCTGTAAAGTTTCTTGGCACCAGGTAAATGGGTTACAATGTTTTTAGACCTCGTTCAAACATTTTTTGGTGGATGCTCTTTTAGCCAGACAGTTCCGTCTTTTCCTAAAAAAGAATTTTCTGCAGTCAATGATTGTGGATCAAAATCATCGGATGAATCAATTTCTTGTTCTGATCCAGTCAAATGATCACTTTCTGCAACATTATCTTTTTCCGAATCAGAGTCGTCGAGTTTGCTCTCCGTTTCAACGCTTGCAAGGAGATCCCGCAGTCTTTGCTGTTCACGTTCATAAGCGCTCATTTCGTCAGCCGTTTCGTCCCGCAATGCTAGACTAAAGTGAAACGCTACAACACGCGCAGGGTAATTTCGCTCCCATCTCCCATTCTTGGAACGATATGAGCCGATTCTCGGAACGCAGGCAAAATTCCTTTGGACCACTCCTTTATGACCTTGTTCTTGAAAGGTACCAGAAGTATCAGAATGGTCGGGTCAAAATTTCCCCCTTTTTCGAGCAAAATAATGCTGCTGGGGTAGATTTTATCCCGGCGCGTGTGCTGGCGGGTTAAGGGACTCTGCCCCTTGCTTGTTTACACTCACCAACCCACGGGTCACCACATGTGCTAAACTAAAACAGTAAAACCCCTTCTCTATCTTGTTCTCTGTACAATTTTAAATAAACCGTGTTAATCGTAACATTATGATCTGTACTTTCTCAGTAAAACGTCCGAGAACTGAGTGAAAAAAAGCAATCCTTTTTCCTCGCCAACTGAAAAAATCGTCCTTATGGCAATTGTTGCTATGATAAATTTGTTATCTGGTAAACCCGATAGTCAAAAATATAACCTTTATTTTGGTGAGGAACATGCTCTGCGAAAAAACAAATACGAAATTTGTGTGACCAACTTTTGATTTCATAGAATTTATTTATGAATCAATTTAAAAAATAATTTTACCATAAGAAACTGCATTCTACGCTTTCATGTGGTATTTTCAAACTTTAAAACTAATTGTATCAAGCTATAGATATGACAGTTTTAGTTTTTTATCGGAAATTACTATCTAAAAGTTCCGAAAATTGTATGACCAGTTTTTAACTCCATCGGCTTTATTTATTAACCAATTTCAAAAATAATTGTATCATCAGAAAAAGTACAATCTAAAGTATTAAGTGATGTTTTAAAATTTAAAAAATAATAGTAGATATGAGATTTTTAACAAAGTAACGAAAATGTCCCAATATTTTGAAATTTGAATGAACAACTTGTGATTGACAGCATTGTATTTATTTTTTTTACCAATTTCAAAAATAATTGTACTGTAAGAAAGAATACATTCTGAGGTTTCCTGCGATGTTTACAAATTTAAAAACCTAATAGTAATAAGATATAGATATGACAGGTTTTAAAAAAAGTAACGAAAATGTCCCGATTTTTCCCGAATTTCAAAAAAAAATATTATTAGAAGCTAAATTGAAATTTCTTTAAAAAAAAAAACTAGACAAGCTGCAAAACTTCACTTTTAGAGTTATTTTACAAAACGATCAAAAATAACGATATTTTTCTCACTTGCGATAAAAATTTTGTTTTTTCAATTTTGACACTTAATAAACCCTAAACTAATAGCCGCATCGGAAGAAAATCTTCATTGTCTTGTTCCCTGTACAGTTTTGAACAAACCATGTCAATTCGGTAATTTTGTGATCTGTTCTTTCTCGGGAAACCGTCTAAGAATCGAGCGATAAACGCGAGTTTTCAATCCTGTGGCGGCGTCAGTAACATTTTTTTAATATAGAGAGATAAAAAGAAATTTCTAGTAAAGATAAAAAAGTTAAAAGGTAGGCAAGTTACCGACCTATCATCACTAAATTTATTATAATGTTAATTTGTTTTTATTTCAGATGTTTCATTAAGATATTTACATGATGTAGATGTATTCACATTACATTAAAGACCATTTTCTGCTCAATTTGCAAAAATAAAAAATATTTATTACCAAACTAATGGCTTTTAAGAGAACCTTGACCTTCCACCAGCGGAGCCACATGTTTTTTATTACTCTGTCATAACCTGTTCTGCAATGTTTTAGGTATTCCATGAAAATTGAGAAAAAAGAAATACTTTGCTGTTGACAATTTGTTTTGTCAGCATGTGCATTTAGTGATGAAACTGCTGTTTGATGTGCCAGTATGAGCCATAGTATAAACAGGAACAGATGACTTGTGAGGTACAAGTGTTAGAACAAATAAAGAAGACTTGAGCTATTAGTGGGATGATACATTTAAATTTAAATAAGATAAGTAGATCGATTTTAAAAAATATGCACATTTTGTACTGTGATGGAAACACTAGTCACTTGGCAGTTTTTATACTTCTGAAAGCAAGGATTCCAGGACTATGTTGGATACCATTGTGGCTCAATGGGCATGCTCACTGTGCTTGCAATGTCCATGAAGTAGGCAGCATAGGTTCGATTTCTCCCTGGTTACATTTCTCTCTGCTGTGTGTCAGTAAAATTTTAACCACAGTCAGATGACGAGGCAACATCTAAGCTGGCACCCCACTCTCTAAACTTCCACACCAACCCAACGGAGAACTTTCGGCCATGACATATTTAAAGTGCACCAGCTGCCTCTACACCATACGCTTACAAATATCCATGCCCCGACCCTGATTCAAACAGGAATCTTCCAATCTAAGAGGCTAACACTTTAACCACTATACCTGTTGGTCAGCCCATTTATTGATAATGTCTGCCTTGTGTCGTGCAGCATGGCCATAGCGCCCTTGCACCATATAAACTCAGCAAGCCAACCGGCTCAGACTGTTGTTGCAAAATGTCTGCTTCTGAGGAAAATTATTGCCACTAGCAATAATTTTTCTTTATTTCTATTTGTTTCTCTTTTTATAATTTTTAATATTAAATTTATACAATAATTATAATACAGTTAGTTTAATATTGAAATGCAATTTTTTGAGAAGGGGCCACATGTATTTACATTTAAGTAAATGGACCAAAAAGTTTTGTAAAGGCTTTGTTGATGCTTATGATTAGAGTTGGCTATCACAAAGAGAATATGTATTGCACTGAACTAATGTTGCTCTTAGATGACTGAAATAATATTTTTTATATTTGATTTGCATAAATGTGCATCTGTCAAATTTTATGTGATTCTTTTATAGGTCCAAGATGGGCATCGTGGAATCTGGGTATATTTCTTTGTATAAGATGTGCTGGAATACATAGAAATTTAGGTGTTCATATTTCTAAAGTGAAATCTGTGAATTTGGACACATGGACTCCAGAACAAGTTGCAGTAAGTGTTTTTATTTCTGATAATACATATGAACCATTATTAAATTCTCGATTTCTTTAACAAACCTTTTTGTTGTCTAATTGATTGTAAAATATCTGGATTTTGCTCTAAAGAGCTTTATTTATCAGAATACGAATATATAACCATAATAAGATTCATATGTTATGATCCAAAAGAACTAAACTTGATTGGTAACAAACCTTGAGGTTGAGCAAATGAACCACAATTAGGTTGTAATCTTTTGTTTTGCATGTTTGAAGATATTGTGACTTAAGACTTAAAATTCAATTTATGTTTAAATGTACTAGAACTAGTCTTCCATGGTAAATTTAATCTTTTAAAAGCAATATGATCTGTTTTTGACAGTTACCTTATCAATTTGTTGACAAAAAAAAAATTCAGAGCCTAATATTTTTTCTAATGTTGAGTATATCTCAGAACTCATTACATGTACACTCTTGGTAAATAATATGCTATTTTCAGTGTAACTGAGGCAATAAAAAACAACATTTTAATTATCTACATTATACATTTTACTCCATATTTGACCTTTTATGGCCATGAACATGTCTTGTTGCTTTAGAACTGCAATATCACCTGTCCACAGCCTTTGTGGGAACCAAATCATTTACTGATGGTTCATTCATATTACAATCATCAAAATTAGGTCTTCAGTGCCTTCTTTATCGGTCGATCTATCTAGCTTTAAGCTTACATAATTAGCATATTTTAATTCACAAATTAATTCTCCTTTTACGGCAGCTATCTGTGTGATGAAGTCTGCATCTCTTCATTATTATACATTTTAAACATCAATGTATACCGTTGAGCCATCGAAATATTGGTGATTATTTTCAATGCTGGTTTACCGATGATAGCGCTAATATCGATATTTTAAATTCCGAAGGATTTTCTGCTAAGCTTGACGTAGCTTGCGATTTTCCCTGAGGTTTAGCTAAAAAAATTGCATTTTTTTTTCCATGAAAAATAAATGTTTTTCACACAAACAGAAAATCTATGCGCCAGATCAAATTTTTTAGGCGACCTGGCACCCGGGATTTGTTGTGACATTTATTAGAAAAACCTGCAAAAAGTCTTAGGATTGGAACCTTCTGAGGATTCACACAATTACATGTCCATTCTACAACCTGCAATTTCCCTTGCATGATTTCTTACCAGTTTTCATCAATAGAATCTCACTAGGTTTCTCTTAACCAATAAATGGGGTTATTTTGTCATGCATGGTTTTATATGGGGAAATACAGTATATTACACTACGCTTAAGCCTTAACCCCTTGGTACAGATTTATTTGAAAAAGTAGTTAGGATTATTGTTTTGACATTACTTACTGTTATATTTTCGTATATATTTCGTTTGATAAGAATGGCTACAGTGTGAGAGAGATTGCACAGCTTCCGATCTCCGCGTTCATTCCAGAAAAGAATGTCTGATAACGCAGCCGTGTAAAAATATTTCTATGTATGGAGTCAGATTAAATAAAGTGTATTTTTGTAAAGAACAATTGAATAATTTGATTCAAGGAGTCTCATAAAACACCAATCATTCTTGCCATGAACAAGAATGTACCTATTTAATTTTGTCCTAGTTTGAATGACAAATTAAACTTGTCATCCTTAGCTTAGGCAAAACAAGTACATGACGTGTCTCAGTTGTCAAATGTACCCAAGGGGTTAATTTACAATGCCTAGTCCTGGGATCTTTCCCTTTGGATTCATCCAAAACCATCAACAATAGCTTGTTGTGTTGCTCCAGTGTGACGTTAATTAACTACTTACCTGAAACTCACAAGACTGCTTATTGTCACATACATAATGTTTAAAGGATTGCTGAATGACCCATTACAAACTTCCTCAGAGTTGCAAATTTTTGTCCCTTTGATTTAAATAGTTTTATAAGTTTATTCTAGTATAGGGCAACAAGAGCAAAGGGCCAGTTTAAATTTCTCTGAAAATGCATTAAAATTGTCAGAATGTTTATAGTACTACTATCTGAATGTGAACAATAATGAAAATGAAGTAAAACGAATTACAATATATATGCATTTAATTTTTTTATGTCAGGTGTCTTGGAAAATGAATTTATTAACTTAAAAAAATTGTAAGCTATTGTGAAAAACTAGTTAACTTAATTTGCTTTTCGTAGTGTTTGCAACAAATGGGAAATAGTCAAGCTCGTGCTGTCTATGAAGCTAATTTGCCAGAAAGTTTCAGAAGACCACAAACCGATTCGTATCCTTTTGTATTTCATTTTTCTTTCATAAGTTTAATTTAGTCTTTGAATTAATATCATTATTCTGAAAACATTCAATTCATTTTGCAATTGCTTTACAAAGCATTTCTTGTATTTATTCTGTCAGTGCTAACAGATATGTATTGTGTTGTAATCCAGGGTAAGAATGACTTAAATACTTCAAGTCACTTCAAGATTAATGTGTACTTTAAGTTTGGCTTTGTAAGTTTAAACTCATGGTGAATAGATTAAGTTCATAAAACTGTAGAAATGGCAAAATTTAGTAGTGTTTTCTATTAAAAATACAATTTTTTGATGGAATATATATTTTTTATTGTATGTATGGAATTTTAATGTTTAATATTAATTATTAATATGATTTAATTAGAATGAATTATACTCACTAATTTGATGTCTGTTCTTGCTGTTGATGTATTGATTCAAATATTACACTTTGATTGCATGTAAAATTTTTTTTAGCTATTTTACCTAAAACAAACATTGTTAAGAAAACTAATATCCTTTGTTTGTCATGTCTATTCTCATAACTTGGAAGTCCATTGTATAAAAGTTATTTATTATAGATATTTTGATATTTCTATTAACATGTTTACCATTCTTATTTATTGGAGTTGGTTGTTTTTGTTATGTTGTATAATTAACTGTAATCAAAATGTATGGCAACACCTAAAGATGGTAAGTATTAACTTATGTATCTGGCAACAGATAGTTCACGATGACTAAGCAATAAACGAATTTGTATGCGATAAGACTTGCTTATTTCCTAAGTAATATAAATGGATTTATAGCTTCATTAATATGTTTGTAGAACATTACAATTGGCGACGAGCGTAAAACAATCGTCCGGCAGCTAATTTGAGCTTCTTTCCGTGCGTTTCTTGCCCCCAAAAGATCGCACGTGCTTGTAGCAATGACGGACTCTGAAAGCAGCGTGGCTGTGGAATATCGCCCTCAAACTGGAAAAATGCCAGCATACAATGAAAGTGACTGTTTTGAAGAATATCTGCTCCAGGTAGAATTTTATTTCGAAGCTAATAGAATTAAAGCCGACAGTGATAAACGAGCTACCCTGCTAACATGTGTTGGAAAGAAAGTGTTCTCAACGTTGCGGAACCTCGTGCAACCGAAAAATCTAAAAGAAACTCCTTATGAAGAAATTATAAGAGTTCTCACCAACCATTTTGCCCCACAGACATCTGTCATCATGCAGCGTTTTCGATTCTATAATGTTAAACAAAATGAAGAAGATGTAGCTACCTTCATCGTGAGAATTAAAGAAGCGACAAGTAAATGCTCTTTTGGTCAATTCTTAGATGATGCAGTGAGGGATAAGTTAGTTTGTGGTTTGTCAGACCAACAAATACAAAACAGATTACTGAGTGAAAGTAATCTTGACTTTAAACGTGCTTGTGAAATTACACTGGCTATGGAAACAGCGAGTAAAGAAGCTAAACTTTTCAAATAAAAAGAAGAAAATGTTTTCAAGATCTCGAGTGCTAATAAGCCATTTAAGAATAAGGTTCCTGTTCAACACCAAAAGTTTCAAAATAAAGATCGTGGAGCTACAAACAAGCCTCACTACAAAACCCAAATGAACAAGGACACAAGAAATTGTAAGCATTGTGGTAAAAAGCATAGAGATGAATGCACTTTTAAAAATGCAACTTGTTATAAGTGCCAACGTCAAGGGCACATTGCCAGTATATGCAGAACTTCTACTACAAACTTTGTAGATGAAGCTTTTGATGAAATGTACATCAACACTGTTTCAATTTGTGCAGCTGTTGAGCATGAAGTTCCTAAGCCTTATCAGATCAACATTTCAATAGGTTCTTCTCTAGTTAATATGCAAATAGATTCTGGCAGTGCTCACTCCATCATGTCTAAAAATAAATTTGAAAGTTTAAACTTGGGTGAACTTGAACAACTAGAAATTCCCACACTATGTTCTTATCTTGGTCAAATGTTAAAAATAATTGGAAGATTTGATGTTCCTGTCAAGTATCAAGAAATGGAACTATGGCTACCTTTGGTTGTTATTGAAACACCCAATAGGCCTACACTACTTGGACGTTACTGGATTCAACAACTTGGCATCGACTTAAATAAAGTGAAGAATGACCATGTTGCAAATGTTAATGGAGAAAATGAAGATCCAGCTAAAGATGATGCTGAAGACCCAGTTAATCAAGAGGAAGAAACTACAAGTGATATGTCTCATGAAAGTATTCTTCAACATTACCATTCCAAATTTCCTAACTGTTTTAATCCAAATGATTCAAGAGGAATGTTGGGAGAACCTGTGAATATAGCTATGAAGGAGGACTCTGTACCTGTCTTCTGCAAATCTAGGCCAGTTCCTTAAGCCATCAGGGAATTGGTAAATCAAGAGTTAGACTCCCTAGTTCAGAAAGGTGTGCTAGTACCTGTGAGTCATTCCAAATGGGCAACGCCCATAGTTCCTGTACCAAAGACGAACAGTGAAGGCAAAAGGACTGTTAGACTTTGTGGAGATTTTTCTGTTACTATAAACAAACATTGTGAAACACAGTTTTATCCTCTACCCTCACAGGAAGAGATTCTAACCAATATAGGATCAGGAAGCTATTTCACAAAAATTGATCTATCAATGGCTTTCCATCAGCTACCCATATCTCCTGAATCACAAGAATTGCTGACACTTAACACACCAAAGGGTCTGATGCGTTACACCAGATTACCTTTTGGTATTAAGTCTGCCTCTTTTTTGTTTCAACAAAAAATGGATAACATCTTAAAGGACTTTTCCTTTACGGACTGTTACATAGATGATCTATTTGTACGTGCTAACACAAAGGAAGAGTGTAAGAAAAGGACCGATCTAGTGCTAAAAAAGCTTAACTCTTACAATGTAAAAGTAAACATCTCCAAATGTGAATTCTTTAAGGATAGAATTAAGGTATTGGGTCATGTCAAAGATCCAGAGGGCATTCATCCACTAAAGGACAAATGTGATGATATTTCGAATACAAGGATTCCTAGCAATGTGACTGAACTGAAGAGTTATTTAGGACTTTTAGGCTATTACCAACATTTCATACCAAATTTGTCTTCAAAGTTGAAGCCCTTATACAAGTTATTGGAGAAAAACTCAAAGTGGGACTTCAACAAGAAATGTATTGATGCATTCGAGAGAAGTAAGGTTCTACTCGATAAACATAATGTTCTTGTGCATTTTAATATTACCAAACCCATTGTTTTACAGTGTGATTCATCTGATTATGGTCTGGGAGCAGTTTTGTGTCATGAATCATCCCCAGGTTTCTTAAGACCAATATTCTTTGCATCGAAAACTCTGAATAAGGCAGAAAGAAATTATGCCCAAGTGCACAAAGAAGCCTTGGCTATTATTTTTGGTATTAAACGATTCAATAAGTTCTTACAGGGAACAAAATTTGTCATAGAAACCGATGCCAAGCCATTGGTAACATTACTTGGCCATGACAAACCTGTTCCAGAGATGGCAAATTCGAGAATGCAAAGATGGGCGTTAATCTTGTCTAGTTATGATTATGTGATAAGATATAAGAAGGGTTCAAATCTGTTATTGGCAGATGCTCTCTCACGAATTCCATGTAAGGACAATGAACCAGTAGACAAACGTGCTAAGGAATTTGTGTGCTGTTTTGCAGAATTCCAAGATATGACTAACAAGGATATTGAAAAGGCTAGCTCAGTTGATTGTGACGTTAGCAAGGCAATTAACTACACCAAATTTGGTTGGCCACAAAATGTTCCGGATTCCTTACAAGAATACTACCGAGTTAAAGATGAACTGAGCATAGAAAATAACTGTTTGTTAAGAGCAAATAGGTTAGTGATTCCTAACGGCTTGAAGGAAAAAGTTCTTCAACTTTTGCACACTGAACACCCTGGAATAGTGCGAATGAAACATCTTGCTCGAGGATACTTCTGGTTTCCCAAGATGGATAAAGAAATTGAAGATTATGTGAACAAATGTATCCCTTGTCAATTGACAAGACCAAGTGCAGCTAAAGTGCCATCGAATAATTGGCCCCTGACAGGCAAACCATTTGAGAGGATCCACATTGATTATGCAAATTATGAGGACCATAATCTTTTAATCGTAAAGGACTCCTACTCAAAGTGGATAGAGGTCGCACTTGTGTCCAACACAAGTTCCAAATCCACGATCAGCAAACTTAGACAATTTTTTGCCACATTTGGACTGCCAAGTGAAGTAGTGTCCGACAATGCTGCACAATTTAAATCCGAAGAATTTGTTAACTTCTTCAAGTCAAATGGTGTTACTTTAAGAAATTCACCTCCATACCATCCTAACTCGAACGGAGCAGCTGAAAAATCAGTCAACGTAATCAAAAATATGTTAAAAAAACATAAGTATTCACCAAGGACATATGACAACTTTCAACATAGATTGGACTGCATCTTATTTTCCTATAGAAACACGCCTTCATCAGTAACACTGAAAACTCCGGCTGAACTTCTCTTCAAATATACTCCACAAACTAAAATAACTAAAATCAGAAGCAACCACTTGATTAGAGAAAAGAACTATCAAGAATATCAAAGATGCCATTCAAATTCTAAAGCAAGGCAATTTGACGTAAATGAAAAGGTTCTTGTGAAGTCCAGTCGAAATGAAGAAATGAAGTGGTTCCCTGGAAAAGTTAAGAAGATAATTGGCGCTAGCACATATCTAGTTCAAGTTAATGGACAGATGCGGTTTGTGCATGCCGATCACCTCAGAAGATGTGTTCTACAGGTCCCTGATGTTCCTGTGTGTCAACAGATACCACAAAATCCTTCCAGTCAACCATCTACACCAGCTGTTGATGCGAATGGAAAAATACCAGAGCCTGTACCTGACGAAGTTTCACCAACCAGGAATGTGGTGGAAAAACAACAAACTGTTGACCCCAAAAGGACTGTAGATTACAATATAAACTCTGACTCTCAGCTAGTCAAAACACCAAGACCTAAAAGGCTCATAAAGCCACCAAATCGCTTAAATTTATAAAATCTAAAAGTAACGTAGCAATAGTTTTTTTTTTCAGAAGGAGAGTGTTATGTTGTATAATTAACTGTAATCAAAATGTATGGCAACACCTAAAGATGGTAAGTATTAACTTATGTATCTGGCAACAGATAGTTCACGATGACTAAGCAATAAACGAATTTGTATGCGATAAGACTTGCTTATTTCCTAAGTAATATAAATGGATTTATAGCTTCATTAATATGTTTGTAGAACATTACAGTTTTCACATAAATTTTGCACTATAAAATTTCAAACAATTAAGTTTTTTGTCCAATTTTTGTAATCTCTTGGTTTTCCAGAAAACTGAACAATGTGTCTTGTGATCATTTTGTTAGTGACTAATCCCTTAACAGTGTGTTTAGGTCATTAGAAGCTTTTATTCGAGCAAAATATGAACAGAAAAAATATATAGCTAAAGAATGGGTTCCTCCCCCAGCACCAAAGCCTGCTGTAAGTTTTAAATTGGTTTTCATTAGTAATGTGTTCATATGTGCCTTCAGGGGCACATCTTTTTTAAGTTTGACGGACTTCACAGACCTGAGATACTCTAGTGATTGTTTCTTTCCTGTCTTGAGTAAAAACACTGGGGATCCCATAAGCGTTTCGAATCTGTTCTATACAATGATCTCTGACGAGCTGTCAGACATATGAAACCAATGGCACACATATTGGAGCATAGAAAGTAACAAACTCCAAGACATTAATTGAAATTTCATTGTGACCCTTCATACCCATTGTACATTCCAGTGTGATTTTAACTCGCACTTACACATTGCCCTGTTTTTAAAATCGTTATCAGCGTGACTTTTTTAATAGCTCTATTTTAAATTTGCGGGAAATGATTGGGGAGAAACCTCGTCAAAATATGTTTTAACTTCTAGTATAGCATTCGCTTTTTGAATTGTTTAAATTTTTTCCCTGTTCCTATCATATCGCAGTACATGTATATATCATCCTCATCCATTTTATATCTACATGTTGCTGACCAACATATTTTTAATCATTAATTCATGAAATTAAGCTTTCATCTCAATTTATTTTCTACTTGTTGATCAGCCAGTTTTAACTTTTTTTATATTTCAACTTTATATTGATCGACATGATTTTCTCCAATATTGTATTCTATAAAATTTTTGTACTGATTTCATATCCTTATTTTTAATTTAGTGATTCCTGTTCAATTTGTAGTGTTTTGAAATACTTAGTCTTGTAATATATTTTCCAAAAAATGTAAAATAGTTGAAAGAGATAATGATTACAACCTATATAAATTGCGATATAGCTCAAAGTAAGAAATATGCATACGATATTACAAATGAGTTCAAGAATTCACTTGCATTTTATATAATTGCTTGATAATTGTACTCTTAAGTGCTTTATTTTTAATTGTTACTCAGCTGATTTTATTTACTTGTTTTCAACTTTGCTTTTGCTGTCCTTTGAAGTTTACTTATTTTGACATGGCATTTAATATGTAAAGTGTTGCTATTTGAATTTCTGGATGAATTGTTTTTAGTTTGATATCGAAGAAGAAAAAAGGAAGGAAAGAGAAAAAAAGAAAAAGGGGAGTAAAAGTTCTGCAGGGATTGAGATACCAGTAAGTGTTTACTTTACTGGGTATCCTTTAATATTTTAGCTCAGTTTTAATCATTAAAGTTATTTCTTGTGAATAACGGATGGATTTAAGCTTTAATGGATTTAAGCTTTAATGGATTTAAGCTTGAAAGCTTAGATCTTACTTAGACTTGAAGTGAAAATAACAAGTTAAAAAGACTTAAAAGCATTTTATATTTTTATCAATTGGAATTAAATTTAGTTGAATTAGAAGTATTTTTTAAAGTACAGAAAAGTATCATGCCTAAAATTTGAATTCCTTTTATAATCTGTTTTCAATCAAATATATTTTGTAATGAAATATTTTAAAAGCTTAACTAAGATGTTCAGAGATTTTCAGGTGCATGTTTATATAAAAATGTTAGATTTAGATCCAATAACATTAATCTTTCCATAGAATAGAATATAATTGAAAATGCCTGAAAGTATGACATGAATTTCTGTCAAATCACTCTCATGAAGTTGTGATAAATTGTATTACTGGTGTCAATTTTTTTATTTGTTGAAATATTGCTGACTGTTATATCTAATTAGTGAATTAAAATGTCAGTTTAGTCTGCTTTTCCTCCAGGTAACATTAAATTATATCTTAGCCTGAAAAGAAGTTTATAGTAATGTTCAAGGCAAAAAATATGTACTTAAAATACTCTTATGTTGGGACCAGGAGTATTCCTCTTTTAATCTTGGAATGAAATCTGCATTTAAATACATTTCTTAATATTTCTACATTTTTTTTATTTTAAAGGCATTGTCTCAACTTCCTGCTGCTCTACCCAGACCTCAACCTATGGGTCCTATCAGTCCTTCAATCAAACCTGTACCACAAGAACCTGTTAAAACAACTATGCAGCAAGTGCCTGGAACAACTGATTTACTTAGTTTGGGTAAAAAATTACGATTTTGATCAAATAGCAAATAATTAATGAGCAAGTAAGCAAGCTTATGCTGTCAATGTTTCTAAACTGTGTGCAAGTGCATCTCGGGAAAATACTTGAAAGTTTTGATTGCAATTAAAATATCCATAACAAATCTGACAGTGAATCGTGGCTTAAAATAACTATGGAAAGTAATGCTAAAAATTGTTTTTTTTCCTAATCTTGTTTATTCAATGAGTCTCTGAAATAGAAAGACCAGGGCTTATTTTCTACTTCAATGCCAATTAGTAGCTATACGGTGAAATTACAACAAATGAGGTAGGAAAAAAAATTAAAACTGCGATTAATTGGAGAAAATTGCATTCTTTGTGAAGTGGAATCTAGAGGTTATAGGAAAATTTCGCTTCGCATGGAGAGCTGAAATCTACAACTCTTTGTTTAAGGTATTACAAGCTTGAAAGCAGTTGGTAAATTTTAAATTATCTCCAAACATTTGTGCTTGAAGAAATTAAGAGCCATTACTTTTACCCATGCCAAAAATTGATAAAGTGGATTAAATAAAATCGTTTAAAAGAACAATTTTACATTTATGTATCAGTGGAAAGAAATATGTAGTTTTCATAAGCTGCTTATCCACAGTCAACTAGACATAATTATCAAAAACAGATATAGTCAGGACATAGGTCCACATGATCTGAGGCTACCCCCATTATTTTTTGTTAAAAACAATAGCAAATAAATGTTGAAGTTATTTTGACTGGCACAAGTTCAGGTTCCTTTAAAGATGAAGAAAATCCGATTCAATGGAGACGGTTAAAAAATCAATAAAAAAGTACTCATTACATCAATTTATTTAGGATAGAAATTCAGGAGAGAAGGTTGAGCCATCAAGTTTTTCTGAAATTGCATTTCAAAGTTCATTGTGTGCGTGAAACTAACCGATTTAAAATTGGAATTCTCGGTACCTATTGTGTGCTCATGTGAAAACAATAAAAGTATGAAAAAAAGGTAGCAAAAGTGTTTGTGTACATAATATGTATTCACATTAAAATGTAGCCTTGGGATATGTATTCTTTTGTATGATTATTTAGGAGATGTGCAAAACAATGAAGGTGATGCCATCTTTGATGCATTTCTAAGTGCTCCAGTGAAATCTGTTCCTGAAAACATCACAGCAACCCCTCAAGTATCTTCAGTTGAAACTCCTTCCAAAAGCAACATATCTGCTGATGAAATGGACTTTTTTAACCAAAAGTCTGATAGTGCTAACCAATCCAGTAAAATGACAAAAGAATCTATACTTTCTCTTTATGGTACAAATGCT
The DNA here is from genome assembly GCA_947359465.1 of Metellina segmentata. Taxonomy (NCBI): domain Eukaryota; kingdom Metazoa; phylum Arthropoda; class Arachnida; order Araneae; family Tetragnathidae; genus Metellina; species Metellina segmentata. Next base: position 136,979,183 of record OX375872.1, on the reverse strand, counting down.
TCTCAACCTCCAGTGACTCAACATATTACACCTATATATGGTTTTCCAGGTAATAACTTTAGTACAATTTTATACTTGAGTTTATGTTTTTTATAAAGGTAAAGGGAACTGCGGTAGCCCTGTTGGAAGAGTAACGGATTAACAATCAAAGATTTGCGAGTTTGAATCCAACCAAAGACTTGTGTACAAAGAGGGCTGATACACATTAAATCTGTTGGGGCCTCAAATGTCCTTATGTTGTGGAAGTTTCGAGAGTGGGGTGCCAGCTCAGGTGTGACCGTGATTCAAAATTATTTGTGGTGTTGTCCTCAGTTCTTTCCCTTCGGGTTTGATCCCTGACTTCCCCATAGACTATTTTGTTTTCCACTGCAATATTAATTGAAATACCTACCTTCCTCCTATACACAAAGAGTCTAATCTCTAGAACCAGTGCTTTGCATGTTACAATGGATTTTAACTTGGCCAAACCTGGCCATTGTGCCATAAAAAATCAATCAATGGATTTGATAAGCTGCCATTCGTCATTTTCAACACTATTTTTCCTACCAATCGTTTTAAAATTGAAAGAAATTTTGAAATATTTTTCTTATTTCTGTAAGATCTAAATTTCATTAAATGAACATGAAAGTTCAACTTGCTAAAAAAGTCTGACATACAATCATAACTGAGAAAAAAAATCTTAAAAAAGATTGTCATGAAGTATTAGAAAACTCTATAACCCCATTATGGAACCTCTCAAAATACCTCAACATTTCTTTCCATGGTTGTTTACTATGATTGAGCTTGTATATATATTGCTGGGTTTTTTTTTTTAAATAATTTTACCTGGTACTAGTGTAAAGGAAATTTTCACCTTTACTTGGATTTGCTGTGATGATTTCCTTTTTTATAGCAATTCTGTTTAATATTTATATACACCATCCTGGTAGTTGAGTGGTTAGTGCTGTATTCTCTGGTTGGTACTTGGATGTTCTTGTTGGTTTAGAATCCACTCCAAGTTAAATATTTGTCTAAAGTTGCAAAAAATGACTGCAAATATAAAAAGCCTGATTTTTAAGAAAAGTCTACAAAGATGAGCTGCATTTCTTTTATCATTATTGGAATTAAAAAACATTTGAAGAAAATGAATAAGACTCAAAGTAATATTTTATGATTCTGAAATTGCTTATAGTAGGTTTATCATATTGGTAAACCTTTTCTATTTATCTACTATGAACTATAAAATGTGTTAGACACTAACTTGCCAATGTTCATAAAACTGCTAGTAATAATAAAAACTCAAAAATGTATGCATTTCATGGTTTGTTTGGGTTTTGAGGTAAATGGTGAAAATTATAGTTCTATACAGTAAAATTTGTAACTTTTAAAACCCCTGATGCAATAAGTCATTTAATTTTTTTTAATCATGCAACTTAGCTGTTTTGTTTTCGAATTAGGTGGAATGTATGTTGCACCACCAGCTTATGCTCCTGTAGCTATGACTGGTTATCCAACTGTTCCTAACCCTGGAATAAATGCTGTAAGTTATACTTTTACTCTAATTTAAATGTTTTTGGTGTAACGATTACTCAGAATATATTACAATGATCATTTTACCTTTATTGTGGAAACATACTTCCAATGAGAAAAAATATTCAAATCATAGATTTAAAAATATAAAATTTTCTACCAGAAGCTGTATTTGTTTGAAATTATAAAAGGAAATACATGAACAAACCTACAAAAAAAACTTGGAATTTTCAAACAGTAGTGTATTTTTCTAATTGTAACACCATGAAAGAATCATGCAAATTAAATGAAACTTGCAGGAAACGCAAAACAGGTTAGGATATGCAAATGATTATAATTACAAAGAGATCACGCATGTGTGGGCCTTGAAATACCCTCTAAACTTCCAAGTGAGCCTTGTATAGAAAGCACTATAAAGATGCGTTGAAATGTGTGTTTTGTCGCTTGACTGCTGTAAAGGATTGATTATAAAAGTCAATATGCCTCACCATACAAGTAAGTAACCGAGTTGTAATGGGACGCATGATCGGAATCTGAGGGTAGACTTTCGTATCAAGAAATCGCCACTCATACTGGGTGTAATGTCACAACATTGTGTGGAACAGATGGACAACCGGACATGTCAAAACCCTAGTGTTAGGCCACGCAATATATGACGTCACCACGGGATGGCAGACACCGCATCTGCATGGTATGACAGATCATACAGCGTCCTCTTTGTGTGTTGGCACAACATTAGAGCATGTCTACAGGTATGTCATTGTCTGCCCCAAAGTTCATTGATGTCTGCTGTGCCATGAGCCTCCAGCTACAATGGGCTCACCAACACTAGTGATTGGCAACAAGTCGTCTTAGATGAGTCCCGCTGCAATCTGGTCTATAACACTGGACGTGTACTCATCAGGCACTACAGAGGTAAATGCTTTCTTACAGAGTCTTGTTCAGCATTATACTGGCTTTATTAGATATCCTGCTTACTCCGAATTGTGGAGACCCTGAACAGTGAAAGCTACAGGAAGTTGTGGAGCTCTAGATCCTACCCCTCTTGCAACGCATTTCCGGAGCAGCAAGACAATGTCCATCTACATGTTTCTCAGAATGTACAAGCCTTCTTCAGTGCACGACAGGTTCCGGTTCTTCCATGGTCTGAACGTTCCCAGGTTATGTCGCCAATTGAGCATGTATGGCATTACATTGGTCGTCGATTCGATCTTCGGACATGGCGTACAGCTGAACTTTGACATTCTAGATGGCCTTTATATGATGCCATTCTTCAGCATGACATTCAGAATCTATGATTTGATGCCACATGTACAGGTTCTTGTCGCTGCGTGTTCCAGCTGCACAAAATATTGATTTTTGGCATTATTTTTTTATTGCTCTGTATATTTAATTATTTAAACCACTATAAGTGATATGTGGAATACATTTCATTTATTTCTGATGATTCAGTCATAGTGTTACAATTTTCACTAACACAGTAGTGTACTCTCCTATCATAATTAATCAAAATATGATTAAACTTTCTGTAGGAACTATTTGCTGATATATACTGGTGCCAAAAGTCATGGGATACCTCCTAATATCGTGTGGGGCCTCCTTTTGCCTGGCGAAGTGTAGCAACTCTGTGCCATTGACTCAACAAGGAGTCGGAAATCCCTTGAAGAAATATTCAGCCATGGTGCATCTACTGACCTTTCAATCATGTCCCATATATGTTTGATGGGATTTATGTATGGCAATCTAAGTGTCCAAATCATTTGCTGGAATTGTCCAGAATGTTCCTCAAACCAATTATGAACAATTTTGGCCCAGTGACATGGCGCATTGTCATCCAGGAAAATCCAATCGTTGTTTGGGTGCATGAAGTCCATGAATGGCTGCAAAGGTCTACAAATAGTTAACATAACCATTTTCAGTCAATAATTGGTTCAGTTTGACCAGAGAATCCAGTCCATGCCATGTAAAATCAGCCCATACCATTATGGAGCCACCACCAGCTTGCACAGTGTCTTGTTGACAACTTGGGTCCATGGGGTCTGCACCACACTCGAACCCTCCCATTAGCTCTTTACAACAGGAATCGTGGCTCATTTGACCAAGCAATGTTTTTCTAGTCATCAAGGGTCCAACCGATATGGTCACGAGCCCAGCAGAGCTGCTGCTGCTGCAGCAGCATATGGCATGTTGTTTATAAGGGCACTTGAGTCTGTCTTCTACTGCCATATCAAATCAATGCCACATTTCACTGCACTGTCCTCACGAACATGTCTGTCGTACATCCCTAGTTGATTGTTGCTTTTATTTGACGTAGTGTTGCTTATTTGTTAACATTGACTAAATTCTTCACACGTTGCTGGTCTTGGTCATTAAGTAGATGTGGTCAGCCACTGCGGTGTCCATGGTGGGAGGTAATGCCTTAAATTATATTTTCTCAGCACACTCTTGTCACTGGATCGAGGAATGTTGGATTTCCCTTATAATTTCCGGAATGGAATGCATCTAGCTCCAACTAGCATTCCACATTCAAATTCTGTTAATTCTTGTCCTGCTGCCATAATCACATCAGAAAACTTCACATGAATCACTTGAGTACAAATGAAAGCCCTGACAATGCACTGCCCATTTATGCATTTCTTGCATGATGATGCTACTACCATCTGTATATTTGCATATTGCTATCCGCATGACTTTTTCCACATCAGTGTATTATACTTGACAAAAAGTAACAACTCAAGTTAATTTTACTGAACACAAAAAGATGGAAAACCATGGGCATATTCTTTTGCATAAACTGTTCACTATGGAGTTTTGAACTCTGTCATAAAATTTGTAGCATGTTTCCCAGTTTAAATTTCGTTGATTGAAAACAGAATTCATTGTTATTTAAAAATTGAATTTTCATTTTGAATTGCGACTTCCCCAAACAGTTATTTGTATATAATTTTTATATGGAATCTTTAAAGAATTTTAATATGGTTTGAAATTTTGCGAACCTTAATTTCACTAGTTTACTAAAAAAGAAAGTAAGGTGACAAAAGGCATTAAATTCAATTTTTAATATTTCATGTAAAAAAAAATCAAGTTAAGGGTGTTTTGTAAAAATGTTTAGACACAGAAAATCAATTTTCTTGTAGAAAATATTTGATAGAAGGCCTGTATGAAAAGTTATAATTTTGTATTTTTATTCATATACACCTCTTGTAAAATATTTATTTTGATCACTTCATAGAATATCATGAATGTTGAGTTTCATAGAAGTCCATTAATTTACTATCTTGTCAACATTGATAGAATGTCCTTAGTGCTTACAGTTTATAAGTGATTACAGGAATATTGAAAACATTAGTAAAACTAATAATGAGAATTTAATGGTTTATGTAGCTAAAAATTGTTTTTCTTGCTTCTGTCTTTTTCTGTGCAAGTTCAATCCTTTTTATTTCTTCAGTGGAGTTGGCTGAAAACTGGAAGGCTATGACATGTTTTTTAAAGCTACCTTTGACTTGCTTATACTTGATTGTTTATATTTTATTTACCAAGATTTACTGTTCAATTAAAAAAATTTTTACTTGTTTACAATTACGACTAATCAAACATATTGCTCATTGGATGCTACAAAAGGCAAATATCTACATTTTCATTTTTCTCTGAATCACAATTAATACTTCATGCGTATTGTTTTTTATTTAAAATGGAACATCAAAGTTATAAATTGAGATTAAAAGGAATAAGGATTTTTACGTACATTTTTATTTTACGTTTTATAGTAAAGTAATTAAAAATATTAATTTTCTAATGTAGTATCTACATTATAAACTTTCTAATAAAAAGAACGATAGGTTTCCGTTACTTTGTGGTCTATAAAAGAATGTTATGATGAAGCTACAATTTCTTAATAACACCATTATTCACCCTTAAATGCTAATGTTTGAAACAACTAAAGTTTGAAGTGGATTGAAAATTTGTGGTAACATTGTAATTAAAATTTCATAGTAATTTACTCCCATGCTTATTCAAAAATAGTTTCAGGTTATGTAAATGTTAGTATTCATTCTGATCCTTAGTGTCTTTTCTTCTGAAGCAAAGAGCTAGAAATTTAACCCCTCTTATGTGTTGTAGCCTGGATCTAACATAACTGCTGTGTACAATCCATTTGCTTTTGGTTCATCTCCTGTAAGGCAAGATTCAAGACAACAGCCTAGTGCATGGATTGGGTTAAACTCTGGTGTTGGGGATGACTCTTTATTAATTGCTCATAATTTAGGCCAGGTTTGGAATTTTTCCTATAAAGTGCATGAGCATCTTTATTATTTAGGGCAGGTCTTATTGCTATTTTTTCTTGATTAATATGCTCTATGCTCTACCTATGCATTCTTTTCATAACAGTTTAAGTTAATAAGCAAAAGGTGAATTTTGGAATATTTTATGCAATGAGCTTTGACACCTTTTCTTGTGCTTTTAATGATTATAATTCCACTGTGTAGCATGAAACCTGTTCTTGTCTTTGACTTTGCTACTGCTTCTAAAAAATTAATAAATCATTCTTTTCATTTAAACCATTTTTTATATGCAGTCATTCATTTCCATTTATTTTGCTACCTCCAAATAATTTATTGTCAAGATTCATTTTATATCATTTCAGCTATTTTTAAGTTTATTAAGAGCACTCTATTTTACATTTTGTGGGATATTGTTTTCATCCATATAATGAATGCATTAATATTGCAAGTAAAATATATTATATTGCTTATACATTGAAATGGTCAGTTGAATTGTATGTTGTGGGGAAAACTATTCCAATAAAATTATAATTTGTCTTTAAAATTGATTGAAGTTAGTTTTAAGTTAGACCTGTTTTATAAACAATTCACTTAAAATTCAAGTCTGTCTTCAAAATTGATTCTATCCTGACCTTGTGTAATTATTCATGCTAAGAATAATTCTTAGCATGAATAATCACACAACCATATTATTTTGGTATTTTGTTAAACAATTTTCTGACTTTTCCCTCTCAATTTACTGATTGATTGTATTAATTATAAAGCATTCATATGTTATTATTTTTAAAACATTAAATAATTTTTATGAATTTTCAATTTTTTTTTAGGTTACACAACAAGTGTCAAATATGCAAATTTCTGGACAACCTTGGAATGTGGGTGGCAGTACAGGACCTGTAAATTCAGGAAATTTAGTAATAGGTTCAAATCAACCCAGTGGAGTTATATGGCCTACTCCTCCAAATAGTCAAAATCAAAACCTTTCGAATAATTTATGGCAATAATTGTGTTCAGGAAGTATTTAAAGTTGTCTAAACATTCTTATAGCATAGGCATACGGACATTCAATATTTTATCTTGTGAGCAGTTATATAAAAAGTGAATGAACCTCAGAAATTTCTCATTTTTCATCATGCATCCCTGAAGATGGTCTACAAAATATCACTTGTTTTTTTATCTGACTTCTAAAATATTAGACCTTAAATTTAAACTATAAGAATTATTTGTATAGGTTCAATAAATACATACTTTTTTCATATTGTGTATCATTATTCAGAAAAAAAATACATCCACATTTATTCATGTTTCTTTTGTTTACATTTTGAAATACTTTAATAGTTATTTTTTGCAAGCAAAATATTTTTTATCTGCTTTATATATCAGAAAATTTCAGGGTTCCCACGGTCCTTGAATTTTTTTTCCAAACTAGGGGCTTTTGAAAATTACGAAACTTAGTAAAAAGTCCTTGAAAGTACTTTATTTTTTTGTAATTTCACATAATTGTGTTTGTTTCACAAAATTGTGTAATTTCGTCTTGTGTTAAAACATGTCCCGACCATAAACTACACAGACATGAAAAAAAGTCTGCCTCTTAGAACATTTTTTAAAGTTGTCTCTGGATTAATGCAGAAATGCAAAGAAAATATTAAGATTTTTGAAGGGGGTCACCATACTTTTACACTATCATTAAAAATTTGTACAGTTGACGGCGTATGTACAAGAATGAAAACTGAACTATCAGTTTTCGTAAAACTAGTTAGTTTCTTAAAGCATGTGACTTAGCGCGGTGAAATTCTAATTTTAGACTAGAAATGGGAAGGATATGTATATCATTAGCAGGCCAGCACGGCGTGCTCATGACAGAATGCGGGCTTTGCATGAAATTTGAAATACCATAAATTTTCCGCAGATTTCAAAAACATAAAAATTTTCTGTCTTTAATGATTGCAAAGATAGAAACTCTTGGACAAGAAAATAAAGCCGTAACGCCAGTCAAAACTTTTGAATTTTCGTTTCTCGAATAAATTAGACCACGACAGCCGTCTGTTGTGTCAGTGGACAAGAGTAGATTTAAAAATGTGCATGCTCTTCGTGCCACCAAAGAATTTATCGTACAATATTTAATGCATGAACGACATCAATATGTGTGCAAGTAGCCTGATAGTCAGCATTGAAACAAGAAGCCCGCTTAGCAAAAAAAAACTAACTGGTTCTGTGATAAGAGAAAATCTAAATTATAACCAATATTGGTGTTTTTAAAAATATTTTTTTAATTGATAAATTTTGCATATGCCTTGTTTTAGGTAGTTATAAAAAATTTATTTTGGTTTTGAAAAGTCCTTGAATTTTTTTTCTTAGACAAAGGTGTGGGAATCGTGAATTTTCATGATTGTGGATACATTATCTTACATTTCTAGAAAATGAATGTTTTAAGTTGATCTGTTTCTCATGATGCAAAACGATTGACTCAAAATTTTTTACAAATAATTTTTGCTTTTGACCTAGTTTTAGAATATAATTATTAATGTTGAGCATTTAAAGTTTCATAAATTTACTTTCATACAATGAAAGACTTCATTTTTGGAATGCTATTTGTGTTTGGAAACGAACTTGATCAACATATGAGGAGTTGAAGCTAAAGAAACAATTAAGGAGATAATAGTAAATATTTATTTTCGTTTTGTATGTGAATTCACTCCAAGGAATCTAAATTACATTTAAAACTATTATGTAATGATTTTTGAATTTGAATCACTTTTTTGGGTACCCGTTTAAAAAAAAAAAATTAATCAAAAAAATATTTCTTGAAATCAATCTGGCATGCAAAACTTAGTTACAATAAGGTTTTCTGTGTTCTTTACAGTGAGTGTGGGGAAAATTATACAAAAGGTGTGTCGTAAATAATTTTAAATTCATTACTTAGTTTCTAAAGTAATGAGTAAACAAAACGATAATAAGAACAGAAGCAAATTGAAAAATAGTCTGAACTGGGTGCCTTGAGATGGAAGGATAACTGACTAACACACCAACACACTGTTCTTGTAAGCTTAGGAAAGACTCGTGGACTGCACACTTTATTTTCAACTATGAACTCTTAAAGCTTGGCCACACTTTCTTGTTGGCGATATGTCACTGTTTGCAACGCCACCTCGCGACGAGTCTGTACACACACTTCTGTGCCTAGTGTCGTGAGACACTACCAGTTTAAATAAGTGGTTGGATGAGTAGAGTATGCCACCAAAGGTGTATGCTCTACTCATCTAGGTCTTCCAGTACCCAGAATGTCGGAGCACATTACATATATACATCCATACAATATTTACATCAAATCATTATACTAGGTTACATTATAAATATATATATATACATCATGCAAGGTGAGAAAAAGAAGTTCGTTTGCTTAGTCTCTTAGATAATCAATTCCTGATGATTTTCAATGAATCTCACCATGTTGATAATTTTAACCCTCGAGCCCTTGTTGCATGTATTGTTCCTGGGCCATGCAATTTTAAGGTGGTTGGCAGGTGTTCTCAAATGCCATGAGACTAGGGGGGGCAAACTGTGATGTAATGTGGAGGTGTACTAATTTAACCACAGGGGCAGTTTTCGGACTTGATTTTCTTAAAGATAGGATGGGAATGGGCCGTGCCCTGTGAAGAAGAGTCTCTTCACTGGTCCAACTTGAAGATTTTAGTGACACTTTTGGTAACACATCCTGCCTGTTTCCTCTTCGTCCCATTCATTCTGCCACGCATCAAGTAGCCAGCTAGTGGTTTCCTTTCTATAATGGCTCTTGGGCCATTTCATTCCTTCATCTATGTATTCCATTTTTGTTGCCTCTTTTGCTTATCTGCTGCTCCGTTTCCGTCGTGACCAGCATAAGCTTTAATCCATCCTAAGCAAATTTCCTTGTGTAATAAGAGTTGTATTCCTAGTGCCAGTGGACAAAGCCTCGTGGTGGTCTTAAGTGCCAGGAGACCAGCTCGACTGTCTAAAGCACTGATGTTATGCTTTATACCAACTACATGGTGCATTATGAAAGTAATGCGCATGATTTTATTGTGGCACGACTATCCATCGCAGCGCGCTCGGATTGGTCGAAAAATGTGGTGGGGGATCTGCCCTTCCAAACGCGTACGGTCTCAGTATTATATGTATGTATATTAAGAATAAAGTGGATATTGAGTTTCTGTGGTAGCAGGCAGTATCATTTAATTTTGAAGTTGAACCCTGAAAAATGGTATTCTTTAAGTTTTACAAGCCCAATATAAATTACGTACACGTAATTTATATTGGCGTGTACACTTTTAGTACCCTCTTCCTACCTGTCTTGTTAAATGTAGATGTTTGACTAAATTTTATAAGCTATACAAATTCATGTATCTTTAGATCCAGTAATTTTCTAATATTTAGCAGTAATCCAGTACTTTTCTAAACATTTGCCGTCGTCAATAGCCCGTTGTGTTGCTCTAGTACGACGTTAACTAAAATTACCATTACCATCTAAAGATTTGCATTGAAGTATCAAGCCTTCTCTGATGTATTTAACCAGTTTCATCACATGTCTAATCAAAATGATTAATAATAAAAAATTCTAAGTTACTAGAAAAGAAAAGCTCTTAATGATCAAATAGTTACTTTAATTTCCAATTTTGTGTTGAGGTACAAGTTATCTCGTACATCTGTTTGGCAGGCAGGGCCATTGTATCTCGGTTGGAAGTGTAACGGATCTAACCGAAGACCGTCGTGTATAAGGACATGTTAGGTTGTGCATGTTAAATCTGATGTGGCCTCAAATGACCACTTTGGTGCCTTGAGAGTGGGGCGCCAGCTCAGGTGTAACCTCGTCATCTGACCGTGGTGTTTTTATCTCCCGTCCAAAGGACAGGTATAAGTGGTGTTTAGTGGACCCCCATGATTAAGCCCACGGAACGCAACCTTCGGAAAACCAGTACCGGACATACGACTGCCATGGTTTCAGCTCAGCATAAAAGCCTACACCGTTGTACCGCCAGTTCCAGTTGTGACGCACACTCACCCCTGGATCGGGCGTCTTCTGACGGCATCTCCAGCTCGCACCGTCGAGACAAGACCTGTTCAAAACTATAGTCACACAAATGACGTTCAACGCCGTGAGGAGATGAACTGACATGAGAAGAATTTGCACGTGAGTACTATGCCACTCACCCGAACCACAACAGTTTGCGGTACCTCACGTACTGCAGATGGAGGACTGGACTGGACAATCACTTCCGGAGTGCCTACTGCAAAGCAGCTTAACTCCCCGTCATTAGGTGTGTGTACATAAAACTAATTTGCATTATTTAAGTAAGAAAATTACAAAGAAAAATTAATTGAATTGGCTGGAAAATATAAAAGATAATTCAGCTGAACAAAGTTTGGATAGATGGCGCCACCTCCGTCAGCAAAATCATCAACTCAGTCGGTCATACTCTCAAGTTGTGACCGCGTTCAGAAGTGATTAACTTCGATGATCCAATACTGCAAACTGCAAGTAGAAAAAAAAAAGGTTTAATAAAAGAAAAACGAAGTCGAAACGATGAGAATTTAAAACTATTGTGATTTAGTTATTCAATTAGGGTCCAGTCGAGTCTCAAAAAAGCTCAACCGCTATAAGTGACAACAAGGTCATGGTCCAATATGGGAATTTGCAAAATAAATTTTGCATGGGGAGATAAAATTAGGAATTGAAATCAAAGACGTCAGGATCCAAACGTAACAAGCCGCATTGACGTTTAGGTCTCCGCGGGTAGGTCTGCAGGTTTTGTTGCAGGAAAGCACGAGGTCTTTTAGCAGAGCTTTTGACCGATGAGTCATATCGTGGTAGTGCTCTAAGTGCTTCGGTTGGAACCTTAGGTATTTTTCGTAGAACTTGGCCGAAATTTGCTGTAAGAATTCAGCAATGGGTTTGATTTTGATACCTGAATATATGATTTCATTCCGGATATAGTAAGGAGCTCCCATGATAGTCCGCAATGTTCGGCTCTGGAAACTCTGCAGTTTTTTTCCAATTTAATTTGTTAGTACCGACCCAAACTTGTGAGCCGTAAGTTAAAGTTGGCCGAATAATGGCTTTATAGAGGAGGAGTTTATTGTGAAGGGAGAGCCTGCTCACATTCAGGCTATGAGCGAATAGATTTTCCCTTTGTCGATTGCAGCATTTCGCAGGGCACGTTTAATGTGCTCGTTCCAAAGTAACTTTGGGTCAAGCACAAGGCCTAAATAACGGTACTTTCGTGCGCAGTAAACGGGCGTGCAAAAAGAGAGAAACAGGAGGGATATTCAAATAATCAGGATAATTTGCAGATGGAGACTGGGTACCCAATCCTACCTGTTACTAAGTTTTTGGAGCAAGCTCCTGGAGGTTCCCATGCCAGCAGCCTCATCTATTTTCACCCGTCGAAATTCAATATCCCTTAACTGGAGAACCAAGTTAAGACGCCTTGGCGACTTCGTGGTGGCCTCCAATCTTTTACTTCCGGTCTGGTGGTTAAGGTGTTAGCCTCTAGATCGGAAGGTTCCTGTTTCGAATCCGGGTCTGGGCAAGGATGTTTGTAAGCGTATGGTGTAGAGGCGGCTGGTGCACCTTAAATCTGTCGTGGCCGAAAACCCTCACGTTGGGTTGGTGTGGAAGTTTGGGGAGTGGGGTGCCAGCTCAGGTGTTGCTTCGTCGTCTGACCGTGGTTCAAAATTACGAGGTGTTGTCCTAGGATCTTTCCCTTAAGGGACTGATCCCGGACCGTCGTCAATAGCCCGTTGTGTTGCTCTAGTTAGACGTTAACTAAAATTACCATTACCCCGGACCATTGCAAATAGCCCTTGTATTGTTCCAGTGCGACGTTCATTAAAATACCTACTTAACGAAACGATCATAATAAGACCTATTACCCGAAACGATCATAATATTGGATCTAGTGGACTACACACACTATAGTCAAATTGGAAGAATGGAAAGCCTCTAGAGGCGAGTTCAATAAGCAATATACCGGCTAGGTAGATACTTTTAATCAACGTCGCAGTGGAGCAACACAACGGTTATAGAAGTCAAAACCGAAGGAAAAAATACGAGGACAACACGTAATTTTGATGAGACGACGAACTTTTATGTAAACGGATGTTATGCTGGTAAGCAGAACCTTCTGTAGGATCTGCTGCCCGTATTACTGTTATGTCAAACTAACTATCACTACTAGAGAGGGACGGCTGTCGTGTAAGTGATGGCCAACCACACCGGAGACGCGATAGCTCAGTTGAAACTCTCCGGTTGCTAGTATCAGGATTAGCAACCACAGAATTGCGCTTTCGTGACTTGGTCCAGCCAAAGACCGTGGTGTACATGGGAGTACATGCTAAATCTGCCGTGACCTCAAATGTCCTCACGTTAGCGTGGCGTGAAGTTTGAAAAGGGGTGCCAGCTCAGGTGTTGACCTCGTCATCTGAGCGTAGTTCAAAATTACATGGTATTGTCCTCGTATCTTTCTTTTGGAGAGTGGGGTGCCAGCTCAGGTGTTGCTTCGTCATCCAACCATGGTTCAAAATTACGAGGTGTTGTCCTCGAATCTTTCCACTAAGGGATTGATCCCGGACAGTTGTCAATAGCCCGTTGTGTTGCTCTAGTAAGACGTTAACTAATAATTACCAATTACCTTGTATCTTTCACTTGGAGATGGATCCCAGACCGGCAACAATAGCCTATTGTGTTGCTCTAGTGTGACGTTAATTTAAAAAAATACCTAACCCGGACCGTCACAAATAGTCCTTCCTGTTGCTCCGTTGCGACGTCAATTAACAACCCTTTGATAAAAAAAAAGGCAGTTGTGGCTCAGTGGGTTTGCCCACTGCGCAAACAACCTTCGAGTTACTGTGTACTAATTTAAATTAATCCAATCCTTTTTTTTCCCTTCCTTTTTGTACATTCCCATTTATTCGCCCCTCTTTTACATTCCCCTTTTATAATCGTCGACGACGCACTTTTTCTTTCATTCATAAGTGTTTATTTTGTACGTTTATCCAAGATTTGTAATGTTGTTTTTTCTTAAAATATATTCGTTTTTTTGTAACACTACTTTCGGCAATTTATGTCTTAATGCCTGAATAAAATGTTGATTGTTAAATTTTAACCTTTTGATTATCCTTCAACTACCAGAGAAACCACAGATTATTTCATTTTTGTGTTATGTGATTGTTCTAAACAGTAATATTAGACATCGACACCCCTCATCGAGAATTTCAAAGTGAGCAGGAGTCAGTGTGATACTATTCAAAAAAAAATATCTAACTAACCACTTGTTTCATGTCTACGTTGGGTCTTCCTCGAACCTAGATTTTTATTAATGTTAAAACGGAGGACCCAACAGAATTGGTGCTTCGAGTTGTAGACGGGTCATTTCCTGGGTGAATTTCTCTGTGTCTGGGAACCGAGGTAGTCTAACACCTCCTATAGAGATCTTATCTATAGGAGGTGTTGGGTAGTCCGATTGAAGATAAAAGATTACCAACTGGAGGGTTTCGAGTTCGAATCCAACCAAAGACAGGTGCGTACAAAGTGGCTGATGCTCGTTAAATCTGTCGTGGCCTCATATGTCCGCACGCTGCCGTGGTGTGAAATTTTGGAGAGTGAGGTATCACATGAGGTGTTACCTTGTCATTTGACTGTCGCCAATAACCCGTTGCATCTCTCTAGAGTGAGGTTAATTAAAATACCAACCGACTGACCTACTACTTTTAGATATTTATTTTTCACAAAGGACAGTCCCATTGTGCTGCTCCAATGCGAGGTTAATTAACCTAATTACCAAACCCTTGAACATAAAAAAGGCCACGTTAACACAATTGAAAGAATAACGGACATACAACCTGAGGTTTCGAGTTCGATTCCAAGCAAAGACTGTCGAATACGAAGAAGTCTAGTGCTCGTTAAATCTGTCGTGTCTTTAATCGTCCTCACATTGGTCTGGTGTGGCAGTTTGGAGAGTGGGATGCCAGGTCCTCAGTATCTGACGGTGGTTTAAAATTTCGTGGTGTTGTCCTTCTTCTCTTCAGGGGTTGATCCCGGACCGTCTCCGATTGCCCGTTGTGCTGCTACAGTTAATTAGATACCTACCTACCTTGAACTAGTTTTTCTTTCGAGATAAATAGTTTTATTCAAAATGAAAATAAAACAGATAGAAAATAGACAGGCTGAATGAACATTTGAGGATCTCTGACGAAGAAAGGATTTCAACACCATGAAGGCACTTCGGACTCTTTTGAGAGATGCGAGCCTGTTTTCGTTATTGATAGCCTGTTTTTAGCGTCGATGACTAACAACGGGAATATTGCGAGAGTTGCATACTACACTGATGTAAGAAATTAAGAGAATTTCCAGACTTGGTCAATTATCTCTAGAACTACTGTACCGATTTTAATGAAATTTGATATGTACATACATTGATACAATACAAAACAAATAACCATTCAATAGTTGTAATACACACGCATGATCGTGCGTAACACTCGTTGGAGTCGGAAGGTATGAAACAGCGGTTGCAGAATAAACACAAAAATGGGTTAATAGATGGGTTAATAGGGGGTATGGTCCCCTCTTACAGATATACAGGTCTCGCAGCGTGATTTTATACTTGAAATAAGGCAGTTTATCATTTCCTGTGGCAATTGGTCCCACGCGTTCAGAACCGCTGTTTTCATTCCCTGTGTCCGAGCACGCGCTGATTGGTAGCAGTTGGTCATGTGACCCTGCCGAGAAGTGCGTCGCAGCAGAACTTTTGTAGCTTCCATCGGAACAACATGTATGAGACTTGGCTCTCTAGCGGGACTTATTCCCCATTTTAACATATCTATTGTAAATATGTATATAGTACTTGTTCATACGTGTTTGAAATAAAACATTAGAAACAAGTTGGTCCGTCACTCTAACAGAACTCTACAGTTCCAAACAAGTGGTCCGCCAGTAGCCGGAACCAGCGAGCGCTATGGATTGTACCGTCATGTAAGAATTTGACGGACAGCTGATTTAAAATTAAACTATTTATTTACATAAATATTTACAAGATAATTATGGGCACAGCCATCGACAATCGAAACCTGCCTGAAGCCAAAGTAACACAATTGGCAAAACAGAGACGTCTGTCTCTCGTTGAATCTCGAGTCCGAATCTCCTCAAAATCCACGTTTGCTTCACAGAACCGCCGCTGACAACGAGAGGGGGGGGGTGAATTCCGAGCCCTCTAGAGATGTTTATGTTCTCTGCCGAAGAGAAACACCCCCACACAGCTGCGAAACCGTCTGTCATGCCGACTTGAGTCCCCCACCGCAAAAACTTGGAGGAGCCGCACGTGCAAAGACTAAAATTGTTTTCGCATTCCGAAACATTCCAGCGTCCACGTGTTAGGGAAAAGGGTCGGCAAGTACCATATGGTACAACCGCCCCCACTACTGAAAAAACTTTTCCCAAAGGTGAAAAGTTTTCAACGTACGCATCCACAGACGCACGGATAATCACCCACTGGCAATTCAGAATAACAGATCACTTACCACCACCATATCCTGAAACCGTGACTCAAGAATATGTGTAAGGCAAGTTAAATCCAATCAATTTAAAATTCATATACCGGAGTAACTTTCTACTCCCTTACAGTATGGTCACTCAAGGCTCAAATACCAAATTAAAATAAAAACAAAATAAACACCAAACATTAAGACTTATACCAAATTCGTTAAAACTAAAACCAAATCACATTAACCACATCACATATAAGAATTTCGTTAAGCGAAACCCAAAATTTCAATACACACACACACACACAATACGAACTATAATAATACTTTCATTAAACCAACCAAAATACACCAAAACATATATAAAATATCAATCTTGTTAAGCGAAAACCAAATTCCTAAGTTTCACTCAACACACGTCATGAGTTGCAATTTTAAAACTACAAATCTTCGACAGTGGTTTAGAATGACAGAGTGAAAACATCCTAAACACAAAATTAATTTCCACTCTACACAAAACATAATTTAAATTTGCACGTAGCTTTCAGCGAAAAGTACTCGAGTGAAGAACATAGATACAAGAAATCAATTCCACCATACGCAAAACATAATTTACAACTTTTAACATTTAAAATCCTCAGCAAAAGATACTGATATCATTGAATGAATATTTCATAATTACAAGGCTACCAATTTCACTCCGAGCAAACATGATTCACAATTTTAGCACTTAAAATCTCCAGAAAGAAAAAAGAAACATTTAAGTGAAGTGCCCATAACTACAAAAATCTCCATTTCACTCAACTCAAAACATGATTCGCAATAACATTACACTATACAACACAAATCTTCCTCAATTACATTTTATTTAGCTCTTTGAATTTTCGTGAAAAGCGCGACTCAGACTGTCGGCGTTCAAGTGTTTTTTTTTTCCTTTCCCAGATCGGTGTTCGATCGCGGAATTTCCAATTTTTTTGGTCGATGCATTGCCAAAATCATTAATACCCTCCCGATTTCACATTCCTGCCAATCTCGTGACAATTTTATCTGGGGTCCTAACCATTTCTCATACCGCAAGGTGTCTGAGGTTTTTATACTCTTCCCGTGCAGCAATTCTGCCGGGGCGTAAACGCTGCTCACGTGTACCGTGGAAAACACTAACGGTGTAAGTTGTGGGTCCCAATCTGATCCGGCTCCGGAACCTAACGCTAAAGGTCTTGGCTTCACCCCTTCACTCACTAGCAACTCTTTTCTTTTCCCCTTTTGGCCCACGTGACCTATTTCAAAAGTTTCCTCCTGAACGGAAACGGACACCTCTAATTCTTCTTCTAACCCTGGGCCACCTTCCGTTATCTTTCCCTTACTGCTATTCGGTATTTCCAGGAAAATCATTCCCGTCGTTTCACTTGCTACCCCCACTGGAAGAACCAACGGTTCTTCCCAAGGCTTGGGTTCTTCCGTTCGCACCTTTGCGATCGCGGTCTGGATTACCACCCTCGGATTTCGTTTTGGGTCGGACGCCATCTCTAATGCCTCTTTCAAACTAGGGCAATTTTCCTGCGCCTTCTTAAATTCCTCTCTCTTTACTTCCAGAAGCTCCAATTCCGTGCCGCTTGCCTCCGCCACGGGAATAACAAGCGGTTCGTCCACCCTCAATTCTGTAGCTGTCTTGTCTATCCCCGGCGAGGGCGAAATCGAAACTACTTGGGGGTTTTCCCCCTCCCCCAAAACATTCGCTTCTGACTGCCGTTTCTGTAAACGCGTTTGAACGGCATTAATTTGCTCAGTTTCCGAGAACTCATATCCCGTTAATTCGCGAATCATCTGAGCTGTTCGGTTACCTAAGATGTATCGTCGCACATCGGCGGTGTTTGCAAAGACAGCTGCCTTGGTAGTGATTGACCCAAAACCTCCTTCTACTTTCACTTCCGCTAAGGGTAACGAAATTTGATAGGAGTCTAGCGGTTGCTGAATCCACACGGTCTCTCCCGTGTAGGATTTGGGGTCCACGTAATTCCGGTGTACTAAATCCAAGGTCGAACCCGAATCTCGAAGGATGTTTATTTCTTTAGCGTTTACAGATCCCTTTTGTACATACGGCATCAATAATTCATGTTCGGCTTCCCGTCTGAGTCTATTTACCGATTCAACTGTCACCCTATTCCCCAACCTCGGACAATTTGGCCTTAGGTGGTCGCTCGCGTTGCACTCAAAACACCGCGGCGTGCGTCTCCGGTCAAAAGTGTCGAATTTCCTTCCCTGGGAACTAGGCGGGAAAAAATCGTTTCTCCCTCGAATGGGAGCAGGATGGTATTTCCCCTCTCTTTTCCCTGGGAAAGGCGTACTTCCTTTGGGTTTTTCGAAAGGCTTTCTTTTGGGTTTCCGAATGTCTTCGTAGGAATCTAGCAGTTCGGCTAATTTGCCGGGGTCTTTAATCTTAGCCCAATCATCGAGGAAATGGTCCCTCACCTCCAACGGGACACGTCTTTTGACTTGGTCCGTTATCATTAAATCTTTTAAAGATTCATAGTCCATAACCTCCAACCCTCGAATCCACTCTTCCAGATAATTTCGGGTTTCGAAAATAAAATCCTTCCAAGTGCTATCGGGTTTTCGGCTATGGTGGAGGAATTTTTGGCGAAAAATTTCGGGACTCAACTTATACCGCTTTAGCAGAAGCTCTTTGACGTGGTCATAGTTTTCTGCTACTTCATCTGGTTCGCGTGCGATGATCTGCACGATATCCAGAGGCAATACCGGTTGTAAGCAAGACACCCAGTCTTTTTTCTCAATGTTAGCCCTCTTAGCCTGACGCTCAAACATTATCAGGTACAGACTAATGTCGGTCTGGTCTGAATCGAATTTGGGAACCAGTTTTAAAATATCTATTCGTGGTTTTCCCTGGGAACTTAACGAGTCGACGTGATCGCGGGGTTCTCGTCGGGATGCCTCAATCCGTAGTTTTTCAAGCTCAAAGTTATACTGTCTTTCTTGTTCCCTATCCCTATCCTTACTTGCTTGTTCCCTATCCCTATCCTTACTTGCTTGTTCTTTTTCCTGCCTCTCCCGTCTTTCCTGTATAATCCTTTCTAACGCCACTTTTGTGTATTCCTCATCGTAGGAATCGTGCGAGAGGATTAACTCCTTAAGTTGGGATGTCAGTAATCCCGGAGTAACCGTTCTTTCCAAAAATTCCGCTAGTTCCTCTAGATCTTGTTTCCTACCTTTGCCCAAGTACGCCATTTCGAAAATTCAAAATTGCCAAAAAAAAAACTAAAAATTCAATTCTTTTGCACAACACCCAATTCAATACTTTTTACGACATACCGTAATCTCACAACATACAATAATTTAGCAATTCTAAGATGCACAATACAGATTCAAAAAGATACTTAAGCTAAATCAATTCCCTTTGGAGTGACCACACTAATTGAGATTAACAAAATTTTAGCTATTACACAATTCTTGAAACTTAGTCACAGTGACAAAATAGGGAAATGGCACTAACCTGTATCTGCTGACTTGGATCACTTGGCACCACTGTCCACAGGCTGGACCACGGGTGGAAACACTGCACTGCACTGCACTATCTTCGGCTAAAAAGCCCACAAACACACTCTTCGGCTGAAAGCCCACTGGTGTAGGTCGTCTCGACCTCTTCCACAACGCGCACAAATAGCACTGCGCCACTGACGAAAAAACGGTTCGCGATGAACCTATAATAGCCGATCAAGATGATCTCTGGACGAACCGGTAGGGAATCTATTCCCCTGATGAACAGGACTTGTCGAGCTTTCCGTCGATTCCGCTCACGCTCCGTTGAAAAGGGCCGGCAACTCGAAACCAAAACCAGAACTTCTTGCGACGAGTTTCGGTGATGGATGGGGTCGGTGACTCCGGTACCTCCTTCTCGCTTTCTCTAAGACAAGGGAAACGGTCTCCAGCGAAAGTGACAATCCGACAGCGAAATGACAATCCGACAGCGAAATGACAATCCGAACTTCTGGTTTCGAAGTTCTATCGGCCTTCTCTTTCAGGCAAAACGGCAGGTTCGATTTACTTGTCGAGGCTGTTTTAATCTATCCCACCGCTGCCACCAAATTAATAAGCTGTACCGTCATGTAAGAATTTGACGGACAGCTGATTTAAAATTAAACTATTTATTTACATAAATATTTACAAGATAATTATGGGCACAGCCATCGACAATCGAAACCTGCCTGAAGCCAAAGTAACACAATTGGCAAAACAGAGACGTCTGTCTCTCGTTGAATCTCGAGTCCGAATCTCCTCAAAATCCACGTTTGCTTCGCAGAACCGCCGCTGACAACGAGAGGGGGGGGTGAATTCCGAGCCCTCTAGAGATGTTTATGTTCTCTGCCGAAGAGAAACACCCCCACACAGCTGCGAAACCGTCTGTCATGCCGACTTGAGTCCCCCACCGCAAAAACTTGGAGGAGCCGCACGTGCAAAGACTAAAATTGTTTTCGCATTCCGAAACATTCCAGCGTCCACGTGTTAGGGAAAAGGGTCGGCAAGTACCATATGGTACAGGATAAACACGAAGTTGCGCTTAATCGATCCAAGGGATCAGTTAAATCAGCTCTAACCAAGTTGAGAACTTTATATTGGATAAATCGCAAACGGAAGTACCTTCAAACATTGAAGTAGATGTGAAACTCAGAACACAATTGACTCTTTACGTCGCAAAATCGATCATATTCGGGATTCGTACTACGCAATTCCTGATCTGCAAAATCTACCTGCGATAGAAGAAGATATTGATGAAATCGAAAATCGCCTTGATCTAGTTGAGATGAGCTTGAAATTATTTTTAATTAAACCTTCTAGTTCTAGTACTGGACATTCACTGAATGTATCAAATGAAAATGTGGATGTCGAAACTAAATCGAAAATACGTTTGCCTGAGATTCCACTCCCAACCTTTTCTGGTCAATACGAAGACTGGAATAACTCTAAGACTCAATTTGTATCTTTAATAAGTGGAAATCCTTCTTTAAGTGATTCACAAAAACTGTTTTATTTGCGCGCTTCCCTTAAGGGTGAAGCCAAAAACGTACAGTCTGTAGATGACACATTCAGTTCCTTATTTACTGCATTGACTGAACGGTTTGAAAACAAAAGAGTGTTGATTGACACTCACGTTTTTAGAATTCTTCACCATGAAAAAATACGCGAATCGTCAGGCGATTTGCGAAACTTAATCGATTGTATAAAAAAGAACTTATGAGCGTTAAAACTTTTCGATTACAAACAAAATAATTTATCTGATGCTTTTCTAGTTAACATTTTGTTACAAAAATTGGATAAGGAAACAAGAAAACAGTTCGAATTTTCTTTGAAATCGAACGAACCTCCAGAATTTGAAAGCTTAATTTCGTTTCTGGAAACAAGAGCTTCTATTTTGAACACCATAAATCAAAATCCTTTCTCAATTTTGAGTAATAAAAGAATTTCCAATTCTTATCCTAAAGCAAAAGCTTTGATGATTCAATCGAACGACGAAACTAAAAAGAAACGGAAGTGCTCTTTGTGTGCTTATGAGTCATTCAATCAATTTCATCCCCTCTTCAAGTGCCCTTTGTTTCTGAAAATGAGTACTAAACAGAGGTTTGATCATGCTAAAAAAAGCAAAATGTGTGTGAACTGCTTACACTTTCATAAAACCAAATGCCTGTCTATGTTCAAATGCAGGATTTGTTCCAAATCTCATCATACGTTGTTACACTTAGGCGAAATACAAAATAAAAATAATGATCAGCCTATTTCTCAACCTTCATGTTCTAACTCTCAAGTTCTTGATACATCTACGGCGCCAGAGAAATTAAACACATCAATCAGTAGCAGCCATTCTCGCGTTGCATTTCAAACTCTAAACAATGTGTCAAAAAAAAGACAAAAATCTATCTTGCTGAGTACGGTTTTTGTTTTTATGTCTGATGCAAACGGAAAACAAGTTAGGATTCGCTGTATATTGGATAACGGCTCGAATATTAACTTAATAACGAATGAATGCGCAGATATTTTGGGTATAATAAGAAAATTAGTTAACGATCCCGTTTCGGGATTAAATGGATCTGTTTACCAAATAAAAGCAAAGATAAACGGAATTATTTCCAACGCAGAAGAAAGTTTACGAGAAAATGTGGACTTTTTTCTAGTGCCGATTATTACTGAATTGATTCCCACTACTTCTTTGGACATTTCAGAAATTAATTTACCTGACTTTATGCAACTCGCCAATCCAACCTATTTCAAACCAGGGAAGATTCATGCCTTAATTGGTGCTGAACTTTTTTTTTTAAATTTTGAAAAACAACTCGTTTAAAGTTAATGATAACCTCTTTATGCAAGATTCCGTTTTCGGATGGTTTCCCACCGGGACTTTTAAAGAAGTTCAACCATCGAACAAGACACTTTGCTGTCTAATAAGAGAACATGAAACATTAGACGATAGTTTGAAACGCTTTTGGGAACTGGAATCCATTGGCATTAAACATGATGACCCTAAATTAACAGAGGAAGATCAGGCTATGGAAGTCTTCCAACAAACCACACATTTTCGTAATGGTCGTTACGAGGTACAACTGCCCTGGAAAAGGGATTGGCAAGAATTAAACAACAACTTTACTGTAGCAAAACAACGCTTACAAAGTTTGCAGAGAAGACTCCGTCAAAATCAAGAGTTGTATTTCCAATACTCTGACACTATTAAGGATTACTTACAACAAGGAATAATTGAACGTGTCGAAGAAACAAATGATCAAAAGGTGGTAGACAGACCTATATACTACTTGCCACACCAAGCTGTTTACAAGCAAGATAGAGTAACTACTAAAACTAGAATCGTGTTTGACGCCAGCTCTCACGATATCGGTCAGTTATCTTTGAACGACTGTTTGTGGCCAGGTCCAAATCTCAACCCAAATCTTCTTGACATTTTAATTAGTTTTAGATTGAACAAAGTTGCCTTGTCATCTGATATTGAAAAGGCGTATCTTCAAATATCTCTAGCTGAAAAGGACAGAGATGCGGTGCGTTTTCTGTGGATTGATGAAAAAGGTGAAGATGGAAGAAGTCTGCAGGTTTATCGATTCACGCGCGTTCTCTTCGGAGTGAACGTCAGCCCATTCCTGTTGTCTGCTACATTAAGAAAACATGTAGAACAGTTTAGAAGTGTGTATCCAAACGCTGTACAGCTCATTGAACGCTTCCTCTACGTTGACGACTTCATTACTGGAGAAGACAACTTAAAAACGCCATCGAAGTCTCTCGCAATGCTAAAGAGATAATGGAAAAGGCCGGAATGATTTAAAGAAAATGGATTACTAATGATGCCAGCTTAATGAAACTATGGAAGGAAAAAAGATTCGACACTCAACTTCAACATAACTTCGTCAGTTTAGGATCCAATTTAACAAAGGTCCTAGGAATGGCTTGGAATACCGTGGAAGATTGCCTCACTATGGAAATTCAGAGCTTAATGGAATTCTTGTCAACTAAGAAGAACACTAAGCGTTTTCTTTTGCAAGCTGTGGGTAAAATTTTTGATCCCTTGGGAATGTTGACACTATTTACCATCCGCGTAAAGTGTCTTTTCCAAGAGTTGTGGGTAAGGAAAATTCCGTGGGATGAAGACTTGCCACCCGACATAGAAAGAGAATGGCTACAATGGTGTTCGGAGCTTCCGCGACTAACAGAATTAAGAGTTCCCAGAATCGTCCTGAACTCCGCAAAGGAAGAATTCAGTGCTGTAGTCGAAATTCATAGCTTCTGTGATTCTTGTTATGTTGTATACTGTAATCAAAATGTATGGCAACACCTAAAGATGGTAAGTATTAACTTATGTATCTGGCAACAGAGAGTTCACGATGACTAAGCAATAAACGAATTTGTATGCAATAAGACTTGCTTATTTCCTAAGTAATATAAATGGATTTATAGCTTCATTAATATGTTTGTAGAACATTACAATTGGCGACGAGCGTAAAACAATCGTCCGGCAGCTAATTTGAGCTTCTTTCCGTGCGTTTCTTGCCCCAAAAAGATCGCACGTGCTTGTAGCAATGACGGACTCTGAAAGCAGCGTGGCTGTGGAATATCGCCCTCAAACTGGAAAAATGCCAGCATATAATGAAAATGACTGTTTTGAAGAATATCTGCTCCAGGTAGAATTTTATTTCGAAGCTAATAGAATTAAAGCCGACAGTGATAAACGAGCTACCCTGCTAACATGTGTTGGAAAGAAAGTGTTCTCAACGTTGCGGAACCTCGTGCAACCGAAAAATCTAAAAGAAACTCCTTATGAAGAAATTATAAGAGTTCTCACCAACCATTTTGCCCCACAGACATCTGTCATCATGCAGCGTTTTCGATTCTATAACGTTAAACAAAATGAAGAAGATGTAGCTACCTTCATCGTGAGAATTAAAGAAGCGGCAAGTAAATGCTCTTTTGGTCAATTCTTAGATGATGCAGTGAGGGATAAGTTAGTTTGTGGTTTGTCAGACCAACAAATACAGAACAGATTACTGAGTGAAAGTAATCTTGACTTTAAACGTGCTTGTGAAATTGCACTGGCTATGGAAACAGCGAGTAAAGAAGCTAAACTTTTCAAATCAAAAGAAGAAAATGTTTTCAAGATCTCGAGTGCTAATAAGCCATTTAAGAATAAGGTTCCTGTTCAACACCAAAAGTTTCAAAATAAAGATCGTGGAGCTACAAACAAGCCTCACTACAAAACCCAAATGAACAAGGACACAAGAAATTGTAAGCATTGTGGTAAAAAGCATAGAGATGAATGCACTTTTAAAAATGCAACTTGTTATAAGTGCCAACGTCAAGGGCACATTGCCAGTATATGCAGAACTTCTACTACAAACTTTGTAGATGAAACTTTTGATGAAATGTACATCAAAACACTGTTTCAATTTGTGCAGCTGTTGAGCATGAAGTTCCTAAGCCTTATCAGATCAACATTTCAATAGGTTCTTCTCCAGTTAATATGCAAATAGATTCTGGCAGTGCTCACTCCATCATGTCTAAAAATAAATTTGAAAGTTTAAACTTGGGTAAACTTGAACAACTAGAAATTCCCACACTATGTTCTTATCTTGGTCAAATGTTAAAAATAATTGGAAGATTTGATGTTCCTGTCAAGTATCAAGAAATGGAACTATGGCTACCTTTGGTTGTTATTGAAACACCCAATAGGCCTACACTACTTAGACGTTACTGGATTCAACAACTTGGCATCGACTTAAATAAAGTGAAGAATGACCATGTTGCAAATGTTAATGGAGAAAATGAAGATCCAGCTAAAGATGATGCTGAAGACCCAGTTAATCAAGAGGAAGAAACTACAAGTGATAAACCCGATATGTCTCATGAAAGTATTCTTCAACATTACCATTCCAAATTTCCTAACTGTTTTAATCCAAATGATTCAAGAGGAATGTTGGGAGAACCTGTGAATATAGCTATGAAGGAGGACTCTGTACCTGTCTTCTGCAAATCTAGGCCAGTTCCTTATGCCATCAGGGAATTGGTAAATCAAGAGTTAGACTCCCTAGTTCAGAAAGGTGTGCTAGTACCTGTGAGTCATTCCAAATGGGCAACGCCCATAGTTCCTGTACCAAAGACGAACAGTGAAGGCAAAAGGACTGTTAGACTTTGTGGAGATTTTTCTGTAACTATAAACAAACATTGTGAAACACAGTTTTATCCACTGCCCTCACAGGAAGAGATTCTAACCAATATAGGATCAGGAAGATATTTCACAAAGATTGATTTATCAATGGCTTTCCATTAGCTACCTATATCGCCTGAATCACAAGAATTGCTGACACTTAACACACCAAAGGGTCTGATGCGTTACACCAGACTACCTTTTGGTATTAAGTCTGCCTCTTTTTTGTTTCAACAAAAAATGGATAACATCTTAAAGGACTTTTCCTCTACGGACTGTTACATAGATGATCTATTTGTACGTGCTAACACAAAGGAAGAGTGTAAGAAAAGGACCGATCTAGTGCTAAAAAAGCTTAACTCTTACAATGTCAAATTAAACATTACCAAGTGTGAATTCTTTAAGGATAGAATTAAGGTATTGGGTCATGTCAAAGATCCAGAGGGCATTCATCCACTAAAGGACAAATGTGATGATATTTCAAATACAAGGATTCCTAGCAATGTGACTGAATTGAAGAGTTATTTAGGACTCTTAGGCTATTACCAACATTTCATACCAAATTTGTCTTCAAAGTTGAAGCCTTTATACAAGTTATTGGAGAAAAACTCAAAGTGGGACTTCAACAAGAAATGTATTGATGCATTCGAGAGAAGTAAGGTTCTACTCGATAAACATAATGTTCTTGTGCATTTTAATATTACCAAACCCATTGTTTTACTATGTGATTCATCTGATTATGGTCTGGGAGCTGTTTTGTGTCATGAATCATCCCCAGGTTTCTTAAGACCAATATTCTTTGCATCGAAAACTCTGAATAAGGCAGAAATTTATTTTTTAGTTAACGTCGTACTAGAGCAACACAACGGGCTATTGACGACGGTCCGGGATCAGTCCCGTAAGGAAAAGATCCGAGGACAACACCTCGTAATTTTGAACCACGGTCAGATGACGAAGCAACACCTGAGCTGGCACCCCACTCTCCAAACTTCCACGCCAACCCAACGTGAGGACTTTCGGCCACGACAGATTTAAGGTGCACCAGCCGCCTCTACACCATACGCTTACAAACATCCATGCCCGGACCCGGATTCGAACCAGGAACTTTCCGATCTAGATGCTAACACCCTGAATAAAGCAGAAAGAAATTATGTCCAAGTGCACAAAGAAGCCTTAGCTATTATTTTTGGTATTAAACGATTCAATAAGTTCTGACAAGGAACAAAATTTGTCATAGAAACCGATGCTAAACCATTGGTAACATTACTTGGCCATGACAAACCTGTTCCAGAGATGGCAAATTCGAGAATGCAAAGATGGGCGCTAATCTTGTCTAGTTATGATTATGTGATAAGATACAAGAAGGGTTCAAATCTGTTATTGGCAGATGCTCTCTCAAGAATTCCATGCAAGGACAATGAACCAGTAGACAAACGTGCTAAGGAATCTGTGTGTTGTTTTGCAGAATTCCAAGATCTGACTAACAAGGACATTGAAAAGGCTAGCTCAATTGATTGTGATGTCAGCAAAGCAATTAACTACACCAAATTTGGTTGGCCACAAAATGTTCCAGATTCCTTACAAGAATACTACCGAGTTAAAGATGAACTGAGCATTGAAAATACCTGTTTGTTAAGAGCAAATAGGTTAGTGATTCCTAAAGGCTTGAAGGAAAAAGTTCTTCAACTTTTGCACACTGAACACCCTGGAATAGTGCGAATGAAACATCTTGCTCGAGGATACTTCTGGTTTCCCAAGATGGATAAAGAAATTGAAGATTATGTGAACAAATGTATCCCTTGTCAATTGACAAGACCAAGTGCAGCTAAAGTGACATCGAATAATTGGCCCCTGACAGGCAAACCATTCGAGAGGATCCACATTGATTATGCAAATTACGAGGACCATAATCTTTTAATCGTAAAGGACTCCTACTCAAAGTGGATAGAGGTCGCACTTGTGTCTAACACAAGTTCCAAATCCACAATCAGCAAACTTAGACAATTTTTTGCCACATTTGGACTGCCAAGTGAAGTAGTGTCCGACAATGCTGCACAATTTAAATCCGAAGAATTTGTTAACTTCTTCAAGTCAAATGGTGTAACTTTAAGAAATTCACCTCCATACCATCCTAACTCGAACGGAGCAGCTGAAAAATCAGTCAACGTAATCAAAAATATGTTAAAAAAACATAAGTATTCACCAAGGACATATGACAACTTTCAACATAGATTGGACTGCATCTTATTCTCCTATAGAAACACGCCTTCATCAGTAACACTGAAAACTCCGGCTGAACTTCTCTTCAAATATATATATATATATATACTCCACAAACTAAAATAACTAAAATCAGAAGCAACCACTTGATTAGAGAAAAGAACTATCAAGAATATCAAAGATGCCATTCAAATTCTAAAGCAAGGCAATTTGACGTAAGTGAAAAGGTTCTTGTGAAGTCCAGTCGAAATGAAGAGATGAAGTGGTTCCCTGGAAAAGTTAAGAAGATAATTGGCGCTAGCACATATCTAGTTCAAGTTAATGGACAGATGCGGTTTGTGCATGCCGATCACCTCAGAAGATGTATTCTACAGGTCCCTGAAGTTCCTGTGTGTCAACAGATACCACAAAATCCTTCCAGTCAACCATCTACACCAGCTGTTGATGCGAATGGAAAAATACCAGAGCCTGTACCTGACGAAGTTTCACCAACCAGGGAGGTGGTGGAAAAACAACAAACTGTTGACCCCAAAAGGACTGTAGATTACACTATAAACTCTAACTCTCAGCTAGTCAAAACACCAAGACCTAAAAGGCTCATAAAGCCACCAAATCGCTTAAATTTATAAAATCTAAAAAAAGTAACAGCAATAGTTTTTTTTTCAGAAGGAGAGTGTTATGTTGTATAATTAACTGTAATCAAAATGTATGGCAACACCTAAAGATGGTATTAACTTATGTATCTGGCAACAGAGAGTTCACGATGACTAAGCAATAAACGAATTTGTATGCAATAAGACTTGCTTATTTCCTAAGTAATATAAATGAATTTATAGCTTCATTAATATGTTTGTAGAACATTACAATTCTTCTAAAAAAGCGTATGGTGTAACCGTATACATACGAGTGTTGAAGGAGGATGGCGTGGAAGTAAATCTTGTTGCATCAAAAAGTCGAGTTGCCCCTCTCAAAGAGATGACACTACCAAGATTAGAGCTACTTGGGGCTTTATTAGCTGCTCGTTTAACTGTCAAGATCAAGAAAATCGTCGATTTGAAAAAACCATCAACAGTATATTAATGGACTGATTCAAAAATAACCCTTTACTGGATCAAATGCTCAACCAAAAGATGGAAACAGTTTGTAACAAATCGAGTGAAGGAGATCAAATCCCTGACTGATACAAACTCTTGGTATCACTGTCCCGGAAAAGACAATCCCAGCGATCTTGTGACTAGAGGTATCAGTGCTGATTCCCTTCTGGACAATTCCATGTGGTGGAAAGGCCCTTCTTTCCTTGCATCTCGTGATCTACCTAACATAGACGAGGATCCTTGTGTGCCAGAAAAGGAGTATCTTGCCGAGATGAAAAAGAACTGGGACTTGTCTGATGACTCTAACAAAACAATGTATCTTAGCATTGTTCCAAATTTCTTAGATTGCTTATTTAAAATTAGTAACAAGTATTTAAAAATTGTACGTGTTTTAGCTTTTATTTTTAGGTTTGTCAACAACTGTAAAGCATCTACTCAAAAGAGAAACAGTAATCTCAGCAATGAGGAGATTAAGTCAGCAGAAGGTTTTCTTGTTAAGGAAACTCAGAGTTTAGAGTTAGGAGACGAAATCAAGGGTCTGTGGGCGAACACTGAACGTTTCCCCTTCAAGTAAGATAAAAAATTTAGCACCTTTTCTTGATAAAGATGGATTAGTCAGAGTAGGTGGTAGGTTGACTAACTCTTCCATTAGTTACAACAGGAAACACCCTGTTTTGTTGCCTCCTAAGAGTAAGTTTACTCATTTGATAATTCAATATTATCATGAAAAATACTTGCATTTAGGTCCTCAATCCTTACTTAATCAAATAAGACAGAAATATTGGCCTTTAAATGGTCGTAAAACATGCAAGAAAATAGTGCATGACTGTGTTCAATGTTTTAAGGCAAATCCTAAAGCATGTTCCCAAAAAATGGGTGATTTATCCAAGGAAAGAACAAATCCTGATTTCGTATTTAATTCAGTTGGGATTGATTTTTTTTGGTCCTTTTTACATAAAAAATAAAAATCAAAGAAAAGGATCTCCTATGAAAAATTATGTTTGCATATTCATTTGCTTTGTGACAAAGGCCATATACTTAGAAACAGTCTCTGACTTGACGTCAGAAGCCATGATAAGCAACTTTACAACGTTTTATGGCGAGGAGAGGAAAATGTGTGAAAATCTTTTCAGACAACGCTATTAACTTTGTTGGTGCTAACAGAGAGTTAAGAAATTTTTATAAGTTGATGAGCAAACAAGATGAAGCACTCGCAAGGTTTTTTTTCAGAAGAAAATATTGAATGGAAATTCATACCTCCCAGGTCACCAAATTTTGGCGGTCTCTGGGAAGACAGTGTTAAGTCCTTCAAATACTTTGAAAACGTGTTGTAGGCAATTGTAATCTTTCTTATGAAGAAATGTTAACTATCATGGTTCAAATTGAAGCTATGCTTAACTCGCGCCCATTAACGCCACTTTCATCAGAAATTGATGATTTGGATATTTTAACACCTGCCCATTTTCTCATAGGAAGACCTCTAACTTCTATTGTAGAACCTTGTCTTGTAAATATTGAAAATAACAGATTATATCTGTGGCAAAGAACAACTAAGGCAGAACAGGTAATTTGGAAAAAATGGAGTAATAATTATTTTAATAATCTGCAACAGCGCGAACGAAATGGAAGTTTGACAAACACAATGTAAAAATTGGTGATATGGTCTTGATTAAGGAAGAAAATTTACCTACGGTCTACCTTATAGTCAAGTTGTGTAATCATTATTCATTTATTGTGTTCATATATTGTGATCAATGCTTGTGTTAAATTTATGGATTAGTTTATTGCGAATTCCGTTTTATGGAAAGATTGTTTGTATTTTATATCTGTGATTGAATTAGTGTATTATTGTATTATTCAGTTATTGTTTACTTGCAAATTCTAATTCTTAAATCTAATTGTTAAGTAAATTCATTGTATTTTAACTTGCATGTATAACATTGCAACGCCGGGCGGCATGTCCGAGCACGCGCTGATTGGTAGCAGGTGGTCATGTGACCCTGCCGAGAAGTGCGACGCAGCAGAACTTTTGTAGCTTCCATCGGAACAACATGTATGAGACTTGGCTCTCTAGCGGGACTTATTCCCCATTTTAACATATCTATTGTAAATATGTATAGAGTACTTGTTCATACGTGTTTGAAATAAAACATTAGAAACAAGTTGGTCCGTCACTCTAACAGAACTCTACAGTTCCAAACACCCTGGATGGTTCTCGGAGGGGAGGGGGGGGGTTGCGAATTGCAATTGCCCTCCCCAGAGCATCCCAGACATGCTCTATAGGGTTAAGGTCTGGAAATTTGGCTGGCCAATCCATCCGGCGAATATCCTCACTCTCTAGAAATTCGTCGACCAGAAGAGCTCTATGTGGCCTCGCGTTATCGTCCATTAAAATGAACTCAGAGCCAACTGCACCCCTGAAAAGGCGAACATAGTGTTCCAAGACCTCGTCCCTATACCTCACACCAGTCACACTGCCTCTTTCAAAGACATGGAGAGGTGTGCAGCCAGTATAGTGGTTAATAGTGGCCAGTATAGTGGTTAAGGTGTTAGCCTCTAGATCGGAAGGTTCCTGGTCCGGGAATGGATGTTTGTAAGCGTATGGTGTAGAGGCGGCTGGTGCACCTTAAATCTGTCGACGCTGGGCGTTAAATTGAACTCTCTACAAATTTGGGCTTGAGATTGGCCTGCTTCTAGCCTCCCCACAAATCTCCACCTCATTCCATCTTCTAAACGTTGGTGGTTACTCATTTTTACTGTTACAATTTGAAATTAACCGATTGCTGCAAAATAACACCAAGAAATTCGCCGAGGTGTGCTAGCGAACAAAATGCGTCTTAACTTACGCGCGCTTATAAAGCCTGTTTCTCTACTGGCTCCGTCTACACACACGTGTACGCTTACGTATTTGACGCACAAGATTTGCATTTTTGTCTAGAAGCAGTGGTTTTACATTCAGTTCATTTCTTTTCATGAAATTCGATAAAATATGCAAATTCTCTTAATTTATTTCACCAGTGTAGATTCACTAATGACCACGCTAATGGCAAAATTACCTGTTGCTGTCCTCGGAACCTTCCTTTCGGGACAGATCACGGGCTGTCACTTAATTCCATCATTTTTCTCCTATGCAACTTTAATTCAAATACTTACCTACGTACCTCCTGATGATACATTACAGGCATACATTTGTAACAGGCTAGAAATAAATTTAATTAATAAATAGAGTTAAATTAATAGACAGATATAAATTCATATTTGGGGGGCTGGTGGGACTTAAAATATCTTTACATTGACCTAGCGTGGAAGTTTGAAGAGTTGGGTAAAAGCACAGGTGTTGACCTTGTCATCTGACCTAGGTTTAAAATTTCGTATTGTAATTAAAGGTAATTTTAATTAACGTATACTAGAGCAATACAACTGGCTATTGACGATGGTATGTGATCAATCCCCTAAGGGAAAGATCCGAGGACACCACGTAATTTTGAACCAGGGTCAGATGACGAGGTAACACCTGAGCGGGCACCCCACTCTCCAAACTTTCACACCAACCCAACGTGGGGACTTTCGACCACGACAGATTTAAAGTGCACCAGCCGCCTCTACACCAAACGCTTACAAATATCCATGCAATGACGCGGATTCGAACCAGGAACCTTCCTAACTGAGGCTAACACCTTAACATAGCCGTTTCAAGGCAGCTCGATCCATCGAGCCAACCTCTTCTCATTGGTTGAAGAAAGTGACGTCATTTATCCTCTACTCTGGGTTTGAGAGTGTGTAAGTAAAGATATAAACACGTTCGTTTTCCTCTTTTACGCTGCGTTTAACTACATCAACAGTTTCTAAAATGCATTCACTTCCACACACACTGTTGTTTCGTATGCCTACACTGGCAGACCGGAGGAGTGCCAGGCCCGTCTAAGACGGCAAGAGGCGAGGGGGGTGCGCCTTCCATGTTATTGAGCCCCATTGGGAGGAAGTCCGACTTAGCTCGACATACATGGCACATCCGTTTTACAGGAAGGCCCCCTTTCATACATCCATTCACTCACACATATCGTAATTTAGATCCCAATCAGAGGCCGATAACCCCCTGATCAGGTACCCCAGAGGTATTGATTTGGCAAAGAAAAAGAAAGATTTTTGTTGAAAGATATAAAGTTCCAGCAAACCTCTTTAGAAAATATCCGATATTTTCATACTTATATAAATATCTCGATATTTTCCAACCTTGGTTTGGTTTTATACTTTCATTGGAAAGGATTTACTGGTACATGTTGTCAAAAATACAAGAAACTCGTCTAATTAATTCATTGTTTGAATTAAAACTTCCAGAAAATTGGTTTTAAAATAAGTATCTGATTTTAAATAGATACAATTTTATGTAAACAATTTGATTCATGAAATTATTATAGTAGGCTGTTGAAATAGAGTTTTATATATATAAATTGCAGCTTCAATTAAATCAACATAATTTTGCAGATAAACTGATTTAATTGTAAAAGATGAGTTCTTCGATTAATATTTAGTTCCATTTTCGATTAGAATTTTTTCTTTAAGGTTATTTTATTTTAATTCATGGTTAAAAAAACTAATGTTTTATACTGATCAGTTATATTAAATATTATTAAAAACATTCATCTTTACGATTATTTTATTGCATAATATAAAAAGTTAAAAAACATTATTTATATCAAAATATGCACAAAAAAAAGGCAGCTGAATGAAGGAGCATAACCCCAGGGTAGAGGACTAAGATGAGGGGAAATTAGTTTTTTTTTATGAGAATATTTTATATTATTAACCATAACAAATCCAGCCCTCAGAATTGGTATTTTTTAAATGTCAACGTTGCAAGTTAGAAGAAGCTTAACATTTGTTTCTTTCAATCAAACATTTCCCAAACGAGAATGTAGGAGCCATTGCTTGTTTCGAGCCTCATCATTTTAAGCTGTCGGATCCACTGTGGAAAATAGCACCTGTGTGTTCAAATCAAAGCATTTTTATAAATACCAACATGCTTTGTGATGTTATCTTCTACCATTTAAGTTTTAATATTGATATGTTTTTAACTAATAAATATCTGAACCAGCAATCAGACAAGAAACAGAATTCCAGTAATTGTAATAAAACATAAGTTTCTTGAAGTTTAATGTTTTTATAATGTAAGCTATGGCTTTTATGCTTATGTTGATGTTAGTATGTAAAATAAAGCTCAATATTTAGATATACAGAAAGAAATTGTTTATCTTATATTAAGGCGGATTTTAAGAATTGAAACGAAAAGCTTAACATTTGAAATGATTATTGCATGACATGGGAAATGACAGATATGACATCATGGTAGAGAAAAAAATAATGTTTTGCTAGCCAGTACCAACGAAACTGTAAAAAGACATTTCTGAAGCTATAGAGGGTAAACTAAAATTAAATTACAGTAAGCTCATCTTGAAGTCAGAGGGACGCGCGAGTTTGAGATAACAAGGTCAACTTTTTTTTTTTTTCTAATGGCGGGCACATTTGACCGAAGTCATTGGCCACTACAAGGCCGGAAGTGATGGCCACTTGTGAAGGAGCAACCCAGTGGGAGGACCATCATTGCCCCTAACAATTACTTCGTAATTTTGAACCGTGTTCAGATGACGAAGCAACACCTGAGCTGGTATACGCTTATAAACATCCATGCCCGAACCCGGATTCGAACCGGGGACCTTCCGATCTAGAGGCTAACACCTTAACCACTATACCGGTTGGTCGGCCACAAGTTCAACTAAAATATTAAAAAAAAAAAAAATTGTCATCACAATAGAATCAGTTGAGAATTTTTTCACAAATCGCTCCTTTATTATAATATCTGTACTTAAATTTTCATAATACAATTAATCACTGTGTTACTTATGTAATTAATGATATCAATGAAACAATGGTATACATTAGCTTTTTAAACATCTTGTAAAGTTATGTGCTTGCAGACAACTACACATCCCTTTGGGGGTGTTATGCAAAATGACTCTTGACAGGGTCGTTATAAAACTTCAGTAGTAAGCGTGAAGCTTTCTCATGGTCGAACCTCACCACTTCTCGACATAGGCATAACCAAGAGGCTTGGGGGTTCAACACCTCATCAGCTGAGAAAAAGTTTGCAAATATGTTTTTTTAATCAATTCTTTATTAAAAATTACTCAAATTATTAATAGTAAAATTCATTAGTTTTACTTGTGTAAATAGTAAATGACATCAATGGAACAGTGGTACATTAGTTGTATGACAACAGACGTAACCAATGGGTTGGGGAGGGGGGGGATAAAATCCCCCATTTAATTGAGAACTTTTTTTCAAATATAATAATTCTTTTTTTCACAAATAACTAATTTATTATTACTTAATTGTTCATAGCATAATTCATCATTGTTTTATTTGTGTAATTGATAACTGATATCAATGAAACGATGGTTTATTAGCTGTAGCTTTTTATGTTTACAATAGTATAATAGTCATTAAAAAAATAAACAGTGCCGGAATGCTCCTCTACACCCGATTACAGTGGTAGTTTAAACTACTATTTCTAATAGAAGGTTAGAAGTTAGAGCCACAAAATATATTTTCTCATGTGATATTGTATCTTTTGAAGCGCCTTTTCACTTACATTGGCACTATTTTTTGCTACAAAACATAAATTTTGTACATCATTTAACATTATCATTTTAAAATAACACAATATGTGTAGGAAATAAAACACAAAAGCAATTTTTTAGTACAATTTTTATTATCCCTATTTCATGAAACATATCTTTCATGGTGCAAAGGATTTATGGATCCCTCTTTTGAACTGAATACAAATTAATATTATGAGCAATTTAGTGTTATTGTGTATCTGGCATCACGTTTTCTTTTGTATTCCAGTAAAATTTATGTGAACAGTAAGACGTACTGTTCTTGTCATCCTACTTTCTAATTATTAAATACTAAATTCAATTAGCTATCACTTTATTTCGTTAATATTGCAACAAGTTATACAAGGGTTATTCAAATGAAAAGGTACGAAACGACACTGTGGGTATAAATAAAGACTTTATTCAAAGTATACACCATAGGCCTGAGCACAACGATCCCATTGATTAACGAACCGAAGGATTCCTTGTTTCCAGAATTCCTGTGGCCGCGACGAGACCCAGTCCTTCACAGCGTCCTTAAGTTCGTCGTCCGAGTTGAAGCGCTTCACTTTCAGATGTTTTTTCAGGGGACCAAAAACATAGAAATCGCAGGGCGACATGTCCGGGCTGTAGGGCGGATGGTCAAGCTACTCTCACTTGAACTTGGCCAGTTTCGCGTGTATGACCCTGGAGACGTGTGGACTCACGTTATCATTGAGCAGAACCACACCCTCCGTGAGCAGACCCGGTCTTTTGTTCTTGATGGACCTGCGTAAGCTTTGGAGTGTCTCACAGTACACATCGGAGTTAATGGTTCTTCTGTGCTCGAGGAATTCAACAAGTAAAGGACCTTGGACGTCGAAAAAGACGATGAGAAACACCTTCCCTGCTGACGCCACGGCTTTGAACTTTTTAGGGGAGGTGATGACGCATGCTGTCCCGCTTTGTAACTGGCTCGTAGTGATTGCACCAGATCTCATCACCTGTGACGATCCTCTCCAGGAAAGCGGGGTCTTCATGATACCGAAACAGATGTTGAAGTGCTAGCCACATACGCAGTTCCTTTTGCTGATCGGTGATCTGCTTCGGAACCCACTGCCAGGGCCCGATTTAGAAAATTTGGTATAGTAGTCACAACACGCAGGAAGGGGGCCCCCCATGTTATCCGTTCATCACAAAAACTAATTTTAAAACAATAATTGGTACTTACGTATTTGACTGTTGACCGTTTCAAAAATTGTTGAAAAAACATTCCAGAAAATATGAAAAGTTATTTTTGTTTAAAATTTTTAGATACTTTTGAAACTTTGGGGCCCTTTAAATTATGGGGGCCCTAGGCCCGTGCCTCACGGGCCTAATGGTAAATCAGGGCCTGCCCACTGCGCAATTGTCCACACTGTTCCAACGCTGACATACACCTTCACCGCCGACATTCGCAATGTGACACGCCGATCACTTCTCACTAGGTCGTCCACCTTGTCGATGAGATCGGCCGTGGTGACTGTGTTTGCTTGGCCTGGTCTCGTGTCATCAACCAAACTCTCACGGCCTGCACGAAAACGGGCACTCCATTTTCTCACTGACTTGGCCAAGAAGTGAAATTCCATACCGATCAGAAGTTGGCTGTTTGCTTTATTTGGTAATGGGGACTCGACTAGATATTGCCTACGCAGTGAGTTTGGTGTTTTATAAGTTGGACAACCCCACAGAGACTGATTGGGAAACCGTGCAGACATTAAGATACCTTTGCAATATCATTGGGAATGGGCATTGTGTACAATAATGAAGATGACAGAAGCCTGATGGTGTTTAGTGATGCAGATAACAGCTGTACAGAAACACGCAGGTCTCGCAGGTGTAGTTTCTTTCTACGGTGGAAGTGCAATTATGTGGCGAAGCAAGCTACAGGAAGCCATATGCTGGCGCGCAAGTGCAGCGCCCTCTGTGAAATGAAGAGACAGAAGGAGGAATAGAGGAGGAGATTAAGTCGTGATTTGGATTACCCAGGCTCCAGTTGGTATGTTCCGCCAGCCAGCTCATTACTTCATCAGAATTTGTTGTTAAGTTTTCAATAAACTTTTAGTTTCGTTTTATACAGTCCACTTAGTTTAATTTGTCTGGCTCAATTCATGACCAAAACACCATATCCAATTCAACGACAGAGGCAGAGTTCATGGTATGCAGGTTTTGAAATATAAACAGTTCTTGGAAAGCACGGGTAAACTGTGACCATGAACATGAGATGCAGGCTGGTAATGGTAATGGTAATTTTAGTTAACGTCGTACTAGAGCAACACAACGTGTGAGATGCAGGCAGGTTTTGAAATTTAAGCAGTTCTTGAAAAGCATGGATAACCTGACCATGAACATATGATGCAGGCAGATTTTGAAATGTAAACAGTTCTTGAAAAGCAATGATGAAGGGAAAGCAGGGATGAACTGTGATCACGAACATGTGATGCAGGCAGGTTTTGAAATGTAAGCAGTTCTTGAGTAAACCGAGAATTTGTGGTTTGTTCCATTTCATTTTTGAAAGCAACAAATTCAGACTCAGAATTATATTGCTTTGTTTCTTTGTCAAATTGTATTTCATGTACATCCAACAAATGAATTTCCAGCTGCTTCTTTAAAGCTTGTTTCAGACTGCATATTGGGTACGCCAGGCTATTTTTACCAGCATTCGTGAGTCGTGACTGCAGATGATACACCGTGAATTTCCCTTGATGCTGAAACATTCCAGAACTTGTCTGGAAAGACTTGCAGCAAATCGAACAGATGTGATCGGAATCCAGCATAACGTTGTTTGGAAAAATCAAATAACAATACGATCGTGCTCGAAACAAACAATACTAAATCTGATAAAGCTAAATCTAAATAAAAATAAAGAGCTAGTAAAGCCAATCGCGCGCGCGTACCACACTCGGGAAAACTTTCAAACTGATTTAATAAATAACAGTTTGACTTAACCATAAAAGCATGTATTATCGGTTAACTGTGTCTCCGCTTGTCTTGTTTACATCCGTAGTTACTTATTTTACTTATATACTCTCAAACTCAAAGTGAAGGCTTAGTGACGTAACTTTTTTCAACCAATGAGATGAGGTTGGCTCGATGGATCAAGTTTCCCTGAACAACTTTTGATTTTGGCGATAATTTCTGATCAAAATATACGAACGTCTCAACAGAGTAAGAACTCCTTACTCTGCACTGTCTGGCTCTTAATACTGCGCATGCCTGAAGGTTTGACGTAGTAAGAACAGCGTTTTAGGTGACTATGTAGTATTTTGATCCATTTTGCCTTTGCCATAAACTGCCAACAAAGGCAATCCTTTTTTGTGGTTTGAAGACGCATTTTCCCTCTCGTTTCCCGCCTTTTTAAGATTCTCTGTATATAAATCGAGGCTGGGTTGATGACCGCGCGCGCGCGGGAAGAAATTGATGGTTGGGTTTTATGGCGCAAAGTGTGTTGGATGGGTATTTCCTCAAATCAACAAGTGAATGGAAATTAAAGTTGAAATGCGTTCCTGGTCAATATCAAGAAAGCTTGTAAAGTTATGCGAAGGAAAAATATATCGTCCCAGAAAAACAAGATTTTTTAATAAAAAAAATTGTTTCAACTGTAAATTAGAACTAGTAATAATAATCATTAAAGCTTAATTCTTAAGTGATAAACTCTTTTGGAAAGAAAAAAAAAATCACAAAAACGTATTGAAATGTATTGTAATTTGCACAAAATGACTTTTAAATATTTTTCATGTTTGTTTGTGTATGAAACAATAGATTTAATGACATGAATTAATGAGAAGTAATACAATTTTGCATTTGTATTTATAATAGAGCAATTTATTTATTTTTAGCCACTTTTTGCTCACATAATTAAAAAATCTTTTCCCTGACAATTTCAAAATAATTTAAGTGCCATCCAGTTAACTGCACACTTAATAAGTTTACAGTGCAATAATTTTTCAAAATCGTGCACTCAAAATCACATAACTTATGCACAAAAGAGGAATGCGTATAAATTTCTTTAAACATGGAAATGAAACATATGAACATCAAATAATTTCAATCCATCAAATTGTGAAACATTTGCCTAGTTGACTACATTTTGCTGAGCACTGCTTTGCTGACAAAAACAGGTTTTTATCAAATAATTCATTTCATTTTAAAACCAGGTTCGAATTTATATGTAAACAATAAACAAATTCCTTTTTATATTGCAGCTTTACTTGAGGAATAAATTTGCAATTTGGATAAAAAAAAATATACGCCTTGAAATTTCGCACTTCTTTGCGATGCTACATTTGAGAGCAATGAGTATTATTAGTTTTAATCCAATAAACTAAGTTACTGGAAAAGGGTTTCTTTTATCTTTAAGACTCCATCATAAAAGTCGAGATTCAATTTCTACCAACTATTTCAGATTTTCCATTACATTCATAATTTAGTTGGATGTCTCAAAACATCGAGTTCAGTAAAAGTGCAATTTGATGAAGCGTCTACCATATTGAATCATTTCGAAAAACATATAAAAAAGTACTTGATACATACAGGTTTAAATTGTTTTGCAAGTGCCTTTACTTGGCTGCCACATCAAAATGACATATAGGCCATAATATTTTAATCCATTTCATCAAAATATTCACTTACTTTTTTTTAGTAAAAATTTGATTACACGTAAACGTTTGTATGGATAGGTGATTGTCTAAATTATTTTTAACATTTTAAATTTAAGTTACAAAAAAAGATTTAAGCAAACACTATTTTTTATCATTTGCATCCCAAAACAAACAGAAAAGTAGAATATCCAACACAATAAAATGTGATGTGGAAGAATATTTTTATACCCATCTATTTCTTTATATTTGCGATCTTGTTATGTTATCTGTTGTACAATGGTAAAAAGAGCTTATCTTATAATTTCAAAAGAAAAAAAAACAAAGGTTAATCTTTCCGAAATATTGAATCAACAAAGTTCCTGGCGAAATTACATTTGAAATATTTAAGAAATAAAATCAGAAAATTGCCAAAACATATGGAGAAAAAATTCGTTTTAATTATTCACTTTAGTTTTTAGTTCAGTTTCTAAGTATACACTTCAAATTTTTTGAACATTTTGTGTTCTTTTTTATTATTATTACCTATAAAAGTATCAGGGCCGTCGTAGCCTGGTTGGTAGAGTAGCGAATTAGCAACTCGAGCTTTGCGAGTTAGAAACTCGATCTTTCCAATACCCGTTGTATAGCTGCATTGTGACGATTAAAATACCTACCATCTCTAAAGATCATGTACTATAAAAAATCATCAGCGCAGAAGTTAAACTTTTGGTTAATATTTAAGTAAAGTTACTTAAAGTTAAATAATGAACCTTCTTTATGTGCATTTACTACAAATATCTAAGCAAATTACTAATATGTGTGTGTTGGGTAGGTAGTTAATTAACGTTGCGCGGAATTAATTCCGAATAGAAAGGTCTGTGGCAGGCCCGCCGTAAGCGGGCGTGCAAGGCGTGCGCCTCACGCGGGCGGCACGTCCAGAGGGGGCGGCAAATCTAGCGATCGATCACGTAATATTCAAAGTCATTGTCATTATACCCACTCCACCTATAGCATAAGAAATGTCATCACATGGAGGAAAAAATACGACCCGCGCGCAGTTACTATTTTCTTTTATAGTACTAGGGGGCTCAGCCCCTACTCGCCAACTCCCGGAAATTGCATTTAATCACATTTAGTTTGCTTCGCAAACCAAAACTCTTTTCGTAGCGACAATCTCCATTGACGGCGAAACCTCCGCCCCCTACTCGCCTACGCACACAATCCCATTTGGTTTGCTTCTCAAACCAACACTCAATTTGAAGATACAATTTTGTTTTTTTCGCAAACCAAAACTACTTTTACAGAGTCGATCTCATGTGACGGCGAAACTATCTTAATAATTCGTATAAATTTGATTTTACTCGAACTGGGGGTGGAGCTCCCTAGTTGCATTAAAAAATTTTTAAATACTTACATTTTACGAAAAATTATAGTAACCGCAGAAAAGGAAAAAGGATTTCAGGAGCGCAATGGAAAACACAATGGATGGCGAAAAACAATTTTGGAAATCAATAATCGCGCAGTTTACGTTCCATTCTGGGCTCATAGTCTCAATTTGGTAGTCAATGATGCAGCAAATATTACGTACGAAACTGAATTTTTTTTTAAACAATTCAAGAAATTTACGTTTTTTTTTTTTTTTTTTTTATCGTCTACAAAAAGGTAGTTGGTAATTTGCAAACATGTACTAGAGATCAAATTAAAAGCTTTAAGTGCCACGCGATGGTCTAGCAGAATCGATGCAGTCAAACTCTTACGGTATCACCTCGTAAAAATATTTGATGCTTTGCTGGAAATATCTGATAATTCGTCGGAATGGGATTGTCCTACATCTCACAAAGCTCATTCGCTTGCTTTGAACATTCAAAATTATAGATTTATTTGCTCAGTTGTAATTTGGTTCGATATTTTAAGCGAAATTAATTCTGAGTAAAATGATGCAAAGCCCCACAATAATTACTCAAATCACAATAACATATTAACAAATTTGTTAAATAAGTTGATTGATAAGTTCACAGAATATCGTACGGATGAACACTTTGAAAGGATGTTAGAAGCTAACAATGTGGCTCACGAACTCAATGTAAAAAAATATTTTCCACCAATAAACACAATTCGTCCAAGAAGAAAACCAATGCAATTTCAATATGAGCATAGTGATGAAGCTTTACTAGACCCAAAAATCAAATACAGAGTAGAGTTTTTTTTTTCAGAATCCTATATCAGACATTAACTTCTTTAAAGGATAGATTCGAAGAGTAAAAAACATTTACCGACGTATTTGGCATTTTCAGCAATATCTCATTTAATTACTCCAATGATGAATTAATGAAACATTGTAAAGATTTAAATCTGAAGCTTAAAGACGATTCACACACACACACACACACACACACACACACACACACACACACACACACACACACACACACACACACACACACACACACACAAGTAGTGAAACAGACATTGACAGTATTGATTTGTTTAACGAAATCAATGCTTTAAAGTTGCATTTTCCAGTAAACCAGTCCAATGATCCAGAAACCCTATTACAATATATTTTAACCAATGACTCAATTTCAACACTTCCGAACACAGTAATAGCGTTAAGAATATTACTTACATTGCCGGTTTCAGTTGCATCTGATGAAAGGTCCTTTTCAAAGTTAAAAATTATAAAAAACTATTTAAGATCAACAATGCACCAGCAAAGACTAAGTAATTTAGCTATAGTTTCAATTGAACATGAAATCTTAGACAGCTTGTGTGGTTACAAGAAAATTAATAGCAGATTTCGCAAACATAAAGGCAAGAAGAATTCAATTT
The DNA here is from genome assembly GCA_947359465.1 of Metellina segmentata. NCBI lineage: Eukaryota > Metazoa > Arthropoda > Arachnida > Araneae > Tetragnathidae > Metellina > Metellina segmentata. The sequence continues at coordinate 136,935,770 of OX375872.1, read as the reverse complement.
CTGTAGATAAATATTTATATGGTTTTACACTTAAGTAAACAAAATTAACAAAGTAATAAAGAGCCGCGGTAGCTCAGTCAGTAGAGCGTCGGGCTCGCATCAGAAGGGTTGTGGGTTCTGTCCTAGGCGGAGCCTGCAATTCTGATGATTGTGAGATCGGCGCTTCGACCTGGCTAAAGACCGTCGTGTTCACTAATGGTGACTGGGGCACGTTAAATAGGTCGTGGTCACAAAGTCCCCCATGTTCCCATACCAAATCAATACCTCTGGGGGTATCTGATCAGAGGGTTATCGGCCTCTGATTGGTATCTAAATTACGATATGTGTGAGTGAATGGATGTATGAAAGGGACCTTCCTGTAAAACGGATGTGTCATGTATGCCGAGCAAAGTCGGACTTCCTCCCAATGGGGCTCAATAACATGGAAGGCGCACCCCCTCGCCTCTTGCCGTCTTCTACGGGCCTGGCACTCCTCTGGTCTGCCAGTGTAGGCATTAGAAACAACAACAACAAAGTAATAAAATAAAATAAAATTTTCTTTGTAAAGTATTTTTTTTTACACTCTTATGAGACAACACTAAAGAGCTTTTCTGGCAAGCTCAACGTAGGTAGTCGTAGTTAAACAGGGGGCGGCATAAAAGGTATTGCACACGGGCGTTCAAACAGCTAGCGGCGGGCCTGGTCTGTGGACCACATTATTGGAACCACGGTCAGATGACGAGACAACACCTGAGCTGGCACCCCACTCTCCGAGCTTCCACACCACACCATCGTGAGGACGTTTGTTTCTACAACACATTTAACGTGCACACTTCCCCCCGTATATATGACGATCTTTGGTTGGACCTAGTTTCGAACTCGCAACCTTCAGGTTGCTAATCCGTTATTCTTATAACTAGGCTACAACAGCCCTAAGTGTGTGAAAAAAAAAATTCTAAGTTGTAAAAACACTGGTCTGCAGGGACCTCGCAAGTGCTTACATAATGGGGCCGACCAACCGGTAAAGTGGTTATGGTGTTAGAGCCTCTAGATCCAGAAGGTTCCTGGTTCGAATCTAGGTCCGGGCATGCATGTTTGTAAGCGTATGGTGTAGAGGCGGCTGGTGCACCTTAAATCGGTCGTGGCCGAAAGTCCTCACGTTAGCTGGTGTGGAAGTTTGGAGAGTGGGGTGCCAGCTCAGGTGTTGCTTCGTTATCTGACCGTGATTCAAAATTACGAGGTGTTGTCCTCGGATCTTATCCTTAAGGGATCGATCACAGACCGTCGTCAATAGCCCGTTGTGTTGCTCTAGTACGACGTTGATTAAAAATTACCAATTTTACATAATGGGAAGGGGTAAAGAAAAATAATTTTAAACCTGTTTTTGTAGAGAAGTGTGAGTTTTGATTTTCTTACACAAAGCACCTGAATCGGGAGTGCCTTTTTTTAGTTTCAGACATTCAATTTAAATCCTAACCTCAATTACAAAAAACGCTACAAATTTTTTTCCCAAAAAAGTATTTCTTTACTGTACGCTATTTGTCTCTGCTTCTGAAAGCTTTCAGTTGGGACAGTATGGGGATTCATATAATTTTTTTTTTAAATACATGTAATTTGTACTCATTATACGTACATTATCCTTATTGTTGATCTAACTATCCTATCGATTCATATTGGGGTTATTTTATGCTTTCTGATAATTTATTATATGCCACTGAGAATGCTTTTTTAATTTAAAGTCTCACAGTTCAACTTTGAACTACAAAAACTGTGTACGTAATTTATATACCCTCTCTTTTTTTTTCGTAGTAAAAATAAAATGTAAACAATTTCCATAAAAAACCTATATCCTTTGACCTGATAGTCCAATCGAAATTAAATATTGGTTATTGAAGTGAAAGATACAGAACCACCTTTCTGAAGACCCTGTGCATAAGTGCACACACGAGGGGAAGGTTTGGTATTTTAAATTTCCCTCAGAGGATATAAAGCAAATGCCTTTATCAATGGAAACATTCACCAAGGGAGTAAGGGAGCATATGCCACCCTAGTCTTGAAAAAAAAGCACCTTTTAATTCACAGGGGCGCACCTGCGTATCGGCTTAAGCCCACCTACCCGTAAGAAAGCAAATACGTATATATATATTTTTTAATTCATGGGCCACATAATTCATTACGCTCCTCAGACCCGAAAAAAGCAATATATCCTTTTTAATTCATGGGCGTATCTACGGGAATACATAGAAAAGACATGTATCTGTATTTGATTCATGGGTGCACCTAAGAGGGTACTATTGAATTTTTACCAGAGACCCGAAAAAGCAATATCCTGTACAAACCCATTAATTCATGGGCACCCATGGAAAGATGCTCAGTGAGTGCGCTCATTAATTAAGGGTGTTGCATTATACTTGAGCCACACAGATCTGTAAAAACGTAAGACAGGTGCATATCGTTACGTAGAGCTACGAGTGGGTGGTGCGAGAAATGAAACAATGAAGCTAAAGCCTTCAGACTTATTAGCCTAACGTCATTTCTTCTTAAGAATTTGGAGAAATTGACTGAGAGATACATTAGAGAGAGAGAGAGAGAGAGAGAGAGAGAGAGAGAGACGAGGTTCTAAAAATTGAACCCCTATCAAGATTTCAACACGCCTATCAGCCTGGGAAATCTACAGAGACTTCCCTATGCGATCTTGTTACGGTCCTTGATAGAGCGGTTAATGGAAAGGAAATTGCTTTGGCAGCCTTTCTAGATATTGCGGGGGCCTTTGATAGAGTTCCAACGAATGTAATCTCTTATCAGACGAAAAGTTAACCCATTGGTTTGCACCAGGATAAAATATATGCTTGAGACAAGTATGGCTCGAGCTGGGAGACACACTCACTGTAAAAGCTGTCCACAGGGAGGTGTGTTGTCACAGTTATTATGGAGCCTAGTTGTTGACGAGCTCCTAAACAGCACTCACTTTCTAGGCCAGTACTGTCTAGGTTATGCTGATGACAACAATGGTCATAAGAGGTAAGTTCCAGAATACTATAACGGATATCATGAGCACTGCCCTAAAAAGATTGAAAACTGGTGCAGAGAGGTGAAACTGTCGGTTAACTCCAGCAAAACTAGCCTAGTCCTGTTTACACCGAAAAGGCTGCGAGATATGCATTTGCTAAAAATTCTTTGGAACACCACTTGCATATTCAGACGAGGAAGTATCTAGGAGTTACCTTGACATGGAGCTCACATGCTCCAATAGTGCACGAGCAGGGCCAAAAGTGTTCTGGGCTTGCAGACGTGCCGTAGGAATTAACTGGGGTCTAACGCCAAAAATGTTGCACTGGATATGCATTGAGTGATTACTCCAATGGTATCTTATGGGGACATTGCCTGGTGGAGTAGAACCCGTAATGAGACAGTGAAGAAGAACTCACTAGTCTACAGAGAATGGCGACCGTTGCAATTTCAAGTGTAATGCGTACCAATCCATCACAGAGTCTATAAATGCTTCTAGGACTCCTACTACTACATAAACAAGTGGGATTTGAGGTATTTTCGTGTTCACAACGCCTCAAACTCATGGGTCTATGGAAATCGCCCTATGAAATGTCTATGTTGAAAAATGTTGCTACGCAGGTAAAAGAACATCTTTATCTACTAATGAGACCTGATTGGATGTTAAAGCAGTTTTGCTTTCAAGCCAAATACAACATTATCTTTCCAGCTAGACATTTGTCTCCAGTCTGATCAGGGGAGGTGATGAAATTTGGTACACAGATGGTTCAGAAACATCTCATGGCACTGGTTCAGGTGCTTTTTGTCCTAATCGAAAAATAAAGCTATCTTTCAAGGTAAGATCTCCACTGTATATGAGGCTGAGGTTCTAGCGATCTCTACTTGTACTTACAACTGCCTCTATATTGGGGTTGTTAAGATGGTCTTAAAGATCTTCTCTGACAGCAAGCAAGCCTAAAGGTTTTGTAGAGACACTGCTTTTCTTCAATAGCAGTGTGGGAATGTCACAATACTTGTGGTTTGGCTGAGAGAAACGAAGTGTCTCTTATGTGGGTCCCTGGTCATTGAGGATAATGAAATAGCAGACCAACTAGCAAAACGGGGATATGAAATGCCATTTATTTAGACCAGAGCCTGTTTTGGCCTGGCTTCAACATAATGATCTGTTATGTGCTTGGATGCAAAAGGTAGATTTAGATAAAAATATGTTATCACTACAGATCAAAGACAAGCCAAAGAGCTCATTCAACAATCTCTCTGGTCGATGGAACTTCTGAAATTGAGCAGAAAAGAAATCAGGGTAGCTATTGGCCTTCTAACTGGCCATTGTATCCTAAAAGACGCCTCAACCTTATGGTTGTTATAGATGACCCATTACGTAGATGGTAGAGGAGGGTCCTGTACACGTTTTGTGTGATTGTTATTCTACCCAACGTTTCGAGTATCTGGGATACCATTGTATTGAACCCTAGGAATTGCCAAACATTCCAATCGGGTACATGATGAAATTTATTTCGGCAATCGGTTTTTATTAGATCAGTCGGGGTTTTTAGTACAATAGACTACTGGTCACGGTGCTGGCACTCTTTAGAGTTACCCCCACAGTAAGTCATAAATATATATAAAGAAAATAATTCAATATTTAAACAAAAAAAATGTTTTATTCAGAGAATCACATGGAGATATGAAAAAATACTGTATTTCGTATATTCGAATGCAATTCCAGGCTACAGCGTTTTTTTTTTACAAATTTTTAATGTGTACAAACACCTTTTGGGAGCCACTGTATATATTAAAAAAAAATTAAGAATTAAAATGTAGACATTTTTAATAAAAAACAATATTTTTTCTGCCAAAAATATTTGAAAAGGCATTTAAAAGTTTTATAAAAGATTAGGGGCGAATTCTTTATTCTCTAGAATAGCCTCAAAATCGATGCATACACCATTACTAGGAAACTACAATGCTTGAGATTTTAGATGCAAAGCTGGTTGACTGTAACAATGACAAGGACAAGAGTTACTTAATTTGTGAAAGCCATATTGAAGATATTCTGAACATTTTCCAACACTATTCACTGTACTTTACTCAAGCACTTATTAGTTATTAAGGAGCTTGACAATTATTTAGGTGTTCCATATAGTTACCAATTTTTCAAATCAACGATCGCTTTTTTGTAGTATTTCTCAAAAAAATGTTTTAATATTTGATAAATTACCTATTCATATATGAATCCTATATAATTCTGTTGTGCTTGGACATTTAATTAAATAATCTTTTCTCTTACTGTTGGTAATCTTTCAACAAAAAAGGTGTCCCAATTACATGTCTTTATGGTTGTTAAGTTATTTTCCTAAAGATATATATATATATCCAATTTCTGGGTGACATGAGGTGAATATACATATATTATCTACAATACCCCCCACTATGTAGGTTATCATTAACTATTTAAAAACGAATAACTAAACGTATTGAAACTTCACTAGAGGTTAAATTTCAGATTAGATGCTTTTTTTTAATCTTGATCTTTGAAGATTATTTACCTGTTTGGCTAAAATATATAATTCTTGTAATCAAACTTGCAAGTTTTCCAAACTATGCTGTTTAAATTTACATGTAAAACCTAGCTAAGGGATGTGTATATAGAATGCTTTAATTTTATAAATAAAAATGTTTTATTTTTTATTTTTATAAAGAACTATAAATAATGCACTACAAAATATTCGTTACTATAGTAAATGAGTAGGCTGAGTGGAAAAATAATTAAAATAAGTTTTATTTCACATTTTTAAATGAAGATTATTTACTAGCATTATGATTTTCCAATATACAGGTTTGAATAAGTTATTTTCACATATTTTGAGATCATAAATTTGAATCAGTCATATGTCCACTATATATTGACAATTTTTATTTAAAATTTGAAGATCTGCGTTCTGTGTAGTAATACATGTGTTTGAATGACAAAAATCTCATTCAAGTAAAATTTAATTAATTTAAAAAAGGTGTTCTTTTGACTATTTGAGTGGTTACTCAATACAGTAAAATAAATAAAATCTTATAATTTTAATACATTTTCAAGTGCACATTGTGAAAGGAATCAATAACATTAAGAGCAGCTGTGAAGATAATGAATTTTTTCAACAATTTTTAATATTGATGCTTGTATTAAATTTCTTTTGGTTGGTTTTTATGCTGCAAGGGCCATGCACTTTTGGGAGTTTTGCAAAGTTCATCATCACTTCTAAAGGTGTACATGATTAAATTCGACATGACTAAATAATATAGCATATACTAACTTTTTATTGTTACTTTTTTAGCCATAACACTTATAATTAAATACCCAAATTACTTTCACTTAACAATCTCCCCCTCCTGGACTCCAGATGTGTGTATTCTATTCTACCTTGTACAGTACTCAATATTTGAATATAATTTAAAAATTAAGAATTTTATTATCTGCTTCAAAAATCTTTGAATAGAAATACAAGAAATGTGCTTAGTGATCAATAACTTCTACAGATGTTGCTTGGCAATTTAAAATGTTATTTTAATGGTTCAGGTTGGGTTTTTATGGAGAAAGGGCCAAATTCGACCGTACTGCACAAGGTGTACAATATAGAATATCAAGTAATGGACATACACACACAAAGACAGTTTTACTGACGTACAAGAGATAAATACATTCAGGAATTGAACCCGTGCCTCCTACATTGCAGGTTGCTAGAGCAATGGACAAACCCACAACCGTAGTGTTGTGGGAATAAATTATTGAAATTAAAAAAAATTACTAGCATAAAGAATGAGTTGAAAAACATTCTCCAAAAATAAAAAGTTTATATATAACATACATTTGAGATCAGTGCAAATTGGCAGAATGAAAATGAACAAGTTTTTATTGAATGTGATACCTACTTTCACCTTTAGAGTAAAATGAAAATCCTGTTTCCAGTGATAAGGAATGTGATCCTACATCAATTCAGCGACAGATGGTTGGGAGTAGAGGCTGAAATGGGACGTACAGGTTTTTTCAAGCAAAATAAATTCTTGAATTATTTAGCATCTTACATTCTTAGCTTACAATAATAATTAAAAAAATTCAACTAAATGAACTCACAATAAAGGAATTGAGATATTTTCAAAATATCTAACAAATCAGCAGAACAATTTACCACAGCAAGAACATTTTTACTTTAGTGGCTGGTAAAAAAATTGATGAAAGAAACACATACATCACATCTATAAGAAAAATGAATATTATTTAAACACAAAATATTCTCAGTTAATTTTGTTAGGTAGCATTAAAAACAAGCTAACTCAATGGAACTTGCAAATAATGAATAAAGTGAACAATACGTATTTAATATTCAAATATGTGAATGAACAAAACTTTTCACTGCCCACCAAAAAGGGAATTTAGTTGAGTAGCATTTATAAACAAGCAAACACAACACGATTCACCACTTAGCATAGCAAGCAAACAATATATACATTAGGGATTACACCATAAAAAGCAATAAATATTTAAGGAGTTGAATTTGCCATACAGGTAAAACATAACATGCTATTGACTACAACCTAGATTCAATCCCAAAGAGAAAGATGCCAGAAGTGTTGATTTTTTATGGTGCAAGGGTCATATTTGGCCTTGTTTCAATAGACGCATGATTTACAACATCAAGTAATACATGCACAAAATGAAATTTTTACTGGCACAGAAGAGAGAAATACAATTACAGAGGAATCACACCTGCACTTCCTACAACTCACAGGTTGTTAGTGAAGTGGGTATAATCATTGTGCCACAAGCAAGGAAAGACCGTGGGACAACCTAACCATTTACCATATTAACTTAAAAACAAGCTAACCCAAAGTTATTCACGATTTAGCACAGCAAAGGAACAATAAATTTCAAAACGGGATATAAAATGCAGGTAATTGGTAATTGGTAATTTTTAGTTAACGTCGTACTAGAGCAACACAACGGGCTATTGACGACGGTCCGGGATCAGTCCCTTAAGGGAAAGATCCGAGGACAACACCTCGTAATTTTGAACCACGGTCAGATGACGAAGCAACACCTGAGCTGGCACCCCACTCTCCAAACTTCCACGCCAACCCAACGTGAGGACTTTCGGCCACGACAGATTTAAGGTGCACCAGCCGCCTCTACACCATACGTTTACAAACATCCATGCCCGGACCCGGATTCGAACCAGGAACCTTCAGATCTAGAGGCTAACACCTTAACCACTATACCGGTTGGTCGGCTATAAAATGCAGGAAAAATAAGTAAATGAAGAGCCTTCATCTGTCCGTCAAAAAGTTTATTCCGTTGGATAGCATTTAAATACAAGCTAACTTAAAGGAACAAAACAATTTGCGAAACAAATGGATAGTAATGAAAATCTTCAATAAATTAAAATATTATTCTATTGCTTACTAAAATTTGGCTTCTAAATAGAAAACATCGGCACACAAAAGACAACTACTCAAAATTCCCTGTCCTTTCACTTTCATCTATATTCTATGCAATCCAAATGGCAAATGCTGATCTACAGCAGGACTGCTAGAATCCTACATTAAATTGGCGACAAGAATAGCGAAATCACCAAAGAAAGTTTGCTCATGCGCATTGCATTTTTGGCTCCTTTGAAATGTCTCTCGCTTGTCTGGAGTTCTTACTCCATTGAGGCGCTCGTTCAAAATATTGCTAAATCTGGGATGCTACTAAACTCTGTCATTAACTCATGCGATGATTGGTCACCATCATCAATCTAGTGCATTTTGTCTGTAAAGTCCATGACTCATAATCGCAGGATTCTGTGTGGCATATTCCTTACTAGCTTTAGGTTTACTGCACGTGCTTTCAGTTTACTTGGCGACAGAATAGAAAGAAATCTACAAGGTAAGTGAAAGTTTCTGGGGTTCTTTGAATAGTGGGATTGCACCATACGATAAAAAAAACGAAAATGAATCAACGAGTGCATGAAATATTTTATATTGCAAAAGAAGTAAAATTAGCAAATGTAGTTTCCGACTAAAAATATTTCGAATACTTTGGAAGTTTTTACACAGATTTTCTACAGTTTCAGAAAATGTTTCCTATTCCAACTATTTTTTCTTGGATCTCCCCGATTTTCTTTTTCAGATCATTTTATTCCAAATGAAATGCAACAAAAGTTTAAAAAAAAACATACATTCAAGTGATAACAAATGTTTGTTCCCAATATATTTGGCAAGCAAAGTTTGTGTCATTAAAAATAAGATTTGTTTCTTAATTGCTTCTCTTTCTATTAAAAAGAAGAAATTTCTTGTTCATACATAACTTTCAAAACTAAAAGTATAGAGCAGTGGATTGTGAACTAATGATGATCTAGTTTGTTTCATGTTAGCACTCTTCAAATATGAGCATTTAATTTGTTGTGTATGTTATGAAAAGGCATTCATCAATCATTTAATTTTTGTTTCAGTAGCATTTGCATTTTTGAAGTAACAATGCATTTTTAAAAACATTTCACCATAATCACATTAATTACAGTTAATAAATTTATTAACTCCTGATGGTTGTCTCTACAAGATATCTCATCATTAGAAGAAAACTGACCTGATCTAATCATTAATAAAATGGGGGGTATCTTGTTATTAGCAAAATTGGTCAGATTTTGATGGATGAGATAGATATCTTGTTGAAACCTCTTGGAGGGTAGAGAATAATAGAAACTATAAAAATAATGGCACTTCCAGGGTTTTGTTAAAAATTTTATATTTTCTGTTTCTTAGGGTTGTAGGTTTTTGTTTCCCATTAATACCATTGGCGTTGATGGTTCAATTCCTGTGTTCTCTCCTGTGTCAGTGAAACTTATTGTGTGTGTATATTTTGTGATATTGTATTTCTTAAGACTGGTACAGCATTGCCAAATATGACTCTTCTCCATCATAAAACCCCCATATCAACTAATCTTTACTCTTAAGTGATTCATCTTTTTGATGTGTAATTTGTTATTGCACTAAGAGGATTTTCAAATTCAGTATTATTTTGAGACAACTGATATGATTTATTGATATGATAGGATGACTTTAGATATGAAAAAATGATACTGTCGTGGTCAGAATAATATGTATGGTTACCCTACTTAAAATCTCTCAACAATTCTAAAGTCTACATCCAAGTTTTTCTTCTAATTTTGTTATCACTCAAAATATATTTTCCCTATTCCTATCAAGTAGGTATATGTTTAGAGGTCACTAAGGCTCAGCTGATTTGCCCATTGCACTAGCAACCTGCAATTGTAGGATTGCACAGGTTTGATTCCTTCTTGTATGTCAGCAAATCTGTATGTGTGTATGGTATGTCCATTTACTTGGATGTTTGGTGCAGCTTACCCAAATGTGGCTTGTATACCATAAAACACAACCAAGTATTTGTGTGACGTGTTTGAAGAGACTTCATAATTTTTTGAAGAATCACTTTTATAAATAATCATTGCTCCAGTGTTAATCAATTTTATAAAATAATTTACAATTGATGGTTTAATGAATTTTAGGTAATGATGTACTTACAATTATTGAACACAGTAAGGCTTGTGTTATCTTCATTAAGGAGCAATACAAAATTTTGAGATCAAAATATTTTCATACCTATACATGTTCCCTAATTTGCACGTCAGGTCCCAGTACTAATCTAGATGGCTGGCCTCTTTTGAAATAAAAATGTTTCACCAAGTACTGAATATTTAATTTACATAAATGGATGCATATTTCTTAATCAAACAGAATACAATACAAAATACAAAAATATACTATGCAAAATTGTTACAGTACATTTTGAAGAGCTCACTGAGATATTAGGCCCCAATTTAATAGAATTGGTGACCTGACAGCATTTTTTTCTGGTTAGTATTTCTATTAAAGTCTAATTTTGTTTTATGATTGCAGGTCTTGAGTTCTGTTAGTGAAAGCTGCATTTATGAATGCAAAGCAAATATTTCTTTGCTTTGCTGTCAGTCTCTTTGCTGTTTTTGTTTACTTCAGGAAGAAGTCTCCACCAAAAAATGAAACACTTTCGCAAACATGCTATTTAGATTTACTTAAAAATGTGTCGATTTGCAGTCTCGTGTGCCCATATGGAACTTTTGCTTTACCTGGGATGTCATATTGCCACCCATGGCTAAATTGTGAGGCTGAAATTTCACTAATCTCAACGATTTCTATAAGTGTGGTTAAAACAGTAAGTTCTAGTCCTTTGTTTACTTGAGTGCATTAATTTCCTTATAATAATTTATGAACAATTTTTTTATTTCTGTATGTAATATAATTTTAGTAAGTTTAAGAATCTCAGATTAGTTAGTGAAAAGAACAATGTTATTTTTACTTGTATACTGTACTAGCCACTGCATGGCTAGCCTGTGCCACCATTATGTAAGGTATTAATCTGGTGTAAAATTTTCCGCAGATTTAAATTCCATTGAAGATATATTCAATTTAAAAATTATTTATTTAAAGAAAATCATGTTTTTAGGTATCAATCCAAAGTGAAATTTTCCCCAAATTTCAAATCCGTTAAAATTTCTCTCTACTCTAAAATTACTCTATCTTTAACGGTCTAGGAGATAAAAAAGAACTAAGTGACTCCAATTAAAAGACACAATATCGTCTAGCTGAAAAATCAAAACTCCGCACAAAATCAAAGCAGAAAGAAAAAAATAATTTTCTCTGAGTTCCCCGCGATGAAACAAACTTGGCATGGTTCCAAAGGTTGACAGCAAGGTCACGTGGGTAGAAAAAGTCTGGATTTGGGCGTTTCTTCTTCCGGAAGAAATGCTTTGAAGAACCCGCTAGAAAATAAAACTATTAAATTCATTTTAAAATGTTCTAGATTGAATTTTAAAATTCGCCACGACCCAAAACTTGCTAAAAATTTGGGCTACCTGTGTGCCAAATCTCATTGCTGTAAGTACCATAGAATCGTCAGGATTTTGCGGCAAGACACAGACAAACAAACATTTCCTTTTATAATAGTTGAGATGTAAACAACCTTTTTTTAACAATGCACTTGAATTATATATTTTAAAGTATTTTCGTCACACATGAATTTTGTGGCCAAAGTACATGCAATCTCATATTTTCCTCTTTTTGAAAAATTTATTATCTTTAAGTATGTAGGTATTATATCTGTGAAATGAAATAACCCTGAAACTTGAAGACATGTCATCCCATTTTAAATAAACTAATACTTTAAGTAAATTTTGATCAATGTTTTGTGTAAATCATGAAACAAATTTAAACTTCAGTCCATGTTAACACCATAGACATGTAACATAATTATGAAAATAAGTACTCAGCTATTTCCTGTTTAAAAAATTTCAGTTTAAAAGTTTTCCAAACCTGGAATTGTGCATGAAAGAATTGTCGATGTAATGTCTTGATAAACTTTTTTAAAGAAAATGAAAGAACACGTTAGGTTTTGCATAGTCCTGATTTAAAGTGCATTTTCACCTCATGCATGACTCAATTAAATTAATTATTACTTTCTTAGACCTTTTTAACAAAATGCCATTTTATGACATGGAATTAACCTATTTCTGTTACTATTGTTAGTTTTTAAGACAGCACTACAAGTTTTTAAAGGACTAATGCTTTACTTTTTTTCTAAAACATTTGTTATGACTAAAAACTCTTACACAATGTGAGGAAATGTATTTTTTTTATTCATGTACAGATATGTTTGTAATAAAACAATCTTAGGTATGGAGAAAACCAGTTACCGATTTTATATAACTCAAAAAATTGAAAACACGTGAAAGGCAGGTTTTCACATTTATTCCACAGGTAGCTAACACAACTTTTCAGGGCCCAGGCAACCTATTGAAATATTACGATTATATTGTCGGCTTTGAGCAGAAATTCATTAACTGACAATATTTTTTTAGTATGCAGCTGTTTAACTATTTGTTTTGAATAAAAATAAATAAATATAAAAGCATTTTGTAATGTTATACATCTTTTAAACAGATGACAATGCAGCAATGTATTTCTTATTCTGAAAATCAGCAAATGTTTCCGAAAAAATGTCAGTTCATGAGTTTCTGTCACCCCAATATACTCATAAAATAATTTCATATTTTTGTTTACATGCTTTATAGTGTCTTTTCCTAGCTACCAAGTTAACTGACCTTCCCCTAATTATGTCAATAGGACAGAGAGTGATGAAAAACCTTTAAAATTTCTTTAATATTTGGAGGATTTCTGATTGCTTGAAAGTGATGAATGCATTTTGAGCTCTGACTGTTAGAGACATTCTTGGGCAATGCAATATCAAATAAAGGCTTGCATCAAATAAAAATATTATTTTGTGGTTACTACTTAGTGTTTAGTGCTTCATCAGTACAAAATTTCTTTTTTTGCTATACAAATAATTGGATTTTTAGGTACTGAAAAAAGAAAAATTTACAGTGTGAAAGTTTTAAATTGAATTACATCAAAGAAACAAAATATTTAGTAAGCTGTCAAGCAGATATGTGTAAAGGAATATTAGACTTTTATGGAAGAGATAACATAAGAAAGATTTATTTTGTGTGGCTTTCCAGCTGTGTTCAATAAAGTAGTATTTTCCTTTTCTGATGTAAAAAGCTCCAGTATCCTCAGTTGTAAATTCTATCTTGTCACTGTATGAGTTATTCCTATTTTATTCTAATTGCTTCCAAATTTATTCTCAGATCGTTTTGATAAGGTAAATATGTATTATGAGAAAATTTGATTGTACAACTTATCTGTTCTTTATTCAAAGTCTTGTCCTTTCTGGAATGGAACATTTTTTACGTTAATTACTTCTCTAAATTCATTGTTAATTTTTTTCTTCTTAAAGTACGATGTGATAGAAAAAATCTCTTAGATTATTAAATAAAATTTAAAAGTATCTCAATATATCTCTTAATGCAACAGATTTTTTTACATTTAATATGTAAGCATTTTAATATATTAGCTTAGAGAAATAAGCCAAATAGCATTTCTCATACATTTTTATTTATCTGTTTTAATTTAATGATTATTTCTCTAAATACAGAAATTAAAACTATTTTTATTTAAAGCAATTTAATTAAGGAAATAGAAGTAAAAATTAATAAAAGAAACTAAATTGAAAATGTAGATGTTCAATTTGAAGTGACAAAGAAATTTATTTTTGAACTGTTATTAAACATTTTTTCTATAAGCAGCTGATTCTATGTTATAAACTTATATAATTGTTACAACTTATTAATTCTATTATATCACATACACGATTCTAAAAAACTACTTATTTGAACCATTCAGCTATGCTTAAGTATTCTGTTTTAATGTATTAAAATGTTTTGATTTATTTTAGATATTTCTTTTTGAAAACTATTCAGGTAATGTTTTAACATTCTACTTTCAGGTAGTTATGGTATTAATCAGAATTGTGTTGATAAATTTGTCTCTTAAAAGCTGATTTTATTATGTAATTTTAAAGGTTAACATGTTCTGAAAACTAAAGTTCACGTTTGCTTCATAAAGGGTCCTTTTGATCATAACGTTGAATTGTTTTATTCTTAATCTTGTAGATATATCTAGGAAAATGGAAAAATTATGAAGTTGCCTTATCGGTACTCAATACTAAAGAATATGAAGATGATTTCAAGCAAAATCTGTTCATGATTAAGTCATTAACTAGTAGTTCACATGTCATACAGTTAGTTGGGTATTGTAACAATAATATTATCACTCAATATTACAAACTTGGAAGTACACTGAATGCAAATTATCATTTAAAGCATTCTTTGAGATTGTATAATAATGTGAAAAATCGCTTGAATCTATGTATAAGTTATGTTTCTATAATTCAATTTCTGCATTCAAGTCCGACTGGAATTAGAGTCATGTGTGATTCCAGTACCTTGGAGAAAACGTTATCACAATATCTTTTGAGAGAAGATCTAACTTTAGTGATAAATGATTTAGATGCTACACCTAAAGTTGATATAAAGACAAAAAAGGGTGTTGTGTGTGGTAATCGAGCTTTGACAGGATTATTTGTAGCCCCAGAGCAACTATGGCCATTTACGAATGAAGAGTTTTCTGCTGAGAAAATGCCTTTGTATGATGAAAAGACAGATATATGGAAAATTCCAGATGTATGCAATTGGTTTTTAGGGGATAGTTCTGAAGCTGATATTATTAAGTACAAATTGTTTCGCTTTCATAAAAATTGCAAAGACAATGATCCATTGAGACGTCCTAGTGCTGATGTTATTTTAGATTTATATAGAAAAGTTCTTAAAGATTTGGATTGATTGTTTTGAAAATGAATAAACATAAATTTGTTTGTGTAATTCATTCATCTAATTTTGCATAATTGTTTTTCTACACAGAGATTCATTAACTATAGTTTTAAAATATTTTAATAAAAAATTAATATGCTTAATATATTGTATTATTGAATGGAACATCAATTTAATCACAAAAACAATGGGATGTGTTCATTAGTTAACTGTAGGTACATTTAATGTTTATGTTACAATAACGCTTCATTAAAATGCGCATTTTAAAATGTCTTCACATTAGCTATACACGAGTCACACTTAGATTAACATTGGTCAGGGAAACTGCTCCCTTGTGCCAGCATTGCCAAGAGCCTCTCTCCTTCTTATTTTAACTTCTTGTACTTATTTTAGACATTTCTATGAACAATTTTTTAAACTTCATTACCAATTTTTATCAGACTTGTTGGGTCAACCTCCCCATTCATCACTTTTTAGATTTCATCTTTCAAGTTTTTTACCACATATAAATGAATAAGATTTTAAATTGAATTCCATAAAAGTTTCTCAACTAAGATAGAGATACTCCATCTTAGTGTTCTCTTTTTTAAAAAATACGGGTTTATATAAATTTTACATTCATGGTTTTTTTATGTATATAACTTGACTTTATTAATTGTGTTTCTATTTTAATGTTGGTATAGTTATCACTTTCAAGTCTTAAAATACATTTCTAATTTCACTGTCTTATTTTTGGTGCAGCTTATCCTCTTTTGGATCTTGTGCCATAAAACCCAAATCAACCAACCATTATATTGCATCTCAATATATCACAAATTTTTACTTGTCCTCTGATGAAATTGAAGTTTATGAAAACAGGAATTCCCAATCCATTTCTTTAAAATTAGGAGTCCAAAAGTCACCTGTTTCCAACCAGTTATCTCAGCCTTCTGCAGGGTTTCCACAAGCTTGAAAAGTACTAGAATTTCATTTTCAAGGGTCTTAGAAATTACTTGAATTTTGTGCAAAGTACTTATATTTATTTTGAAAAATTTTAATCTGGGATTTTCTCGAATGTGAATTGGCTTGTAAGGCACATGCTTAGAAGGCATCGTTTTATCCCGGTTCGGAAGAATACGCCAAATACGCTTGTTCATCAAAAGGCATGTGTTTATTTTCTTTGCTCAAGAGCTGTGGGATTCTGTGTCAGTTCGAACATATAGAACATGCGTATAATAACTTGGCTACTTTACTTTTTCTTTTCAAGAATTTTTTCTTTCCCATAACATGTTTGAATATTGACTAGAAATATGTTAGGAATTGTTAAGTATGTGAATGGTAATGAAGAGGTTACATTATAGGAGAGGTTCTTCAGAAAAGTTGTCTACTAAAATGGGGGGTTACAGAGGGAATTTCTGCCTTTTTACGTTAGTCCTTGAAAGACTTCAAATAGGCCTGGAAAAGTACTTGAATTTTTTTCCCACCAAAGAGTGGGAACCATGTTCTGGCATAATGTGAAATTTTGAAGAGGCATCTATAGGCAACGTCATGTTAGAATTATTGGATGTTCTTTGATCAGACTCCAAAAAGAAGACAGAAAAATAGTAAAAGATCTACTATATAATCAATAATATTTCATGTGTTGTAATTTTTCCTAATTTTAAATACAAAGTGCAAATGGTAATGCACAATTTGGACTTTTTTCTGTTACGAGTCAATTTTTCTAGACCCACACTATATCGCTTTCCATGCTAAATTGTTATTTTTTTGTTATATATTGAGGGATTACTGTATTTATTTTAAGATTTAACTACCTTACCTATGCTAAATTGTGATTTAACTTGATATATGAAGGGGTTACTGTATTACTTAGAATTTTTTTTTAGATTTAAAAATCATGTATATAATATTTTAATGTAACAAAAACACCTTACCTATGCTAAATTGCGATTTTTCTTGCCAAATATTGGGGGTTACTGTATTTTCATTTTTTATTTAAAAATTATTTGTACAATATTTTAATGAAACGAGAAATACATTAGTGTATCTAACAACCTTGCCTTTACTTTATGTGTGTGTGTTTACACACTTATTTATTATTAAATTTTTATTTGTTGACAATTTTATGGCCTCCTTCCTTTTATTTCCTTCACTTGTGTACATTATTAAAATACAAAATAAGCTCCTCATTTTCCATTATATATCCTTAATCAAAGTTATTTTCTCTTCAGTGGAATAACACATAGAAATGATCATCAGACATTCTGCATTGTGTGAAATTTTTATTTTAAGTGAAAACATTTCTAATATAATTATTGATTTGATTTTAATATTAATAACAATTCACTAAAAATGGATTATTCAAGATATTGAACAGGAATATGATAATCCTTTTAATAAAAAATATTATAATTTTGGAAGTCCTTGATTTACACACGCACATTTTATTGTTTTGATGCATGGTGGATTGTAACTGTAGATGTGGTCATATTAGGCAATAACCATTCTTTTGTGCTGTATGCAGAGATGGTTCTGTCAAATGGGAAGCCCATAGCCTTTCGGTCTGGGTATAGGTCATCTTTGACACCACAGTAGCTCACTGCATCAGCACAGATATTCTTATCTGTCAATTGGCCAACCTAAATATAATGAAAAATTATTAGAATCTGATCAGTGGAAACAATTATAATCTGAAGTCATGATTTATCTTTGGAAGGTAAGGAACTTTTAAGTTTTCTTTTCAAAATTTTGGAGACTTGTTTTAAAAACTTACCCCGAAAAGGTCAACAAAATATTTTATTCCTTTTTTAACTAATAGACGGCGGAAGAAAAGACGGACAACATTTTTCTTTAGACAAAATTTTACCTAAGGGATGCTGGCCAGCCCTTAAAAATATATTTTTGTTATATGCAAAATAAATTACTATAAATGCTTGAAATTATTTTGCCACTTATCAAAAGTTCAAGACTAAACCGTTGAAATTAAATACATTTTACAATTTAAACTATCCGTAAAATACACCAATGCCCTTCTTACGACACTGCATTAGAAAATTTTTTATAGCTATTCGCTCATAATGTTTTAAAAAAACTGTTAACATTAATAGGGGTTGAGAAAAGTTCTTTAAGCTTACCAAATCCTTCAAGTGATCAGTAATCATCACAAACAGATGGAATACCATTCCTTTGTTATTTCCCTTGGGAACCAGAAGGTGATCTGGCCATCCACAACTGCAGTATTCATTTTGATGTTCGCTTGTTCCTTTTCCTTCTAGTAATTCTTGGAATTTTCGTTCTTTTGAAATGGTAACACTGGAGTCTCGGGAGGATCGGTTGATGGTGTTCAATCCAGGAGTTACTGAAGGAGTAAATAATAAATTACACATACTTGTTTACACAGTGTTAAATTTTGTTGTCTATTTTTACACTTGCATTTTGTTTGAGCAGTGTTTTCATGCATTCCTTATAATTCTCATTTCTAGCTATTTTAGGAATAGTTGCTCTCATCGGGACAGGTTTAACCAGCCACAAAAAAATCCGTACGTGTAAAATAAATAATTAGTTGCAAAAAGATTGATCTCGGTTCATGAGACCAGATACGGTATTCCAAATATTTTAAATAAGGTCGGTAATTGTAATTTTAGTTAACGTCGTACTAGAGCAATACAACGGGCTATTGACGACGGTCCGGAATCAGTCCCTTAAGTTAAATAAGGTCGGATACGACCCTCCAAATGTTTCCGTTATCGAAGTAATAAGTAACTTACTAGACAAGATACGGCTCTCCGGATATGTATAACTTGCCCACTGTCCAGAAAAGGCTCTCCAGACAAGTTTACCGGGCTCACAGACCAGATGGGGCTCTCCAAATATTTTTATCGGATCCGCAGAACAAATACGATTGGCTTAATAATTTTACCTGGCCCGCAGACTAGATAAGGCCCTCCAAATATGCTTAACGGGGTAAACCGTTTGCAAAAAAAGCATAGGTTAAGCAATATTTCTAAATTTGGAAACATGACGAATCTCTCATTTGCTCTTAGATATACACAAAGTTTCAAGAAAATCATTGAAGTTATTTCACGATTTTTATCGCCACTCCAGAAATATGCTGTCATCCAACTACCTATCGTAAGATGTTATGGTGCCAAATCGGCCAACCGAGTCATATTCACAGAACAGTTACGTGCTACTTTTGGACATGGTTACATTTTTGACGTCTTTAAAATCACTTAATAAAAGCATTTCAGGAATTCGGTCTAATAATTTCTATATTATCAACGTGAGCCAAACCGTCATTCGATAGCTGAGTGAATAGACTTGTTGGTGGCTATGAGTTTGCGCGCCACAAGTCTGGCGGAGCGCGGCGATTAGGGAACTCTCTTTCAGCTGCTCAAACTTCAATACAGTACGTCTGGACTCCAAATTGCTAGGACATCGAAATCGGTCGAGAAAAGATATTTAAAGTATGCATTGTTCATTGTAAATCTGAATCACAGTTGAAATTATTTAAAATTTCACAATGTCGACATATACTCGTCGAAAATCCAAGCAGAAACCCGTTTAACGTATTCTAATTGCAAGAGAAACTCGTCAACTTTCGATATATATATATAAACGCTGAATTTGTCTCTTTCATTTACTATACCCAAATAAATTCACGCTTAACGATGTACTCACGTAAAACGCAGCAATGTGAAAATCGTCTGGCTTCGTGAGTGATTAAAAAATTTCCTATGTACAATATTGAATGATAATTGCTCTGAGAAATGATTTCTTGCCTACCGCTTGCTTCCCAATCTTGAGAATCTCCAAGATAGAGTCTTGTTACTCCAGTGCGACGTTAAATACCTAGACCAACGGATAGCCATTTTTTTAAATATTAATTTGCCATCTGTATATCACATTTATGAAGTGAAGCATACAGATTGCAAATGAATTAAAAAATGGTTCTATGATTTGGAGAGGTATATATAAAAAGGTATTTTAAAACGTACTGCTGGAGAAACACGACGGGCTATTGACGACGGTCCAGGATCAATTCCAAAGGGACAGATTCGACTATGCATTGGTGAGTTGTTTGGTATTGGTATTTTTAATTAACTTCGCTCTGGAGCAACACAACGGGCTACTGGCGGAGGTCCGGAATCAACCCCAGAAGGTAAAGATCCGTTGAGGACAACACGTAATTTGGAACCACGGTGAGATGACGAGGTTATACCTGAGCTGGCATCTCACTCTCCAAACTTCCACGCCAACGTGAAGACATTTGAGGCCACGACAGATTTAATGAGCACCTTTGCACACGGCGGTCTTTAGTTGGATTTTAACTCCAAACCTCTGGTTACAAGTCCGTGTTACTCTTCCAACCGAACTACGACGGCCCTATTCAAGATTGGAAAGCTAGAGGTTGGCGAGAAATTATTGCATTGGACGATTCTCATTCGATACAATAGGAAATTTATCAACCACTCACGAAGCCCAATGATTTACTTTCTGCGTTCTACGAACTGTTCTCGGACATAGCGTGCGCCGACCAACCGGTATAGTGGTTAAGGTGTTAGCCTCTAGATCGGATGGTTCCTGGTTCGAATCCGGGTCCGGGCATGGATGTTTGTAAACGTATGGTGTAGAGGCGGCTGGTGCACCTTAAATCTGTCGTGGCCGAAAGTCCTCACGTTGGGTTGGCGTGGAAGTTTGGAGAGTGGGGTGCCAGCTCAGGTGTTGCTTCGTCATTTGACCGTGGTTCAAAATTACGAGGTGTTGTCCTCGAATCTTTCCCTTAAGGGACTGATTCCGGACCGTCGTCAATAGCCCGTTGTGTTGCTCTAGTACGACGTTAACTAAAAATTACCAATTACCTCACGTTGGGTTGGCGTGGAAGTTTGGAGAGTGAGGTGCCAGCTCAGGTGTTGCTTCGTCATATGACCGTGGTTCAAAATTACGAGGTGTCGTCCTCGGATCTTTCCCTTAAGGGACTGATCCCGGACCGTCGTCAATAGCCCGTTGTGTTGCTCTAGTACGACGTTAATTGAAAAATTACCAATTATTACCTACCAACCGGTATGGTAGTTAAGGTGGTAGCCTCTAGATCGGAAGCTTCCTGGTTCGAATCCGGGTCCGGGCATGGATGTTTGTAAGCGTATGGTGTAGGGGCGGCTGGTTCACCTTAGATCTGTCGTGGCCGAAAGTCCTCACGTTGGGTTGGCAGCTCAGGTGTTGCTTCGTCATCTGACCGTGGTTCAAAATTACGAGGTGTTGTCCTCGGATCTTTCCCATAAGGGACTGATCCCGGACCGTTGTCAATAGCCCCTTGTGTTGCTCTAGTACGACGTTCGCTAAAAAAAAATTACCAAATCGTTCCCTTAGGGGATTGATCCCGGACCGTTGTGTTTCTCTGTACTACGTTAATTAAAAATTATTACCGACAGAGCTTATCCTCTACCTCCAGCCTTTTCGAAGCTGCTCTCGATAACAATACTCGGTCTACTATGTTTCACGTCTATGGTTTCAGCAAGTGTAGATGCGGCTTAATACTTACGAGTTGCGCGGAACCTGTCCAATTCAATCATAAGGCGTCTCAGCTCATCGATCGCAATTTCATTTCCCAGTTCATCATGGACAGGGGCAAGGAAGATTCTGACAGTTCCATGGCGGATCTTAGTAGTCTGGTTTTGCACTTTGATCTCGTAACTGAAGGGCTCGTGATCGAGGTGCTGGTAACGGACCTATTGGGAGGAACAAGCACAAGAAGTTGTATTAGGGCGTCGCTCAGGGAGTTCAATTTCTTTTGAGACGCCTTAATCTTTCAAGTATTTTACTCACCTTCACAGCTCCTCTTCTGCCAAAGTTGAAGGCGTTGGACAGGTCCAGGGTTTCTTCTTCGAATGTTGTTGTCACTTCGTTTTCCTTGTGGGCGAGTACTCTCACGGATTCAATTTCCACTCCACCAAAGCCGAGCTGAAATTATTTTCATTTGAGTGCCTTGGTGCATTCAATTTATAAAAAATACTAGGCATGTCAACACTCCTGGATGTTGTCTCAACGAGGTACCTCGTCATTAGCAAAACTGACCAAATCTTGATGGACCAGATATCTCGTACTTGGTGGAAAACTGACCAGATCTTGATCTAGTCATGAGAATATATAACCGACAATATCCTGATGACGAGGTATCGCGTTCATCATATCTTTATTGACGAGGTGTCTCACTGAAACCACTTGCTAGGAGTGTTAGGGGACAGTGGACGAACAAAACAAACTCCTGAGAAGTTTAAAAATATCTCCAGACTGTTTTCTACATAAAGCCATTATATAAAGTGTGGTCTTCTTATATAGGGGGCTCATTCCCTCCGCTCCGACTAGCTGAAGTTACTGAGGGTATAGTAACGACCCCGAGGAATTATGGTTGAAGTCTCGACGAATTCGAACGAGAATCGTTTTTCCCAAAACGTGAAACCGAATTTAGGACATCGCTCGCCGATCGTAGGTTGGTAAGATTTCCTCATATATGTTCATATGAGACCCGAGATAGGTACCTTTGAGGTCAACCTTACTTATACTCTAATGAGTTGTCTTTACCGGGGGATGGGCAGAGCCTTATCTTTACTTATTGATCCTTCCATTTATAGCCTGGTACGGGCTTAGATGAAATTTAGGCATATATCTTATTTCAGTGGCCATCACAGTAGATGACTTGCGTGTGTCTACATGCCTTATCGTGGTTCCGACGCCTGAACCGTTCTTCGAACCGGTGGAAGAGTTGTTAACTCCACAAATTTACCCAAACGACATATCACATAAAGATGCTCGGCATAATAACCCTCTTGGTGATTGTCTCGGACAAGGTACCTCGTCGAATCCGACTAGATCAAATCTTGGCGGGCGAGATATGATTTCCTTAGGAAAACAACTGACCAGATCTTGATCTAATCATGAAAAAAATCTGCAATATCCTGATGACGAGATTTTCGTCACTAGAAAAATTTGTCAGTCAAATGTTTCGTCACTAGAAAACCCATTTTGACGAGATATCTCGTCAAAATGGGTTTAGGGGACAATGGACGTACAAAACATCGGGTGGTGCTTAATTTCACTAGGTTGATTTCATAAATTCACGACCTCGGAGGTGCGCCGTAAGCAGTCTACTTCGCTGCATAAACAGGTGTCCAATGTCGGGTAACACACACGGAAAAAGTATTCCGTGAACCTTCCGTGATTAGTGAGTAGCTGGTTTACAAAGGGGTCGCACAGATGCATTTTGAGATCTGGTGTGGGAACAATCTGCGTGTGAAACGCCCATCTTCAGATGTTGTCCATCGTGTCTCATAAGCAACGCCAGTGAGGACTCTCGTATTATAAAAAGCGTGGTTAAAAAATACTGTCATTCGAAAGTTATTACATTAAACGTGGTCAAAAATATTGATGTAATTTTTTCAAGTGGGCTTGTATATTCGCATCTTTCTGGGATAGATTTTACCTGTTCGTTTTAATGAGTATTACTTACATCATCTTTTGTGTATGGAGTAAGTTTCTTTTTGTATTCATTGAACATGTCATCAATAAATCGATGCCATCTGTAGAAAATTGGATCTCGAAGGGAAGTTGCTGAATCATCCATCACACCAGGGTTGTTCTATCGAAAGAAATAAAAAAAAATATCTTTAAATTGCTATCAATATTTTCAAAACCTCAAAGAATCAATATTAACTAAGATTTCCAGTACAAACAATCCAGACGAATGCTAAGAATTTACTTACGATACCCAAATGCTCTTGTTTGATAAGTACTAGGGTTTCCTTAAATGTTGTTTATCGCCGCTTTGGCGATGTTTGGAGTTTGATCTATTCGGCGTCAATCAATCAGCTATCAAAACCAAATCAGAATGCATTCTTTGAAATTTTTAACTGACGACGCCGACGTGCTGAAATTGCATTCGGAGAAGTCACGTGACGTCACTTTCGGGATCGTTCATGAAACACTTTTCGCCACCTACTTTTAGCTTGACAGAAAATGCATCTTATCCAACATTAAAAAAAAAAAAAAACCTTGATTGAGATTAAATTTAGCAGCAAAACAAGCTTCAGTGCGTAAAAGTGACAATACGAATCAAATAACAATGATTTAAAGCTTGAATTAACTCGACAAATTTGTGACTGAATTTTCGTAATTTTAATATATATATATATCATAGATAACCTTTCACATTTCTGTAATAAAGTTTTTTTTTTTTTTTTTTAATTTAGAAAACACGCGTGAGACTAAAAGCATTGATTGCGACTCGATAGATCTATCACACCAAAAAACAGCTCGAAGCCATTAACTACTATTGGCCAAAAAACTGAGATATTTGTTTTTCTATTTCAATGTTTGTTTTTCTCTTTCATCAGTAGAACGTCATCTGACTGTGGTTCAAAATTACGTGATGTCCTCGAAGCTTTCCCATCGGGTTTGATCCCGCCCCGTCGCCAATAGCCCGTTGTGTTACTCCAGTGTGACGTTAATTAAATACCTACCTTCTTCAACCAGTGGTAATTGGTAAATTTAATTGACGTCGTAATAGAAAAACACAAAGAGCTATTGGCGACGGTCCAGGATCAATTCCAAAGGGACAGATCTGATTAAGCATTGGTAAGGTAAGGTAATAATTGGTAATTGGTAATTTTTTAGTTAACGTCGGACTAGAGCAACACAACGGGCTATTGACGACGGTCCGGGATGAATTCCCTAAGGGAAAGATCGGAGGACACCAAGTACATTTGAACCACGGTCAAATGACGAGGCAACACATATGAGCTGGCACCCCACTCTGCAAACTTCCACACCAACCCAACGTGAGGACTTTAGGCGACGACAGATTTAAGGTGCTCTAGCCGCCTCTACACCATACGCTTACAAACATCCTGCATTGACCCGGATTCTTAATTTTTAATGGTAATTTTTTAGTTAACGTCGTACTAGAGCAACACAACGGGCTATTAACGACGGTCCGGGATCAGTCCCTTGAGGGAAAGATCCGAGGACAACACCTCGTAATTTTGAACCACGGTCAGATGACGAAGCAACACCTGAGCTGGCACTCCACTCTCCAAACTTCCACGCCAACCCAACGTGAGGACTTTCGGCCACGACAGATTTAAGGTGCATAAGCCGCCTCTATACCATACGCTTACAAACATCCATGCCCGTACCCGGATTCGAACCAGGAACAACGTATTTGCTTAAGTTACGAAACTCAAATGCAGATTTTATCTCGTCAAAATTTGTAATTAACAGTTATGTTTTTCTGAGTTTCCTTGTAAAATTTCGTTCATAAATTTTGATTTTTGTCAAATTTGATTTTTACTCTTCACAAATCAACAGAAAAATAGCATAGGTGAACGGGGTTATTCAGCAAGTTACCACCGTCCCAGCCTAAGCCATTCGGTGTTGGTGAAAGGAGATGCCACGATTCGATAAATGTAAAAAATCTTGTGCTACTTTTGACAAGTTAGAAGTCAACTCGATTCGCCGTTGCTTCTTTTCCGTAATGGCAATACAACACTAATAAGCCCTGAGTTTAAAAAATGGCACAATTATGCCCATTCTTCGCAATCCCATGGAAGACCGTACTCTATCTTAAAGTTTGATGATAGCCTTTACTGGTAGTCAGGGCCCCCTACATAGGCGGTGCTGCTGTTGCCATGGCAACGTGGCCCGTGAGCCAAGGGAAACACGCAAAGGGTCCAAAAAATGCTATTAAAAAACAAAATTCATAAAACTGGTGACGATGTTGAAAGTAACTTTACACACGTCAAATTAAAATGCAAAAATCCCTAAAATGTAACATTCTTCATAAAGGAAACCAAGAAAAATGTAAAATAAATTATTCATGTTTGTTTTTCAAGGAGGACGTTTATACTTTTTCTATTAAGTATTATTAAAGTTTGAGTTTTATTTTAATCAGTTGCTTCGAATTTAATTTCAATTGCAGAATTGTACATGTACAAATAACATTTTGATTTTCCGGATATTAAAACTGTATGTTACTAGTAACTGTGTTTATAAACCAAATGCTTATTTTTTGTTTATTCAACACTTTTTTACCTAAATGTTTTGTTTGCTATATGATGTATATGTCACTCTTATAAATTTATATAAAGTATGTTTTAGGATTAAACTATGGAAAATGCTTAAAAAAAATTCCAAATGTCTCTGTTCAAACATAAACAGTATAAAAGGAACAAGGGTGAGGCAGGGGAGGGGCCAATCACTTCAGATGGCAACGCAGCCCTTTATAACAGCTGGCAACGGGGCCCACATATTGATGTGGGGGACTTGCTGGCAGTCGTTCACAAATTTAAACTATTTAACACTTAAGGAATGACTGTCCAGAAGACTCCAAACGAAATGCAGCCTAGAAGCAGAAAAAAGTGAAGTTTACCTGATACCTGCCATCTGGGTCAAGAATATTGGCCATGAGTACATGACCCCAGTTGTGCAGACTGCCATAAAATTCTGGGTTTTTGGATTCGTGGCTGGATTCAATAATGTCGCCCAGAAGATCAATTCCGTGTGTTTCATCGAGGGCGGTTTCCCAGCCATCGGAATCGGTGACGAATCCCAGATTGATGGCATCCAAGATTCTTTCCCTCCATCTTTCCAAGTCCTGAACTCCGGTTCCTTGGATGTCCTTCAAGCTCATGCCTGAAGGTCGGGACGCATATGGTAGTCCGTTGACGATGGAACTCAAGTGAGCAGAATATCCTTCCAAAGGCTCGTGGAAGTTGTGGAAAGGAATCATGCGGGCAAGTCCGTTGGACAATCTCTCGCAATCGTATCTGTTGGGCATAAATGAAGTGTTAAGTGAAAAAATTCTGTTATCTATGATTTGTTACGGAAATACTTAAGAAGAAATACACACATTTGACCCTCAAAGTTTTCTTTCAACAAGATATTTCGTCCATCAAGATTTAAAAAATTTTGCAAATGACAAAATATCTCGTCATTCAGATACTGCCGATTTTTTTTTTATGATGATGAGATCAAGATCTGGTCAGATTTTTCTTATTAATGCCATCTCATACATCAAAAAAGATATGGTCATATTTTTCTTATTAATGACATCTCATCCATCAAGATCTGGTCAGTTTTGTTATTAACGAGATACCTCGTCGAGACAACCACCAAGAGGTTTAAAAGCTTTTAAGCCTCCTGTTTTCAAAGTTTCTTAAGTTATTAATTTCCCTATGCGAATACAGTTAAATTGTATGCATTCCCTACGTTCCCTTAATGTGTACATAAACGGAACGGAACGGACGTACGTATCAATTACGGAGTGCCTAGCAGAAAACTGCGAACCTCCACATCAGAATTAATAGTGAATTTTTTAATTGTAAACTTGTAAATAGGGGAAGAAAGTTAAAGGTAGTGACAATGCACTATGAAAAAGGAGCATAATTAGGATAGTCGATAGAGATTATAATTGATACAGTTAGGAGAAAATGTGTACATAGTATTAGCGAAAGGTTATTCAAATTTTACCTGGCACACATTTGCTGATGCATGTAATAGAAAATTTCTCCTTTTCTGTCTTTAGCTTTTCCCGTGACAGCAGCATTCCAGGTGCTTGGGTAGACCAAATGCCAATGCCAATGATGGGCATTGATTCCAATATCTTCCCTGTAGTATGCAAGGTTGTATTCGGGATCCAAGATGGTTCCAGTTGATTCCACATCCACAATGATATCATCCTATACGTTATAGGGAGATATAATTATTTTGAAAGGTGTTTTTGAAGCGCTATCATTAAAATAAGAAATTGATATTAGTAGCAATTCAGAATTCAAAATAGTATCTTTAACACAAAAATGCATGAAAATGCCCAAACAAAATCTCTCCATTCATCTTAGTTTTTTACGAAACATTTCGATTCATTCGGATAGTGTCTCCATCTCACCCAAACAGATAGGTATAGGTAATTGAATTACCGTCACACCGGAAACACAACGGGCTATTGGCGAAGGTTTGGGATCAATCCCGAAGAAAAAGATCCAAGGGGAACATCTCGTAATTTTGAACCTCGATCAGAAGATGAGGTCAACACCTGAGTTGGCACCTCACTCTCTAAACTTCCACAACACGCCAACGTCATCGATTCATTCGGAGTGCGTTTCAGTCTCGGTCAAAAGAGTATGTAGGAGCCACACGAGCTATTGGCGACGCTCTAGGAAGAATCCCAAAGGGAAAGATTCGATGAAAACACCTAGTAATTTTGAACCTTGGTCATACGACGAGGTGTGCTGGCACCCCTCTTTCCAAACTTCCACACCACGTCAATATAAGAATATTTTAGGTCACGACAAATTTAACGTGTACCACCACAAAGGAGGATGCAAAATCATCACAATCTTTGTCCCAAGTCCGGCCACACACTGTATCAGCATGCTGCAAAACATACGACATGTGTGTTCGCATTCCCTGTTCTGTTCAGGAAATATATATTCAAAGCGTATTTTTAGAGCCAATTTAGTGTCGCATGGCTGATTTCGGATCAATGTGTGGCTTTCCTAATGCTACGCATTAAGCGCGTGTTACATTAAGCGCATCTTAAGCCCTAACCACATTAAGCCCTGTGCAATAATTAATACTCAATTACTCATTTTCATCAATTACTCAAAATCATGGATTACGATCCCAGTAAGTGATTATTTGCTTGAGACGGATTGTTTAAGTTCAACTCGTGACTCACAAACATTCGAAACCAAGCTACTCAAATGCAAACTCGCAGTAGTCGGACTGAAGACCGCAAACACACTGAACAGCTTATAACAAAACATAAAGCACGCATACTCCGTTTCTGTGCATACAACATGTCGGTGCGCATGTGTATTTCTTCTCATTCAGTATCGCAGGTTGGTTGTTTTGAGGCTTTGTGGCGTAAGGGCAATATTCGACTAAGCTGTGCCAAACACAAGACAAACAACTTCAAGTAGAAAAGATCGTAGAAGGAATAAGAGATTTGCGGAATAGAATAAAATGAAATCAGACGAAATTAATCAAGATGAAAGCAAAAAGATCGCGTACATATCCCTGGACCGCGACCTTCGGGTTTGATCCCGGACCGTCGCCAATAGCCCGACATTAATCAATTATCATACCATACCCGGGAGCGCGACACCCTTTTCTTTACTTAAGACAATAAACTCCATGGAGAAGGATAAGATCACCTCGAATCTGTGAAGCCCGCAGGCACCTAAAGCTAATTGGTAAGTTTTTAATTAACGTCGTACTAGTGCAACACAGCGGGCTATTGACGACGATCCGGGATAAATCCCTTAAGGGTAATTGGTAATGGTAATTATTCTTTAACGTCGTACTGGAGCAACACAACGGGCTTTTGACTACGGTCCAGGATAAATCCCTTAAGGTAAAGATCAGAGGACAACACCTCGTAATTTTGAACCACGGTCAGATGACGAGACAACACCTGATCTGCCACTCCACTCTCCAAACTTCCACATGAACTCAACTTGAAGACTTTCGGCCAATACTGATTTAAGGAACATCAGCCGCCTCTACACCATACGCTTACAAACATCCATGTCCAGACCCGGATTCCGATCTAGAGGCTAACACCTTAACCACTATACCGGTTGGTCGGCGCGCACCTAAAGGAGATATGTCCCTGAGTGCACTAATATTGCTGGACTGATGTTGAACTAATGTGTTGCAAGTATAAAAGATGCTGACTAGTTGGTTGGTTTAAGGTTTCATGGCGCAAAGGCCATATTTGACCATGCTGTCCCAGACATTAAACATACAATATCAAATAATAGACATGCACCCACAATGAAAGTTTTACTGACACAGAAGGAAGAAAGACATCCATGGAGGAATGCACCTGACAGGAATCAAACCTGCGCCGCCTACAACTCTATGGCTGCTAGAGCAGTGAACATACCCACTGAGCCACAACGGCCCTGCCTCATTTTGGTCCGATGTTTGATAAAATCCACAGGATAGGCTGACATACATCATAGATATACCATGCTTTCTATACAGAATCGGAATACGAATACTCATGTCGGATATTTATGTCGAATGTCGGATCAATTTCTGGCTTGCCTTGGTCTTTTCCTATATGATTCATGTTTATCTATTGGACAGAGGACCGACTTGGGCACGGATATCTGACATACACATGCTTATGTCGAATTTCTTATCAGTATCTGACTTGTTTATTACTTTTCCTATCTGACATACTCTGTTTATAGGCAAGTCGAACCTTGGCCATGTGGTCGTCCGACATGCTCATAGTTATGTCGAATGTCCCATCAAAGTCTTGCTTGTGTAGGACTTTTCCTACCTGAGATTATCTATTGGAAATGCTGGGTCTTACGGCCACGACAGTCCCACGGGCTAGTAGAGTGATCGGTACTTACATCCTTGTCTGGGTGATTGTTGGCAACTTTGAAAGCCTTGTAGACGGTTTCAACGGGGAAGAACTTGTCGGGGAAGACTTCCTGCACTGGGGGAAGAGACACGCCTCGGCAGTCTTCACGATGCAAGATGGCCACGGACACGGCGTACACATACAAGCCTTCGTTCACGAAGTCTCGGGACTGATGGCACAGATCGACGAACTCGTCGAATGTTTCGGCGCCTGTGGGAAGAAATAGTAACTACATCAAGGACAAAAATTAATGGTTAATTAAAAAAAAGGCAGAAGCCTGCATCTAATATATAATGGTGGACAAAGCGATAACGCCACTATGTTTTACGCTTCTGGAGGTATATCTTCATGTCGAAATCTGCCCTGTAGCGGCCAAAACTGTTCGAAATTGTTAGTTCTGGGCACGTGCCAATTTGGATATTCAGTCCTCTAGGAGTAACATGCCAATCTTGCCTTGATGTGGAATCTAATCATCAGAAAAATTGATCCGATATTGATGGACGATATATCTCGTAATTGGCAAAAAATGGCCGGACCTAAATAGACGAGATATCTTGTCGAAACCACTTGAAGGGTTAACGGTTACAACAGCAAAATTGTTGTTGTTTCTAATTCCCATGGTCTAGCGCATGCTAGGTCCTAGGATATCACTCCTCTTTAAAAAGTTCACGAGGTCAGGTTAAAAGGTCATCGGAATCCAAATTGGACACACCACGAGAATCAACAAGGATATCCAGTGGATAGCTGTTGAGTATTCAAATTTTGGAATCGTGAAGTCAGGCTCTTACAAAGAAAGAGGTTCTGTTACCGCAGGAACCCTCAAACGCAGCCTAATTATCTGTCTGCAAACGCGGTGCACAAAGAATTAACGTGAAATATGAATAGACTGAGCATTTGTTGAGAAGAGCTTCAAAAAGTGATCAACATGTCGACTGGTAGCCACGTGACTGCTCTGTGAAAAACTGACCTGGTTGGCTGATTTGGCATTTCATCGTCTCGTTTGGTGATATAACTTCTTATGATAGAGTAGATGTGTGAATGCTTATAGCATTCACACATCCAGTAGCGACAAAAAGGGTGAAATTATCTAAGAATAGTAACTATGTCGCGAAGACCAATCTTCAAGTGAATTCATGGATGATCGTCTTCTCCAGTCCCGAGGACCAATCAGTCGATGAATATCCGCTTCCGCCCGGCAGACGAAAGTAGTCTAAGGGTCACGTTACTACTAGTTTTGCTTACATAATTCTGGGCATTTAAAAAGGTTAACATATATTTTACTTTCTACTTTTCTCTCACTACTCTACAAATCCCCCCGTCTCTAACATTACTCACTTAATTTCTTAACATTGCTATCCTCTATGGTGCCTGCATCAGTGCTCGAAGTAGTCTTACATTCTACACAGGAATGCCTCATTTCTTTTTTAAGCTATCAGTAACCCTTATGTCTCATTGCACTAAGTGCAGTGTGATCACTTTAGCTCAAAGACAATTTCTCAACTATCAGACTTGAGAAGATTTTGAAAAAAATCTATTGTGGTCCGCATGTTTATTAGTAAAAAAAAAAAAAAAAATTCTAACTTTGGACCTCTTGGAAAAATAAAGGATAAATTAAAAATTCCTTGATAAAACCTTATAAAAAGTAAGAATTTCAAATTCCTACATAATATCCTTGCATCTAGGTTTATAAAGAAGAATCTAAAATTCCTAATTAAAAATACTCTTCTATAAAGGAAATTTAAAATTCCTACTTATAACCTTTATACTAGTGATACGACATCGACAGCAAAACATCGATGTTTAAAATTAAAACATCGATGTTGATAATACATCGCCCCCAAAACATCAATGTTTTTAAAATTCAGTGTATTTAAACTTATTCCCCCTATTTCTTAAAACTGGTTTAGCAACTAGTGATGCTACATCGACAGCAAAAAATCGATGTTTTTAAAATTCAGTGCATTTAAACTTTCTTCCTCGTGTCTTAAAACTGGTTTAACACCTAGTGATACGACATCGACAGCAAAACATCGATGTCGCATCCCTACTTTTCAGATCCTTCACCCTTTGCCACTTTGGTCTAAAAGTATGTTCAATTTGCTGATTATAAAAATTATCCAACTTGGTTATTTTTAAAAATTTTAAAACGGTACTTTTTTCATTTAAAAATAAAACATCGACAACATAAAAACATCGACAGGTATAAACATCGATGTTACAAAAACATCGACTCCAATACATCGAGGTTTTTTTAAAAAACATCGGCATCGATGTCGCATCCCTACTTTATACATATGGGAAATTTAAAGATCTCAAATAAAAACCTTGATACATGAAATGGGAATTGGAAAATAATATAAATATGAGCCTTGATATATCAAATAGGAATTTAGAGAGAGAATTCCTAAATAAAAAAAATTCCTAATATACATAAAAATTATTTAAAATTTGTAAATATAAATCTTGTGTGATATGTAAAAGAGAAATTTCCAATGAAAAACCTTAATAGAAAAATGGGAACTTAAAATTTCTGTTTTACTTATCGTTATTTGACTGTGGTTTAAAATTAAGTGGTGCTGGCCTTGTATCCTTCCCTTCGGGTTTGATCCCTGACGGTCACCGATCAACCGGATGGTTGCGAGTTCAAATCCAACTAAAGACCGTCGTGTGCAAAAGTACTTGTGCATGTTAAATCTGTCATGGCCTCAAATGTTTAGTGTGGTGTGGAAGTTTGGAGAGTGGAGTGCCAGTACAGGTGTTGCCTCGTCATCTGACCGTGGTTCAAAATTACGTGGTGTTATCCTCGTAATTTTGGGGTTCTTTCCTTGGGATATTGAGCCCGCTCCGTCGTCAATAGCCCGTTGTTGTTGCTCCTGTACGACATTAATTAAAATACCAACCTACCAAGACGGTCGTCACTAGCCCTTTGTGTCGCTCCAGCGCGACGTTAATTAAAATACCGACCCACCAATCTGTTTTACATATTAAGATTTATTTGTGAGTGGATCAATTTAATTAGGTTATAATTTGTGAGGATATTCATCTTAAATAACTAATATTAGCAAGCATTGTATATGTAATTTTTGGAAGCAATAAATGGCCAAACCTCTTTCCATAATTCAAAATGCTACTATAAATATGTTACAGTAGTATTAACACCCTCAGAATCCCCGTAAAGGAACAGGGTATTTGGTACGAATGTACCAGGGCAAGAGGGATTCAGGGGACGCGAAGATGTTATACATTTTCAATATGTTACCTGCAATCTGTTTACTAAATTTAAAAAATTTAGTTCCTGTATTCTATAAAACTGCAGATGTGCAAAGGAAAAAAAAACATAAAAATGTATTTTTGTACATTTAAGTACTTGAAGGTATCTTAATTAACGTCCGACTGGAGCAACCCATCGGGCGACGGTCCAGGATCCAACTGGAAGGGATCCGAGGACAACACCACGTAATTTTGAACCACGGTCATATGATGAGGTCACACCTGAGCTGGCACCCTACTCTTCAAATTTCTAT
The DNA here is from genome assembly GCA_947359465.1 of Metellina segmentata. Lineage (NCBI taxonomy): Eukaryota > Metazoa > Arthropoda > Arachnida > Araneae > Tetragnathidae > Metellina > Metellina segmentata. The sequence goes on along the minus strand of OX375872.1, from coordinate 136,901,544 downwards.
AGCAAGCCAACGTGAGGATAGTTGAGGCCATGACATATTTAACGTGCACCAGCCCCCTCGACGGTCTTTGACTGGATTCCAACTCGCAACCCTCAGGTTGCTAATAAGTTACTCTTCCGACCAGGCTACAGCGGCCCGTTAATTACTTAGAATATACATTTCTACTTTGATCCTCTGACAGTCACGAGTTTTATGAGTATCTAAATTTTGCTTTTGCCCCCTTCAACACACAATGTCTTAATAACCATATCTATCGGTAAAAATAATCTTAATCCTCTGTGAGGTTCACAAGCAACCGGGAGCATAAAGTGCTTAAAACTGCCAAAACAAAGTATTTTCTGAACAATTTTTACTAAATTTTATCAAAATTTTGGCTTTTTTTTAAATCATAAGTTATGATACTCTGCAGTGCAAATTGCCACACCTTTTTTCTTCTCTAGCTACGGAACAACCTCCCTACACCGCCTCAAATTACCACAAACACTCTATAAATAACACATCTTCTATGTCAATGACAAAATATTGAACTTCAAAAGGTATCGACAGAATTGCAAATTCTGAAAGTATGCCTTGGTTAAAAAAAAAAAAGTAAGTAAATTAATTTTGATGTTTTGTTATAAATATATAGGGTGGGTGCTCCAAATATCGCCCCTGTGCTCAAAATCGCCTACTCGTGTTTGCAAGCTACTATGCGCGACATCTATAAATTTATGTAGTTACCTTGACGGTCTGTGTTTTGCAAACACTTAGTGCCACCGGCAAGTTTCCTATCAGGTATATATCCACAACACTATTGCATCTAAAGTATTTGAGGCTGGGATCAAGGTATTTTTGTCTGCAATCCATTTAGGGAATATTCAGGTTAGCGTTTCCAAGTCATAATTTCGTTTATGACTTGAAAGTACATTAAATACTAAAGGTAGGAATGTATGCTCTACTAGCAACTCGTTTTTTAACAGTAGCTTCTCATTTCGCCTGGTGGGTAGTAATAGGAACAAGGGTAGGGAATATTAGTAACCCACTCTAGTAAATTATTTTGGGAAACCTTTTGAAGTTTTACTAGTTAACTTAAACTGACATAAGTAAAGAAGGTGTATACTCTCTAGAAACCAAAGGAGAATAATTCTTAGTGATATTCATTTAGATTCCAGCTTAATTTCACAACCCAGGAGGCTGAGGTACAGAGGAATAGTTAGATTAGGCGATATTTGGAACACCTACCCTAATACATATTTAACATATAATTATGTTTTACGTCTGTTTTTGATTTTACTGCAGGTTTCAAAATTAGGACAAAATGCCTGCAGAACAATTGCAATTACTCGGAGTTGTGTTGCAGAACACTGAATATAATTCTGCACTTGGGCACACGCATATATACGTCCTGCAACATACAGTCTTCCCCTACGGTACTTGTAATCAGTATTGACCCTTTGACTAATATAATCTTTCCTGAGATTCTTTCAATCAACTGATCTGGTTATTTAGTCATTAGTTTTGTGTTGAGTAGTAAAATCAATATTACACTATTCGGTGGGAACTTCATTAACGTCTCACTGTAGCAACACAACGGGCTATTGGCGACGGTCCGGGATTAATCACGAAGGGAAAGATTCGGGTACAACACCACGTAGTTCTGAACCAAGGTTAGATGACGAGGTCGCACCTGAGCTGGTACCCCAGTCTCCAAGCTTCCACACCACGCCAACATAAAAACATTTGAGACAACGACAGATTTTACGTGCACCAGCCTCCTTTGTACGAGATGGTCTTTGGTTGGATACTAACAACATTACTCAGAAGTCCCGCGTTGTTCAGAGGATTATAAACAATTATATTCACCAAGAACCTCAAAACTGGTTAAAAGTCTTACAGTAAAGATTAAAAATTCAATTCCTCTTCGGAATTCGGACAAATATGGACGGAAATGCCAAAAGATTAATTATTGCCTTGAAATTTACTTATTTTAATGAGTAAAACTATTTTAAATGGTTCAATTAAAATTAAATTATTCATGATTTTTTTTAAATTTACGTTATACTGGAGCAACACATCAGGCTATTGATGAAGTTATTTTGTTAGGCGTTGGGCGTTTCCCCTTTCTTCTGGAGGGGAAGAAATGGTAAGCTTCGTGATGTCTAATATCCATTTTTTGTGCCCCTGTTTTTAGTTTTTGGTAAAATCTGGCTACTTATTCCAAGCTTTCCGCGTCTGTTCTTCAATAATTAAAAGTTAAGTATAACCAAGTATATATCATTTAAAAATATAAAAGGCACGATACCAGTTTTTCACATGTTTGTCAAAAAAAAAAAAAACTATGTGGTCCATAGTAAAATTCTGATCTCCGATCTTGCACTTGTACGTTGTCAGAAAAAAGAGTAGAGGCCGTTGTACATAAATTTTCTTTCAAAAAATATGTTTATATTTAGGAATATTAAATTCCAATTTATATAACAAGGTTTAAATTGGGAATTCTCAATTTTTCTTTTATGTATCAAGGTTTACATTTACGAATTCTTAAGTCCAATTTTTATAACAAGGTTTTATTTGGAATTCTAAATTTCTCGTTTATGAATCAAGATTTATATTTAGGAATTATAAACTCTTTTTTTTTTTCAAAGTTGATTACGTGATATTTGTCTGAAATACTCTGTATCATTGTAGTGTATTACTAGGATTTCATTTCGGAGGTGAGAGAGGGAGAGACGCAAAGTTATATATATAGAAAGCAATTTTTTCATGCCAAATAAAGATGCGATCCACACTAGAATTTAGAAACTTATGACTAAAAGTCTATATATTTGAGTGCTGGGAGAAATTATTTTTCAAATGGCTGTTTTCGTCAAATATTCATAACGAGTTTAATACTATTAAGTAAATATATTCAAATGGTTATTTCTCGAAATTTTTTTTCGGTACGATACATAGATATGCGGATATATGTATGGTCGGGTTTTATGACGTAAGAACAATGTTTGACCAAGCTGCGCCAAACAACGTCAAGCAAATGGACATACACTGAAGTAAATTTTTAACGATACAGAAGAGAGAAAAAGAGACCCAGGGAGGAATTGGAAAATGATTTGTCATTAACAAAAGGAGGTCCTTGGAAGTTTTTGAGTTATCGAAGTATCCTAGAAATTAAGTTTGAATTTTTTTCCCATGTAAGGGTGGGAACCATGAGTCCACTTATTGATATTTATGTATTTCTGAGAGAATTTTTTTCCCAGTGGTTTAAGAAATGTACCTTTACATTTATTTATTAATGAAAATTTGACAAATGCTCCATGATTGTTATTGAGACACAAGTGCCTCGACTATAAAATATACCGATGATTTCCTTTAAGTTGTGAATTCTAATTAAGTTACACAACATATCAATGATATCAAAGGGATAATGAGTAATATCAGTCAAGGTAATGTTAATTAACGTCGTACTAGAGCAACACAACGGGCTATTGACGACGGTCCGGGATCAATCTCCTAAGGGAAGGATTCGAGGACAACACTACGTAATTTTGTTCCACGATCAGATGACGATCATATCAATAAAAAAATTAGTATTTAAGAATAGGTATGTCCCCGGGAGCAGAAAGTGCTTAAAACTGCGACGTTCGTCGCCGATCAAAGTCTTTGCAGAACAATTTGTCCTTAATTTTATCAAAATTTTGGCCAGTTCTTTTTTAAATTAAAAGTTACGATTTTATACAGTGCAAAGCGTGCTCCTTGCCACACCTTTTTTTCTTCTCTAGCTACGGAACAACCTCCCTACACCGCCCCAAATTACCACAAACACTTTATAAATAACACATCTTCTATGTCAATGATAAAATAATTAACTTCAAAAGTTATCAACAGAATTGCAAATTCCGAAAGTATGCCTTGGTTTTAAAGAAAGTAAGTTAATTATTTTTGATGGGTGTTTTTTATTATAAAAATGTAATACACATTTAGCTGATAATTGTGTTTTATGCCTGTTTTTGATTTTACTGCAGTTTTCAAAATTTGGACAAAATGCCTGCAGAACAATCGCAATTGCTTGGAGTTGTGTTGCAGAACACTGAATATAATTCTGCATCTAAGCTATATTATACATACAATAAACGCCCCGTAACTGAAAAATAAACAATCTAACAACTCAGCGTCTGTTTTGCTTGTCCTATACAATTACACTGTAGTAAAATAGAGGGGGTCGTTAAAAAGTCAAGAAACTCTTGACGAGATTGACGGTCAAAGACGTTTGGCGGCCTCTGCTCTAGGCGGGAACAGGGTCAGTCCGGCCACAGGTACAAAGATTCGACCTATCTAGAAAGTGCCTAATGTGCATCCGAATGACTTACCAAGCAGAACCTCGGCGAGCTTGTTGGCTTCCACTAGGTGGTCGTGCTGGAAGGTGGAGAAGAGTCGGCCCCTTCCTAGGATTCCCAGGCCGAAGAGTCTTGAGTCCCTTTCGACTCGCAGGCCGAATTTGGTTTTGGTCGGCAATGCACAGTACTCGAAGAGGGGCAAAACCCGCATCTGCTTCTCCGCGGCGTCCGAAGTCATCTTGAGCGTGTCTTGAGATCGTCCAACCCTGGCCGGATGTTTCCCGGGGAATCCTTTATATATCGGGAGAAGGACGTATTCGCCGAAATGTTTGCGGCCACTATTTTAATCGCGGCAGGAACTGGGTAGGATTGGCACATCCCGTCGCATAGGTCCTCTGAAGACTCTCTGCTGATGGTCTTCTGTCGGTCAATCGATGCTATTGTTATCTTCTAGGGGTGATCTTTGAAAGCGAATGTTTTAGTGAGAAGGGACAGAAGATGCAAAGTCCTGCGGGGAATTTATTTTCTATTGAATTTTCCAAATTTAGGAAGTTTATAGTATTTTACACATAACAAAGAAATAATAAAGGGGAATACTTTTAAAAGCTGTATTTTCAGTGATAAAAGGTAGAAAATGCAGTGTTGAGAATTTATTTTTTAGAACTTTTTTCTTTTCAAATTTAGAAAGATTATAGTGTATTACACTTAACAATTAAATTACTTGATATCTTAAGGACTTTTAAATACGATATGTTCAGTAAAGAAGGGTAGAATATGAAAGTAATGTTGATAATTTATTTTTTAGAAATTTGTTTTCAAATATAGAAAGTTTATAGTATACTACACTTTACAATGAAACTACTGGATCTTTTAATGACTTTTAAATTTAATGCGATATTTTCGTTGAAAAAGGGTAAAAATGCGCAAAGTGTTGAGAAATTGTCTTTTGGAATATTTTTTAAATTTAGGAAGTTTATATTTAGGATAAGGTGGGGCACAGTGTTACAATGAATTTCATTTTAAAGTGGTTGAAAAATTAGCTCCAATTTGCTTACAATCTTGTTTTCCAGAATTCCATGTGTTTTGGAAGAATTTGCACCATTAATTACATTTCTGTGAGCAAATCTCTATTTTTGCATGTTAAAAGTACAATTTTGTAATCGTAATTAAATTCTCTTTATTCATCAGTATAGTGCTTATTTCATAATTAATAATATTTTAGTAGTAAAGATAATTGTGTCTAGGTTCTGTTGAGTTAAAGTAGATGGTCTAAATTCACATTATGTAGTCATAAAATTATTTTGTTACTAGCTATGTTAGATGGGGTGCCGTGTTACAGAATGAAATGGGGCACACTGTTATATACATAATTTGTCCAACTAACACAAAACAAACGCTCATATGTTTAACAATGAAATTTTGATTACTTTTATAGCTCTGAATTTTTTATTTTAAGATTTTTAATTATAAATATATATATATATATATATGAATGATAGCATAAATAAATTAGTTAATTTTTCCTCCACATAGGTTTGCGTATCTTTTTATGTGATGTTTACAATCTTTCTATACATGATTTGTAGTTTTATTTTGTTAAGTCATTCGAAACATTCTCAAGCTAACAAAATTATGTCTCTTTAAGAAGTAAGGTCTTTTCCTAATGCCCCACTCAGAAAAACTGCACAAAATAGATGACGGTTGAAATGTTGGGTTTGGATTGATACGCTAGTTATGAATACAATTACAGGGGTAATATTGAAGAGGAAAAAAGCACTAAACCCTAAAAAGAACGAAATTCCCGAGAAACGAGCCAAAGTGAACCTGAGACATAAGACTACCTAGATATCATCAACAGAAGATGAAGATTCACCACCTTATGCTGATAGTGATAACATCTCTTTTTCAGATTTGCAATCAGACATTGCTGCAGATGACAACTATGAACAATGGTGATTACGTTATAATTTAAGGACACTTTAAAGAACATAAAATTCACTCTATTGGGGAAGTTGTGGATCATAACGATGTTGATTTTGCAGTGTTGTACGTCAAAAGAATTTTCCATCATAAATTTCACTAACAAATGAAGTTCATTCATTTGAAAAATCAAAAATCACTGCCCAACTTCCTCTCCCAATTTCATTAGGTAATTGGTAATTTTTTAGTTAACGTCGTACTAGAGCAACACAACGGGCTATTGACGACGGTCCGGGATCAGTCCCTTAAGGGAAAGATCGGAACCAATTCCATTAGGAGGGACAGTGAGAAAAGCAGGAATGATGATTTTCCATGTGTGGATTTAACTTCCTATCAAAATCTAAAATAAATTTACAATTTCTTTAATCTTATTTTATCATCTACTTTATAACTGTAGACCACAATCATTGCTAATGTTTTCCTCACATTTAAAGCTTTTCAATGATACTTAATCAAAAGTGGTATTTTATTTTAAGCCTGCTTAAGGAATCATTAGAGAGTTGTATATTTCACTCAAAATGAATTTTAATAAAAGCCCATTGTTTATATTTACTGTTGCTATTATAACGTAACACTGTATCCCACAGTGTGTAACACTGTACCTCTACATTAGGGCACGGTGTTACAATGTACATCACTACCAAATACAGTAAATACTGGAAATAAATGTTACTCTTTTGAATTTTAATGATATGTAAGAGATAGAAGATCATTTAAAGGACTTTGTTTGCTTCATATAGATGCATATCTTGATGCCACAGCTGAAAATAAAAAATGTGTATCATTTTGTGCCTCACCTTCCCCTATACACTTAACAATATTATAGTTACACTTAATAATTACACTTAACAATGAAATTACTGGATCTTTTTTTTAAAGACTTTTAAAAGAGATATTTTCAGTAAAGAAGTGTAAAAAATGCAGTCATGTTGAGAACTTATTTTACGATCACATTATATCGGTACCTAAAAATATGATTTTCTTTAATTAAATAATTTTTTAATTGAAATTATAAATATATTTTTTCCAATACGAACGGCCGCTGCGCAGAACGACCTTCGTTTGATTGGAGGTTCCAGAAATCACAGATTTCATTTCCTGCGTTTAGCAAAACAAATAAAAAGCATTTTGACTCGCATTGTTTAGTTATTTTCTGTAAAATCGGGATCGTTAAAGATAGATTAAAAATTTTAACGGATTGGGAATCTGCGGAAAATTTTACACCAGATCGATGTCTTGCATTTGATTTTCTTTTAATGAATAATTTTTCAATTAAATATTTATATTTTCGCGAGAGATTGTGACGTCACGCCGATTGGATCTCTTCGCAATTGGAATTTGGCCGAATTTGACAATGCCATTACGGCGTTGCCCGTGGTGTTAGTATACAAAGCAAACCATAGTTCATAATATTCATAATTTGGTTTGCGAAGCAAACCAACATCACTGGCAATGCTGTGATGGATGTTATCGAATTTGGCTTCATTTGACAATGACGAGGCTATCACGGCGTTGCCCGTGACTCGTTCATCAAGATCCAACCAATTTTGTTAATGACGAGATATTTCGTCATCAAGATATTGCCGATTTTTTTATTATAACGAGAGCAAGATCGGGTCAGTGTTCTTTTATTGACGAGATACCTCCTCGACCATCAAGATCTGGTCAGTTTTGCTGATGACGAGGTACCTTTTCGAAACAACCAACCATCAGCAGGTTTGTTAATAATTCAATTTCGCCAAGACGAGAAATTAAAGCAGGAGTACAACAAGGATCAAAACTTGGCCCCTTTTTGGCCCCAACGCTTGTATGAACAATGTTCTCCAAACAGATAATACAATTTTGAGTACGTTCTCAGATGATACAACTATTCTATCAAGTCACAAAAGTATTAAAACCCTCCCAGTAGACCTCAAACTTCATCTTTACCTTGAATCCCGGCTATAGTCAAATGGAAAATCATGCTCAATGTCAAGAAAACTGCAGCTATCATCTGTCACTACCAAAAGCACACATTGCTACAAAAACTGGAACTCTGCGGTCAACCAATTCCTTGGTCCTCTCAGATAAAACACCCTGGAGTTATGCTCGACTTTTATCTTAACCCTCCTTTTGGTTTATCTTCCCATGCAAATTTGGGTTGTACTGGCCAGCCTTTGATACAAAACCTTTTCTTACATAAATCATCATTTATCTTGGACTAATAGAAGGTAGCTTTGTCTTGGCGATGTATCTTGTCACTAACAAAATCTTGATAGACGAAATGTTTCGTCATTGGTGAACTTGACCAGATCTTGATGAATGAGGTATCTTGTCGAAATCCGTTAGAGGATTAATTTTAAAGTCACACATACAAAAAAATTTCAGAAAAATCTCTCTTGTCATATATCCACTCATATATTGAAGCTCAACACTAGCTACCGATAGCAAAACTCATTTTATGTACTTTGTTAGGCAGACCATATCCTATGCTAGCCCAATCTGGGGTACTGAGCGCAATACCAGTTTATAAGAAGAAATTATCAAATATATTCCTCGTCATCCAACAGAAAATCCCTTAACAATATCCCGTAATTTCATTCTGCAAATCAACAGCATCAATTAACCAGCAATACAACAAACTGAAATTGATGACCCAACCTATACTCAAAATAAAAACAAAACCCATAAAGCATTAAATGTAGGGAATTGAGATCCTGTGTGTGTATGTGTGTTTGATCCCCAATAATATTTATTAAAATAAATAACGAAACGATCATAAAAATGATAAATATTAGTACTAAGCTAGGGTCAATTATCAAGGCACATTATTGTTAACACAGGAGCTTAAAGCCCCTTAGGGAATGTATGCTATCATTCAAAATCTCTTAACACATAGACGCTCAAAAGCTCTACGACTCGGGTAACAAACCCGTGACCCTGGACAGCAAGTAGTTTCATGTGTTTTTTCATGTCTCGAAGACCTTTCTAGATGAAAAAAAATATTGTTCGTTATGCTCGTACAACGCAGAAAGGTGAAAATCGTCTGATTTCATAAGTAGATGAGAAATTTCTTTTTGTATCGAATGAAAATTGTTCTGGGCAATAACTTTTTGTGAAACGCTAGCTTGCCAACCCTGAATCTTCAAATCATAGAACCGTTATTTTAAATTTCATTTGCCATCCATATTCTTCCTCATGCTTCACTTCAAGCTCAGCGGATGGGACATAACATTTAAAAAATAATGTTATCGTGGCCCCTAAATTATTTGAGTTATGTGTTTAAAAATATTAAACTCTTGTCCCATCGTTGCACAATAATCAGGATAAAATAACAAACAAAATTTTAAATGTAGTCGTAAAAAAACAGAGGGTATACCATGGGCGCCCACATAATTTTTTCTATGGGGAGGCGAAACATGTACTTACTACTTACACTTTCCACGGGAGGGTGGCAAAAAAACATATGTACACATGCACATACATGTATATTAACATGAAATCTATAAGCCAGGGGTTTACCGCCCCCAAGTCCCCCCCCCCTTCTTACGGTCGCCCATAGGGTACACTCAAAGGACAGAGAAATATGTTCAAATTCAATCAAGGTTCAAATTATCCAGACAAAAAAAAAATCCCATATTAATTTTATATTACACAGGAAAGGAATTGTGGAACTTTTTAAAGAAACTTTGACTTAAGCAGAAATTCGTGTTCACAAGGTTGGTGTTATTGGGAGTTTACATTCTATTTATGCTTAGCAAAATATGAAGACTAGGATCGAGTGATATTCAAATTTGAAAATATCACAATATTAATATTTAACAATGATATAAAATAATTACAAGAAATGTTAAGAGAAAAATATTTAAACACGTTTAAATTAGGATGTAATGTTTTAAACAAATTTTTTTAAGGCCTACCTCTATCATTTTCATTAAATTATTTTCCAAACTGCTTGACGAGAGAAATCCGTCTTTGTGTCGCTTTTTGTAGCGCATACTCTAGATCTATTGTCTACTGAAGAGCAATGGTTAACAAACCAAGAATTTACAAATTTGTTCCGGTTGAAAGTGTTCTATAGGTGGTCCATTTGCATTAATAAACATTAGTTGGCGACGTTTAAAATCAGTAAAGTTTATCTCAAATCTGCTTGGCCGTGGAACATGGTAATATTTCAATTGTTCTTAAAAGGTTTTATTTTTTCTGCAACAACTTGTGCGTTTTCATTGGTTTCTCAAACCCTGAATACTGCGCATTTCATCTATACCAAAACGTCGACAGATCCTTTTTACCTCCTTTTCTCCATGGCGAATATCCCCTGTATTTATTTTCTGGATAGAGCATGGATATATCCTTCAAAAGTTGACAGTTTTCTTCATTAACATCAGAACAAAGTCTGGATTTCATTCTATCGACAATACTTTGAATTAATTTCTTTTGTAATGTATTCTTAATAAGTGTTGGAACAAGGTACACAAAAACATTTTGTTGTAAATATGAAAACAAAAAAAAATGTTCAAAGGGTACCGTGTCCCCTTAATAGGTACGATTTTGGAATTATGTACCAAGGTGCTATCTCGAAATAGAAGCATTTCTTTTGTTTCTACAGCTATGTGCGTTTCACTTGATGTTTCGAGCGATGTTTTCTAGGAAAAGCAAAGCGTGTACGCAATTTTTAAGAAAAAGCAGAGGATATACGGAATTTGCTGGTAAAACCAGAGAGTATACGGCGTATACCGCCGTATACCCTCCACTACAGCCCTGCTCAAATGTCCTCACGTTGGTGTGGTGTGGAAGTTTGGAAAGTAGGATTCTTAATCAGGTGTTGACCTCGTCATCTGACCGTGGTTCAAAATGATCTAGAATTGTCCTTGAAAAAGATCCCGGACCGTCGCCAATAGCCTGTTATGACGCTGCTTTAATGTGATGTTAATTAATTACTTTTACCACAGTATAAACGTATTTTCTGTTTTTGTTCATAAATTCAAAACTGAGTAATAGAAGTACTAGAGTATTTTCATTTTTACCCTAGTAAAAAGTTCTAAATTTCGAAACATTCCATTAGAAAATAAATTTTTTACATGACTTTGCATTCTCTACCCTTTTTACTGAATACATCGCATTAGAAATTCACTTAAAAGATCCCAGTACATAATTTCATTGTGTTAAATATGGCACTTTTTAAATTTGTACAATTGCGAGGGCTCTTCAATAAGGAATGATCAAGACTTTTTTAAAGGTGATTAAAAAAATCATGAAAAAAAAATTTATATTGAATGTGTAGCGGAATAAGTGGAGAATAGATAACGCAAGTTTCACGGTCATGACATCTTTGCTGAGGCCTTGGCATCCGGCCAAGAACACCGTTTTACTTTCGCCTACGGCAAGAATGGATGTGACACGCGAAGTGCAATACACTGCATTGAAATTTTGTTTTCGCCTTAAAAAATCTTCAGATCTTTCAAAAACCAATGTCATGTGTGTTCCCCATCCTCCATATAGTCCTGGTGTAGCCATGCGATTTTTTTCTTTTACCGAATTTGAAGAAACACCTGCAGGAAGAGCGGTTTTCATCATCACAGGCAGTGGTAAAAGTTGCGTAGGCGATTTTGAAGGACCTGTCAAAAAATGGCTTCCAGCATGTGTTTGAAGACTGGAAAAGAGGTGGGATAAGTGCATTGCATGTAATGGAGAGTATTTTGAGAAAGACCATAAAAATTTAGAGAATTAGAACAGAAAATTATTTTTTATTAATTTATGATAATTTTTTATTGAACAGACTTCTTTGATGATTTGAACAGATTCTTTATTGACATTGAAGTATAAATCTTTAACCTATTTTTCTGAAAATATCGCATTTAAAAATCCTTAAAAGATATCACTAATTTCATTGCTAAGTGTAGGTAGTTGCATTATATAACATCGCACTAGAGCTTCACGACGAGTAATTGGCGACAACCGGGATTAATCCTTAAGAGAGAGATCTCACATTGTTTAATGTAACACATTAAAAGCGTTCTAAATTTGAAAAAAACTTCAAACAATACATTTTTTTACCAATTTTCAATGAAAGTATTACATTTGAAAGAATCCAATATAATTTCATTGTTAAATATAAAACACTATAAACGTTTAAAGTTTGAAGAAATTGCATTGAAATTACACAAAATTTGCATTTGGTTTGCGAAGCAAAATAACACCAATGGCAATTCCATGATGACTGTTATCCAATAAGCTACGAATTCACATTTGGTTTGCGAAGCACCCACAAAAATGCAAAGTCTTTTCATTTCAAAGCAAAGTCAAAGCATTTTCACCCACAAAAGCAACTGGCACGGGCAACGCCGGGCTAGCCGCGCAGTGGCTAGTATAATTATAATATATACTATAATTATAGTATATAAATTCCATAAATTTGAAAAAATTCCATTGAAGTATAAATTTTCTACAAATTTTCATTGAAAATGTGAAATTTAAAGTCCTTAAAAAATATACCATTAATTTCATTATTAAGTATAGGAAGTGGAATTAACGTCGGACTGGAGCAACACAACGATCCGGGATCAATCCCGAAGGAAGAGAACCGACATTATTAAGTGTGACACATTATAAGCATTCGGAATTTTAAAAAATCCATTAAAATATAAATTTTCTGCACATCATCACTGAAACTATCACATTTAATATCCTTGAGGACCCAGTAATTCATTGTTAAATATAAAGTACTTTAAAAGCCTTCTAAGTTCAAAAAATTCCCCTATACACGACTACACAATTCTACAAGACTTTGGATTTTCAACCCTTTTAACCCGATGAAAATCATTCCTCCGCGCAAAATGAAAACGGAAACGTAAAAAATAAATTTAGAATCTTTGATCTTTTATGCTTTTGTATTCTAAGGAAAGCACATTTTCCGGATTTCGGATTATTTGCATTTTTTGTCAAAAAAAAAAACCTTAATCTAACCCCACCCCAAACGCGAATTTTGCGATTGCAATAGTAAAATAGCAGATATATACGTATGAATAATTTTTTAAACAGAAAAAAAACCTTTTAATTACAATGCAACAAATTTTTTACTTGCAAATCTAATTTTTCATCGTGTTTTTCACTCTGAAGATTTTTTCCTATGCGGCTATTAGTTTAGGGTGTATAAAGTGTCAAAGTTGAAAAAGCGAAATTTCCATTCCGAGTGAACAAAAGACGTACAAATTTTCAGTTTTCAGTCGTGATTTTTTTTAGAGTACCTCTAAACGTCAATTTTTGCAACTCGTCGAATTTTTTTAGAAATTTCAATTTGGTTTCTGATAATATTTTTTTTTACTGCGGGAAAAATCAGGACATTTTCGTTACTTTTTGTTAAAACTGCCATATCTATAGCTTAATATTATTATTTTTTAAATTTGAAAACATCACTGAATACCTCAGATTGTACTTTTTCTTATGGTACAATTATTTTTTAAATTGGTTTATAAATAAATTCGATGCAATTAAAAGTTGGTCATACAATTTTATCGTTTATTAGATCGTAATTTCCGATAATGTCTACTAAAACTGTCATATCTATAGCTCAATACCATTAGTTTTAAAATTTAAAATTACCACGTGAAAGTTTAGAATACACTCTTTCTAACATTAAATTTTTTTAAATTGGTTCATAAATAAATTGGGGTTGGCGAGCGTAAGCGATCAGGGGGCCGAGCCCCCTAGTCATATAAATATCTACAATATTATTTTACCACAGTTAATACACTCACTGCCAAACGTTAAGCACAGAAAGGAAAATGTTAATTTCCAGAAGTCAATCTGAATTTCAGAGTCTGCAATTTGTTGTAGAGGTGGATGGAAGTATGCAAATGTGTTATGTAACAGCCAGTCACTGTTTTGTATCGAGAAATATACAAAAAAAGGCAGCCGTATAAGAACCCAGCATTGTGAACGGTTAAAGGAGGTGCATGTAAGTGCTGATAAAAAGTGTTTAGAACTTTCGTACGATTACTTTTCAAGACAGACGTGTTTCTATAGCTTCGAGTAAACGAATGGCAGATTGTGAGCGCTGGCGTTTTGTGGGACGCCTTGAAGCAATCAATCACTGATGTTGCTTTTTTCTTCGGTGTTCATCATTCTGTCATTTCACGATTATGGAAACAATTTCGAACAAGGCAAACAGTTGTCCGAAGACTTGTGGCCGGCCGCCCAAGGGTTACGATCCCCGCTTAAGATCGATATTTTGTTGTTGTAGCGAAGGGGAATCGAAGGGAGACCTCCACACGTGTGACATCTATGGTTGTAGCGTCCATTGGTAAGACGATATCTGCCACTACTCTGCGCCGAAGGCTACACATGAATGGACTGTCACCCGGGTACCACGAGTTTGTGTTCCTCTATTCGTCCAATCCAGAGGGGCACGATTAAAGTAGTGTTGGCAACATGAGAATTGGACCGTGTCTGATTGGCTAACGTTATGTTCACGGATGAGTCGAGATTTGCCCTGGAGCCAGATGACAAACGTATAAGGGTCTGGAGAGAACAAGGCACACGCAATCGACCCCAGAACATCATCCAACATCAAGCATTCCGAGGTGGAAGCATCATGGTGTTTGCCGGGATTTCGTTGGGATATCGCACCGACCTGTACATTTGTAGACGGGATACTGTGACGGCTGTTCGGTATCGGGATGAAGTCCTAGAACCCACTGTGAGATTGTACGCTGCAGCAGTTGGTCCTTCTTTCGTTTTAGTGGATGATAATGCGCGTTCCCATAGAGCTGGCATCGTCGACGACTACCTAGAGTGAGGGTTTTGCGCGTATGGTTTGGCCGAAGCACTCGCCCGACGTTAATCCCATTGAAAATCTTTGGAATGCCCTCGGCCGTGCTGTGTCTGCACGTTTCCCAACACCAGCTACTCTCATAGAGTTGCAAACTGCTGTACAAGAGGAATAGCGATAACTTGACTTTGGGGTGGTTAGATCACCTCATTGAAAGCATGCTGACACGCTGTATACTTTGTATGAGAATGAGGGGTTGTCACATACCCTATTCATGTCGGTTTTGTTTATTTGTTTTGGATTCAATATCATTTTGTTAAGGACTCCAATATGACTTCATCTTATAATTTATGAAAATTCAATATTGTTTTCATCTTTTTATTTAATTCTTTGTTTTGTTTCATGCATAAACATATGTGCTACTTTTCTGCCGCATTTTGTGTCAAACAAAGCTGTACTTGTAGTTTTTTTTCGCATTTTACCTTTCGTACTTAACTTTCGGCAGTGATTGTACAATATCTATATTACCTTCTAATTTCAGTGAGACACTTGGGCTTGTTTCTGTGAACACAATTTTTTTATATTTGGGTCTATGATCGAAAGTTCTATAAGCAATTCATGATCAAGACTTTTCAGTGATGATCTCTTTATATTCTTAGTGAACATAGAAGAGCAGCTTTTTTCACACTTGTATGTTGTAGCAAATGGTAAAAGAATGCTTATAGCTTTTTCGTCGATGGATGGAACCCCCCTATATTTATTTATCGCATCACAACTGTTACAAAAATTCACATTAATTCTAAAATAAACCTAAACTTAATTGTTTCAAAATGAAGATACACAAACTAATAAAATTATTAAACATTAGTTACCTTGTTAATATTGTTTTATCTATTCAATTCAATAATTTTTATTTACTCTGCTCATAAATACTCGCTCAGTTATGAATATATTAGTTAATCGACTTCTGTCATCCGAAACCACAGAATTCAGAGCAGATACTAACCTTTCAGGTAGCACTGAACTTCCAACTGTCAAATACTTAAAAGCTAGCAATGCTAATGCAAGATAACATGTCTTTCTTTGACCCCAAAATTCAAGTGGACTACTATCCCTTAACAAGAGAGGCTGCTGCAAATGTAGTTTGAGCTCATTGGGAAAGTAAGCATCTGCACCCTGCGATTTTGAAAAAAAAAGGATTTTGTCAAATTTTTGTCATGTGTTACCCAAAGAAAGCTTGGGTTTGTAGAATCGGAACTCTCTGGTATTGCTGAAAGAGGCGAATTTTTTCCTAATTGATTCAGGCAGTGCGTTAACTCTTTGCTGATTTGGGAAACTGCTTGACCAGCAATTGTGGAAGACATATAAAATTTTTTGAATATGGGGTCAGAAAGAGACGCTTTGCACAGAAGAGGGTTGGATAAAAGAAGTTTTGAACGAGAGTTAAAACTTTGCGGCAACTTTGCTTATAAAATTTTAGAAATATCATTAATAGGGGTAATTTTTGCCAGTGATGCCTTAATACAGGAAATAAGAGGGACAACTAGACTACCAGTTAAATTTTCACTCCCAGATTCAATCTCGGCGCCTGTAAAGATATGTGTTAGACATCTCCTGTTGTGAATGTGTTTTGGCTTAGCAAACCAAAAACGAAATAAAGGCTTGCTTGCTGCGCATGTTGTAACAGGAATCAGTCCCACCAACACCCAACATGTCACGCGGATGTCGCCTCATTCTTTCCCTAAAGAAGAAAAAAATTAAATTATTCCCATCATCTCCAACAATTGACAGGGGCATGTCGCCTCATTCCTTCCCTAAAAGAGAACAAAATTAAGGAATAAGTCCCACCACCCAACATGACACGGGCATGTCGCCTCATTCCTTCCCTGAAAGAGAAAAGAAATATTTAAGGAATCAGACCCACCACCAATCAACATGCAACGGGTGTAAAGGTATATTTTCCGGCATTTGAATATAGTACATAATAATTCGTTATTCCTGATTGGACTTTCCGGGTCATAACGTCACAGCGAGTTTTAGCAGTTAAAAAATCGTTCTTACGCATACGGCGATAAATTTTATGTTTGGCAAACCCATTAGAAATGTAACCTTTTCATCACCACGAAGAAAAACTTTTATGCTATGGCAAAATTTTACTCACGGCTGAAGACTAAAAATGTGTATGTGTTTGCTCACTCTTGGTAGAAATTTCGCTTTTTTTTTTTACTTTGACCATCAATGCATCCTAAACTAAAAGTCGCATCGAAAAAATAAATCTTCTCCATCTTGTGTTCCCTGTAGAATTTTGAACAAACCATATTAATTTCGTAATTTTCTTATGGGTACTTCCTCGGGAAACCTTTGAGAATCGAGCGAAAAAAGCAACGTTATGAGCTAATTTACATCCGCTTGTTTTGGTTCCTCAAAATATATATTTTTCTATTTGGCAAGAGGTTGTCTCGTATTGTATTCTGTATTAACCGTTTTGTGGTTGTGTGCATAACTTACAATCTTAACTTGCAAAGACATGAAAAACAAAATTGTATCAGATAGTCAGTCCTGGCTGATACGCTACTGCATACGTTTAATTTTAATTTTTAAACTCTTAAAACCTCAGCTTATGTAACCGAAATTATGGTAATTAAAAAAAAGAATATACCTGTTTTTTATATGAATTAATTTTAATATTCTAAAAAGAGTGGTAATTTTCTAAGAATTAAATTCCTAATAACATTTCCTTTGAATGGATCTAAAAATAAAGTAACTTTATATACTATAATTTTCTATGCACATTTAGTGGATCCCGATAAAAAACTGCTGTCCCTACTATCTTACAATCCTAAAATCAGCTGGATAAAATCGATTTATTTCTACATTTGAAATTTTTCAGTGTCATAGAACTCAATTCGGAACGTGATTTACACAGTTTGCTGATTACAAAATCTGGATCGATGGTGTTTAAAATCTCTCTCTCAGTATGTATCAAGACAAATGCTTCCGTAGTTTCATTGGTCATAGATGCTCTCAGTCTATTTTTAATTAACTTCAATTTCGAAAAAAATTTATCACATCTTACTTGTGTTAATGGTATGGTGAGTAAATACTTATAGACTGTATATTTCGGTATATTGAAGACTGAACATATTGAAATCAACTATTATTCTCAATGCACACTTGATGGAGTTGTTACATTCATTTTTGAAATTGCATGGAGTAAAAACGTCATCCGCCTCCTCATATTCAGGGTGTTGATATTCTTCTGACTCAGTATCATAATCTTCATCCAAGGATTTTTTGGAAATACTAGGTCAAACATTCACAAAATAAATAATATCTTCTTTTAATTTCCCCTTATTCAAAGAAGGAATCAAATCGCAGATCTTATCCAATGCATTAAGAGACAACTGGTCAAATTTAATGTAGGTAAATCTTTTAGGATCAAACAAACCCATGTCTAAGTAAATATTTGTATGCATTGTGAATCTTTTTTTCCATGGTTTGTATAATAGTATCCACTATTCTATTATATGTATGAATTTGGAACTCATCCTTTGGTGAATATTTACCCTTCTCTTCTCATCCACACACTTTTCTGAATCCATCCTCTTAATTCTGTGTGGACTTTTTTTTCGAAATCACTGTTTATATTTATATCTTCTAATAATTCTTTATTGGAAGATTACTTTACTCTTTCTTTAAACTTCTCAACAAAATTTTTTGTTGCGTGTAGAGTTTTGTCGAATTTATCTCTAAAATATTTGAGTCTTGAGACAGTCGACTCAACTGACCTCCACGCTTGAGCATAATCCAATTTTTTAACTGTAGGTAATCCGACAAGGGATTTGTAACTTTAAAAGATCGACAAAAAAAATCCCAGCTATTATAATAATTTAAAATGAAGTAAATTTATGAAAAAGGGCTCCCTTATTCGCTTCTAATTTTGGCGTTGAACTCTGTGTATAAATATATCTTATGCAATGCAACAGTAAGTTCGTAAAAAAACATTGTTCTGGGGTTGCTGTGATGAAGTTCTCGACTTAGGTTATACCCAGTCATCGATCCTTTCAAAAAATTTAATACAGGCAATACTTTTGCTGCGCCAAAGAGTAGCCCCAATAGCTTTCAACTTACATGATGGACTTTCCTCCTGATATTTTTGCAGGCTCTTCAGAGATTCTTTCAAGAAAACTTGAGTTTCCTGTAGCAGACCAAAAACGAGTGATCGTAAGGGGCAGAACCTGTAATGTGTCCGAAATAACTAAGTTCAAAACATGAGCGTAGCACCACGTATGTATTTGATTTGGTATTATATCTGATTGTTTGGCAGTAAGACCATTATATGGTCCACTCATATTCGAGGCTCCATCAAAGGCGTTTGCCACACAGTCTTCAATTGGTATATCCACTTCTTTTTAAAATATTTTTCAAAGAAGTTAAAAGATTATCAGCTGTAGTTGATGTAACACATTTTAAAGACAGCATCTTTTCAAATACTTCATCTCCTCTTACATAACACACTACAAATGCACACTGATCGTTGCCCAAAACGTCTATTGTTGTGTCCATTAGAATCGAGAACTTAACTGTTTCATTTACACTTGATATTTGTTCATTCATTTTTCCAACCATGATTTGAATAGTCTTGCAGCGTCTTTGCTAGAAACTTTTTCTCGAATATAAAATCTGATTTTATATTCCCTTTTTATTTACCATAAGAAATTTTCGAGTAGTTTTACACATTTGAGCTATTTTGCATCTCCTCAAAAAAAATTTCATTATAATTATTTCTCTAATTTTGTTTTCAAAACCAACTCCTTCAACATAGACAGTATTTGTAAATTAAATTTATCTTAAATTCATGCTGACATAAAAATCGTATGCTTTTTAATCGAGTCTTTGAAATGACGTATTATAAAAACTTCTTAACTCACTTTTAATGAATTATGAAGCTTTTGCTATATCTGGCGGCGAGCCCCTTTAAAAACACCGTCCTTAACAATTTGAGAGTCAAGGATATTTATAACACGTATAAGAAAGGATGACCTGTTAAAGACACTGCAGAGCACAACTCGGAAATCACGTATCTTTACCATGTCAGTGTACACGTTTAACATAAATCACCTTCTAAAAACACCGCGGCGTCCTTATAATTTCAAAGTACCTGTTTAACTGAGGGCACCCTGAAAAAACAACGCGGCGCCCTTACGATATCGAGATACCCGTTTGTTCATCCTCCATGTATGTAACGCGCAAATTCGCCAGAGGGCGATACTTTTGTTTACTTGCTCTCGGCGCTTCATGCGCATTATAGTTCCTGCTCCTGTATTGTCCACAAGCAGGACGCAAGCGCGTCTTCATTTATTCTTTTGTTATTAAATCTTGTTTTCTGTTTGTCATCACGGCGTCAGCCTGAGTTCCTTTTCCAACGACAGAAACATTTTGGAGGCACCGTCGAGATTATTACAAGAATTCGCGGATCAACGCAGCAACAGCGCATCAAGACCAAAAAGCTAAGTAGTTTTTCATTTCTTGCTGAAGCTTGTCTTTGGTTTCACCGCATCAATTTTACAAAACTGTGAATTCAATAAGCAGTTGCCATTCAGTCACAATGACTGAAAAAGAAGCTACGGCAAAACAACTACGTGGCCACGCCCGTGGATCATTGACGCGCATAGCGAACTATATTAGTGACAGTTCGTCACAATTTTCAAAAAGAGATCTAAGCAACAGGCTTGAAAAGCTGGAACAAGCTTATACTGATTTCAAGAATGCAGACGCGATATTACCTCCGCAACAATCAGAAATGGAGGATTTCGAGGAAAAATACTTCGAAACCAAAGTCAAGTTGCAGGACATGATTGATGAATTTTCTATTCCAAATGTATCAAATGCTCATAATCAATTGCATAACATTAGTAATTTTAAATTGCCTAGAATAAAAATTCAGTCCTTCACTGGCAAATATACTGATTGGCCTTCATTCAAGGATTTGTATATATCTCTTGTACATAATAATGAATGTCTCACAGATATTCAAAAATTTCAGTACCTCAAAGGTCTTTTAATGCATGAACCAGCTTATATTATAAAGCATATTCCGGTTTCAGAAACCAGCTATCAAGAAGCATGGGACAAATTAATGGGCAGGTATGATTGCAAAAAACAAATCACTGCCTCATTAATTAAACATTTATTGATCAACCCGCAGTCAGTCAACCAAACTCTCGGGAATTAAGAAAAATAGCAGACATCTCTGACGAGACAATCAGAGGGTTAAAATCACTGCATGAAAAGGCAACGACAAAAGATCCATGGTTAATCTTTATATTACTGCAAAAGGTTGATTTTAAAACACGCCAAGCATGGTCACAACTCACAACCGAAGACCGAATTTCCGTCTTTCGAAAGGTTTTTAGAGTTCCTAAATAACAGGTGTGCGTCATTAGAATTATATCAAAGCGATGACATTTCAATCGACAACAAAGAAAAGGGATTTCGCAATAAAGGTTTCGTAAATAACAACGGTAACAACTGTTCTCTATGTTCAAACCCTCATTATTTGTATAAATGCTTTAAATTCAAAAACCTAAGTGTAAAAGAAAGGAAGCAATTCGTATTAAGTAATAAAATTTGCCAAAACTGTTTAATTTCAACGAGTCATAATCACTACAAGTGTAAGTAAGTAGTTGCAAGAATTGTGTAGAAAAACACAGCAGTTATTTATGCGAGAGATCCAAGGGTCCCATTTCAGCATTTTCACGTAGTCGTAACTCTGCGACAGAACCCCCAGAAACTGACCTTGAACCGCAGCCGAGTTCTAACCACTTGACGGGGAAAGAAGTTTCTCCCGATACAACAAATTTATGCGCTCTACTCCCAACAGCGAAATTAACAGTAAGCAATAGTGAAGGAAATTGTAAACATGTAACAGCTCTTCTCGACAGCGGAAGTCAAATTACCATGGTGCGAGAGGGAGTATTGAAAGATTTTTTTGTGTAGTCACAGAAAAAAGGATAGATATCCGGTTAAAGGGCTAGGCAAGACGCCAGTTGGATTCACCAAGGAGTCGGTTTGTTTAACATTACATTCTAGAAATGATTCACAGGCAGAACTAAATATCAACGCTTTCATCTTGAATAATTTGACAGGTCCTTTACCTGCAAAACAAATAAATCACCAAGACTTCCAACACTTAAAAAACCTCAAACTTGCAGATCCTGAGTTTTACATTCCAAAAGAAATTGATTTAATTATTGGTGCAGACTATTTTTTCTCTATTCTTTTACCGGAAAAAATAGTATCTCCAAACAGCAATTTAATTGCACAGAACTCAACTCTCGGATTTCTCATTTCCGGGAAGTTGCCTGAAAATTATTCCAAAACAAATGCTTCTACACACATTAATGTGTTCGAGTTAAACATTGATACAGAGCTTCAGCGGTTTTGGCAGATGGAGGAAATAGAGAACACGAAAAAGAATCTTTTGACACCAGAAGAGCAATTTTGCGAAACACATTTTAAGGAAACTCATTCCATCAATCAATGCGGTCGTTTTGTGGTTAAACTCCCTTTCTATAAAACACATCTCAGTTTGGGTGACTCTAAACCTGCAGCACTTTCACGTTTCTTTGCAATGGAAAGAAAATTTGCAACTAATCACGAGTTTGAAAAGCAGTACAAAAATTTTATGCTTGTATACGAACAGCTAGGTCACATGACAGTCATCGAAAATGATCAGTATCAGACATTCCTTGTCAGGGCAAGTATATACTCCCTCATCACGCTATCTTGAAACCATCGAGCCTAACAACTTCAACACGCGTTGTATTTGACGCATCAAGTAAAAGTAGCAATGGCGTTTCGTTAAATAGCATTCTAGGAGTAGGCCCTAAATTACAAAGGGACATATTCGAAATTTTGTTAAGTTTCCGAATTCCAAAAATGATATTTACCGCAGATTTGGAAAAAATGTACCGACAAATTTTAGTAGCTGACGAAGATCAAAATTTTCAACGCATACTTTGGCGCTATAATCCCAATGATCCAATTCGGGAATACAAGTTAAACACAGTCACATATGGCACTTCATCTGCTTCATTCTTGGCAACAAGATGCTTGAAACAAATATCGCTCCAGGTTAGCGATGATACAGACATGACTCGCATTATTCAAGAAGACTTCTACATGGATGATCTGCTCAGTGGAGTTGAATCCGTGGACGAAGCTGCATCAATTTGTAAGAAAATTACTTCCATTTTTGAAGCACATGGTTTTTATTTGAGAAAATGGAATTCAAATTCATCCGAATTATTAACTCAGTTTCGTGATCACAAATCACAGGAATCAAATTTTGAAATCATTCCAGAAGAAAGTTCTAAGGTGTTAGGAATGTTTTGGGACTCAACAAAAGATAACTTCAATTTCAAAGCTGTTTTACAGCTAACTACACCTTTAACTAAACGAAGTATACTTTCAGAGTCGACCCCCATTTTTGACCCATTAGGACTCTTATCTCCTTGCACTATTTTGATTAA
This sequence comes from Metellina segmentata, assembly GCA_947359465.1. NCBI lineage: Eukaryota > Metazoa > Arthropoda > Arachnida > Araneae > Tetragnathidae > Metellina > Metellina segmentata. The sequence goes on along the minus strand of OX375872.1, from coordinate 136,877,974 downwards.
AATATTTTATCAAAAATTGTGGCTCACAAAAGGAGACTGGGACACACATATTCCACCACATTTAGTGAACGAGTGGATCAAATTTCAAAATACTTTTAATCAGATAAATCACTGCAACATCCCAAGACGTGTAATCATCAACAGCGAGTGTGTTATGCTGTAGCATCTATGTATCTTAGAAGCATCTGTGTATGCTGGGTTAAAAGTATGTAGCATCTATGAATGCTGAGTATAATCTTTCTTTTCTAAAAGCTCTATATCTAAACCTGGCAACACGAATAAAAAAGTAAATAAAATTCTTGCAAACGAAAGAATGTTGTTCTGATTATTTTTCTGATTCCAAAAGATAAAATTAACGATGTTTCCCAAAGAAAATGTGCTGGAAATATAAATTTTTCGTAGAATTATCTTCAACTGAGCAACCAGCACCTATATGAATTGGTGACCCTGGACTAACGACAACAAGATGACTGAAAATGAAACTGAAACCAAGACGCTTCCTTTGTCTTCGGAACTTCGCAAGGTGAGCATCAAAATACCTCCATTCTGGGTTGATAAACCAGAAATTTGGTTTTTTCAAGTTGAGGCTCAGTTTAAAATCAACAATATTGTGTCTGATGAAACAAAATTTAACCATTTGGTGTCTCAGCTTGAGACGAAATATGTCGAGAACATTTGGGACATTGTTAGTAGTATAAGTAGTAATAAATATGCTGATTCTAAAACAAGGCTGTTAAATCTCTTTAAAGAGAGTGAAAGCACGAGAATCAGACGTCTTATCACAGGAATTGAACTGGGGGATATGAAACCCAGCCAACTTTTGCAAAAATTACGTGCGGTTGCTACTCCAGATGTATCTGAGAATTTAATAAAAACACTTTGGCTCGACAAATTGCCAGAAGCAATGAAACACATTTTATTAGTTAGTGATGAAGATATGAATAAATTGGCATTAATGGCTGATAAAATCTGCGATATGAGCTCCCGAAGCGACATCTATACTGTAAATAATGAAAAACCTTCTACTCCTACAATTAATGATTTAATGCTCAAAATAACAACTTTGGAACAGCAAATTGCTCAACTAACTGTAAATCGTATTCCGAGATCGACTGAAAATTTCACGAAACATGCTCGTTCCAGATCTCGTAGCAGATATCGCAAATTTAATCCTAACGGAAAATACTGCTATTATCACTTTAAATTTGGTGACAAGTGTTTGCCGGATAAATGCGTTCCTCCTTGCAGTTGGAAAAGGACGGAAAACTTCACCGCGCAGCAGAATTAGCGGCAAGCTCTGCTGCAAATGATATGCATGATTGCCGCAAGTACCGACTATTTGTTTCGGACAGAAAAACGGGCTTGCGTTTTCTTGTGGATAGTGGAGCTGACGTGAGCATCATCCCAGCTCAATCAACTGATACCCTGAATAGTGATTTCAAACTGTATGCTGCTAATGGTACTGAAATACCTTGTTATGGATACAAAATTTTAACGCTCGATTTAGGTCTTCGTCGTGATTTTCAGTGGCCTTTTATCATAGCCAAAATCAGTAAAGCAATTTTAGGTGCTGATTTTCTAAATCAGTTTAATTTATTGCTGGATATTAAACAAAGGAAACTGATTGATGGTGTAACCAATGTTTTGGGCACTGCCATATCAGCAATTGAAGAAATAGGTGTAAGCATTTTTGATAAAAACTCTAAATTTTCTAGCTTATTATCACAATATCCCAGTATTACTAAACCGAATTTATTGATATCAAATGTTAATCATAATGTTAAACATTATATTACTACTCAAGGAACACCAGTTTATAGTAAAGCACGACAGTTGGATAACAAACGCTTGGAAATAGCCAAGGAAGAATTTAAATTCATGATAAACAACGGCATTATTAGACCATCAAAATCTGCATGGGCAAGTCCTCACCATCTTGTCACAAAGAAGGATGGCTCGATTCGTCCATGTGGTGATTATCGCCGACTTAATGATAGGACAGTGCCAGACCGATATCCAATCCCCAGAATTGAAGATTTCCATCATATACTTAAAGATAAACGTGTGTTTTCAAAAACTGATCTCTTCAAAGCCTACTTCCAAATTCCGATAGCAGAAGAAGACAAGCATAAAACCGCCATTATAACCCCATTTGGACTATTCGAATTTAATGTAATGAGTTTCGGACTTCGAAATGCCCCTGCCACCTTTCAAAGGTTCATAAATGAAGTTTTGCACGGATTAGATTTTGTTTTCCCGTACTTAGATGACATTCTTATCGCATCCGAAACGGAAGAAGAACATCAAAAACACCTGAAAATAGTTTTGGACCAATTTGCTAAATATGGATTACGGATAAATCTGTCAAAATCCATCTTTGGAGTAAATAGCCTCGAGTTTTTAGGATACTTAATAACTCCAGAAGGTTCTCGCCCATTGCCACAAAAGGTTCAAGCTATCATTGACTTTCCATTACCAGAAACAATCCATCAACTTCGCACTTTCTTAGGAATGCTAAATTTTTACCGTCGGTACCTGAAGAAAGCTGCTCACAAGCAATCTTTACTCAACGAATATTTAAAAGGTGCTAGAAAAAAAGATCGAAGAAAAATTCCTTGGACTGACGAAGCGAAGAAACAATTTGAAGAATGTAAATTGGACTTAGCAAATACTGCGTTATTAACTGTTCCGAATTCTGAATTACCACTGTCTTTATGTACAGACGCTTCAGAGTTCGCAACAGGAGCAGTCCTCCAACAACATGACAAACATGGCTGGAAACCAATAGCATTCTTTTCCAAAAAACTAAACGATGCACAAAGAAATTATAGTACATATGATCGTGAACTTTTAGGCATATACCAATCTATAAAATATTTCAAACATTTATTAGAAGGAAGAGATTTTACAATAATAACCGATCATAAACCACTAATCTTTGCCTTTCAACAAAAGAATGAAAAAGCATCTCCAAGACAGTTAAGACACTTACAATACATTTCTCAATTCACAACGAAAATAGTTCATATTAGTGGACAAGATAATATTATTGCTGATACGTTGTCAAGAGTTGAAGAATTAACTGTAATAGATTTCGATAAAATAGCTGAAGATCAAATTAATGATGAAGAATTGAATGAATTACGTAACAACAAATCTTTAAATTTTAAACTAAATAACCTTCCATCTGGTAAATTTCTTTGGTGTGACATTTCAACTTCGAATGTAAGAACATATATACCTAAATCATTTAGAAAGATAATGTTTCAAGCAATCCATGGTTTAGCTCATCCAGGTATCAAAGCAACAGTGAAACAAATGACATCAAGATTTATTTGGAAAAACATACGGAAAGACGTAAGAAAATGGTCGCAAACATGCATCAGTTGCCAGAAAAACAAAATTACGAGGCACACTAACTCACCATTAGGAACCTACAAAGAACCGGATGAACGATTCAGCACAGTTCATATTGATATCATTGGACCTTACTCACCATCTAATGAGTTGGTTTACTGTTTAACTTGCATAGATCGCTTTACTAGTTGGATGGAAGTTATCCCTTTACGTGATATAACCTCCGAAACCGTGGCAAGATCATTTTACGAAGGATGGATAACCCGATTTGGTGTACCTTACGAAGTCATCACAGACCGAGGTTTGCAATTTACATCCGAACTTTTTAGAACTTTGGCAGCTATTTGTGGAATGAAACTTAAACACACCACTGCATATCATCCACAGTGTAATGGCAAAATCGAGAGACTTCATAGGACCCTGAAAGCAGCTATACGGTCACACAATACTCTTCGATGGACAGAATCTATTCCAACTATACTTTTGGGCCTCAGAGCAGCTATAAAAGAGGATTCTGAACATTCAATCTCGCAAATGGTGTATGGAAAAACCATAAAACTCCCTGGAGAATTCTTTGATGATCCAACTATTTCTACGACCCCAGAGACGTTTCTGCACAAATTACAAGAGCAGATGCAATCTTTCAAACCTAAAACTACAAGGCACAGAAATAACTTCAAAGCATTTATACATAAGGATCTCAAAACGTGTTCCCATGTGTTCATAAGAACAGACAGAGTCAAGAAACCATTTGAGCCTGCATATGAAGGACCCTTCAAAGTGATTCTGAAAACTGAGAAATACTTCCTAGTCTGCATAAAAGGTAAAGAAGTTAACATTTCTATTGACCGACTTAAACCTGCTTACATTTTGGCCGCTGATGAAAAGCATCCAGAACCACCAGTACCTGTGCAAGCGGATACACCGGACGTTACCACAGATAAGCCTCTAGAACAAAGATTTTCTCGTATTGGAAGAAAGATTCAACGACCTGTTCGTTTTAGAGACTGAATGTACAAATTATTGTTAACTTTAACTATATATTATGATTTCTTTTATCAATATCATATATTGTATATACATATATTGTCATTATTGTTATATTTCAAGATGTTTTCAAAAGGATATTTGGATTATTGTAAAAATTTTTTTCTATAGATACTTTAATAATTTGTATATAACTGTAAATTGTTCTTATTCCTGCTCCTCTCATCATCGTAACTTAGTTACTGGGAAGGGAGTAATGTAGCATCTATGTATCTTAGAAGCATCTGTGTATGCTGGGTTAAAAGTATGTAGCATCTATGAATGCTGAGTATAATCTTTCTTTTCTAAAAGCTCTATATCTAAACCTGGCAACACGAATAAAAAAGTAAATAAAATTCTTGCAAACGAAAGAATGTTGTTCTGATTATTTTTCTGATTCCAAAAGATAAAATTAACGATGTTTCCCAAAGAAAATGTGCTGGAAATATAAATTTTTCGTAGAATTATCTTCAACTGAGCAACCAGCACCTATACACGGTTAGCAATTAAACGGTTTTTGAGACGCATCTTCATTGGCTTATGCGGCTGCTGTATATTGCCGTCAAGTTCACAACAACACTGCAAAGGTTCATCTTTTAGTTGCTAAGACTAAAGTCGCGCCCATCAAACAAGTTTCAATACCGCGACTCGAACTTTCCAGTGCACATTTATTATCCAAGTTACTCAAAGCAGTTTTGAACACTCTAAGCAAATACAAATTTGAAGTGTTTGCGTGGACTGATTCGAAGGTGGTTCTCTCCTGGCTAAACGCACATCCACGAAAATGGAAAACGTTTGTTGCCAATAGAACATCTCAAATCATTGAATTAGTACCCACTAAACACTGGCATAATGTTCCTTCCAAAGAAAATCCGGCAGGTATTGCATCTCGAGGAATTCATCCTGAGAGCTTGCAACAATGAAAATTGTGGTGGGAAGGTCTAGACTTTCTTGCTCTTAACGAAGAGAGTTGGCCGAAAACCGCGAACTTAAGGCAGACGGTTACTGTTCCGTACCGAGACATACAGTCCACTACCATTTCTTACGGCGGAACATTTTGGTCCGTCGAGCCGGAGCAACAGCACAATGGATATACTAGTATCATACAATCGCCAACGAGGCATCCTCAATTCGAAAGTGAAACGATTACGGAACTTTATCACTAACTTCAAAGCAACTGGTGATGTCGAAGCTGCTATTGCGATTAAATCAAAACTAGAAGTTGCCGCTGGCTTAAAGTGTGCAACAATTGAACTTCTTGCTAACTACATTGGACTACCAGAAAACGCTGATGTTAAGGATTCGCTATCAACCTTGGAGGAAATGGAAAGTAATATCGAAGAATTGGAGGTAAGCCTCAAAATCCTCCTTTCTGAAAATACAGAACATGTAAACTGTGAATCGAAACTAGAACATGGGCCGAAATCCATGAACTTTAAACTTCCAGAAATGCCGCTTCCTCAATTCTGGGGAACATACGAGGAATTTCAAAATTTCAAGGGCCAATTTATGTCCATGATTGGTAACAACGAAGACTTAAATGAAACTCAAAAATTGTTTTATTTGAAAGCAGCCCTAAGAGGCGTAGCAAAATTGATTGAAACGTGTGAGGATACTTTCGAATCTCTATTCTCCGCTTTGGAAATCAGATATGATATCAGATGCTCATGTAAACAGTTAAGATATGTAATAGACAACGTAAAACGTAACTTACGATCGTTAAAAGTGTTAAATTTCGATAGAAATAGCTTATCGGATGTTTTAATAATGAATAATTTATTGCAAAAATTAGATAAAGAATCTCGGAAACAATTTGAATAAACAATCAAAACAGTTAAAGTGCCAAATTTGGATGATTTTCTTAACTTTTTAGAAGAACGAACTCGCATTCTTGAGGGTCTAGCGAAAAGTAATCTTTTACACAAAGTTACTAATGTCAAAACGCCAGTTCATACTAATAATTCGAATCGCTACAAATCACTATTCATCAAATCGTACAAAGAACAAAGTTGCCAATTATGTAATAATTCACACCCTCTATACCATTGCCCTGAATTTAAACAAATGAAATTTTCGGACAGATTTGATTTTTTGAAGAAAAATAAGCTTTGCATAAATTACTTAAATTCCTCTCATATGCTATCTCAATGCAGATCGAAAGCAGCTTGCTTTGTCTGCAAACAAAAATCTCATCATACTTTGTTGCATAAATATTATCTCGAGACCGTAGAAAGACAGTCTCGAATGTCATTGCCTTCGCAGGAAGAGGGAACCTTAGGTTGCCAGAATCGGCAAGACCAGACTCCTCTTTCAACTCTGCTAACGAACGGTAACAGCACATTTGTTTTGATTAACACAGCTGTTGTTTATATCAGGGATGCGCAAAACATCAATCAACCACTTCGAGCAGTTTTGGATTCTGCTGCACAGTCAAATTTTATAACAACAGAAAATGCTCATGCATTAGGCATTAGAAAAGAAAGAATTCTTGTTCCAATCAGTGGATTAAATTGTTGCACTCAGCTCGTTAAATCTCAAATACGGGCTCACGTGTCTAATGTGAATAACGATCTCGAATGGGATCTAGATTTACTTATCGTTCCGAAAATCACTGACATAACACCTCCTAGGCGTCTGAATGTTTCTAAACTTCAAATCCCAGAAAATATACCACTTGCAGATCCAAAGTTTTATGTACCTCATAAAATTGATCTGTTGCTGGGAGCAGAACTCTTTTTTGAATTCCTAAAAGGAGACAAAATACGCTTAGAAGATAATCGATTGTTATTACAAAATAGTTGTTTTGGATATTTAGTCTCTGGTAGCATTCCCCCCCCCCATTTTCCAGGTTTAAAACCAATAAATTATCAAATAGTTGTCTCTTGTCGACAGAGTTGAACACTCTGAACAAAGCTATATCCGCCTTTTGGGAAACAGAAAGTGTTGAGGAACAGGAGCCCATAATTAGTGAGGAATTAAAATACTGCGATGAGCATTTTAAGGCAACACATCAAAGAAAACCTAATGGAAGGTATGTTGTAGAAATGCCACTGAAAATGGATAGCGACAAGAAAATTAACTTGGGTAATTCTAAAGCAATTGCTTCCAAAAGATTGGATCAACCATGGCATGAGACGCTTCCAACCCCAATCTCGAAGGAGTGGGAAACATTTACCAGAACTCTTCCATCTATCGAAAAACTCAATATTCCTAGATGTGTTACTTCTGCTAACACGAACTCGATTGTTCTTCACGTGTTTGCTGATGCTTCAGAAAAGGCATTTGGAGCTGTTATTTATGTGGTGACTGGGTCAGAGTCCAAACAGTGTTCCAGCCTACTTCTCTGTAGCAAATCTCGCGTGGCGCCATTGAAAACCATGACGATACCTCGACTGGAACTATCAGCTTGTCTTCTCCAAGTTCAGCTCCTGGACAAGGTTGTAAGAGCTCTGAAAGTAAAGGTGGATAGCGTGCAGTTATTCACAGATTCACGGATAGCTTTGGCCTGGATCGGTACCCCGCCTCACCAATTGAAAATATTTGTAGGCAACAGAGTGGCACAAATACAGCGATTGTCCAAAGACTATCATTGGAGACATGTTCAATCGGAACGGAATCCTGCGGACATTCTTTCCAGAGGACTAGATGCTGATTCCTTTGCCGTCACCAATCGATGGTGGAATGGACCGGACCTTTTGAAGCAGCATCTCCAAGACGAGACTATTTCAGACCAGAACATTTCTATGAACTCTCTTTATCTTGATGAAATTAAAGTTCAAACTAAATCTGCGTTAACTCTAGCAACTGATCAGACTTTTTTTGGATAGCCTGCTTGCACTCACAAATAACTTCCAAAAGCTAATCAGAATTCTAAATTTTATTTACAGATTCATCCATAATTCGAAATACCCTTTGCTTGGAAAACACGGATCCTTGACCTCAGAGAATTATTACCAAGCTCGCGATAGTTTAGTGCATCTTATTCAGGTAAGGTATTTTTCAACTGAAATTTCTGCCTTGACAAAAGGATTGTTAGTTCCTGTCAAAAGTAAGTTAAGGTTCTTCAATCCATTTTTGGATAAAAGGGGTCTTATTAGAGTAGGTGGTCGATTATCTAACTCCAACTTAAGTTATGATCAGAAGCATCCAATAGTATTACCATCAGGTAATAAATTAACTAAACTTATATTTGAGTATTATCATAAAAGAGATTTACATAACGGACCTCAATCTTTACTAAACACAGTTCGGCAAACATTTTGGCCTTTCAATGGGAGAAACATTGCTCGACAAGTAGTTCACGAATGCGTAACATGTTTTAAAACTAAACCAATTACTGTTGACCAAATCATGGGTGATCTGCCTCCTGAGAGAGTAAACCCGTGTTCACCATTTATCAACACCGGTCTCGATTTTTGTGGACCTTTCCCAATTAAATACAAGAACCAGAGAAAGGGTATACTTCAAAAAATGTACATAGCTATATTTGTATGTATGGTCACCAAAGCCGTACATTTGGAATTTGTATCCGACTTGACTACAGAATCGCTAATAGCAACCTTGAAGAGATTTTTTGCTCGTAGAGGTAAAAGCTCAACCATTTTTAGTGACAATGCAACAAATTTTGTTGGAGCAAATTCAGAACTCAAAAAATTACTTTATTCGATCCAGAAAGGCAATCAGGATTGCTCGAGCTTCTTAAATTCAGAGGGCGTAACTTGGAAATTTCTCCCCCCAAGATCTCCTAATTTCGGCGGTCTTTGGGAGGCAGGAGTTAAATCGTTTAAATTTCATTTTAAAAGATCTGTAGGCAATACAACTTTAACTTTAGAAGAATTTTTAACGGTTACAGTACAAATTGAGGGTATATTGAATTCTCGCCCCCTCACACCTTTGTCGTCAGATTTGGATGATTTCGAAGTCTTAACGCCAGGTCACTTTCTAATTGGCAAACCAATTAATGCTATTGCAGAACCAGATCTCGTAGAAAGGAAAGATAACTTACTCAGCAGATGGCAAAAAACACAAAAAATTGTGCAAACTGTGTGGAAGCATTGGAAAAATAGCTATCTAAGTCACTTGCAACAGAGAAATAAATGGCTATTTCAAAAACCAAACATCACTCCTGGTATGCTAGTTCTGATAAAGGACAATCAACTGCCAATATGTAAATGGTCTATCGGTCGCATAAGTAACATTTTCCCTGGAGTTGATAATAATGTTAGAGTAGTTACTGTTTGTACACCCAGAGGTGAATTTAAAAGATCTATTTCAAATTTATGTATTTTGCCCATTTTAGATAACTTGGAAAAATTATATGTACAAAATTCATAATTTATGTATGTTACTAGTTATACAGTTCTTGTGGTATTGATTGAGTACTAATTAATGTGATTGTTAAGATGTATCATTTTCTTATAATTGTCTAAGTTTTGATCTGAGTATTTACCTAAACTGTAAGGATATTTTGAAATATACTTGTATTATTTCAACGTCGGGCAGTATGTTCCGTACCGAGATAGTTCGCATTGGCGACATCTTGGCTACTTAAGCATGCCAAGAGAAAAACTAGGTCAGTGTTCTCTTTCCAACTGTGTGAGGAAGACGCTCATCTTTGTCTCTGTAAAAATACTTGCTCATGGGAGCAGTATATACAATGTCAACTCACTTCGTTTGAATCGTTACAATAAATCCATATTTCACCAACATACAGTCCACTACCATTTCTTACGGCGGAACAGTTACAAAGAAGTCGACGCCGAGCAGAGATCTGATCCGGTATTCAGTTGTCATCTTCAAAAATCTAATGATCTATTTACAAATCTTTTCGAACATTTTTCAATTTTATCTAAACTTATTCGCATTGTTGCATACTGCCAACGATTTATTAAAAATTGCAAGAAACGTATTGATAGCCAAAGAATGTAACACAATGACCCATCGAAACGTTCAGTACCTCTCTCATTAACAGAAATACACACAGCCGAACGAGTTATAAATCATTGGATTCAATAACTTTATTTTTTTGAGGATTTGAAATCAGTAAAAGAGAAAAAACCTTTACCAAAGAAAAGTCAATTGCGTTCACTAAACCCATTTGTAGATGTTGACGGTCTTCTACGGGTGGGAGGACGTATTCAAAATTCACCATTAACATTTAACATCAAGCATCCAATTATACTTCCCTCGCAACATAAAATTAGCGAATTACTCGTGAAGGAGCGTCATATCACTCATTTGCATGCAGGGCCTACGTTGCTTTCTCATATTATCAAACAATCTCACTGGATACTCGGAGCTAAACGAATCATTAATAAATGTGTCAACAAGTGTTTGATTTGCTGCAGATTCAAGGCTTCAACAGCGCCACAGCAAATGGGTAATTTGCCTGAACAACGTGTAACTTTAGAGAGACCTTTCTTCAGCTGTGGAATTGATTATGCTGGCCCAGTTCAAGTTAAATTTAATAAGGGTCGTGGCTCTAAAACTACTAAGGGCTACATCGCATTATTCGTCTGCATGGCTACAAAAGCTGTACACATTGAGGCCGTTAGCGATCTCACAACTGATGCTTTCTTAACCGTACTTAGACGTTTCACCGCGCGTCGAGGTAACCCCCGACACATATATTGTGACAATGGTACTAATTTTGTGGGTGCCCGTAGAAAGTTAAATGAACTATATCAATTGATGTCTACCATTCAAGATAACGAAGCTGTGTCACATCATCTGACAAAATCAACTCTATTGAATGGCTTATGATTCCACCAGCCTCTCCTCATGTTGGTGGTGTTTGGGAAGCTGCAATAAGGTCAGTGAAATTTCATCTGAAACGCATTTTGTGCGGAACACTCTTAACATTCGAAGAACTTGCTACAATTCTCGCACAAATTGAGGCTATCTTAAATTCAAGACCCCTCACTTATGTGAATGAGTCTGACACTCAATCCATAAACACCCTCACTCCTTCTCATTTTATTACAGGAGATGTTTTAAGCTCAATTCCAGATGATCCTATTGCCTCTCGGTCCTTGAAGTCCCGTTGGGAGCTCCTTCAAAACCTAAGACGAGGATTCTGGAAGAGGTGGAGCAAAGAGTACGTCACTTCTCTTCAACCCCGTAAGAAGTGGCAGTACAAGCAACTTAATCTTGCCGTGGACGACATGGTTCTCCTACAAGACCTGCAAACGTCTCCACTGACGTGGCCACTGGGACGTGTTGTTGCAGTCCATCCAGGACAAGACGGACTAGTACGGACAGTCACCATACAGACACGGCTTGGAACTTTCAAGCGCTCAACCGTGAAGGTGATACCCTTACCCAAGTATCAGGACTGAGGTCCTGAGGGTGGGAGTATGTTCATCCTCCATGTATGTAACGCGCAAATCCGCCAGAGGGCGATACTTTTGTTTACTTGCTCTCGGCGCTTCATGCGCATTATAGTTCCTGCTTCTGTATTGTCAACAAGCAGGACGCAAGCGCGTCTTCATTTATTCTTTTGTTATTAAATCTTGTTTTCTGTTTGTCATCACGGCGTCAGCCTGAGTTCCTTTACCAACGACAAAAACACCGTTAAATGAGGTCGCCCTGAAAAAACAACGCGGCACTTTTTCAATTTCAAGGTACCTGTTTAACTAAGGGCCTCCTGAAAAAACAACGCAGCGCCCTTAGAATTTCAAGTTATCTGTTTAATCAAGGGCGCCATGAAAAAAACAACGCGGCGCCCTTACAATTTCGAGGTACCTGTTTAACTGAGGAGGGCGCCCTGAAAAACAACGGGACGCCCTTTCAATTTCCAAGTACATGTATAACTAAGGCCGCCCTGTAAATACACCGCAGCGCCCAATTCGAGAAGTAAGAATATGTACAGTGCCGACGTGCACTTTTAACAAGCGTTGTCCTGTGAAGACACGAGAAGCACGGATGTTTACAAATGTTGATGTCTAGTTTCAAAAGGGCGCCTGAGGCAAAGGGCGCAGGGAAACACGTCCCCTCTGGCCTGAGCCAACGAACTCTAGAATGGAACAACAATGATCAATGCTCTGATCCCATATTTCATCACATAAAATTGAAAAAAGACACTTTTGAAGTGGTCTACCTATGATCACATACACCTTTTTTATGATGTCATTGAGGACTTTAATTCTGGATAAATTATTTGATATGACAGTTTTACTATGAATAAAGCAATATATTATTTGAACATCAGGTTTTTCAGACCGAGCTTCGGACGCCAAGTCTCTGACCCTTCCTGTCATTGCAACCATACCATCAGTATATAAACCATAAACCTACAAACAGAATTTCATAGATAAACGTTTTTTAAATGAAGATATTTTTCGGAGTCATATAATAGGTATTTGTACAAAACATTTTTCCATAAGAAGTCTTTATTGATAATTACACAAATGAAAATACATAGAACACGTGAAAAGTAACTTAGGATTGCACAAAACAGAATGATAAAATTAATATAAATCAACCTGTGTAAATATTGCAAGTGTAATTTTCCGCTGAATTGCCATTTGCCACAAGAAACCCACCTGTACCTTAGTTCGTTTGACCCGAATTCACACCAAATTAAGCAAATTGGTACCAAAGGCATCGTAACCCTTTTCGTTGTAATCGCATAAAGTCGTCAATGTCATCTTCCGTTGAAGACGATTTAAAATCGATTTTCCTTGTGCTACTGATCTTTTTTCTTTCGTTTTGATTCCATGATTTTCTTTTCTTGTTCCTTTTTTCCTGATCCACTTTCTTCTTTTTTCCTCTTTCCTTTTAGTTTCCTCTTCTCTTTTCCCATCCTTTACTTTTCTCTCTTTTTCAATTAAATTCAATCCAATAAAAACTGCTTTGGAAGAATTTAATTATAGCTATCAGTGTCACACACGGGATGGCGATATTACCCCATTTTGACTATATGGCGGATCGGACGTTGTGGACGACAAACAAATGTTTTATCTCCTTCTAGTAATTCTACAGTATATATTTGTCTTCAGAAAATATGCTATCTAGTCAAGTTGGTTTATAGTATCCTAAATTTCAGTTTAACCCACAAACTTCACAGTTCACCAAAATTACTTGGTAATTTTAATTAACGTCGTACTAGAACAACACTACCGGCTCCAAAAATTACATGGGGAAACACTGCAAAGCACATACGCTAATGAAAATGAACGAAACACCAAGCCAGCAGTTGCCACTAGGATGCAACACTTTCTCGTCGCGATCTGGAGAAGGGGTTGAGGTATTGAGTAATCCTCCCTTTAAAAAAATTTCCTTCCCAGTTGTTTGTTTCTGAAGTTCTTTGCAGAATAAATAACACTTTTCCAACCCTTTCTGATCAGGAATTCGAACAAGTGGATTTAGCTGACAACAGTTGTTAATATATGTTGATTCATCAACCGATAAGGAAAATTTCTGAACTTCGCAAATTTTCTGGATGGGTGTTTCTTCTATGCTAACTGACATGTCTTCAATGCGCCTGATGATCGTATTACTTGAAAGCGGAACTTTTTCAATTTAATTTACTTCATCGATTCCAAGCATAGTTTTCACAATTTACACACAAGCTAATAAAATGTATGATTCGGCAACTGTGCGAGGATTTTTGACTTTAGCTATCGATCTCGCGACTCTAACTTGCTTCTAGAGCTCTATTAGATACCGTTGTGGCTGATCTCATGAAATAACTTTCCCATTTGATTTCGAAGACGTTTAAAATAGTGAAAATCCTTATCTATGTACGATGGATGCTAGATAGAAGGTGTCGATGTAGTTAACTTGTGCTTTGGCCACCATCGTTTCATTTGACAACATTTCCAGGTATATGAATATGAGGCATTGAGGCACAGGAGAACTATCGCACACGAAACCACTCGGTGGCCTATACCTCCAGTATCGTCGCCCCATAAACAGGACCTTATAATGAGGTTAAAGTTTTGCGCTTTTGTGCCACGGTACATAGGTGGGGAAGCACTTGACTTATTCAGTTAAACGTTTATAAAATTATCACAAATGAATTGTGGAAAATGTTGGATGTCCCTGAATGGTTTTGGTGAAAACGTTGGTGATCTCAGAACAATCATACACAAATGGAATAAGGGAAACTAACTTTTTGTAACCAATTTCGAATGATCTAATCCCTACTTCAGAAAAAACGTGCCAAGACATGCATCGCCAATAGGGTTCACTAAAAACTGGATTGTTCATTAGGATACGCTTGAAACGCCGCACTTCCGCTTAAAAAGTTTTCCTATCGATTAGTTTCATATCGTTTAATCGTATGAAACTTTTTGTTTGCTTTTTCTTTGGTGACTTGTTTTCTGTTTTGTTCGTGCGTTTGATACGTTATAAATGATAAAATTTTCTTTTGAGTATGAAGTTGTCAATTAATCACAATATTTGTATTCCTTTTTCGTTATCGCTCAATGTTTTGAAGGCGTACAGGTACGTTTATGCTACTTTTCACGTGAATTTTAGCGTTTTTTTTAGGGAGTTTGGGTATCTGAACTGAATGATCGCTGTTTACTTTCAGTTTTCGTTAAGAAAAAAGTAGTTTTACCAAATCCGTCGCAACACTTTACAAACACAGAATATGCACTTCAGAGGAAAGTTAATGAAGGAAAGTTTCCGTTATTCACTCCAGTTATTTTTAAATATCCTTTAACAGCGTGAGATGATTTGCTTTCCTATCGTAAGTTTGCTATTTGAAATGCTTTACGTTAACCTGACGCATTTTTGAACTCCGTAGACAACTTTCAGTGCGAAGATTAGATTAATTAATGAATTAAGAAAATACAGCTGTGATTTTATTGAAATTTGAATTGATATGTTTTAGTTGTTAGCTATCTTGTGAAATGTCAACATAAACTTAAAATTGGCGGAGTTGGCTTGTAAAAATATTAACAAGATTGGTTTCTTCATGCAAAATTCAATTAATTTACGCATTTTTAATTTCAAGCGCGAAAATAGTTTCTAATTTTTTTCAAATCATAGTTTTTCCTTAAAAGATATATTGGAAAACATGATACTTTTGGTTTCTGCTAAAATGTTTTTCACAAAGAATGTCTTTAGAAAAGTATCACTTAAACTTCTTAGTGAGAACTTAACATTTATTTGTGTCTGAATTGTCAGTGATCAATCTTTTGTTTTTAAAGCAAAATTTGGAAAGTAATAAAATTTTTTGTGAACATGTGTGTTGTAAATCTATTGTAGATGTGGTTTTACAATTTCATAAAAAATTATGATTAATATCTTAACTATAGTAATAATCATAATAAATGTTATTATGTCCTGAAAAAATTATATAGTCAAAAATAATTGTTTAAAACAATCGAAATGGATATTGAAAAATTACAAACATTAATACTTTTTAAAGATTTTAAATGCGACTTACTGATGCAAATATTTTTATTTTAATTCTCTATTTAACTATCTAATTGCACAATACTTGAAATTTCTATTGAAAATAAGCGACACATTTAAGTATGAGGATACAAAATATTATTGAAAAATCATTGCAGTAGGACTCAATATAAAAACGTATTCCTGGATCACTCATTTGGGTACAATACAAGGACGATTTTTTTCACCTGCAAGTATATTCATTAATTCCCACTGTCCAAATTTAAATTTATGTTAAAAATAAGGAAGACACTTTTAAGTAAGAGAATACAAAATGTAATTAAAAATTCAGCATTAGAATTCAATATTTAAATTCTTCATTCCATCACTCAATTTCGGAAAATTTAAATAAACAACTTTTTAAAATTTGAACCTTAAAGTATATTTAGTAATCATGTTGTCCCCATTCAACAACATCCAATTGTTCTGAACCATTGGGATTTGGTCCCTAAATGGGTAGGTACAAGATTTTTAACTATTAAATTAAAGAAAGACATTAAATGTTCTTTTCTGAATTTCAATGTCCCTTAAATTATCAATAAAATAAATTTTTGCTGTGAGTTTTTGAGAATTGAAAAGGTAGCTTTGTTATATCCCTCAAGTTTCTACAAATCGGAACAGCTTTGAAAATTGATTGCTGAAATACCATCTTTTTGCAGATATAATTTTGCAATTAGCTTAGGTCGTTTTCTTGTGCATTTTTATGTAGAAATTTTACATACATATGAGATTTTCAGTGTGAACAAACCAGATGAAAGTGAAGATTTTATTTTCTTTTCCTTAATGATACTTATCAGAGCTACCATAAATTGTTGTTTACCTTCGCTTTGGCAATGTTTGCATGTAATCAGGTATGTGTTGGACAATCAACTAACATATAGTAATTTGTAATTCGTTCTTGAGAAATGTTATTGCAAAGTGCTGTAATCATCAAAAATAAACATGCCAAGTGGTCACATTCAAACTAATATTTGACTATGTGACAGTAAACTATGTGACAGTCTGCTGCAGAAACACTGTCACCACCTACAGTTAGCTTGATAGAAAATGTCTGATAGTTGGTCTTGGGAAATATGTACTCATGCAGGTGAATCAGTTCTAGGCTGTTTGACCATCTCATTGGGGAGTCAAATTGCTCAAATGCTAGGAGTTGATTTGTGGATGGCCCCAAATATGTAGTACCATGTTTGTTTTTCTCATGTCAATTGTAGCCAATAGCAATCCACTAAAGAAATCATCCACTTGGGAACTCCTTGTGTCATTGGCGCCATCTATATGTAACATATACCTGGTTAAATCTGCAAGTCTATCTGATTAGTGGATGGCATGTGAGAGGGATAATAAGTCCATAGTGCAGCCCCTGTGAGCCTCAATCAAAATTATGCATGTATGTGGGGTTATGGTAGTGGTCGCTAAGTCAAGTGAATCAAATCCTGCATTGATAAAATGTATTTCTGAAATGTTTAAACTTCTCGAAGAATCTAGACAAATGCTTTGTTTCAATTTATTTTAAATTTTAATACCACGATAAATTAAATGCTTGGGCATTGAGTTATTACAATATTCACACCAGAAACACTCTTGCGAAAAGTTCATTTCTCTCTGTGGTGACAGATGTATGCCAAAACTGTTCTCTCCTTGTGTTTCTATGGCCAAACCTATCCAGACTTGTGAAATTCCTTAGGGATCAGGGTATGTGCTTGATTAAAGTGTACCCAAATACTAGATAAACTGTGTACACAAATGCTAGATAAACTGATTTGTGATAGCTTAGTCATTGACAAAGTGATAAGTTTGTGTGATATGATTGTTATCTTAATTAATGAGTATATTGTTCTCTCTCTGGTTCTTCTAACAAGAAAAGTCTTGGTCAAAATACAGGAATTTCAACAAAAACGTTTCAGGTGATATTACATAAAATTATGTCACTTTATCATGTAAAAATTAGCAGCTAAATTGATATGTTGCCCTTGTAAAAAAGTTGGATAGAAGTTGTCAGGGAAAAATGCTAATTGTGCACTTGTCTTAGATAAAAAGCATTTTTGTACTTTATATATGTGTCATAAGGTGACCAACAATGAATTTAAGGGAGGAGTCAACTAAAGTCAATTATTGCTGTCATTAGTTTTAACTTAATTAATTTTATGCTGCATTGATTTCTCTGATCAGTTCATTTATTTCTAATCAGTGAAAACATTTTTGGGGTAGGGCATTTGACCTGTGTTGCTTAAAACAAAGTCTTAGCTCTAATACTTTGTGATATATCTTAGCTCTAATACTTTCTGATATATCTTAGGTCTAATACTTTGTGATTTATCTTGGCTCTAATACTAAAGTATTAAAGCTAATATATACCTTTAATGTGGTGACTTGTCTATCTCATTGCTGTTTGGCACATCAATTTGTTTCTTAAATCACTGGTAATTAAAATATATTTTTTTTAATTTTATTTTATAGATTAGCATCACAATGTCTAAAAATGCTCAGTTTATGGAATTGTATTTGGCAAGAATTATATATAATTTTAATTTTGCTTGTTAATAAAATGGGAAAAATAAAAGTTCAATAGAGTTTTTGTAAAGAAAAATAATCTAATATGGGAGCTCCCTGGAAATAAAGTAGAGTTGGTTGCTCTAGCTGAATGCTTTCCTCACTCTGTCTCCAGAATACATTGTTACTGTTGTTTCAAGATATTTTGGAATCAGGATTCAAAGAAAAAATCAGCTCGAAATGCTGAGATAAACTGAATAAATTTGACCATACATGGGGGGGGGATCCTGAACCAAATGCATTAATATAAGATTTACACATTAAATTCCATTCAATATTTCTAGAGTTTTGTTCATTATGAGGAGTTTTCTGTTTATTCTATAATTCTCTGATGAGTTTTCTGTTTATTCTATAATTCTGATGAGTTTTCTGTTTATTCCTTAATTCTTATAGCAGTTTCCTGTTTATTCTGTAGTTTATGTAATAGTTTTTACTGGTTTTGAAAATACCCATGCCTCAGAAATTTTTTCTAAATAGTGTATTGTGGTTGCTTGAGCTTTTTAAATATATATTTTCTAGCCATCTGACAGTGATGACTTCCATGCCCTCAAAACAAGTTTGTATCTGCAGATTATGCTGAAGGTAAGATTACCATTTTTATCATTACATATTAAAGTATTCAGCGTGAGATTAACTTAATGGTTTAAAGTAGAAATAAACATTTCTCACAACGGCAAAACTTATTAGAGTAGTTAGGTCTTCCTTGGCACTTTTCTCAAATCCAACTCAAACAACTTTCTTTCCATGAATCAATGGATGGGAACAGGAGCACCTTTACCCTGGAGGTAGCTAATGTCAACTAAATTTGGTGCTGATGTAAAAAGTTGCGAATTTACCTAAGAATTTTGTTAAATATCAGCTTCTCAGGCCCCATTGGGTAACTGAATATTTCTTTTACCGTCTAGCTCATTTGTCTCATTACTAGTTTTCCGAATTGTGAGCCAGAGCTATTTGCTAGATTTGGTGTACTGTCCCACTTTTTGCTCTTTGAAATCTTATCACTTAACTCTAATGGTTCATTGAAGCAGAAATTTAAATTTTAAAATTATGTTGATGCAGAAGATTTGTTTTAGAAATAGTTTTAATTCAAATGAGTGTTTTTTGGCCCATACTACAATCTGCAGAAAATAGAATAATCTTGTATCAAACTGGAAAATATAAACCTCCTGTCCGTGATCGGTTTTTAATCACTCAAACTTGTTTTAAATCATAAGATGCGAAAAAAATTTAATCACATATACATCCAAAAAGCAACGACTTGATCGGTAAATTGTAATTAGGTACTTTAATCAAGTATTTGAGTTAATAATTTATTTATGCTAATTTTCATTTGAATATTCTGTTTTTCATATTACACAGACATCCATTATTTTAATAAAAATGTCAATTTTGTCAGAATTAAAAAAAATCTGCAATGTATACACTGCTAGCCACCCAAAATGCAACACCATTGAAGGAAACATCCAAACCACGTGAAATTTGCACCATGCTTAAACCGTGATGGGATATAATCGTAAATGATTTACACTTCATCGCAGATGCACATCATGGGCACCTGTAGCGTCGCCTACAAGCGCTATATAAAGTAAGAACAGAATGCAATTTTGAAGTACTGGAATTGTTCTTTCGTGCAGTTGTTTTGTGTGAGCAGCTTCAGTATGCCTCGTAGAGGAATACGAGCATCGTTCAAGCACGTTTCTGAGTTCGACCGATGAAGAATTCTTGCCTATAGAGATCACGGATAATCCTTCTGAGAAATCTGTGATCGTGTCGTACATTTCCAAGCAACAGTGATACGGATCTGTAATCGATGGATGCAGGAGGGAATGAGTGACCGACGGAACCAATTACACCCGCCTCATCGCACCACTACATGTAATGACAGGCATGTTGTGAGCATTGCAGTGATGGATCTGTTGGTTGGGTTCATTCTGTTGCTTCCAAAGTTATAATAAGTCAAACCAGCAGTTTTTAGTCCCAAGATAATTTATTACATGAAATGGGACACAATACATAACATATATAGATTACATGACCAGAAATCATTTTCTGGTAAGTAACGATGGTAGTGCAGATAAACTTAATCTGGAAGAAAAACCAATCGGTCTCCTCCCGCTCGTCTTTCTCAACATTCTTCTGATCTTTTGCAACCCTTCACTGGGTTGTCGCACTTGTCACTTGCCAACCGCTCCAGTTGGCACTCTCCAATCTCTTCATTTGGCGACAGCTTCCAGACACGCCCCAACCAAGAGTGAAATTATGCCTTCTGTGACTGATTTCATAATTATAAAAAAAAAATATTTACACACATATATACCAAATACACAATAATACGACAAATAAATCTATTGGATTAAAGTTCAGCTGTAAAGGAAACAAACTAAAATGTCCACACTGAAAAAGTTCTTTAGAATGTTCTAAGTGTAGAAGTAAGCAAATGGTATCTGTTTCCAAATACATACAACCCGCAGGGATTCTAGGGTTTTACGAAAATATCAACATAAAAAAGCGAAAAATAAATCAACCATACACCAACTTATATATTTATGTAAAATGAATTAAATATAATTATACAAATTAATTAACAAAACAACAAGACATAAACCATTAAATTCACACAATAAAGAAACAGTTAATTTTTTTAGTGCATAGTCAGATTTCATTCCGACTCCTGCTCAAGACGAGACAAAGCTCTGCACTCTGTTGTTGGAAACCTGGTCTATGAGTTATAAAATGGTTCCACCTTTGCAGTGCTAAGGAGTACCTAAAGAAGTTACTTCACATAAAATTTCTTTTAGTTTATCGAACGCTTGTTGTTCGACCTTCCCCCAAGGGTCAATATTAAGACCCTTTTTCTTGGTTAATTCAGTGAGTGGGGTTAACACTTCTGCATAATTAGGAATATAGGTGCGGTAAAATCCCATCAACCCCAACACTGATCAAACCTCCTTCTTATTGGTGGTTCTCGCTAATTTTGTAATGACTGAAATTTTGTCTTTGTCGGGCGCATGTTCGCCCCCTCCTATCGTGTGACCCAAATATTTTATTTTTTTAGCAGCATGTACATTTGTCAATGCGAACAAAAAAAACCTAACTTCTCTAAATCAATTAATACTAACTCTATATGTTCTAAATGTTCTTTAGAAGTGTAAAAAATCACGACATCATCCATGTATGCTTGTGAATTCTCATTATGTGATTTAAGTGCCCGGTCCATTTCTTTCTGAAATGTACCTGAGGCTCCTGACAAACCAAAAGGCATAGTTTTCCACTGATAAACCCCACTGTGAGTGGTGAGTGCAGTCAAAGGTTTGCTTGACTCATCCATTTTGATTTGCCCCTACCCCTTCAAAAGATCTAGTAGTCAGCCAATGTGCTGCCCCAGCCACAAAAATTAACTCCTGCATATCATTTATCGGAAATACTGATACCTTGGTAACAGCATTAATGCCTGGAAATCAATGCACATTCAGACTATAGCATCCTTTTTCGCGACACATAAAATTGGGTGAGCTATTTCCGATTCAGATTCCCCTAACCTCATCTCAAACTCCTTCGTAAAAGCAGAATTAAAATTAGTCCCATTATCTAATGCGATAATGTTTGGAATACCGGTCCTAGAGAATATGTGTAACAATGCTTCACATGTTGCCTTCGCTTTTAAACCCATAAGTGGTACCGCCTCAGCCCATCTGGTGTGCTGGTCCACTAAACATAGACTATACAATTGACCCTTACCTTTGTTGGATCAATCGGACCTATAATATCGATATTCACTACTTGAAATGGCAACTCCTGTCTATTCACAGGTGTGATCGGTGGTTGATCCTTCACCTTCTGTGTTAGCTGACAATCTTTGCAACTTTCACAAAAGTTCTTTACATCCTTTTCCATACCTCTCCTGAAAAAAGAATACCGTATTCTCTCCAGAGTTTTCCTGGCACCCATATGACCACCAAAAGCAGAACTATGTGCAAGACGTAACACCTCATCTCTTTTAACCTTGGGTAATACCAGTTGACCCACCGTTTCACTAAGCACTGTTCGCCTACTGTACTTCTAGCTGCCACAGGGGTCTGCAAGAATCTACCCTAGACACTACAAATTTCGTGTCTTATAGTTCTTTTTCTTCTATTTTATGGGTTTGATTTACCTGTGCCTTTTTCCTTTCCCCTGGTTTATATTTCCCACTATCTACTAATTGGGGATAATTCCTTTTAAAATGTATGTTTGATTTACATAGCACTCAGGACTTTGAAAGGGCTTATTAAATCCATCTGTTCTATTTGGCACAAAACTACCTGCTGCACGAGCATTCTGCTTCTCATCGCCTTTGTTCATATCCCGATTTCTGAAATCGAAATGTTTGCTATCATTGTTGATGTCCATACGTAACCCGTACAATTTTCCCTTAACCGAAAAAATATATCGCACTCCTTACCCAACTCCTTTGGCACACCATACAATTTTTAACGTAATAAAATGTCCTTTTTTTCAAAAACCATAACGTATCAACCAAAGAACAGAAACGATAATATTTGATATTCGTAAACTAGTACTCATATACAATTACAAATGTGTAAAAATAATACCATTATTACTTTAATCATTCTTGAAGTAAAAAAAAAAATACTATAATGCAACACAATAAATGCCAAGTTTTTCTTTCCTGTTATCAAATGCTTCAAAAAAAAAAACTATTCATAAGCTTCCATTTCGAAAATAAAAATCGTAAAGATCATACAATAAAATATATCTTAAATCGACAATAAACAATAATATATCCTGTCCAATGAGATCCTGTCTACGAAACCAAACAAATGATTCTTTCAAGGTCAGACTCATTTCCTATCAGATAAGAACAAATACTTCAAATCGAAAGTAGAATATCTCGTTTCAACAGAAAATGGCATAGCTTAATAGATTTCCGTACAATTAAAATCGTATACAAAGCATTGTTAGATACATCAATAAACATATTTTCAGTGGTTGATTCATTTTCACAAACTTACAGCAGCAAAAAAAAAAATTTTTAAGCCAAAAAAAATTATATCAGAAAGTGGTTATAATTTTGTATTTCGATTCTAAATACTTTAATGCCTGAAATCTCAACTTCACAATCAAAAATGTAATTATCAACACTTTTAAATCCCTGGTTTTGCATAAAAAGAAACAAGCAGCACCACTTTACCCCTTTTTGACGACGACGAATCCAAAACTGAACTCTTCGTGAGTTCCCATTAGTGTGGTATGTCCACGCACACTTTCTTTTGTCCGTTGCCCAGTTCACTTTCTTTTGAACATGCAGTTCTCACGAACGATGAGTACCAGTCCTGTTTCGCTGTGTGATCTCCTTTGTCTCCAGTTCACTTTCGTTTTGTGGCCCGTGAAGCTCCTACGGAATTGGTCCTTTGGAATCAGATGCCATCTCGCTGTGATGTCCGTTGTCTTTCCTTTAGGAATTCCCCTGGGATCCAATTTCTTCTCCCGGAATTTGGATGTCACCAGTCTAAACTCGAAATTTCCATTCTTACTGCTGCCTTAATAACACAGCTGAGCACCAATGTTGGTTGGGTTCTTTCTGTTCAGTGCTGTAGTCGTAAATAAAGAAGAGGGTATACCATGGGGGCCCCTGCGCTAGTATAGGCAGGGGCACATGGTACACACACATACATGTATATATATATATGTAGGTAATCCTTTCTAAGGACTGGGTAGGTATTCATTAAACTAAACCTGCGCTCGCAAACGGCCGTGAAATATGGTAATATTTCAATTGTTCTTAAAAGAGGCTTTAATTTTTCTGGATCAACTTGAACGTTTTCATTGGTCCCTCAAACACTGAATAGAGCACATTTCATCCCTTCAAAAGTTGACAATTTCATTCTATCGACACTACTTTGAATGAATTGCTTTTGATTAATAGGTACGATTTTGGAATTATGTACCAAGGTGATACCTTGAAATAGAAACTTTTCTTTTGCTTCTACAGTTATCTGCGTTTCACGTGATGTTTCGCGCGTTGCTTTCTAGGAAAAACAAAGCAGTGTTCGTAGTTTTTAATAAAAAGCAGAGGGTAAACGGAATTTGCTAGAAAAACCAGAGGGTATACGGGGTATACCGCCGTATACTCTCCACTACAGCCCTGTTTCTGTTGCTTCCAAAGTCATAGTAAGTCAAGCCACCAGTTTTAGTCCCAAGATA